>OZ024887.1:33442817-34125317 GCA_964017195.1 Siderastrea radians | reverse complement strand
CAAAGAAGACGGTTGTTGTTGGTTCCATTTTCTTGTTGTCGGAGTTTGTGGTTACAACACCAGACGAATCAAAAGCTTGAAAACAATTGCTCCCTTACTTTTATGCACCAAGAATACCCAGGCCCATAGAAGGGGGAGGGGGGGGGGGGGCTCGAGTCCCCAGAAGTTTTGGAAGTTGAAAAAACATTACAATAAATGAGCCAAAAAATATATAATTAAAACGAATTAATGTGCAACGAATAGTCTTAAATGCTGATGCTAAAAGTTCCTTTTATTATTTTACAACCTTTAACAGGGTTTGACATCTGTTGAGTCACTAGCCACCGGGCAAGTGGGCTTCAAAAATCTACTAGCCCACCGCACATTTCAGTCGCCCAGGTTCCTTACCAATGTCTTTCTTCACCCATATCACCTTGACCCTGGCAGTATAGCTTTACTGTGAAGGACCTTAATGCCTTTAATAGCTAAGCGACTGCTGTGTATTTGCTGCAAGCTTTAAGCTCATCATGTTGTTTTAAAACAAGTCTAAGGAACAAAACTATTTTTATCTCACCAATCGAGGGATAAAAGTTACGTAAACGTTTACGAGAGTTAGGTAAAACAGGTCCGAGATTCGTAGCTTGGCTGTCGAAATGTTTCAATTTTAACAAACCTTGTAACTTTAATGGTACTTTTTTAAAACTGATGCTATAAATCTGGTGGATGTTGCCAACAACTTTGTCGGCGAAAAAGCAAACAGGAAGCAGCTTTTTGGCAAATTGTCAACGAAGGATGTCCCCAAAAAGGTGTCGTGTTTGACGAAATCGACACAAACTGTGGCACTGTGAACAGAGTTAGTATCTATGTGCATGAGTGTGTATTTTGAAGGGGGGGGGGGGAAGGCTTTGACTAGGCCAATTTGCTCGCAGCATTTATTTCAGCCTTGGTGCGGGACTGATACCACAAGTTACAAGTCAGTTTTTACAACGAACGCTTGAATACAATGACGATATGTCCCAGCCATCGTGCAAAACTTGGAATAGTGTCTAGCAGAAGCTGCAGCACAAGGGGCCGGGTCACGGTAAGGAAGAGGGGAGTGGCCAAAAAGTGAAAGAGGACTGGGGAAAAAGGGATCTGAAATTATCTTACGCGGGACTGGTTCGCTTGTAAAAGTTGGATCAGGTGAGTTATATATTCGCTTGTGGTCTATCCGAATATTAGCCAGGTTATCGATGGAAGCCTTACTCTTCTCTTCGTCCTCATTAAGGTGTATGTAGAACGTAAAAGAGGTAACAACCGTTTAAGGGCAAGATGCTTGACGTATTTCTGTTATGATCCTCATATCCATTATGGATCCTCACATCCATTATGATAAGTATGCTGGCTGCTGTGAGAGATCTCGCTCACTGGGAACCTGTCTCAATAAGATTCGTAAACAGAAATTCAGGAACAGAACCTCATTTTCTGTTACCATGGTTACGTGCCATATATCACAGTCTTCAAACAGCACTGGCGTGCTGTTAGAGACCCCACTCATTAGTCAGGACACACTAATGTAGACTAAGTCAAACAGCTGACAAGAGAGCACAGTTAAAAACTTCGATTGCACCCATTTGTTATGAAGGGAGAACCCTTCCTGTCCAAAACTCCTTCCAACCCTTTAACAGCGAGCTGACTTTCACTCCTGATATAACTGTGCCTTGTACCGGTCCTGTGCCAGCTGAGAACCAGCAGACTGACACCAATGACCATAGGTAGAATACCCGCTCATCAATTAACAAAAGGGAGCCCCTTGTAGTTATAGGTTTCCCCGTATTATGTATTAAAGTTGGGTCTAGTTAATAATAGCGCCACTTCTGTTGCAACCACTCACCTGTAACCATGTCTGTAAGCTTGTACGTCGGTTGGAATTGCGTTTCAGACTACTAGGCTAGGGTAGCAAATACAATTTTGAATGGTTGTAACAACACTGGTAATAAGTAAGAAAGACACACAACGCCATTATAACCACAAATAATCCCTGCAATTAACACTGTATGTTATTTTACTTCACCTCAAAGGTTTTGCCCTTGCAATACCCCCTAAAATGCCTTTGATACGCATTGCGTGACAAACCAAATACGCACGCGGCGCCATCCACGTTTGGTCCCAGTTTAGCAGTCAAATCTGATAATGCTTTTGTGCACTGAAAACTGAGCAACACTCGTATTAAATCAACTGAACCGTTGAGTAAGATGTCACAGTGTAGAAAGATGTCGAACGTTTTGGAAGAAAGGTTGTTGTTGAGCTGTTCGACCGTTTACAATACACTGACCCAGTTGGCGGTGTTCATTGGATGGCATCAACAGGACCAAAACACGTCGAACGGCAAGAGAATCACTCGGAAATGGCCTCTGGACCTGTCCTCTACAGCAAATGAGGTAAGAGCATTTCGAACTGTTTTCCTGTTGGACGTTTTCGATCTCATATGGGTCGAAACACATTAGAATATGTGCGTGACTTGCGAATGGAATGTTGCCAAGAAGGGTCAAACAACCTGCATTTTAACGAACTTTGAAAAGCTCTCGCGTCGCTCTCAATCATTTGCCCAAAGAAATTTTTGCAGCAATCCTGAGAACATCTTTTCTTAATTCAACAGCCAGAAGCTGAATCGATTTGAGGGTTTAGCACATGGTGAAAAATAATTTAATTCACGAAGTACTTTTCCTGATGAGAAAAGTATACTTTCAAAATTAAATTATTTCAAACACAAAGAACAACGCAGTTTCTACCAAAATCAGTTTTGAAGCTCTTGAGAGATTGCAAAAGTAAAATTGAGTGTTTAAAAGACGACAGAGGCATTTGTTTTTGCACGCGAACGCCTCAAATTGATGTCATAATTTACTGCTTCAAATGGCGATTTTAACGGAAGTTCGTTATTTGCATTTTTCTTTGAAATAAAAGGATATTTTGCCAAAAAAAGTATCCAGTGATTTTAGTTATACCGTAACCTATCTAACATTAAAATATGAAAGAAATCGAATTTTCCACCCTTGCCGCGTTATGTTTGATTTTTACAGACAAGCGCTCTTAATTGCTTGTGGTGGCTGTTTTCGTGCAATTGATAACTAACAAAGTTTCTGTAATTCATGTAATAGCTTAGGTCACACACCGATTATTAAAGTTATCTGGTCTAATTACGTTGAAGAGTATTAAATATCCTTTTAATTGATGCTTGTTAACCGGCCGTCGCCATGGTGGCGACCGCCGGTTTCTAAAATGGACACGGTTTTTCCTGAAAGTAAGTTGGCTTAACATACGAAGAAAGTGCTGTAAAGCTTGTGGTACGGGTACTCAAGAGCGGTACTGTCTTATGTAAGACGCATGCGCATATTAGTCTTCTGAATGTTACCTTCCTATGTTTTTGTCTTTTAATTTACAGTATTTAGGATATGAACGGCGAAGGGTTGTTTAAGTTTGGGTTTTTTTGTATTTGTCTTGTATAACGCATGCGCAATTGAGTAAAGGAGCTAATAGGATTGAATGCGAAATTGGCTGTGTTGTCTGATCTAGTTAGTGGTTATGGTGAAAATTTTTTTAGCGCAGGAGTTTTTTTATTGGGATTGAAATTTTGAGGGGTGTAAAAATGTGGGAGTCAGAAGGATTTGTGAATGTCAGGAGCATATCACGCTTCTGTGAATGTGATTTGCTTTGAATGTTGCGTTTTGTATAGGAGCGGCGTAATATTGTGCTGCGTGAGAGGCGGTTTCCCTTGGCGTTTTATCGGGGGGGGGGGGGTTGCGAAGTGGATTGTAAGGTTTCTGATTGGCTAACTTGTATTTCGCAGCGGACAAAAAGGACAGTTGCGTTTTGCCGGCGTGGGCTAGGAAGAGAAGGAATTGGTACTAGTATGATGATGCAATATTAGTTGATTGCACCATCAGTACATGATAGTTCTTGTGAACGGAGAGAGATGAGTGTTTATTTGAGGCGAGAGGTTGATACGAAGGAATCGTCATTAATAAGGAGATTAAGTAATAAGGCAGGTGTTAGGAGTCTTTTTGCATTGAAAGAACGAAAATATCTGAATATTATCGACGGATTTGTGTGGTTTGCGTGTGGAGTTCGCTAAATGCTACGAGCAGTCTCACTTTCCGTTCAGAGATAGTGAAGGAAAAGAAAAACAGGCGAGTCAGCGCGAAATCGATTGCGGCTCGACAGGCGCGTTAGCTTTCAAAGACGTGGGCGACTTTCGTCCCCGCTCGCCTGTTTACTTTTGCAAGGGGATTACCGGGTTAGCAAATCGGATTTAAACATCACGTCATGAGATATGCCTTGACGTGCCCCATACTCTGACGATCTGCTCGAGCTCGTGTTTATCAAGCGTTATATTTTGATTCTACTGCTATGTTCACTGTTTGTATTTAAGGTCTAGGCACAACAGTAAATACTTCGTCGTCCCTGTGTGAGCATTCTCAGTTGTGGACGAATTCATATCGACATTCAACGTTTGAGTGCATTTGCGTTTTTCATCACAAATAAAGTGATAAGAAAGATAAGCTGAGTCATCAGAGTTTAAACATTACGTCATCCAGTACCGCTATAGTCAAAATATTGTGTCACACAATCACACTTTTCGTCACGCCGGTTCGTAAAAAAAGAAGATCGCGCTAACATTTGTGAAACCTAGGGGTGGGGAGGGTCAGAATGGCCGGTTAAAATGCCCAATGGGCTTTCTTGTTAACTTAATGTTAATTACATGTACTCTAATTGCCCCCGCAGGGCTTTGGCCCAGAGGCCAAAGCCCGAGGAGGCATTATAGTGTCCCCCACGTATAAGTAGTTGCAGAGGAAAATACAGAGGAAATACAGGGGAAAATACAGTGCATACAGTCAGAAGCCAGAAAAAATCTCGACTTGGTTGAATTGAGCGCGCTGTGTAGTATCGGGTAATGATGACGTAACAATAGGGTTTGCCTGCAAATAGTATCGGGTAATGATGACGTAGCAATAGCGCTTGCCCGCAAGGTGTTCTCGGGTAATGATGACGTGACAATATTACTTGCCCGCTATGGGTTTTGGGTAAAGCAGTTTCCCGGATTACGCGTCCTCGCAACTTCACAACTCTCACCTCGCATGTGTTTATGTTGTGGATCGTGTTTTAACAAGAAGCAGTCGAGTTCTTTAGCTTGTGCAAGGGAAGTTTAACGTGGCAGTCGCGTTTTTTCAGCTTTTACAAGGTAAGGATATTTGTTTGTTTGTTTTAGATCTATCGAAATAGATTTCAAAGCTTGCTATTGTAGAGCAAGTTGGTTACGTTTGCTGGATTGAAAGACTCAATCCAAATCTTCGATTTGTCAGACACAAATCACACACAAGAGCGACTGAAAGACTCAGTCGAAAAAACCAAGTTTACATAAAGAAAACATTTAGAAAAGTGAAACTAAGCAGAAAGTCAGAAACAGTGCAGTTAAAGTTGTGAGTGGTTTTGTCATTTCCACGTGCGTCCTACTCAGCATTTGTTGTTCTGTTATTGTCCCTTTTAGAAACGAACGAAGAGATATAGCTTTAAAGCCTGGTGACCCAGTAAAAAGAACTTTGGAAGGTGAGAACATTAAACGTTACGTTACTTAGTGAAAGTAAGATAAATGGGAATGTAAATACAAGACACTGACAGTAGACTAAGTAGCCTTCCCTGCTACTAAAATCCTTCAGTTTTTTTATGGTTGAACATGTACATGTAACAACTTACTTCTAAAAACTGAAAGTTCCAGTTACAAAAATATTACATTCTGTAGGCATTTAAGCTAAGAACAACAAATGTTTCCTTTTCCAGCATCACTTAACAAAAAGGAAAATTATGACAATGTTAGCAATGTTTCAGTTCAATATTTTTACATAATGTAGGCTATTGTTACACAGCAAAGAGTATTATGACAATTTGGTGTACAAAATTATTAAGAAAAATCATGACTGCAGAAAGATATGACTGCATTTTCATGTAATTACAGTTGAAAATCTTAGTAACAATGTTACAGTTAAGTATTTTTACAGAATGAAGGACATTGTTTCACAGCTAAGAATATTATGAGAGTTCCATGTACAAAATTATAAAGAAAAATTATAACTGCCAAACATTATGACTGCATTTTCATGTTGTACAATTAACAATGTTCATTACAATGTTACAGTTCAGTGTTTTTACAGAATGGAGGACATTGTTTCACAGCTAAAAATATTATGAGAGTTCCATGTACAAAATTATATAGAAAAATTATGACTGCATTTTCATGTCGTAAAATTAACAATGTTCATTACAATGTTACAGTTCAGTGTTTTTACAGAATGGAGGACATTGTTTCACAGCTAAAAATATTATGAGAGTTCCATGTACAAAATTATATAGAAAAATTATGACTGCATTTTCATGTCGTAAAATTAACAATGTTCATTACAATGTTACAGTTCAGTGTTTTTACACGATGAAGAATAATGTTTCCCAAGGGGGGGGGGGTACTCGCCGTATAAATGACGGGGGGTCAGGCGGAGCTTCATATTGCGAACCCAAAAAAATACATGAGCCTGAAATTGTACACCCAAAAAAATACCTGGCATCAACATTTTCTACCTCAAAAAGTGCAAGACCTAGCATCTCGATACTGATTTATTCAGTCAAACAGACTTGAAGACCTTAAAAAATACATGAGAAGTCTCTTGACCCCAAAAAATACAGAGTGTATAAATTTTCAACACAAAAAAAACGTCGGACCTCCCCGTCATATATACTGCAAGTACACCCCCAGGGAATATTTCACACAAAATATATCAGGAGAGTTTTAAAGTTATTCAAACAAAATGACACTGCATATATTTCTAACATTTTGTTGCCACGCAACAACAGATTATATAGTAATTAAGTACGAATGTTAAAGTTCTGTTTTTTTTCACTGGGGTACAAAACATTTCATCATTTTGTCACAAGACCAATATAATTATAAAGATAGTTTCTGTTCATGTTTAAAAAATTGTTACAGTTAAGTATTAACAGAAAAATGTTATTTTACAATAAAATTGAGCTATCTTCAACTTCTCAGTGCCCATCACTGCCTCACCCGTTACACAACTACGGCAGCAACTCAACCTCGTGACACTAAACCACAAGCTACAGTTTCACGCACATTTACAACCCCCCAAAAATCAACACAAAGAAGTTTTCATTTTATTCAAATCAGATAGCATCAAAAGACCGGGGGCACTGTCTAGTGTCAACTTCCCCTAGTTATTGTTTATCAAGGGCTATTACGCCTTAGACTTTTTGTTTTAAAGCTCAGTACTATCTGATCTACAAAAGAGGACGAAAGAGTGTCGAGCATTCATTTGATAACACTCCATTTATTGGAATTAAATGAAGATCACCGTGAATGTGTCTCAACTTAAGCAGTTGAAAAGAAGAAACCTGAAAAAATTCAGGCTTGAACGGGAATCGAACCCCTGACCTCTGCGATACCGGTGCAGCGCTCTAACCAACTGAGCTATCAAGCCAACTGGGAGCTGGTCAATTGTGAGTTCGTATTTATCCCGTAGACGGAGAAAAGTGAATATGAATATATGAAATAATCATATATTTGAACTGCGGATAAAGATAGAATTATATGAAGATCATCGATGATCTTCATCTAATTCTATCTTTATCCGCAGTTCAAATATATGATTATTTCATATATTCATATTCACTCAATTTATTGTTACTGTGTATTAGTTAGAAGATCCTTCTAACCAACAATATTTTTCAAATACAAATACATACTTTATTATAGCTCCCAAAGGGGCTCTTCCGCTATAAATACACAAATAATAATAAACTAATAACAAAAAATATATTATAAAAAATACTAATCTTCTCTAAAAAATATAAAATACTATTGTAAGAATTAAAAATTTCGAAATAATAAAAGCTAATTACGGGGAAATCTCTAAAGTTTTAAAACACTTTCAAACGAACATTAGAAACTTAGCCCGGCTCTTTATCTTGTCAAGGTTGACTTGGGAACCTGGCTTGATGTACATACCTTCCCTCATAATTTTTTAACTGTCAGCAATTCAGTAATTACATTAAAAATTAAGACCATTTGTAAAGTATTTGTAGCTTCTATGGTTGTTTCGGGCAGCCATTTCTTATACCAATGCAATTACCCCCGATTGCCAGCCGATAATGAGTTTAATAATAATTTTTTTCAAGACAATCAATGCATTTTTTTATCTTATTAGCTGAAGCCTGATGTCAGGTTCCCGAAGCCATCCTCTGTTAAGATCAGTGTGTCAGATGTGTCTTAAGTATTGTTGGAAAACTACGTCTATTGTTAAAAAACAATACCAAGGATCACTATCTCGACCTAGCATAGTTTCGAAACTTCGGTTCCTTGTTTTGTGTTCAGACAAAAGTCTCTATTTCTTCGTCATAAAAAGAGTCCCCCGGATGTCCATACCTGCTCCTGACGTCACCAGGTAAGCCGTGGTTATCAAGTGGTTCCCATGGAAACCGCTCGCTCATTGGCATCTCAAAGGAAACGTTAGTAAAATACGCAAATGTTCGGTTACCCCTTTTCATCTGCCAGTCGGTCCAAATTTTATCCACAAAACTGTTATGGATCCAGAACTGGCGCGTAAACGAAGCCGCTAATGGTGTTTCAACATGTGGTCGCCAATACAATCATGAAAAGCGGGATGGATAGTCTTCTATATTCAGCTCTGTAAACAGGGTTCGTTGCAGCTGTTCTCAAAGCTTGTACAAACATCTGTCGCTCTACCAAATTCATGGGTGTAAATTCTCTTCTTATGCGGTGACAAAAGAGAAGTTCTCCTTCATAGTACATGCACTTGCGATCACAGTTGTCGTAAACTGTGTTGCCGCCAGTACAGGACAGTGAATCACCTACATGATAAGTTAATTAATTCAGATACGCACAGGGTTCAAAATAAAATCAGAGCTATCAGCCTGAATTTGACGGCTTTTTTTCTCACGGCTGATTTTTAGCCGGCTGTCAACAAGAATGAACAAGCACCTATCCCAAGTATGGAATAAAATGTTTACAGGCCAGACGCGGCTCATATGCTCGTGCTAATGTGTTTGTATATTTCTCTTAGCAATGGTTGATTTTTAATTAAAAGCCATTTGCTAATAAGGATGTTCTTAAAATCAGGCACAGCTGAGTGGTACGTTGTTACGAAAGGCAGAATTTTTTTCGCACTGTCTCTCTTTGTTGAAGTGCCGACTTCCTTTCACTGAATTTGAATTCGGACGTTATTCTTTCTACTAGACTGTTCGGGTAGTCTCTCGCACGCAGGCGTGTTTTGAATTGGGTTATATTCTCAACGAAAGATTTCACTGAAGAGTTTTTTAAGAAGACATAGGGCTTCGCCTTTGATAAAACCTTTTCTAGCCCCTGGTGGGTGGTAGGAAAAGAAGTGAGTGTACTGGAAAGTTCCTAAATCTTTCGCCTTTGAGAAGAATGGTATCCAGAAAGTTTATTTCTTTGTCTGAGATTTCAGCAGTAAATTTAATTGGATCGGGTAGTGACTGTTTGCTACGACAATAAACTCTTCTATCTCCTTTTTGTCAACATTCCACAGCGAGAATATGTCATCGTTGCATCTTTTCCACTCGAGTGGTAGAAGAGTGTAGAAACTTTGTACTGCTGTTTGACTGAGCATGCACGTGGCGTTATGCTAAGCCCGATCAGTGTCTCTCTTTGACCTACAATTAATCGGCAGAGTTCGCTCTTCGCAACTTATCATTGTTGCGCTCAACGCGGCGATAATGAAACTTGGTCAGTGCGCTTATGAATTTCCGCACGACCTCTCTCTTTATGGAGTTTATTTCTGTCTTAAACTCCTCGTCAGGAGTGATGTTTGCTTTTGCGACAAAGCGCAAGTCTCTTGCGCATGTGCCCATTTCTGCGTGAGCCTGAAGTTGACTATCGACGTTTCTGACGGCTAGATTTTTCTCTTGAGCATGGAAATCTCATCGACGGCGCAATGGCAGGGTCGCTTGCTGGCGTTTCGCAAATTAGATCAGGCCTTTGAAAATGATAAATGCCGCAACAATCACACTGATTTTTAGCGCGACAGTATATTTCCTTTGGTCTCCAGCAAATTAAATTGGACGAGAACTCGAAAGCACACGAAAAAAGTGACAAGGTGCTAAGTGGAACAGGATCGAAGACGCATTGGCAACAAAGAAATCGTGAATGAAAATTTGGCCGGTTACTAAAAGAGAACTGAATTGCTGTGGCACTGTTACCCCGTGTCTGGTCTATTTCCTCAAAAGTCGCGTTGTTGATGACGTATGAAACCACGCCGGAAAAAAAAGAGTGCCAGCAAATAGAGATAGAACGAACGAAGACTTGATTTACAAGAATCGACACATTTGTTTACGTTCCGTAATTTGTTGTTGTATGTGTGCAAGTGTTTCATGGCTGCATTACTTTCTGATATGAAACGTTTACTATGACGTTCCAGGGACGTTGATTTTACCGATCAAGGGATGGGAGGTCATTTTTTTCCATTTCTTGGGTGAAAAATCGCCGGCAAGGGTGGCCAAAGTGCCGGCTGTCGCCGGTAGCCGGCTGCTATTTTGAACCCTGTACGCATAACATCAACGAAACCTAAACCAAATAACCAATAAGAATTCCTGGTTATGGAAAAATGTTTTTTTTTTCCGTAAAACTCCCTTTGTTATCTTAGATGGATGTTAAAGAGAAGACGGCCACAATCATTGGCATTCTCCTTTCGTTTTTACAGTTTTAATGATTTTGAATGCTCTTAAGTGAATAGTTTCCACCACGTTTGTCTTTTGTCTGGGCTTTTGGTAGCACATTGAAAAGGTCAGAACAAGGTGCAGCATTGAGATATGAGACACTGCATTCACCACACGGGTCTTACAATCGTTTTGGCCACAGGCTTTTAGAAGAAAGAAAGGGCTTTTCTTTGAATTATTTACCTGTCATGCATCTCTTCAAGTCTTCGTATTTGAGATCAGGACACAGATTATCTATTTTCATTAATTTCGCTGTTGTTACCAAGATGGAACGAAACAACCACAGTAGGTCCCCAGAACACCAAGGAATGGAAAAGCAGTAACTTCCTGAAATAAAACAACAACAAAAAAATAACAAGCAATTAGTTTGTAACTGACAGCTGGACCAAAAGAGAAATTAAAATTGTTTTTGACAAAAGAAAAACTTAATTTGAATTGTAGCTGAAATTAACACGCCACTGCAAATAGCCTAATAGCACTGCAAATAGCCTATTTCGTTACTGGCCAATTACGATAACTGTACTTCCTCCCTGTTTACCACCATTTTCACTGCTACGCGACTTTTCTTTTCAAAACACTTCTGAGCACTTTGCAATACGCTTCCATCAATCATACCTTATATGGGAAGTGTGTGTGATGTTACCGCAATTGAATTGAGCTCGAAGGAATAAAAATGGCGCCAAATTATCCCGTAAATTTGCGCTGGCGAGTCTTATAATGACTAGTAAGAGGCTTTAGAGTCGTTGATGTTGCAAGAATACTTCACGTTTGGCAGATATTTGTAAAGAAATTTCGACATTTCTTCAGAATTAAATACCAGCTTGGTGGACTATCCTATGCGGCGAATGGTAAGCGTGCGTTTAATCTCGTGAATAAACTAAACTGAAGTGTGAAGTAAAAATTCTAGCTTTTCTGACCTGAAAATAGCACACGACATGTTATTCACCACGAGTATAATCTGGCAAAATCTCGAAGTGTACGAGGACGAAATTCAGGAGTGGATAGAGAATGCAACGGGAAAACGAATCATGATCGGCCTGCGATCAACCGATATATTCGTGAAGAAAATGGGTTTGACAAGAAGAAAGCTGAAGAAACGTACGTATGACTTGTTGGATTAATTGTTTTTGCAAGAAACACTGCTAACCCTAGTCACCTATCACCCGAGGAATGGGATCAATGTCAGCTTCTGGGCACAGGCTCCTATATAAAAATAACATTAAATTATAACAAAAACCCCCGTACGTAAATCGTCTCTCTTAAATAGCGACCATGGTTTTACAATCCCTGAACGTAACAACCCCTGGATGGAACGGTACAGAGCTCAAACCTCTTCCATTCCACAAATAGCAACTGACGAGAATCTGTAAGATTCGAAACCTAGGTCTTGCTTGAAACCTTACATCACAACAGAATTGTTGATCTTAGTCGAAAGCAAAATGGAGGAACAGTACCATGAAGAACTCTCTCCAAGCATCCTTGGAGCCAGTCCGCTTAATACTCCATATGACCAGCCTGGCTGTTCAAAGGAACTGCACAGCGACAAAGAAGAAGATGAGTACGAACTCCCCAGCTACCAGCCTCCAAAAGCGGACGCCAAACCCAGTAGTGGGCACAAAAAACCAACCAAGCCAGCAAATAAACGGAAGGCCACCCAAGCACTCCCTTCCACAGAAGCAAAGATTATGAAGACGGAAATCTCCATCAAGAAATTAAATGAACACTTAGAAAAAAAGACTTGTCCGAAGACATTAAGATATTCTGCACGGGCCAATATCCCGGCAGATGAAGACTTTAAGAAGGACATAAAGACAATCAAAGAGAAAGCAGAGCAAGGTTTTATCCGCGCTCTAACAAGATTTCACTATCGCCGTCTAGAAAAACAAAAAATTAAGCTTATCAAAGACAAAGCTAAGGCCCGTCGTTTAAGTGAAAGCGGTTCAGGAACCAAACGAAACAAATCCAGAGCTACTCCGCCAACGGCGGTTAGCCGCAGTGAGAAACTTAAGAAGCTTGATAAACTCAGAGCTGAAGTAGATCAAATGATGTTAGAATTACACGAAGACAATAAAGATTCTGAAGAGTACCCACATATGTCTGGTAAATGTGTCAACACCACCAAGGGTGGGAAAATCCAAAATAAAGAGTTAAATAACTACACGAAAACCCAAAGAGACACGAAAAAGCGAAAAGAACGCAGAAACAAACCAACAAACTTAGCCTCACACCAAAAAAATAAGGAGGAAAAATACATCAAAAACCTCTCAAATAAAAACCTTACTTGTTTCCAAACTAAAGTAATCTCCAGGGGTTTAAAATTTATACCGGTGAACAAACCCAACACAAACAAGATCCGGCGGCAATTACTGCAGGATTTTCGACATTTTGAAAGACGAATGCGTCTTAAATATATGTTTCACAGAAAGCACAAAGAAGTTCACCCTTTCCATGTCAAATCTAACTGGAACCCACCAGTTCAAAAATCAGTTGCCCTGGAGAGCTTTTTAGAAGAAGTGAAAATGGATCTGGCTGATATAAAAATAATTAAGCCTAAACAGAACTTGTCACGCAATGAACGAAAAGCATTAAATGAATTAAAACAAAATAAAGAAATTAACCTCAAGAAAGCGGACAAGGGAAACACCACTGTTGTCATGAATACAATATACAAGATTCAAGAGGGTCAAATCCAACTCAGTGATCAAAACAATTACAGGCCTCTTGACAACCCCATGGTTAAAGAGACACACGGCAAGGTGTCACGTTTAATTACAGACCTTCACTATGGTAATCACATTGATAACATGACAAAGAAATGGCTATCCCAAACACCAAATCCACCTAGAATACCAGAATTCTATACTCTTACAAAAATTCACAAGCCTACCATCACAGGAAGACCAATAATCTCCGGTTGTGATTGGCCCACAGAAAAAATATCATCTTTTGTTGATACACTGCTCCAACCTATATCGAAATCACAGGAGTCGTATCTTAAAGACACCACCGATTTCATAAATTTCATTGAGAGAACCAGCGTAAATAAACAAGCATTCCTTGTTTCGATGGACGTAACGAGCCTATATACAAATATACCACAAGAAGAGGGTATCGAAACAGTATGCGAAGCATACGACACCTTTCACAATAATAGCCCTCCCATACCCACACACTACCTCAGAGAAATGCTTAGTCTCATACTTAAAGAAAATTCCTTCCAATTTAATGGAAAGAACTATCTTCAAGTACACGGCACTGCGATGGGGACGAAAATGGCTGTCGCCTTTGCCAACATATTCATGGCTAAAATTGAAACACAAATCCTAAGCAAAACTGTCAAAAAACCTACAGTCTGGAAACGTTACATTGACGATATATTTTCACTGTGGGACGCCAGCAAAACGGACATTGAAAGATTCATCGAACAAGCTAATTCACATCATCCTACAATTAACTTCACAGCTGAAATCTCAAACACAGAAACTACATTTCTGGATACAGTCATATACAAAGGCGAAAGATTCAGGGAACAATCAATCCTTGACATAAAAACACATTTTAAACCTACAGAAACCTTTCAGTACACCCACTACACCTCTTGTCACCCGCCAAGTGTCAAAAAAGGATTCATAAAAGGCGAAGCCCTTAGACTCCTAAGAACAAATTCTTCAGAAAGCACTTTTGAAGAAAACATGGTAAATTTCAGAGCGCGCTTGGTCGCAAGGGGCTACCCACGAAATCTGATAGATAAACACCTATCAGAAATAAAATTCACAGAAAGGAAGTCAGCGCTTAAACAGAACAAAAAAGACACGAAAGATATTTTGCCTTTTGTCACACAATATGAACCAGCAGTGCCAAACATCAAACAAGTTTTAATGAAAAAATGGCACATCATAGAGGGACAACCACTACTCAAACAAATCTTCAAAGATCCACCTATCATATCTTTTAAGAAAGGAAAATCTCTTAAAGATATGCTCGTTAGAGCAAAAATATAAAAGGTTCTCAAATATTTCACACCGGTAGAGATTGTGCGGCCTGTCACGCCTTGCTACCTCCTGCTGACATTGATCCGAGGAATGGAATGAAAAACAAAGCATAAGGGCTTTATAACGTTTATTGTCCTACGTGAATGTTACCGCTGTGACATGATAACAAGAAAAATTTGAAAAATCGTTATTTATAAAAGCGGGAACGGGGAAATATCAAGGAAAATATTTAAGCACAGTTTCTTGTTTACTTCTTCGTTATAGCTCACTGTGATTACCAAAGAACGTGATAAGCGAAACAGGGCGATGTATCGTCGTAGGTCATCGCTAAATTTCACCCAGAACAGTTGCTATTTATAGATGAATCAGAACTTCTCAGACTCATCTATAAATAGCAACTGTTCTCGGTGAAATTCAGCGATCCTACGACAATACATCGTCCTGTTTCCCTCATCACGTTCTTCGGCAATTGTCTTGAGTTATAACGAAGAAGTAAACTTGAAAGTAAGATTAAATATTTTCCTCGATTCCCCGTTCCCGCTTGTAGAAATAACAATTTTCCTCTCATGTCACAGCGTTATATGTTTATATTCTCGAAACGTAGAACAACAAACGTTACAAGCGCATTATAAGCTTATACTTTATTTTGTTTTTTCAATTCATTCCGGAGGTGACAGTTGATTAGAATTAGCAGTGTTCCTTCCAAAAAAATGCAACAAGACATACGTACCTTTCTTCTTGACAAACCCATTTTCTTCACGAATCGGTTGATCGCACGCCGATCATGATTCGTTTTCCCGTTGCATACAGTATGTTGCCCAGTTTTCGTACGGGCCCAGTTTTCGTACAAAAAGAACTTTATTTGATTATTTTCGTCGTTCATTTAAATCTTCGTCAACTGAAGAATTCCAAAAGTAAAAGGAACATCCCAGCTATAAATTGCCGGTTTTGCCGGGATTTTTGACGAAGAGGCAGGTCAGTGCGGACAATTTCTTTCGAGGTGAGTAAAAGTTTAGCCGCTAATATTTGCACTTTTCACTGCACAGTAAAGGTATTGTAGATGAACAAATATCCCGTTTTTTAAAGAACTGAATTTTAAACTTTACTGTTCGAAAACTAATAGGTCGCAAGTGCAGCAAAGATTGCACAACAATCCTTGCAAAGTACGATACACTTCATGTAACTGTTGTGGTATAACAGCGACGCTTTACATCCGGAGGGTGTAAACTGCAGGTTGCAGGTTGCAGGTTGCAGGTTGCAGGTTGCAGGTGCAGGTTGCAGGTTGCAGGTTGCAGGTTGCAGGTTGCAGGTTGCAGGTTGCAGGTTGCAGGTGCAGGTTGCAGGTTGCAGGTGCAGGTTGCAGGTGCAGGTGCAGGTTGCGGGTTACAGGATTATTTTGTTGGACTAGACTCTTCGTAAGAGTCGGGACGTGGGTCATACAGTTTCACCAGGTGTATTCTGCAGGCTTTATTTTGCATGTATGTAGCTTGTCTGTTCAAGCGCGTGTCTGTATAATATTTATCAGAAACATCGACAAAATAAAAGTTAACGAGTCTCAATTTTTTTTTCCGCGTATCGCTTTCATGAGGATCAATTTGTGGCGGATAAAAAGTAAATGTGCTAATACTTCCACTTGTGGTTTAATAGATCTTTTCATGCGGCTACTCTTTTGCATGAAAACAAAACATTTTGCAGGTCTACCTTCGCATTGAAAAACTTGAGAACGAGTTTAGACGCAGAAAAAAGAAGTTTTTTATTCTTCTGGGTCTCAACATGCACGCTTGTGGTTAAAAAACATGCAGACGTCACGTGCATGATATCTGCTGCACGCTTGCGGTGTAATCTTTACGTGGAAAATTTCAAAGAAAGGCATTTTAGTGACGTGATCATTCATCTCGCGAGAGGATCGAGACGAGCAGGATGGATCAACTGAAGTTGTAAGTTATCATCTTCCGTGTCTCTTTGCTATTAAAAAGGTTAGTTAGGCTTTGATAACACTTCCTGCATTTGTTTTCAGTTACGGTAGTGACTCGGACGAATCTAGGTCTCAAGAAGATAGCGGAGGTAGGAAAAATATCTTTGTTTATCTGTATGTTCAGCACTCAGCTTTCGATGTCGGCGGGAATGTAGATTGGCTCAAGCCTTCTCCATTATTTTACAATGAACTATTGATCATTGCATCCTCCTTTAAACCTTACTTATTGCCTAGACTAGGGGAGGGGGGAATTTGAACGTTGCGTTGGAAGGGTGGGGAATTTGAACCGGATTTATCTCTTGTTCTGACATCATAGGCCGGTGAGTTTTTTCGGTTTTTGCAGGGTATGACGGATTTACAAGATAGAATTTCGCCTTTGTTAGTGAATAACTCTTTCAAAAGGGTCTTTAAAGAAGTTTGAAGGTGTCATATTAGGGCATATCTCTCTCTGAAAGGTGTTTAAAGTGTTTGATTGAAGACGAAATTTGTCTTTGAGGAGAGGTAGTTCAGCACTAATTGATGGGGCATTTGAACGGCTTTTTTGCCCCGGGCGGAGGGAATTTGAACAAGCCAATCTTCAAAAGTTCAATGCCCGGGGGGTTGCCCGGGGGGATGTTGAACTTTCGAATTGATCGGAGCATAATAATGAAAACAGTTATATAACGCCTGATTCTGAAGTCCTAGCTTTACAATACACCCTCTTTGTTCCGTTTTAAAACTGTGCACTTCATTGAGCTAGATGGGTCCAGGCTACATAAAAGATGACCTCTTGTTCAATGTATTTTCAAGACGTGCGTGTAACTACCACTTCGAATTCCTGGCATGGACGCACGCGTCAGTTGATTTTCGTTACCGGAAACACGGAACTTAGACAACTGCGTGGGTCGCGCGAACCGGAAACAAAATGTACAGGAATTGCTCTTTCTCTCAATTTTTGTGACATATATTTTGTATCCTGTATCTTGTATTTTCTACTGCCGTAATGATCAGTCGTGCGTTCCATGTATTATTATCTTTACTGTTTCACTGATCCAGATCTACATAAGATCCGGCAATTCTCTACGTTTTATCGCTGTGATCGTACTGTCGCCAATATGGTGACAGCAGCGGGATCTAGTAGAACCCAAACTTCCGGTCTTCGCTCCGCCAAACACATTTTGTCGCAAAGTTGGGCACTTTTCGGGCTTTTTGTGCTCTCTCACCACGATTTTCGTTAAAATCGATGTGGAAAGTTACTAGAAATTCAGCAGCGTACAGTTTCCTCAAAGAGGGCAAAAACGAATACGCCAGCGGTCTCTGAATGACACCAGTTTGACATTTATTTGTGTAAATTTTGATATGACAGCTTTTAAACTTAATAGCTGGGGGGAAGTCACGTAATCGAAACAGGCCTGTCCAAAAGGGGCTCATGATTTATTTCGTCAGCTGAGCGATAGAATTAAATAACTGCTTGAGGTTCTTAAGATTTTAGAGCTCTTTTTTGTCTTTAGCGAGAAATCTATTATAATTGGTGTGCCCTTGTTATCTAGAAAACAGCAACAAATCAAATAGTCACAGCGAGAAGATAGCATTAAATGCTGAGTTGTTACTTTTTACTGAGTTACTCCGTGATCAAAGTAGGATGTGTAAAGGGGTGGGAGGTCACAGGGTTATCGGGGAATCAATTTTTGACAGTGAGATAGGTAGGGAGAGAATGTAGGCACAGGAATGATACCAAACGGTTCAAAAGTATGATAACACCTAAACTATATGAAAAAAAAGCAACGTCACGAAAGGCTCATATCTTGTCTATGGGCGATGCTATCCTGAGGGTCAGGTGGGGCCCATCGGCCGTGTCAAACGGCCTTTGGGCTTTCCTTTTTCGTCTTGTCGGTTATTAGCCCCAGACGTCTGGTTTTCGCTCGCCCAAACAGATGGCCGTTGCAAATTTTCAGCGACATTTCACCAAAAATTTTTTGGGAACGTTGGTGTAGAAAATTGATAGGGATTCAATGCCATGGAAATATGTTCGAGGAGAGCAAGGACAAACTAAGATAGTAGCGAACTTTGAAAGTCACCGATTCGATCGTGCTTGTCATCGATAAACCCTATTAACTTTGTGTTAACCGTACATGTATTACTTAAAGGGGCATAGTCACGAGGATTTCGCAGATTTCTGGTCAAAACTGTGCTAAAATTATCGGTGGCTAACTTTATCCATGCTCAAAATTGTGTTTGAACATTTAAAGGACCATAATAACATAACTTCATTAAGAGAAAACAAAACATGACCATAAATGTCGATTTAATGTCAACACGCTGAAAGAATTTGAAAAGTTTAGCCTAATTTTTTCAAATTGCAATCCATTTCCATCCGTGCCACCCGTAGCAACAGATGACAGAAAATAGTTTCACTGAAGTAATATAGTCTTTGGTAACAAGACTAGACCATTATTTGTGGGCGTTCATTGTTGTGAGGACATATTTTTTATTTTTAAAGTGAACTAAAATAGCGTGACTATGCCCCTTTAAAATGCATACGTATCTTGGTGAAGTTCCACACGTGGGCTTGTATCTTGAGTGAAGCAAGTGTATTTGTTACCCTGGAAATCGCAACCGGGTGGGGGATGACGGCCGCCTCCAGTGCCCCTCGGACTTTTCTTATTTTATTTTATCTTCACTTTGAATGTCTATCCAAAATATGGCTACAAATATGGCTTTCAAAACTTAAAGCAGATTAGTCTTTTAATTATTAACGCGTACCCCAAGGTAGTAGACAAATTTTAGTACCTCAAATTCAGGGAAAAAGCCGGATTGGGTCCCTGCCTTATACCTGACCACATGTGAATTGGGGTTACGAAATGGCCTCACGAAATAAAAACCTCAAAATGAAGGGAGTTCTGATCCACAATGTTTTTTTATGTTTATAAAGGTAGTTGTGGTAAAGAAGGCATTGTCAAGGGCGTCCATTCAATCGACAGGTAGGTTCAAGTACACGAAGGCCTAGGTTGTCTTTTGATTGAAAGGAGATAAATTGTAATGCGAAGTTCACAGCAATGATGAGAACTCGGAGGGATTTCAGGCAAGTGTTGTTGGTATCAGCGGAAAATCGAGATAAATTTAAGGTGGTCTTTTACCCAAAAAGTGAATTTCTTTGGAAAAGAACTTTTCCTAACCTAAAACGCACGGTGCTTTACATGAACAAGAAAATATTTATGTAGACTATTGTCTGTAACTAGACTCTTTTTATTATAAGACAAAACACAGCATATAATTATATTGAATTTCCTCTAACCACTTTAATAGGACGTCCAGCCACAATTCAAAAAACAATTAATTGTGAAAATATATTAAGAAGACGGAAATTATTCACTTTTATCAGCCGTGCATGAGCTCTCACGTGACAACACAGATTGTTAGTACCTGATAATTTAGTTGATCAAGTTGGCTTCTTTACAGAGCCAAATGTGGTGTTCAAGATGTACCTTGCAATGAAGAGGAGGATTTTTTTTCCTGTTGTGAAGGTAAGCTGTAATGATTAACTAGCAACGGAGTACTTGGTTATCCTTATAACATTCCCCTTTAGGAACCAAGGAAGTTGTTAACTATCTTTCATTTTTTCTATTGTATGTCAATACATACGGTGTTGATTCGTATTGTTTAGTTTGTTAATCTAACACAAACAATTCTTTCTATCAGACTCGTGAACTGTTTCACGGAAATGAACACAGCAATAGCAGTGAATATGAAGTTAAAGAGTTAAGGTAAATATTCATTCTTACGCTGAATACCCCTGTACTTGCAGTAGCAGTGCCCTTGCAACTCTTTACCAACAGTGTATTCCAACGGAGGAATTTATCGATGGAACCGTATTACATGACGCAATTGTCCCTAACGAAAACTTGTTTATACCCCAGCTATCTGAGTGTCTATGATTTTTTCGTGTGCACAGTCAATTTGAAGCCATTACCGGATAATTTAAGTTCACGTTCGTTCAGTTGAAACACCACTTTCAAAAGGCAAATTCCCTTTGTCAACGAGCGCGTAATCGCTGAAAAAAGTGTCCAGCAGTTGTAGTATTAGTGGTCCTATGGGAACATGTAACGCAGCAATTCAGCGATAGTGCAACAGACTGGAACACCATGACGGGGATAGGTATGGTCACGATCCCTTATGCTTGTTGGGATTGCTAAACCCCCGAATGCTATAGTTATGTACCTTTTTTAAGCCTTTGAATGATTGTTAGTGATCACAGTGATTGAAACCACCGTTAAAAGGTCTTTGGAGTGAAATCATGTTGGTATATTTGTGTAATTCGGAGTACACAACTTATTGGATTAACAAGGCAAAACTTTCTTGGGGGTGTGAGAAGCGGATAATCTGCTGTTAACTACTGACTTAGTCATTGTCTTATCGTTGTTGTTTTTTGTAGGCCACTTGAATTTTATGAAGAAAACATGAAAACCCCATATTTCTGGAAAGGCAAGAGAGATTTTCAACTGGATGAAGTTCTGGACATACTTCACCTGAGCGTCGACGGTAACCGAATTTGCTTGGAGCGTCCACTTGGAGTTAATGAGGATGCATCGTTCGTCATTGACACCAGAAAACTGCAAGCTCGACGAGATTACCTGGAGGACAACATTGGTGGTTACCGTAATCAAGGGCACTGTGGAAAAATATTCACTGTGAAGAACGACAGAATTGTGGATGCGTACGCAATGGAACGCACACTACAAGAACGCCCACCCCTTGGACCAGATCAGTATTTGGTGAAAGTGGTTTACTGGAGTCACAAGAAGCACAAGGACTTTAAAAGACACACCTTAGAGGTCTCCAGCTCCCGAGGAGAAGGAGTGTTTGTACTTGTCCAGTATCTGTTTGAAGCAGAAGCCCACGAAGTAAGCCCGTGCAAAAAGATGCGAACAAGTGAGGGAATTAAACAAAAAATTCGAGATCGTGTAGGTTCCCATAAGACCCCAAGCGCTCTCTATGATGAATTGTTCGACGAGGTTGGAGGTATGGATTTCAAGTGTGCCTCTGATCTGCTCAGAAGTATTGACCAAATAAAGTACGAACGCCAGAAACTGCGAAAGAAAACCGATGTTGACGAAATGGCAACCCTTTTGCAGATGTCGAAGGAAGGTCAGTACATTTGCAATCTCCAGTGGACGCCTTCCCCACGGATGGTTGTCCTGACAGAGAATGTTGTTCAGGATGTTGTGGACTTTTGCACCGATCCCGAAACTTTTACACCATTTACCATTGACACAACGTTTAACGTGGGCCCATTTTATGTGACTACCACAACATATAAGCACCTTAAGCTCGTAGATCAACGTTCAGGAAAGAATCCCTCGCTACCAGGTCCAGCGTTATTCCATGTCAAGCAAGATACTGGCCAGTTTCTGTACTTTGCACAAACGCTGCAAGAAAGAAATCGGAACGTAGGTGACATATTAGCAATTGGTTCCGATCGTTTTAAAGGTTATGCGAACGGGTTTGCAACAGTCTGTCCAGTTGCACGCGTGATTGTTTGTAAGAAGCACGCAGAGGATGATGTCGATAGAAAGTTATCGTCTTTAGGAATAACGGGAGAAGCTCGCAACAAGTTTAAGAAGGATATCTTTGGCAGCGAGGCCAGCAAAGAAAAAGGTTTAATTGACTCTCTCTCCGCTGCAGAGTTTGACTCTAAGCTCCTGCTTCTCAGACCCGAATGGGAAAAACGAGAAATGGAGGCGCGTCAGACGACAAATCCTGAGTTTGTGCATTACTTTGATGTCCACCTCGCTCAAGAGATGAAAGAAAAGATGATACTGTCAGTGAGGAGGGAAGCAGGCCTAGGAGATGAGTTTTTTTTTGACAACGCCTCGGAAAGCATTAATCATCGCTTCAAGGTGGCCATCCGCAATGAGAAACCTTCTCCTGATCCAACCGGTGCAAGAGACCTCCACTGTACCATGGCAGAAGCGGCTGCTATTTACCACAAAATGCTTCAATAAACCCGTCGGAACATTTATCGGGCCATTTTAGGGTTGGGTCCTTATCGTTTGGCCGACCGTTATGCTGACCGGCAAATCCCAGCATCTACCTGGCACAAGTTAGGCGGCAAAGAGAAGACGGCCAGACTAAAATGGCTGGATTCAAAGTACAAACCAAACGGGGAATCTGCAACAGTAACAACAGCGGTGAGAGCAGAAATCGTTGTTCCGGATTATGACGAATGCGTTAGCCCGACTAAACCTGGACCTCCACCTGGTACAACCGCGGACACCAAAAGAACACCCGTTACCGGCAGCAACTCCAGTGATAACTCGATATTAGGAGACTTTGCAATGACCAATCTTCCCGAGAAGATGGAACAATGACACAGAAAATCATCTCTCAAAAGGGTGTTGGACAAGCCCCTGGGGTACAAAATGCTAGAGTTGTGATCTCTACAACTAGCGCCCAATTGCACCGAGTGTCTGTGACAAACAAAAACTATCCAGTAAAATGTGACTGTGAGCGGCACATAGACCTTGGTCTATGTGCCCACATCTTGGCTGTGGCATTCGAAGAGGGTAATTTAGAAAGCGTGATAGGTAACTACAAGCCAAACATATCAACAATCGTGAGGCCTTCTGGGAAACCTGGTAAAAAGCCGAACCAGCCGATTAGGAAGAGAAAAGTACATACAGCCGATGGAGCACGAGACATAGAGGAATTTAGCGATCCTCTAAGCGATGGAAACATGATTACTTTTCCTCCATCAGAAAAGTGGAAGGTGGTATTCGTGAAAGATACGAAGATGCGAAAGTGTTATGGTTGTGGTGGAACAGTCAGGGCAACTAGCGATTTTGATCCTCCTTCTCCGTGGAACATTGTTCTAACAAAAAAAGAATACAGAGTATATACTCCCCGTGGTCAAGATTCAATCAAGATTTCTACCAAAAAGGAAAACGTGTACTACCACCCAAGAATAAAATGTCTGCGTCTGAAAAACCCTGATGTTTCCGGAAACAGTGTGGAAGTGCCAAGCGAATTAGAAAGCCAACTTGACGACCTACACAAGTCCCAGCTGAAAAAAGAATTTGGGCTTAAACTTTAAAGTACAACAAACAATTTGCATAAAGGTAATTCAGCGCACAAGAAATCTCGAAATGTTAACCTTTCTTCTTTGTTTCAGATGTTAACATTTGAGGAAAACTAATGAGTTCAAAAACAAATTTTACATGTAAAGTCATTACATGTCATGCCGAGGTTTATTGTTTCATATTTAATTAAGCGAGAATCTGTGAATGGGCAATAATGCGCAGCACGTTTCATTACATTCGCTTAGTCTGACACAACATATCAAATTGAAATTAAGTTGAAATTCTTCAGTTTGCTTCTGCAAGGTAATACGTTTTGGGCTGGTCAACACAATTGGATTTTGTTTGCATTTTTATGATGCAAGCTAAATGTCCTCAAGTTCAAATTAAACATAACCAGTTCAACCATCTTCAAATGATCTTTTTTTCATGTGAGCAAACTACGAAATATCAGTTCATGCTTTTTATTTTTGAATGTAAACCATGCTAGGTATTAGGCTAAGTTAGTTTCTGTTAATGTTTGTCTTCTCAAATTTGATTTGCTATTAAACGTGAAAAGCTGAAAGATGTCAGTGGTGTCAAGTATACTCGAATCATTTTTTTGGTGATTTTTCTGCCATGTATATAATGACTGATTAAATAAAAACTAAATGAAATGCAACACGTAACCCACAACCTGCAACCTGCAACCCGCAACCTGCAACCTGCAACCTGCACCTGCAACCTGCAACCTGCAACCTGCAACCTGCAACCTGCACCTGCAACCTGCAACCTGCAACCTGCAACCTGCACCTGCAACCTGCAACCTGCAACCTGCAACCTGCACCTGCAACCTGCAACCTGCAACCTGCAACCTGCAACCTGCAACCTGCAACCTGCAACCTGCAGTTTACACCCTCCGCTTTACATCCAGGTCGCGCAAAGGTCACGAATATTTAATAAACGTAATCTCACGCAAACAATCTAAATCGTCAAATAATTAACTAAGGTAGATGTCTATGCATAGAATGTTGACATACATTGTGAAATATCGTTAGCTTTCCGGTTTTACTGATTTTTTCACTCCGTTGCCATTCTAATAAACATTTACAAAAGTAGGTAAGAAAAGAAAGCGTAAGCGGAAACGGAAGTAAAAAGTTTGCTATTCTAAAGGCGTAAGCGGAAACGGAAGGAAAACGGTTAATCTTATACAGGCCTTTTCTTAAGAGTTGTAATACGCAGAATAGTAACCTGTCAACTACCTTTACCAAGGCAGGAAATGACGTACGAGACAGTGGATTGAGCGTAAGAAAAGCCGCCCAAAAGTGAGAGACCAAAAAATCAACACTGGAGGATCGATTAAACATCCACCCCCCGAATAACCATTTGCTTTGTACGCCAAATTTTGGTCGCTAAGCCGATATTTATTCACAAACCGAAGAGAAAACACGATAAGTACTCAGCAGGGTGGCTGACACATCAGTTTGCGTCGAGCGTTTTCGTGGAGAAATGTTGTTTTGTCGATGTACGAAAACTGGGCCAGGTGTATGAAGACTGGGCAACTTAGGAGTTTCGGTAAATGGGTTATCTTTAATAGAAAATTCAGAAATTTTCGTCTCACAGACGAAAAGATAGAGCGATTACAAACTAAAGTGTACGAAAACTGGGCAACACACTGTACTCTATCCACTCCTGAATTTCGTCCTCGTACACTTCGGGATGCTGCCAGATTAATACTCGTGGTGAATAACATTGTCGTTTGCTATTTTCAGGTCAGAAACTGAAAGCTAGAATTATTACTTCACACTTCGGTTTAGCTTATTCACGAGATTAAACGCACGCTTACCATCGGCCACATAGGATAATCCACCGAGCGGGTATTTAATTCTGAAGAAATGTCGAAATTTCTTTACAAATATCTGCCAAACGTGAAGTATTCTTGCAACATCAACGACTCTAAAGCCTCTTACTAGTCAATATATGACTCGATCGCCAGCGCAAATTTACGGGATAATTTGGCGCCATCCTTATTCCTTCGCTCAATTCAATTGCGGTAACATCATACACTTCCCGTATAAGGTATGATTGACGGAAGCGTATTACGAAGTGTTCAGAGGTGTTTTGAAAAGAAAAGTCGCGTAGTAGTGAAAATGGTGGTAATTGAACCAAAAAGCAGTCTCTCCTGCTTCGCTCTTTTATAGTAATTGACTCTCGATACCTCTGACCATGGAACACTTTAATTGGTTAAGATATTGGTATTCAACCGTATTTTTGGGAGGAACAGCAGAAGCTCGCTCCTTGTTTGATAGCTTCTGTGAAAGGTTATCAATGTTACACCGATGATGTGAAATTAATATACATTAAAACCTTCATTACAACTTACACTCATAATACTGGTCCTTTGGATTAGATGGCAGACGTATCGGCGGCCTCCAAAAGTTGGCTGAATTCAGTCCGCTCAGTGAAACAACCAGCATAACTACAGCGGCAAAACGAGCAACAAGTTGTGACATTTTCACGTTTCTGATGTCTGAGCTCTTCGCAAGTTTGTGTTAAGAAGCACCAGTGAAGCGGAGCTATTCTTATAGAGAAATAAACTTCCCGCCGGTAACGCTTTAATTTTGACCATAGATCAATTACTTTCAGATACAAGGGATGATTACCCTGCCTGCTATGCAGTTAGAACGTGTTTCAAGTCGAAAGGAACATATTTTTTTGTGACCAGACCAGCCATATCCGGTTGTCTAAACCGAACAGTATCTTGGTATTCTAAACCGAACAGTATCTTGGTATTCTAAACCGAAAAGCATCTTGGTATTTATGCCTTACATTTACTATAAAGTGTCGCCACTTAAACTTCATTGAACTCTATTTGTCTTGCCCCTGTGAGCTTTTAAACAGCCTTATTCTATGCCCTCGTTGTTTTCCTTTTTTTCTTTTCTTCCCCATTACTTGGTCCCTCAGGGCGTGGCCGATCTAATTTCTTCGCTTTTAATGTGTTCGTGACTTTCTCCTTTTCAACCCAGAGTTCCTCAGTCGCGATGACATTTATCAATACAGCACCTTGCCCACGTATTATGCTTTGCACCGTGCCCAAGTGTTGCTTTGATTCACTGGACCATAATGGGAAGAGTTTAATTTCAAGAACATCGATCTCTCGCTATTCGAACGTGAATTTTGACAAATACACTCAACTACAAAGTCAGCGATCTGAAGTTAAATTGAAAGATTACAAGAAGAGTACGCAGTGTGTTTCAATAGTATTTTGTCCACGAGCATATTATCACCGTTAAACTTTTACGCTAGTACCATCAGCCGTCAAAGCCAAAACCCTATTATGGCCTCAAAGTTAAAGAGGAGTCACGATGAGAAAGATAGTGCCTTAGACCGACAAAAAATGAAAAATGAAATGTGCAAAACCAATAGAGGATTGTGGAGACATTGGACGTTTTTATACTAAAAAAGGCTTACTCGCGCCGGACAAAGTCTGGTAAACATTCAGTTTGCCGCCTGGTTACGCTTTTGTTTTTTTGTTTTGCAGAAACACGGACACAAATGGGACTATAGGTCCTGTGAACGTCCTATCACCTTTAGAGAGCCTTAGAAGACCTATTTATATCTGTGATGGGCACGTAATTCGTCTTGTCTCTGTCTTTATTCAGACGGACTACGAGATGTATTCTTGCCGAAGCTTGTTACGTTGAAAAGGAAAATGAGGCCGTTACAATTGTTTTCCCACTATACGTCACCACCTTTCCCGGAGAGCCTTGGACAGGTTTATTCAGGGGCGTAGCCAGAATTTTTTCAGGGGTGCGCACATTTTCCAAATTCAGTAGGGAGAAATTACCCCCCCCCCCATTTCATTTAAGGTGGCCGAACACAGTTTTCTCGTACTTATGCGTTATTCATCGTTATTTTCAAACCACTGGCAGTTGGGCGGCCAAAATTGGCAAGATGCAAGTTCAACTAAAAAAGAGTATATTTTGATTTGTTTTACTGGACTAATTACCGTTGCCATGGCAACACAGCTGTTAATAAACCAGCATTAAATAATGGTTTTGATTTATTGTCAGAAAATCCAGTCGTTAGATTTTTTCCATCATTTGTCTCTAAAAAACTCAGAAAAATACTGGCCTTCTGACACTGGTCTCGTGAAGTTTTGACAGAGAGATCTTCTGTAACTTTGTGTTCTGCATTTTAACGTTTTCTGAACATGCCCTCTGTCAGATTTCAAATTTTGTTTGCAAGCGAGTTAACCGTGCTCTGAACTATTTTTCTACCAAATTTCATGAACTTCTAACAAGCGATTCCGTAGAAATCAGTGCGTTTTCACTAACTGGCTATGCAGTCACATTTTCTGGTCAACTGCGCATGCGTTGCACTTGACAGGGTTCTCAATCTTTCTTGATCCATTCAAACAATCCCAGAAAGGCAGGGTATTTTCCAATAGTATTACCTTTAATACACTACAAAACAAACGTTTTCACACATAACAAACTGTTTGATTGTTAAGACGGAAAAAACACTTACGCAATCTTGACTGAACAAAATAAAACAAGAATTTCTGAAGAATTTGCAGGCGGCGCATAGTCTCTCACCTCCCTCCCCAAGGAAAAAAGGTTTAACTTTAGTAGTTCGTGGTTTCCGGTGACCTGTTATGGACAATTTGCCCTTCCGGTATGTAAGGAATTAAATGTATGTATGCAACTTGAGAACTTTGTTTGTTTGTAACCAGTGACCTCTGTACGACTCTTTCAGATCGTTCTTAAACCGTGATATCGTTAAGCTACAACAGGGGGAAACGTTTTTTTCTCAAAAAGCTTTACTTCTCCTCTTTTGAGCTCAAACTTCATTTTGTCTAGTATTCTTCATTTCACGTAGGGGTTCAGACCAATTTTTTATCGCCAGAAAGCTGTGTTTCTAGAGACACTCTGGAAGACATATTCACGTCAATGTTGAGATAGCTAACCGACTCGTGACGTTTATATTTTTGCGTGTTAACCCGTGCTCTAATACAGACTAAAATGAATGAAACTTTATTAAGGGAAGGTACGTTTTTTCTTGGGGTGGGGGGGAAGGGCTGGGGCCTCAGAGGGGAGGGTCATCAGTGAAAGTGAGCACCAAAAGGGGAGGGCCATACCTCATGTGAGCTATTCAAGGGAGGGTCACACATCTTTCCCGGAATTTTTTAATGAGAATTTTTGGAATGTTGCTTTCCATTTTTCTTACAGATTAAGTTTTTCTTTTCACCTACTTTGATTTAATTTGGTGTTTTATTATAGGTACTAGGTTGCATTTGTACATGTATATTATGCCATGGCACATAGTTTTTCTCGGAGGACTCGTGTCCTTTTGCGTCCCTATCGAGAAGTACTTGACTCAGGTATCGTTTCTTCAGCTTCTTGCTGTTGGCTATCCGCTGCCTGATCTCCTGAGTCGTTTAGTTCTGAAGAGTTACTAGTTGATCCAACAATGCGCTCTACCCTGTCTGAAATGTAGGAAATATTTGTTTTTGAGAGGCAGATTTCGCATGCTAAACAAATAAACCTTTCTGTTGAAATAACCAACAGAAATGCCGGCTAGTCGGAGAAAGAAGCGCGTGTATTTTCCCTTAGATATTTTATGTTCAAAACTTTTATAATACTCAAATACTTCCATATTCAAACTTCAGCTATAAAACGTAAATATCCCACACTGATTGTTCGCATTTTCTTTGTTTCAGCGTGCACACATTCAATATCGAGATACATTCATATTCAAACACTTTGCGTTCACAAGCCAAACGTTCTGAGGTTTCTACAGCATGGAACATACCATGTAGTAGTGGGGGGAGGGTCGCTTTTTAGTCAGTCACCTAGAGGTGGCGGGTCAGGAGTGTTTTCATTAAAACGCAAGGGAGGGCCAACACTTTTTTGGGAAAAAATTCCCAAAATTCTCCAGCCCTCTCCCCCCCCCCCCCCCAAAGAAAAAACGTACCTTCCCTAAATTAGTTTGAAACCGTAGAAAGACATAAACGAAAGACTGAGAGGTCTTAAACAAGTTTAGACAGCCAAAATTCTAAAAATTGGACCGAACCGAAAAGCAGAAATGTACTTCTGACCTGGTGCGACGGAATCAATTTAGATTGGTGATACTCAGGCCTTGTTTGTTATTTGATTGAGATTTTATCACCACGGAATTTTTTTGGTTACTGTTTTCCTTTTTTTTTTTTTTTAGTGTTATAGTTTTTGGGACGCTATTCATTAAACTATAGAACTTAGTTCCAGCTTTGATTCTGTAAGGGCCGGGTTTACAGTGGCAGGTATAGATTGCTTTCCGTCTCGTGCCCTGAGAGAACGCACGTGAGCGCAGATGGGCATTGGACGCGTAGAACTCCCAAGTTCTCGTTAGCCTTGGTAAACACTGCCCCTTAAAAACGAAATGTCCTCAAAAACAGCGAAACAAGCATTTCAACACTTACCTTTACTGAACTTCAATACACCGCGAAACTCAAAACAACAAAATTACGCTTCACATGCAAGAATGGTCATGTCACCAACAAATCGTCCGGTATTTGAAACATTAGCTTTCAATCTCGTAAAATCCACATCATTATAACGAGCCTGATTGTTTAGAGCCCGCGCGGAGACTAAGTCTACTGTCTTCCGTAAATTCAGGAATGTGCGTTGCATTTTATGAGACGGCAGCGACGTGCCTAGGCACGTCGCGCCGCCTAATGATCGATGTACAGGGGCCATGTTTGTTTTTCTTAAAGCTATGTGCGCGCGCTTATTCACGTCAGCAGCACAAATCGTAGAGCGCGCGCAAACTGTGTTCAGACACCTTGATGCTTAGTGCTGGGGTCCTCCGGATGTTTATTATCAGCAGCGCAATGCAAGGAAGCAGTATCTCAGTGTTTTGCAATTGAATGTTGTTATTATTGCGCATCACATACTTTTTTTTCGTTGACTTATTCAACTAGTGCACAGTGTACCTATAATAAGATAGCTCTGCCCATGTTTCAGTAAGTTTCATCCTTCTTACAAATGTTTTTAGGCGATCAGTGCACAACGTTACTTAAGAACCGAATAAGGATTGCAATGTTTATAAGCGCAGGGATAGACTTCGATCTTTCTTCCCACCAAACTCTGAGATAACTTTCTTGTGTTTATGTACATAAACGACCGCTAATGAAGGCAATCTCTCATCAGACGTTGTGCTCCGAAGTGACATTTGAAGCCTCTTCATGCCAGTTCTACGACGCAAGTTGACACAGGATATGTCAGAAGCGTCGTCATGACTGCATAAATTCCTGGGTACAATTCTACATTGGTGTAGTCCAGCGTTTCGACCAAGGTTTGGAGATCATCTTCACTCATCCGCCACAGATGACACCACCTAGTTTGAAATCATCGAGAGACATGTGCGTGTCTTCTCCATAGTGGCTATATCTGTTTCCCACCCCCTTTTTCTTAAATAATTAAAAGTGAATATCAAAAATTTATGTAAACAAGTGAAGTGAGACTCTCATTCGTACTAGCTAATGTAAAGGTGTTATCAAAAAGTACCAGGAACTAGTTGTGTGCCTGGAAGCCCTGTAAGGGTTTCACTAGCAACTCGTTGACTTCAGATATCAGGAAGATGTACCTGCTTTAACGTTGGCACGGTGTTGCCGGCCGCCTTCCTGTTCTTCTAGGAATACTTGAATCGATGTTGTACAAAGCCGCAATCTCTGTGGCCTTCTCTAGCAGCGCGTCCCAGACACCCTCGTCTTCCTTGGATGCTATCACCAGATCTTATTCAGAGCTCTACATCCATTTTACCGTTATTGGCATCGTAACGCATTTTATTCTCCACGAAGCCATAGTAAACTCTTCGATGATTTTATTTTGTTAGCTACCAGGTAATTAGAAATGGAAGCAAAGTAGCCATGCTTACCTGATGGAATACCGATGATTGGTGGGTACATTTAAACACGTGCTGCAAAATCACAGTCGTTATGACGAAATCCCACTTGAGGATAAACGAATGCAGCCCCCGAGCTTTGTTGTCTCCTCCTTCACTTAGCTCATTAAGCGTGTGTCTGTGCAGTGGTCTATTTCCATTTCTTTCGAAGCTACGAGAAGTTTTCACCTGGAGCGCTAGCATTAGAATGAACTATTTAGCTTGTAATGAGATCTCGTCGTTTGTGAAAGCGCTTTGTTTTCGCTTTGTCTCCGCAGCGACAAAATGAGATCTATGATTAAACTCGTCGCGATGCGTGTTTGAAAGAGTATACACTTTGGCTTGCAGTCAAAATACAGACCTTACCAAATAGGTCATAAGGCATAAAAAATTCATGCCAGATAGAAACTAAAACTGTTCACAATGCCACAGTTTGAGTCGATTTCTTCAAATAGGACACCTTTATGGGGACATCGTTCGCTGAAGATTTGGCCAAAAAGCTGCTTCCTGTTTGCTTTTTCGCCGACAAAGTTGTTGGCAACATCTACCAGATTTAAAGCATCAGCAGTTTAAAAAGTATTCTTGAAGTTACAAGGTTTGTTAAAATTCAATCATTTCGACAGCTAAGCTACGAATTTCAGACCTGTTTTACCTAACTCTCGTAAACGTTTACGTCGCGTTTGTTAGTCGATTGGCGAGATAAATATAATTTTGTTCCTTAGACTTGTGTTACAACAGTGGGGTTAAGGCTTGCAGCGAATACACAGCAGTCGCTTGGCTATTAAAGGTAGCTATACTGCCAGGGTAAACGTGATATGGGTGAAGAAAGACATTGGCGAGGAACCTGGACGACTGTGCGGTGGGCAAGTAGATTTTCGAAGCCCACTTGCCCGATGGCTAGTGAATCAACTCAACGGATGTAGAACCCTACTAAAGGTTGTGAAATTATAAAGGGCACTTTTATTAGCATCAAAATTCAAGACAGATTGTTGCACATTAATTTGTTTTAATTATATATTTTTTGGGACATTAATTGTAATGTTTTTTTTTAAACTTCTCTTCCAAAAACTCTGGGGGGGGGGGTCGAGCCCCCTCTGCCCCTCCTCTTGCTACGGGCCTGTATTGATCGCGATCAAGAGCAGGTACACGAAAGACAATGAACGTCAGCATTAAAGTGATTGAGGTTTTATTCAATAATCACTCTTTTATTATTTTTTATTAATTTATTTATTTACTTTTGTGGCATTTTCAGGTACGCACGTGCGTACGTGCGTACAGGTCGCTACGCCCCTGTTTATTGTCTGAAAGCACTTTTGATCATAGTACTATAACAAATTTGAATTTTAAGTGTTATTTTAGGAAACACAAAGTGTGAAAGGATGGTTTCCATATGATCGCTACGATCACTGGAAGAAACTTTCACTAATTGTTGCGATCGTGTGGAAACCACTTTTTAACGATCGTAGCGACTACAGCAATCATATGGAAACCGGCCTATATGAAAACTGCTTAGCGATCAAAATCGCAACGACCGCTCAACTTTTTTGGAGCGATCGTAGCGATCATATGGAAACAGCCTTAACAGTCAATGTCTATTAAATACCTGAAGGTCCAGATACAGTGACTGAAAAGTCTGAATTAACAGAGTTCCTATGCATGTAAATTGGTGCAGACTATATTAAACAGCTAGATCAAAACTCCATAAGTTGTTGAGATGAACAAAAAGAACTTAATACACCATTCTTTTTGGCTGAAAATCTTTTAAATAAAAGATTTTTTAAAAGATTTTCAGCCTCTCTACAAAACCTTGGTAAACAAATTAAAGTTACGCGATAAATTGACCGACACTCAAAGTTCGATCCCTAAGCAATACAGACGCAGTTGTGGATCGCAAAACGGAAATTGTAGTGATAAACGCTGCCCAGACACCCAATTACTCGCTACTTGTCGAAACACAATTTGCTTGTCCTACTTTCAACTAATCAAGATTCTGGAAATGTAAACTTAAATTGACATGTTCGAGCACGTGTCAATTGTCAAAGATTATCACGCAACCCAGGAAACTAATAATAAACCTAATAACGCGGTTACATAAAAGTTACATTGTACTTTACATCCTCAAAGTATGCTATAAAGAAAATTGGCCAAATCTCTGCTCACCATAACATAGGGCTAATTGCATGCGCTACAGCAGCTTCCCTTTAATGTTAATTTTTGTGTAAGCTTCCACTAAATAAAGTTCTTTTTTTAAGACAGCTAAAATATCCCTTTTCTTTTCACGTGGCTATCGTTTTCTGCCTCCAACTGCCTTTGATTTTACTTTAGTTTTAAAGATCATTTCTGCCTAGGAGTTATAATCCGACCGTCAAAGCCCCCTACAAGTGGAACACTTCACACATGAGCCAAAACTCAACGACGGGATTTTTACAGGATGTGTTTTTAATGAACACCAGGTACAGGTAACCCATCCCCCCTTCTCCTAGCACTACGGGCTCCTTGAGGGGGAGAGGAAGTCCTAGTGTAGCCAGACGTTTATGTTGAGAGCGAGATAAGAACTAGAGATTTTTTATTTTATTTGTAGCTTTTCTTCCATTTTTTGCAATTTTGGGAGAGAAGACAAACTATCACTTATTGTACATGTGAACATTGAGGACCTTTGTACCTCCTGCACCATTGAAATGAGGTCCATGGTCTGCCAGCGCTTGGAGAAAATTTCCACCACAGTAGCCACAAAATCCTCTTTTAATCCACTATACATCAGATGAAGAGTGTTGGAAATTTTCCCGACCTTTTCATTGTGTTGAGAAGTAATCAATAACTTCGTGCAATCCGGAATGAGCGCCAACTTCTCTGTCAAGTTTCTTGCCACAGTTTCAACGGTTCCTTTGATGCCTTGGGAGGAAAAATCTCGGATTTCAAATACGACGAAAAGGGTAGACTCCTTGTCTATAAAGGAAATAAGAAGTAGGCAATTCAGATTGTAAACAGATTAGTCGAAATATGCGTATCGGTGATAAGGGTGATATAACTTAACATTTAAATGAGGTTTAACATTACGTATTCTTTTTTATTATGCTTCATCTCTGACCTGCTTACCAGGAGGTTGATGGTCCAATAATGTTTGGTTTAATTAAACTTGTGCGCAGGCCCTATACTTAAGGAAGGTGTTCTCGCGCAGAGTGTCAGCGTTGTATGAATAAATGACAAACGTATCTTATGTCCTGGGCAATACGTCACTAACCGCTGGGCATTTTGCGTGGCGACCCACGCGAGCGCAAAAAATTCAAAACCGACACTCTCATGTTTGAATGTCCAACGGCAAGTAGCTAAATAACTAAAAAATCTAATGAACGTAGAGCAGTCTGAAAAGCCAATGTTGACTTTTTAATGCAATGATTACGTAATCACCGCTTTGCGCTGTCGGTAAAGTTTGTCGGGCTGTCGCGTTGTCGTGGTTAAACCCGACAGTTCTGTCGTAAGGGGAAAGGGACGCAAGAAGGCTTATCTCACTCACTCCGTCAATGAGCTGTAATCTTTTTATTAATTTAATCGGAATGTAGTATATTCATGAATTATTTATATTCCAATTTGTTTTATTATTCTTTGACTTTATTTTCATTTCAAATTGATTTATTTTTTCTTGTTGCTATTTATAGCAACCAAAGAGATTACAAAACACACAGCCACATTCCTGTCCTTATTTCCGGAAGAAGTCGTGTAGATTCGGTGTTGTTCGTGTGATATTTGGTATTCCCAAGAGAGTAAATTCGCTGTTTTCGGGGGCAATCGTTTGCGTTTTCGTTCGCTCAGTAGCATTCAATATGTTGTAGTAAAATTTAAAAGAAATAGCGTTAGATCACAACAAACAGCGAATGTGTTCTTAGGATATTTTTGTCAGGAGCATATCGTGATTATACTTCTGTTGATTGTGCATGTGAAGCATACTCAGTCGGTAAGAACAGTCGATTTCCGGTTTTGATTACACTAGTAATAGTTGACACTACAGCTGCCCCCGCTGTTAAGAGGTTTTGTGATCGTATTTATTGATTTTGAAGGTTTCCTTTTTCATGATTTACTTAGAAACCTTTTGTGTGGTATTTATTTTTCTGTAGTATAGTTTAGGTTTTAGATTGTTTCTGCAGAACACGGTGGGCATATAGGAAGCCTAAAAGTGCACCCTTGGAACTACTTTTGCATTTTTTATTCGTTTGAGCTCGAACTTTGCAGGATGGTGGAACTTTGTATTTCAAAAAATCGTATGTTTTTTGTTTTTCGACTTTAACGGTTTTTGGCGGGAAATGACGTTACAAGATTGACAGCAAAATTTAAATTTCAAGTTATGGCAAAACAAATAAACAATTTTGAAAGAGCGTGACGTGATAGAAACAAATGTGAAAAAAATTTTTTGGAAAAGCTCAATTGCTTTAGGAGATATAGCACCTTGAAATGTACTTATGTTTCTAAAAATAGTAAGAAAATGGCGGGAAATTCAAAAATCAAAGCTTAATAACTCTTTAACCAATTGAGCTTTTCCAAAAAATTTTTCACATTTGTTTCTATCACGTCACGCTGTTTCAAAATTATTTATTTGTTTTGCCATGACTTGAAATTTATATTTTTTAAAAGTTCTTTATTAGAACAAACATTGTAGTGGAAAGTCTACAGTACTAAAATGCGCGAAAGCAACTTCCAGCGACATGGATATAATTTCCTTATAGGCAATGTAAACAAAGAACCTTGAACGTGACTTTTGATACAAAATGCGCTTTCTCGGACGCATTTCTTACATTACGAGCGAGATTTTCCAGAGACAATCACATACCACATGAATTGAATCAAGTAAAATCGCAAAATGAGCTACTTTTGTTAATGTGCTGAAATTTCCTAGTCGCCTAAACAATCTTGCAATTTCTAAAAAGTTATAAATAATGAGGTCGCAGCGCGACTTGCAACTGAAAAATTGACCTAGAAATTTCACAAGAAATTCACTGTTTCCATCCGCTTTTCCTGAAGGCAAGTTCTAGCGTTGTTGTGTTTCCACGCGACCTAATGCAATCTTGTAACGCAATATTTTCCGCGAGTTAAAAACCTAACTGGTGTCTGTAGGGTTTACTGGTGTCAAGATTCACTCGTTCGTTAAGCAATGCTTGCTTGTTTATGGACCAAGACTTTCAGTCCCCCAGAGTCCTCTGTGTCGACAAATTGTTCCCAATGATTTCTGTATATTGTTAAACATGTGCGGTAAGGAAGCGCTCGTAGTATTGACTGACGGCAAAACAACCCACGAGTTTTCTATGACTGACACTGTAGCATCAGTATAAACTTTTGCTACAGTGTCTCCAACAAAAACAACGAATCACAGAATTGAATTCGTTTTAATACATGGAACCAGCTAATTCCAGAACGATGCAAGGAAAAGTTGCTTAGCGAAGTGTAGTAACGTATAACAAAAGTATGAAGATGTTTAGCAATTGCGATTGCGATTGCGATTCAACTGAAAAGAAAGAAAAAACACATACAACTTAAAATACAAAAATTACAAGTGAAACTGAAGCGAAGGAAAAAGCAGTCAAAATACACGACGATAAATACAATACAAACTGAAAACTTACATAACTGTGATGAAATCTGTGCGAACAAGTCTTGATTTTGAAACGTAGCAACTAACTCCCAAACTGACAAACTGATGAAATGAACTACGAACTGACAATCAGTTCTTGCATTTAAATTATATTGCATACGCACTAAGAAGTCCCATGGGTGAGTAATTAGTGAAAATATTTCAGCGCGCATACAAATTGCACGTAATAACGCACAAATAAATTCTACATTTCCCGGCCCAAGAACTTTTCAGCTGGAAAGTTCACTATAAGAAACATAATTAGTGACTTAACTGGCGATAACACGATCACAACACGATTAACGATAAATAACATGAGCCTCGCGGGAAAGTTCAATGTCAAGATTAATAAAGCATTTATGGCGTTCACGCACAGTTCACTGTTCATTCTTGGGAAACACGTAATCTGATCAATGTTCATACACAGTTCAGCAAACTTCTCTAGATTCGCGTACAGAATTTTCAAGCTTGTTCAAGAAAACACAGTTTGGTAATTGGTCTTGTCAATACTGCAGCTTTTGTCGCAACTTTAACTGATCTTGTGAATCCATCTCTGCCTGGATAAACCTCAACAACACGGCCCAATGGCCACTGACCGCGATGAACTCCCTCGTCTGCAATGAGAACCAGGTCTCCAACTGCGAAGTTCCCACGCGGCTTTGTCCACTTCTGACGTTCTTGTAATGAAGGCAAGTATTCTGACAACGTATCTCTTCCAAAACACGTCAGTGAGATACTGAACTTTTCTCCAGCGATTTCGACAGTATAGGTCACCTTTCACGAATACGCCAGGTGGCACGTTCAAATTTGATCGAAGAAGAAGTAGATGATTTGGGGTCAAAGGTTCTGGATCAGCAGGGTCTTCACTGTTAGGAGTCAACGGCCGGCTATTCAGGATACTCTCCACTTCAGCCATCAAAGTTCGCAATGCTTCACCAGAAACCAACTGCTCTCTCAGTAGCGCTCTCAGAATCTTGCGCACAGAGCGAATTATGCGCTCCCACACACCTCCCATATGAGAGGCTCCGGGAGGGTTAAACTTCCAATCGATATTCCTTTGATGTAGGAACGACTTAATCTTTTGTTGATTCCAGCTGTCCACAGCTTCTCTTAGCTCTCTTTCCCCACCGCAAAGGTTAGTTTCATTGTCGCTTCTGATAACTTTCGGTTTTCCTCTGATGAACCTGCGCAGTGCGTTAATAAATGAATCTGTCTCGAGAGACTCAGATACTTCAATGTGGGTTGCTCGGACAGTTAGACACGAGAAGAGACATCCGTAATGCTTCACAGTACCTCTCCCTTGCTTCACGTACAGGGGACCAAAAAAGTCGATACCAACGTACGAAACTGGTGGCTTACCAGGAATCAACCTTTCTTTAGGTAATTCTGCTTTCGACACGTCAAACAACTACTGAGTACTTTACGAACAGCAGCTCGTCCCTTGATGATCCCATACTTCTGTCGCAAGCTTGAGAGCACGTATTCTGAATGTGTGGTAACAGCAGCTGGTGCTTTGACTGATAATCCAACGGCGCATTCTCCAGTCTTCCACCAACTCTTAGCAAACCTTTCTCGTCAAGCATCGGTCTTAGTTTATAAATAGAACCAAGTGAGCCTGTAGACCTCAGTGCACGTTTCTCTTGATTTCTGGAACTTGAAGCTTGGAGGATATCGAATATTTCGGGGAAAGACGATTTCTGCACATATTTCACGATGTGAAGCTCTGCGGACCTTAGCTCCTCCAATGAAAGCTCACCATGCGATAACGAGTCATCTCGTGGATAACGCTTTCTCCGAATTAATTCTTTAAACCGTAACAGCCAGGCAACGCCCCTCTTAAGCTTGTGGCAAGATGAATATCGCTGGATCATCAAATCAAATTTACTTTCTTCTGCCACTGTAGTCGTTTGATTTGCTTGGCATTGCCATTTAACTTCAGGATCCTCATCAGAAATACTTGCAAGGGACTTGGAGGAATTAGTCACAACGCTTCTTCTTTTCACAGGAAGTCGGTGCCTTTGAACCACCGTTCTTGATGAAGCAATTCTTCCACTGACAAACCTCTGCTGGTAACATCTGCAGGGTTTCTTGATGACTCAACAAAGTTCCACTGAGAGGGCTTTGAGCCGTCGTGAATCACCACTAGCCGATTTGCAACAAACGTATGGAACCGCTTATCTTAGTTCTTGATGTACTGCAATACGGCTGTAGAATCCGACCAAAAGACCGATTCATCAATTTTCATCTCCAGTTCTTCTCTTAGACATCGCTCAAACTTCACTGCGAGTACTGCGGCTGATAACTCTAGTCTTGGAATGGTCATCGGTTTGATGTGAGCCAATCGGGATTTTCCAACGAGGAAACTACAGTGGACATTTTTGTCTTCATTGACGAATATCGCATACGAAAGTGTACCATACGCGATCTGCGAAGCATCAGCGAAGTGATGAAGCTGCGTAACTTCTGCGGTACCAAAGTTGGTTGGTTTCAAACATCTTGGCACAGAGATGTGAGAAAGTTTAGGTAAACCTGAAAGCCACTTTTCCCAGCGTGCAGTTTCTTCCTCTCCAATCTTCTCATCCCAGCCGAGACCTTGCTTGCAGAGATCTTGGATTAACTTCTTTGGAGGTAGTACAACAGGTGATACAAAGCCAAGCGGGTCGTAAATGGAACTGGTTACTGATAATATCCCTCGACGTGTGTAGGGCTTATCCTTTGTCAGCATCTTAAAGGTGAACATGTCTGTCTCCATGTTCCACTGGACTCCGAGGGTTCTCTCGATTGGAAGCTCATCAGCGTTCAAGTCAAGGTCCAAGATTGAAGGAGCTCTATCTGTCATTGGAATGGTCTCCAGAACATCCTTAGCATTGCAAGACCACTTGGTCAATCGGAATCCGCCCTTCAGCAGTAGCTCGCAAAGTTGATTTCGTAAAATAACCGCGGCATCGGAAGACTTGACAGATTTTAAACAATCGTCCACATAAAAGTTTTTCAGCATTGTGTCAATGACCTCATGATTGAAGTCTCCGGCAAGTTAGCGCAACTTGGTGACGAGGTACTGCCAAATAGATGGACCTCCATCTTGTATTCAATGGGTTGCTGAGACAGATCGTCATCAGGCCACCAAAGGAACCTCAAAGCATCAGCATCTTTCGGATCAACCTTTACTTGATGAAACATGGCTTCAATATCCGACACCAGTGCGACTGGATCTTGTCGAAATCTTTCAAGGACGCCAATCCAATTGTTCGTCAGATCAGGACCGTGCAGCAATTGATTGTTAAGTGAAGTTCCTCTAAATCGGGCTGCGCAGTCAAAAACCACTCTTAACGTGTCTGGCTTGTGAGGATGAAAAACAGCATGGTGTGGTAGGTACCATAAGGGTTTGCCATTAGCGTTTAGGTCCTTCTCAAGCACTTGCTTCGTGTACCCTTTAACAAAATAATCATTGATAGCTGTCTTGTAGCGCGCGAAGAACTCTGGGTCTCGAAGAAATCTTTTCTTTAGCAAATGCAACCGCTGCTCAACCGCCACCCGATTGTTCGGAAGATAAGGAGGTTGTTGTCTTTATGGTAGGGCCACTTGATAATGCCCTGATACCTTTTTGACAGAATCTTCCATAATTGCGAGTGCTCTCTCATCTTCAACGGACATGGCAACTTTAGAACTGGATAATGAATCAGCAAAGTCAGTTTTCCAGAAGTTCTTTACTTGCTGCAACAAAGCTTCGTCACCGCGTTCTCTTTCACATTCCAGACGTACCAAGTAAACATTAGAACTGCTCTCTTCTTTGACCTTTTCAGTTGGTCCTATCAGAGTCCAACCAAGCAACGATTGGATGGCAACCGGTTCAATTCTACCGCCACGCCTTTCTTCGAGCACCCAAAATGCTTCAGGGACGTTGCATCCGATGAGCACTCTAACCTCTTTGTTGTCAATTTCCGGTAGCTCGATGCCATTAAGGTGAGGCCATTTGTCGACATCATGGTCTCTTGGAATACTGCATTCAGATATGTTCAGGTGATCTACAGTCCATGCCATAGGTACTTGAATGGTCGAATCTTCATAAATCGAGTCAATGGTCAGCTTAACTTCTAAACCAGATTTCTCACTGTCCTTTCTTTCTTGGGTTGTCAAGAAGAAATTTCTTGGTTTCCCTGTGATCCCTAATTGTTCGACCAACATCTTGTCACAGAGGGTTACATCAGAGCCATAATCCAACAGGGCATATGTTTCTACCACTTGACCTGGCTGGCTACCACGCACTCTAACAGGAACAATTCTAAGACGGACTTGGTTGGTTGTATGACTGGTACTGCTTTGGCTATTTACACCGGCCCCAGTTGCATAATTCTGGCTCGGCTGATCAGTGTTAACACCTGCACGGGAAATTTCATTGCTGCCGACTTCTTCTCTGGTAGGATGTCCGTTTTGTGTTTCTTGACCAGTGGGTAAAGGCTGAGCTGGTGGGTGGAGGATAGTCATGTGCTTCTTTCCACAGCCTTCAACGTAGCAACCGCTTCTCTGCATACATCCTTTAGCCATATGGCCACCTTTGAAACAGTTCTCACAAAGTCTGGCGTCGCGAATTATGTTAATGCGATCGCTGTACGGTTTGTTTTTAAATTGTTCACAATTCCACAGTTGATGTATGCCATCACACACGATGCATCTTCCAAACACAGCGCTCGACTTAAATCCCGAAGGAACCCTGCGGTTTGATTGTGCTCTTTCACCTTGCACAGTTGCTGGACCAGGTTTTCTTAAGTCTCCCCGGGGTTGCAAGGCGTGTAACCTTTGTACTTGGAGGTTTGGTTTTGGGTTTGAAGCCTTCCTTCTTGGTTCTTTCTCGCTTGTTATTGAAATCATCACCAAAAACTGGATTGTTGGCAGCCCGGGTCTTTGCACAAACGAACTGTGAAACATGGTGTATTCTTAGACGCTGTCCAGATTCTTGGATTTTCTCTGCTACTTCCAACCACTTCATTTTTAGGTGAAAGGAAAGCCTGTTAACAACGCTTCTCAAATTGTCAGCACTATTCATCTCATCTAAGTAACCAATTGACTCCAAGGCATTTTGGCAGTCTTTTAGTTGATTTGCAAAGGATTGCAGTCCTCTCTGATCATGGTGGGTCACGAGTTTCTTGATTCAAGTGTGCAGTAGCAATCTTGTATGGATGCCCGAAACGATCCTTTAGCAAAGTTCTAGCAGTTTGGTATCCAAGTGTAGGATCTATCGAAACGCAGCTCTTAATAGCATTTCTAGCAGCTCCAGTGCAGTACTGAAGAAGGAATGACAACTTCTCACTCTCATCTGATGCGTTCTTCTCAATGTTGTTTTCAAAGGAACGGATAAAGTTCCAAAACTCCAGTGGGTTTCCATCAAATTTGTTGAGTTCAGGTTTAGGTAAAGCAAATCCTTGTCTTATTGTTGATGCCATTGACTGGAGCGTTTGTTGTTGAATTTGAATCATTTGTTGTTGTTGCTGTAATAATTGTTGAAGGTTTCCTTCAGGCGGAGAAACTTCGTTTCTAGAGCTGGTGATGCATTCGCTACCGTACGGTTTTCCAGACCACTCAGGAGCAACAGAATTTAAAGTAACACGTGCGTCCGGTGTAACCGTTGAAATCTTCTCCTTTTTGGTTGAAACAGCTAATGGCGGTTGTTTGTCAAATACAGAACTTGGTGCGGGACTCTTTTCTGCGATCTTCACGTGGTTGTGACGGAACAGAAAATTCTTCTAAGTCATCTTCCTCTTCTAAGATATGCGCTTTGAGAGTTGCTCGCTCCACTTCGTTCTCTGCATCAAGAAGTTCCTGTTCTCGCTGCACCGCATCTCGTTTCTGCTGCAACTCTACCTTCTTCTTAAGCTCATGTAATTTTAACTGAGCGACGGCTTTCTCTGCTTTTGCTACCTTTATTTTAACACTCAGACGTGAACTTGAGCTTCCACTTGAACGATGGCTTCCTTTTGTGACGAAGGAAGAACCGTTTTGACTCACAGAGTCGCTGGATTGTATTTCAGAAAACTCCTCGATTTGGGCATTTTGCATCCAATTTCCAACACGCTCGATAAACTCTTGTTTCTTGCGAAGCTCTTTTTCAAACGCCACAGAAGCCGCGTGTAACTCTTCGGGATCCTGGAAGCATTCTGCAGTATACGCATTGCGCGCTTGGTCATAATTAACGAAGGCCGACTCAAGTACTTTCAGCTTACCGTTAACAAGTGTGACATTTTGACTGTTAGTCAACAACTGTTCAATCTCTTTGTAAAGTCTGCTCAAATGACCTTTAAATCCAGCTCGCGAAAGTTTTAAGGATTTGATTCTATCGGATTGAACTGAAAGCAGGAACGCATAAGCGCCATCGTCGTCCTCAAAACCATCGGCGTTCATCATACTTGACTCGAAGAACTCGCACAGTTATTTGAATAAATTTGGCGTCAGTAAAACTTTTGCTACAGTGTCTCCAACAAAAACAACGAATCACAGAATTGAATTTGCTTTAATAAATGGAACCAGCTAATTCCAGAACGATGCGAGGAAAAGTTGCTTAGCGAAGTGTAGTAACGTATAACAAAAGTATGAAGATGTTTAGCGATTGCGATTGCGATTGCGATTCAACTGAAAAGAAAGAAAAAACACATGCAACTTAAAATACAAAAATTACAAGTGAAAATGAAGCGAAGGAAAAAGCAGTCAAAATACACGACGATAAATACAATACAAACTGAAAACTGACATAACTGTGATGAAATCTGTGCGAACAAGTCTTGATTTTGAAACGTAGCAACTAACACCGAAACTGACAAACTGATGAAATGAACTACGAACTGACAATCAGTTCTTGCGTTTAAATTATAGTGCATACGCACTAAGAAGTCCCATGGGTGAGTAATTATTGAAAATATTTCAGCGCGCATACAAATTGCACGTAATAACGCACAAATAAATTCTACAGACACCGTCACATGACCCATATGATCATTGATGCTACGTCATCATTACCCATTTATTTATTGAAAGGGTCAACAATCACGTCAGACGAAACCCTCGTAGAGAAGCTCGATGAAGCGGTTTGTTGTCGAGTTTGTCACCTGGAGGAGACCTCACGAAAACGTAAATTGCAAAAGTATTATCTCGAGAAATAAAGGAGTTTATTGTTACCCAACTGCTTGCATTATGAAAAGGACGTTCTCTTTTAGATCTTGAGCCGAGCACGCGGCGGCTTCTTCTTGGGGATAAATGCAAACTGAAGAAGATGATGATCGACGGCTTCTTCTTGGGGATAAATGCAAGCTGAAGAAGAAGAAGATGTTGATGACGATGATGATGATGATGATGATGATGATGATATCAAACAGTTTGCTGCAATTGATTCCATTTTGAAAACACATCATCGCTCTTTGCATGCACTGCAGTCCTATTTTTGTAGCTGTACCAAAGTACTCCAGAATTTTGCAGCATAAGATGCTGAACCGTCTACTTTAACTATGATAACAGGACTAAACAACAAAACGAAAAATGCCTAGGGTCTGTATGGGTCAATCTCAAAGACAAGGTTCCGTCCATCAGTGTATCTAAGAAGCAGTAAACTTCCAGGATTACAAAGATGCTGAATGGCAAAGCCTTGGTATAACCTTTTTTTTGTAACTGTACGCTTTCAGGACTTCAATCTTTGCACCTATCACTACATTGTCTTTACGTCTCAGCAATTCTGCAACAATTTCCAGCTTCCACCAACCACGTGCTGGTGTCTTACAATCACCATTTTACCCGTCGTGCTAATGAACTTGGAAATCAATCAGTGTCACTGCAGTGCTCGAAATTAGCAGTCGTCCGGTCGTCCGAGACGTCCAAAAAACGTTATAAGGCAACCATATTTTACAAAAATGTTAGGCCTGGTCGTCTGAAATCAGAATCGAAGAAAGAAATTCGAATAGTATTTATGCTTTAAAAAAAACAAGAACGCCCATTGGGCATTTTAACCGGCCATTCTGACCCTCCCCACCCCTAGGTTTCACAAATGTTAGCGCGATCCTCTATTTATACGAACCGGCGTGACGAAAAGTGTGATTGTGTGACACAATATTTTGACTATAGCGTTACTGGATGACGTAATGTTTAAACTCTGATGACTTAGCTTATCTTTCCTATCGCTTTTATTTGTGCTGAAAAACGCAAATTCACTCAAACGTTGAATGTCGATATAAATTTGTCCACAACTGAGAATACTCACACAGGGACGACAAAGTATTAACTGTTGTGTCTAGACCTTAAATACAAACAGTGAAAATAGCAGTAGAATCAAAATATAACGCTTGATAAACACGAGCTCGAGCAGATCGTCAGAGTATGGGGCACGTCAAGGCATATCTCATGACGTGATGTTTAAATCCGGTTTGCTAACCCGGGAATCCCCTTGCAAAACTAAACAAGCGAGCGTGGACGAAAGTCGCCCACGTCTTTGAAAGCTAACGCGCCTGTCGAGCCGCAATCGATTTCGCGCTCGCTCGCTTGTTTTTCTTTTCCTTCACTAGTCTGAACGGAAAGAGAGATTGCTCGTAGCATTTAGCGAACACCACACGCAAACCACACAAATCCGTCGATAATATTCAGATATTTTCGTTCTTTCATGCAAAAAGACTCGTAACACCTACCTTATTAATTGATCTCCTTATTAATGACGATTCACAGAAGCGTGATATGCTCCGGACATTCACAAATCCTTCTGACTCCCACATTTTTACATCCCTCAAAATGTCAATCCCAATAAAAAAACTCCTGCGCTAAAAAAATTTTCACCATAACCACTAACTAGATCAGACAACACAGCCAATTTCGCATTCAATCCTATTAGCCGCTTTACTCAATTGCGCATGCGTTATACAAGAAAAAAACAAAAAACCCCAAACTTAACAACCCTTCGCCGTTCATACCTTAAATACTGTAAATTAAAAGACAAGAACACACGAAGGTAACATTCAGCAGACTAATATGCGCATGCGTCTTATATAAGAGAGTACCACTCTTGAGTACCAGTACCACAAGCTTTACAGCACTTTGTTCGTATGTCACGCCAACTGACTATCACGACAAAACCGTGCCCATTTTATAAACCGGCGGGTCGCTATAGCGACGGCCGGTTAATAAAGAGAGCATTTAAATAAGTTGCCATTCCAAAATTGTTTATTCCATTTCTTACTTAAAAAGAAAAAGCGACTTCTGTAAGTTTGAATTTTGGGGAAAACTTCTGAACTTCAGAGGGATTATTTTCACCGTAATAAAGCCGCACTGTTTATCGTTTTGAATTTTGTAACTCGCAATAGCATTCAGGGATAAATCCTCTCACAGCTAGCAAGAGTAGTACACTGTTTTAATTCCTTATTTGTTCACTTTGAATGAACAGACTTAAGCTTTACTCTTAAAGAATCCGTTTATTTTCATTTTTTATTTTGGACAACCAACACTCGCTCGGACAACCAATGTTTTGGATTTTGTTGTCGGACATTTCTCCCCCGGACAACAATAGGACATATTTTAAATTTCGAGTACGCAACGACTGTAGTTGATGTACCAACTCAAAAAAAAATGGTATGTTATGTTAAATTTGTTGCCGTTGTGTTAACAAAGGTTTTGGAATAAAACTGATATATATATATATATATATATATATATATATATATATATAACAATATTTTCCTGTTTATAACTTCTGAATCAGTCCGTAGTTTGAAAAGATGCTTTTCGAGGTCATGTTCTTTTTTAAAAAAGCGAGGTGAACCGTTAAAACAGTTGTTATATGGTCCGAATGCTATCCACCCTAACGCTGAATGTTCCAACTGCTCTTAGTGTATTTCCGAGGGTCAATAAATCAGTAATCGTGCTCATCTCTAGCACGGTGTTAGACTGGGGTGCAAATAATAGGCATTTGGTAACTGGTCTTGAGAGAGACAATGATTTTTCTTTCCCGGAATCTCAAACTGCAAAAAATCACTGCTTTTCGAAAGACCAGCAGAATCATTATGTTTCTTTTGTCATAGGCCATTTACAAATCAGCTGGCCGTAGGAAACTTAGGTACGCAAGAATCTCCTACGAACTGTGAAGTAACAATCCTAGGTTCCAAGCAAAGAAATGAATCAAACTCAAGTTCCACAGCACTGAAAATAAATTTTTCAGCACTGTAAATTCTATTTAAACAAACGCGACATAGAAATTTCTACAGCAAAAGCGGATTTCACTTTTCTACTGTGGAGATCAAAAGCCAACACCATCAAAGTATCAATACAATCAAAGTTTATTTTTGAAAATCTCGCCAACTTACAGTAGTCCATATAGTCCAGCCTCTTTTTTTAAAAGCGTTTAGCGCCATCTTTAGCTACATTCATTCAGTCGAATCTTTGTTTCCGACAAAATTGGAGATTTGTTATCGAGATATTTATACCTAATCGTAACTTTTTGGTACGCTTCGGCGGCATATCAGGCGAGTTTGGTCGAGCCATGGTTCGTATTTTGGCAAGACGCAGTCGAGCCAAAATATCCATGGCGAGACCGAACGAGCCTGATATGCTGCTGAAGCGTACCAAAAAAGGTGCGATTAGGTATTTACCGTACCCAAATTTGTCCTAAAACCCGGTGTTATTTTTCCAGTAACCGTGGTCAGTCAGGCGTTCTAGTCATATGGCGCGTGAACCGTGAGAAGAATAGTGCGTCAATACTCTTCTCTAACTCCTCATCCGTCATTTTTTTTTATTCTCTTGTTTGGAGTTTCATTTTCGGAATCTTGGAAGTTCAAATTAAGAGAGAAATTTAGAAAACCCGGCTCCATTTTGTAACAAAAAAGTTTCAGCGCTATCCGAAAACGTACACGCCAGCACCTGCCAGTGCAGCCGCGTCCAATTTTGGCGCGAAATTGTCTTTTTTTTTCTCTGATAGCGTCAAACAAATTACTTTCTCGTTTAACAAATGTTACGTTTTACATTTCGTTGCAGTTCTGTTGCAAAAAAGTGCAAAATTTAGAAACTGTCCATGATATCGTAGGATATCAGGTCAGTGACTTGATATCGTAGAAAATCATGACAGTAAACAAGGCTTCTGATTGGCTAATTCACAATTTGGGTACGGTAAAAAAAAACATATCGAGTCCCTGCATTGCCCTCACGTCATCAACGAACTGAATTTTAAAACAACATCATTACCATCATCCGGGCAATGTTGCAATGTCACCCATGATAGTTTTAGCAAATTGTACCCAGCCAATGAATGTGCGTGCATGCTGCGTATAGCACAACTTCAGCTACATAACAAAGTGGAATTATTTGCTGACCTAAGATCAACGCTTTATTCAATATCTACAACAAGATCGGAACATGTAGACGGAGACCGTGTATGAAACAATTCTCATATTCAACTAACCTTCTTCGTGTGCCCATTTGTTCAGAGTTGTTAAGAAATCCACTAGAATTTTGTCCTTCTCCCTCTGCAGTTCCTCCTTCTTTTCTTTTATCTCCTTTTCCATCTTTTGTTTTCCTTCCTTTGCCCACTGTTTTCTTTCTTCCACCACCTCTTCCATTTTCATTTGAGATTCCCTTTCAGTGAGGCAAAGTTCGTGATACCGAACTCTATGTTCCATGGTTATCTTGAGTTGCTTCATCTCTTTTAGAATTTTACTTACTTCAAATAAAGGCATCGCTGTTATTGTAGCTATTTCACTCCACGAATTGAGAGCTTTAAAAAATGATCCAAAACGTTCAGCGTCACCGTGTCCAGATGATCGATAATCGATAATCAAAACTCGCGCCTTACTGTAATACGTTATAGGGCGATTACTGGCATTCGTTAATTTTCCAATTTCTATCAGGGGCAGAGCAGGGCGGAGTGTGCCTGGTTTTGCTTCCTCCAACAACTCTACAAGGTCATGTAACTGTAAGGCCTCAAAAACATCTTTTAACAGCTTAATTGGAGTATCGGCAAAAAATTCCCTGATATTCCTCCTTACTCTCGGATTTTCCATTTTCACAGGATCAAGCCCAAGCGACTGATAGAACCGATTATGGGAAATCGAGTCTCTTGCAAGTCTGTATGTCAGTTTCTCGAACAAGATGTTATTTAGATCTTTCAAGCAGAGTTTATCGGTAGATCCTAAATGCAAGAGAAATAAAAAACTGTTATGACTTTAAGAAAACACAGATCAATAAAAATAAGGTTAATTAAAAAACTCTGCAACCCTGGTTTTAAAAACGTTAGAAATGCCGCACATTTTTTTAGTGATACATGAATTAAATCTAATTTTTTTGCGCAATCTTAAATCTAACTCTTCCTTTCTTCCTCGTTGCCAAAAGTATCCGAGGTCGAATTAATCTTGAGGAGGTCCTGTGAAATCGTATGGTTGGAATATGAAACTGCCATTTATTTGTTTTTTCTACTATTGCCTTACAAAATGGGAGGACACTGGGAAAAAGTATGATGATAAAAATGTAGCCTGTGTTTAGGGTAAATAAGTCACCCTAGGTCAATCAGGTACCCTGTGACGGGTAAATAAGTCACAAGTTATGAATAAATGAGTAGAACTGGTTGTAAACCAACCTGTTTAAACTGGTTGTTTTAAACTATTTTAGGGGACAAAGAAAGAAAGAAAGAAAGAAAGAAAGAGAAAAAAAGAAAGAAAGAAAGGAAGGAAGGAAGGAAGGAAGGAAGGAAGGAAGAAAGAAAGAAAGAAAGAAAGAAAGAAAGAAAGAAAGAAAGAAAGAAAGAAAGAAAGAAAGAAAGAAAGAAAGAAAGAAAGAGAAAAAAAGAAAGAAAGAAAGAAAGAAAGAAAGAAAGAAAGAGAAAAAAGAAAGAAAGGAAGGAAGGAAGGAAGGAAGAAAGAAAGAAAGAAAGAAAGAAAGAAAGAAAGAAAGAAAGAAAGAAAGAAAGAAAGAAAGAAAGAAAGAAAGAAGGCAGGCAGGCAGTCTGGCAAGCAGGAAGGAAGGAAGGAAGGAAGGAAGGAAGGAAGGAGGGAAGGAAGGAAGGAAGGAAGGAAGGAAAGAAGGAAGGAAAGAAGGAAGGAAGGAAGGAAGGAAGGAAGAGAGGGAGGGAGGGAGGGAGGGAAAAAGGAAGGAAGGAAGGAAGGAAGGAAGGAAGGAAAGATAGAAGGAAGGAAGGAAGAGAAGGAGGGAGGAAGGAAGGAAGGAAGGAAGGAAGGAAGGAAGGAAGGAAGGGAGGGAGGAAGGAAGGGAGGAAGGAAGGAAGGGAGGAAGGAAGGAAGGGAGGAAGGAAGGAAGGAAGGAAGGGATTTGCCATAGTGGCAAATGCTTGCAGTTTGAGAGGAGTTTCACCTTCGATTACGAGGCTCGTAACTTTTAACATTGAGCATTAACTCTGACTAGATTTTCAGGATCAATATTCCCTTGCAGTGGAACACACTGAATACACGGTAGAAAGCACGTGTTAAATTTTTTTGTAATAATCAAATAACTTTTTATACATTTTTAAGGGGGTTACTGCGTGAGGACAGGGCCAATTCGGTTGATACGCCTTTAGATCAATCTTCACTATTTAGATGCGATTGTTTTACCTTCCTCTTCCATTCCAAGTTCAGATGGTGCACCAAGAGTTCCCGGCATTCCACTGTCGCTTGTTTCTGTCGTCATGCTTCCAGCACCCTCAAAGTTATCCAAATAACTCTGAACGAAAGCCAGTCTCTCCTGATCGAGATATTTTGCACGACGTGTCGCTGGTTTCTCTAGTTGGAAGGTTCTTTCTTTTGGCATTTCACCATCCAGAGCTTTGCAGTACAGGTTAGAATCGGAATTTCTACGGTGCATTTTCATGGGCCGCTCCTCTTCTCGACCATCAGGAAATACAAAAACTATAAATAAAATGAGCAGCATAACAAACAGGGGCACCAACGAGAAAATTTTTGCAAAATACTTTAAATATCATTTTCTCCTTTCTTAGATAGGTTCAGAGCTTTTTAAAGGCATAATTGTGTCAGCTAACACAGGTTGATCTGTTCGGAGTTCAGTTAGCTGTAAATTTAGGCTGTAGAAAGTTTTAGGAAACAGAATCCTATCCGCCGAATTTCCGAGACGCTTATAGCTCTCCAAAAATGCTAGCTGACCTTATTTTACACTCCAAACGACACATTTGTCCCTCCGAAAACAATAGGAATTAATCAATCCCCTTGCTACGAAAGTCTGAGGTGATGTTTCACCAAAGAAATCTCGAGTTTTCACCGCAATTAGATCCGAAAATCTCAGGCGATTTAGGCCTTACCGAACAAATATTCCGAAAGGTACCGTTGGATGCCCCTGGATAAAGACTTAGCTAACGTGATCATTCGATTTAGGCCCCCCGCCTCCGAAAAGCGCTCCCTTTTCCAATAAGTTACCCCTTTCTCAATAAACACCCTAATAAGCGCATCAACTGCGTAAGTGCCCCTCTTCTGAGAATTGCACCAACAAGATTGAACCTACGGAGCAAAATGGCTACTCTAAAACTAACTTTACCTTTACTATTTTTACTGTCTTAGTTTCTGTTCCTGTTTTGTGCCTTAACACTCTCCAATTGTTAAATATAAAATAGCGTCCTGTCTCCAATTAGAGCCCTCCTTGAGCTGCCAAAATATAGAAACGCCCCCGAAGGAAAATCGAATCATTATGTATTACTTTCTAGCAACCTGTAGATTTACTTTTCCTTAGAGGTGTAACTGACCCAAGGAAAACAGGGTGCTGATACTGACTACGTGAAGGATTTAAATAGGGACTTGGCTTATTTTTTTGAGACAAAGCACAGTAACGTAAAGCACAGACTAACCGAAAAGAAAATTGGCTATGAGATAATTTGCCAGCCCAAATCAGTGAACAAGAACTATGTTCCTTATATTTCACTCGTAACTCTTTCATCTGAAGTTCACACACAACATCACTTCTCAAATTCACTTTCACCAAAACACAACAATAACTGCACAATGGGTCATGACTTGTACCTAATTGTTTTAAGGAAAAGGCACAGAGGCTTTTATTCACTTTAAAGAGACCTTAGAGGGAAACTAGGGTTGAGAAATTATGATTGAATTCACTTGGCATTACATTTGGTGTCAATGAAAACGCTAGCAAAATCAAAGGAAACAAACAGTGTGACTCTGCCATAACTCTATACACCGTTAAATCACTTACCTCGTTCTTTAACGTTCGTCGTATCTGCAAGAGCATTCTTGAATTCACTTTCATCAATGTACACAGCCACTAGTACTTCCTCTCCATCTGCTAGTTGTCTGATTTCTTCCGTCACCAGAAACTCTTGGAGATCTTTCTGCAGTGTGCCATCCCGATATCGCTGCCATAACACCTCCAGAGCTGACATGGTTTCAACCTGGACCGTGAAGCACACTGATCCTTCACTTATTGCTCGCAGTGCACTGGAAGCTGGAAGCGTAGCCGTTGTAAACGCTAGCACAAATTCCTCCAGACTGGAACATCTTTGCAAGATCAACCCAGTACTGACCACCAACAGGGCACCACCAATCTTTCGAAACGTACAATGGACTTTAACCTCTGTTGGTAAAAATAGAAAGCCTGTCGAGGAAATTTAACCGTCACAGTGCCATACTGCAGCCGCCGCCCTGAAAATTAAGGCCTTATGTGACACAAGGCATGAAGCATTTAGGAAACTTGTAGGAAAGTGCAATGCCAGTAAATGACCCTAATTAGTCATCAGTGACCTAAACATGGCTCTTAACGGCAAGAAGTCTCAAGTACCCAGTCCTTAAAGAAATGTTAACACTCAACTTGATATTTATCAAGTGAATTATCTCTGTTCTGCAGATCAAATTATCAATTGTGACCTTACATGAAAGAAGACAGGAGGATATCCAACCTGGTTTCTTATGTTCCTTCTTAGAGGAGATGTTAGCGAGGTGCAACTTCACAAAAACATGATTTCCATTATACATTTTCTCCATTTTACAACAGACTCACAGAGCTCATTCATACTAGTGAACACTTACCCTCCCCATTCACCAGGCTTGCCGCCGTAGGCGCTGGCTGGTCCTGGCTGTTCAATAAACATTTCTTCTATCTGATGAGTCTCGTCGAGTTTTGTCGAGTACAGTTAGAACGACAATTCCTGCAACTGTTAGTCATGCTCACAAAATAATATGATTTGTTCCTACAATCTTTGCTCACTTACCGTCTATAATCCTTTCACTTGCATTTCTTACAGAGGAAACCACTGCAGCAGCTAGAGCTGAAATAAAGTAGGCGGTATCGGGATCAGTGGGATAACTACGTAAAGTAATTGGGTATTTCAAGTATATACCACCTAAACCCAACCAGTCGAATTTATGCGCGCGAAATCAAGAGAAATCATAGTGTCCCTTCTCATATCCCAACAGGCTTCCGATTATCTGACCTATGTAACCTTGTTTTTGGCAATCATTAGGCTAAAATCGTCTCGGTTTGAGGTGATAAAATTATTGCAAGGATGCAAGGCCATCCGCCCATTCTACTGCTGTTCCCACAATACTATGTTTTTCAATAAATTTCTATTAAACCTACCTATCTTCACTCATAGCCAGTCTTCTAATAAAGCAACTCCATTAGATTGAACTCTGCAATCGATTTTTGTTATTTGCTTTATTGTACATATCATATCACTAAATATGTGTTGGAAAATTAAGCAACATGTTGAATGAATACAATTCGACTTTAAATCGATAGACGATCGACGTGTGATTCACAAATTCTGTGCTATCGAATTGTTTCTGCGAACGATTTACTAAAACATCATGGTGTCTGATTTCTTTGTCGATAAAAGAGGACCGTGAAAAGCTTGCCTTTAAGTCGAGTTTGGTCCTAGTAGACCACGAAGATTTTACCTTTTCTTCTTTCGAAATCCTCGTCGTCACATTGTCTTTTCTCAAAGTCATCCACTTCCTTTAGCATGTCTTCTTTGTCAAGTTCGATTAAAATATCCTTTAAGATGGCCAGACGGTCGATTCTCAAACAGCTGTGGTTCTCCAGTACTTGAAACAGTGACCTAACATCGCGAATATTAGCTTCACTTTCTTCCGGTATCTTTCCCCTGCAAATTGAGATCAGTCGTTCCAGATCATCGAGCTCGTCGAGAACACGAATGATCTGTTCAAGGAAATCCACGTATTCTTTCCTTTTGCTCTCTAGCTTTTTTACTTTTCCAAAAAGAGACCACTCTCTCAAAACTTTTAGTAAGTCTTTCATTACCACCAGACAATCAGGTCCTAAATGGTTACGTTCCTCAAGTAGCTTAAACAGCGAGAGGACATCCTGCACACTTTGAATGTTATCTGCACTACACTCCACAAGGTCTCTGCACATAAAAACTAACTGTTCCTGTACATTCAGTTCAACCAGTCTCTGGCTAACTTCAAAAAGCAAATAATTGTACTCAATGTTAGACATGTTAACAAATAGATCGTGTCTAACTTAGGGCAACTAGTCGCTGTCCTCAGTTTTCTCAATCGAACATGGTGGGATGTGTTTGCCTCGGTTCCGCTTGCCTCACTCCACGCGCAACGTAACACAGGTTCTCAGATATACTAGTCTTCGATCGAATTTGCACACTCATATGCAAATTTGGAGTTTCTTTCAAAAATTCCTCAAAGTCATGGAGGAATTAGAGCGAACGGTGACATTCATTTTAAATTTAAGTTAGTAAAATGGGTGTAAATGTTAGGATTATATTACCCATAATAATCTTTGTTATGACCGAGTAGCCGAGAGACTGGGTACGAGACTGGGGTGATGGAGAATACATTTTTATGCAAAAAGGACCAGCAAATACTTGCTTATTTCATTACATTAACTTGTTCTTCGATTTGAAAAGTAAAGCCTGAATGGCTGTTAGGAGAAAGGTACTAACTGAACTGCATCGCCTAAAATGATGCGAGTTTCGATAAGGAAATAGGAATGGTAGTAAGCCTGTCTCACCCCCAGACATTCGCTAAGAAACTTCCCAAATCCATTAAGGAACAATTGCAAAAATGCTTTGGCTGGGCAAAGAGGCTTGAGAGAGCCCAGAGCTCTCAATTGCGGCGAAAACCGAGAACGGAAAACCGTTATAAAATGTCGTCTCCTAAGTACAGAGTAGTTTAGTGTGTTACGACAGTCTTTGTAATTATTCCGTTATACCTGAGTTGAGCTTTAATGAATGTTTAGCATATTTAGTCATAGCTGTTCTACTTTTCAGACTTTTCTTATGCCATTCCAATCCATGGTCTTTATCGCGATCTTTTTCTGGTATTACAATTTCTACAACAAAGGATGTTATTATAGATATATATCACTGCCTTTCGGAGAACAGAAGGGTCAAATTTAGTGTTCGTCATCAAGTAGTATAAGATGACTGTTTGTCTGTAAGTTATGGAGATATATTTCGCAGCAATTTTGTCGTCTCTGCTCTGAGCGGCAGTTGGATTACAAATTAAGCTATTTCGGAGTAATAAATTAAACATAACCTTCATTTCTTTTTGAAGTGGCGTTCTCGAGTAACAACCTTCACAGGTCCAATTTTAAGCAACGTTTGGAAGAAATATCATTTGGAACACTTGCAATGACATGTCTATTACCAAGAGACTGACTGTCAGCTTTCCGCTGGGCGTTTGGATCGCATCCTTGCAGGCCGTGTAAAATAACCTTAAAAAAACTTGGCCAGCGGTTTTCAGTGTAAAGTAACAGTAAATCTCCTTTCACTACAAAAATGCATTCAGGACGTATGACTGGAATTGTTTTAAATCAACTTTTCAAGAATAAAATAGCCTGTCGCTTGCTTGAGACAAAGGAATTAGTAACTAGTTTCAAAACTTTCTATGGAATGCTATATTTAGCCAGCAGCAGTCTGACCATTTTATTGTATAATAGCCCTGCTTTTTTCATCCTGTTTTTTTTATTCATATATCTTTTTTATTGTCTAATTTTTATTGTTAGTTGGCTTCAGGATTATTTGTATTACTGTAATTTTTGTATCTGTTAATTTCCAGTCTTAATGTAACATTCATTCGTTTTTAATTAATTTTTGGGACGACAGGTTTGTCGGCTTTTAGCTTAGTATTGTAATAGTACTTAAAACTAAGTGCTATGTATTCTCATCAAATAAAGACTACTTATCTTTGAGCTATCTTCAGATATATTAAACTGTTCTGGCTACCACAGCTTGCTCAGTTTTTCACTGTTGTTCAGGCCTGGCATGCACATGTGCTGTCACCCTTCGAAATTATCTCCCCTCTAAAAGACCATGTGGTGGGGGCGCGGGGGTGTAATGGTTAGCGCGTTGGGCTTCAGATCTGAAGGTCGGTGGTTCGATGCCCAGTCCCTGTCATCGTGTTGTTTCCTTAGACAAGAAACTTTACCCCACATCCTCTCTCTCCACCCAAGTGTTAAAATGGGTACCGGCGACATACTGATGGGGGTAACCCTCCGATGGACCAGCATCCCATCCAGGGGGGAGTAGCAATACTCTCAGTTGCTTCATGCTACAGAAACCGGGATAAGCTTCGGCCGTGTAGGACTCCTTGGCTCATGTGGGACTTTACCTAAAAGACCATAGAATCGTAGTAGGACGTAAACGTCGGGAGATCATCATAATTTAACTAGCTAGACCACGGTTTTGCAGAGATCATTGACCAGTGCTAGTCCTGATATTTTATTTTTAAGGCTAAATACTGCTTTATTTTTCTCCATGCGTCAGAAAATTGGATAATAACTTATAACTAATAAGAATTTCCACCAAAAGGTAAAATTGGCGGAACATAAAGGTTGGTGGAACAGGTTTAATCAGAAAAGAGCTTTCAGCATGGCACAGAGAATAAAGCAAAGGACTTGTAAAACCGAGAAAAGAAAAAAAAAGGAAAAAGAAATAGAGGAAAGAGAAAAGAAAAGGGTATCAATTCTAGATTCTCTACCCTTAAATAGGGTCAGGGTTTGAGAACATTGGCAGCACACACCTATCCTAAATTGACGGGAGTACTCCCCCTCCCAGGCAAGGCCCTTGCTCTTGTTTCACGTAGTCACTTGACGAGGTTGGAGGAGATATTTTGGACTCCCTCGTCAAAGTCTCTCAAAAGAACAACGAAGTGTCTGAGCCAGTCACGTACCAATTAAAGATCGTTGGACAACAGAAAGTTATAAGTTTACGACGACGGCTGGCCCACCTTCACTTGGCGGTCACTCCTTCAAAGTGAGACATAAGAAGATCCCGGTGCAATCTTAAGCTCTGTAAAGAAGGAGCCCAAAGATAGTATTTTTACCGGCTTCTAAATGTGGATTTTCAGCCGAATCATGCGAAATGTTAAGGCATCGTTTGGTCGACTTCCGCCAGCGAAAAGGGCTCACCTGCCTGTCGAGTATTGCACTCAGCTCTGTTGCAGTTACCGTCTGTTGAGGTTGTAAGCGATGCTGGGGATGTTGCAAGTCGGGCGGCACATCGATTTGCGTAGACGTGCTTCCAAACCGCGAGCAGGTGACGCAAAGCAAGGGAAAAAGGTACAGTGCTGTACCCTGAATGAGCAGGGCGGAGAAAGGGCAATCTTTACTAGAGGAGGAAAAGATTGAAGAGTCTCCTTTGGCAATTGAAAGGGGGTTCATCAAAGGTGTGCTTGGGGTGCCGTGTGTGAAAAGGAAACCCAATGAGCCAGGTTAAAAATGGCCAGCCTGGGAGATTTTCCATAAGTTCTTCTCACTGTTTGTAAAGCAGGAATGGAAATGAGGAGGAAAGTGCGGATAACATTTTCCGAAACGTCTTCTGGGAAACAACGTACTCAAAGCTACACATTGACCTCAACACTGGAGTTATTTCATTTCCACCAGAGCTGCAAGGCTAACCTCAAGCAGTTGCATTTGGGTTTTCAATTGCCATTCTACTTCTCCTTTGTTAGAGGGTCTCAATGGGGTGATGGCTTTTACGGTTAACGGTTAAAATTTTGGTCTTTTTACGGCTAACAGTTAAAATTTTGGCCATTTTACGGCTAACGGTTAATTTCTTTCGTTACGGTTAACAGAAATGTTAAAAATTAATTTCCATTGTTTTAAGGAGGCTCGCAACAGTTTTTTTGGCCTTGGAGTGTATGTTTTGAAGTCAAGATTTCGCATAGAAGATAAACTTCGATTTCTTTGATACTACACCACCTTTTCAATAAATGATCAAAGTTTATTTTCTTACTGGTTTCCTAGCAACAGCTGTCACCATAGCAACGGTAACAGACAACCCCTCATTTTAAATACTGTCGAATATCTCGAAAACTAGTCAGACACTTTATGACGAAACTTGAACTATTTAAACTACTCAACCTACACAACTCGTATGCGAAGTTAGGGAAAAATCTGTAAGAGCGTTTTCACGTCAATCATGATTCATTTTTTACGGGCTGATTTTGGTCATTCCTGCAATTTTCTCTAATATTTCAAGAAAGATAAAACTTAACACTTTCTCTTTTCAGTTGAAGGATCTTTTATGATATCAAAACATTCTTAATGTACATTGAGCTTCCTAGGTGGCTGTGAGTTTAAGATATTTATATTTACAAACTGCTAAAATGGGGGACAAATCAGCCAAAAAGTCCGTAATTTGCATAAATAGAAATATTTCTAAACTGCCCTTACAGATTTTTCTCCTAAACTGATTGACGTTAGAATAATAATTCTTTTTGATGTTCCAGCACGTTTTAGGCTGAATAAACATTTTGTTTATTAGATAAGAAGGCTGAATCTCGGTCAGGTTTCAGTCGTTATTAACTTTCAACGAACAACAGTATTATTTTGTTTTTCCTGGTCTATTTCTCGGTTATTCACGTGCCATGAATATTTAATAACGCTGCGCTTGTGTCCTATCGTGCATTTATAATTCCTTCTCATGATAATAAAACATTTTCTTCTTCTGAGCTTCTTCCTGGAGACTGTTTGCCATTATTCTTTAAATACTGACTGACGTTTTAGCTTTTTTAATTACGGATTGCATACATGTTAACGCCCACGATGGCATTACACTGGGGCCGAAAAATGACGAGAAACAAGCTCAGAAGACGAATATTTTTTTTATTATGAGAAGGAATTATAAACGCACGAGAGGACACAAGCGCAGCGTGTATTAATATTCATTGCACGTGAATAACCGAGAAATAGACCAGAAAAAACGAAATAAAACTGTTGCTCGTTGAAAGGTAATAACGACTGAAACTTGACCAAGATCAAGCCTTCTTATCTAATAACAGAAATGTCTATTCAGCCTAAAACTTGCTGGAACATAAAAAAGAATTATTATTCTAACGTCAATCAATTTAGGAGAAAAATCTGTAAAGGCAGTTTAGAAATATTTCTATTTATGTAAATTACGGACTTTTTGGATGATTTGCGCTGCATTTTAGCAGTTTGTAAATATAAATATCTTAAAATCGCAGCCACCTAGGAAGCACAATGTACATTAAGAATGTTTTGATATCATAAAAGATCCTTCAACTGAAAAAAGAAAGTGTTAAGTTTTATCTTTCTTGAAATGTTGGAGAAAATTGCAGGAATGACCAAAATCAGCCCGTAAAAAATGAATCATGATTTACGTGAAAACGCTCTTACAGATTTTTCCCTAATTTCGCATACAAGTTGTGTAGGTTGAGTAGTTCAAATAGTTCAAGTTTCGTCATAAAGTGTCTGACTAGTTTTCGAGATATTCGACATTATTTAAAATGAGGGGTTGTCCATCACCGTTGCTATGGTGACAGCAGTTGCTAGGAAACCAGTAAGAAAATAAACTTTGATCAATTGTTGAAAAGGTGGTGTAGTATCAAAGAAATCGAAGTTTATCTTCTATGCGAAATTTTGACTTCAAAAGATACACTCCAAGGCCAAAAAAACTGTTGCGAGCCTCCTTAAAAAGTTAATAATTAATTTTCAAAACACATTAACGACCGGTCGTTTACTTCTTAGGTCAATTCCGGGATAAAAAATGTATAAACATGGGGCATATTCAAGGGCGTTTAATGTCTCATGTCTAATGGTTAATTTTATTTTATTTTTTTTATTTCAACAATATTTAGACAGAGGTGCCCAGTTAAGCGAGGCTGGTTTGAATGGGGCTCTGTTTAACATAAATTTACATACAAATAACATGTTACAGAATACAAAATTTCAGATTACAAAAGTATTAACACAGTAACACTCAATTACTGTAAGCGATGGGGGTAAATTCAGCTGGATTTGAAAAGCTTTTTGAGGCCAGACTTAAACCTTAAAAGTTTTAATATTACATGCACTGGTAGACCCAGTACACTGCCTGGCAGCATGCATGTGCAGTAGCGTCAAAATAGAAAACGTATAAACACATCTAGCCTATTTTAGCATTGAATTCACTACTTAGGGACTGTGCAATAATTACCTGGAGGGGGGGTTGGGAAACCAGAGGGGGGGCATAGGGGAAAATCCAACTAGCGAGAGGGAGGATAGATGTAAAATTTAATACATACAGGGGGGAAGGCATTACTTTTTTCACTCTTTTTCACAAACTGGAAAAGTGGTAGAAGAGCTATTAATTAGAGTTCAAACATTTATACTTGCTTACACTAGAATTAAACTGGGAAAATATCAACTTCAGGTGCTTTGATCTCTGAACTGGCTGATTATTTAATATTTTCCTATCTGCCATGCGGTAGGAAAGGAATGCCTCTGTTATATATTAAAACAGTGCTACTTTATTGGCACCAGGAATGCTGTTAGTTTGGATTTTGATTATGTTTGGCGGACAATACCACCAGAAAAGCGCTAAAAATGGCATTTCCGAGCGTCTAGATTTCGAGATTTTCTGGGGGAGCATGCCCCCAGACCCCCCTAAAAGCTCGCACCTTCGGCGCTTTCGCAATTGCCTCGGTTATCAGAAAAGTCTGGCTACGGCCCTGGCACTATGATGTTATTCAATGAAAAATAAAGATTCAATGTAGGATAGCCTACATTGTATTATAATGAAAGACAATGGAAAAACAAACTGTTGATCTGACTTTAATAGCAATAAACTGAGCTATGTAAATTTAAACAGTTTGATTACCTTTCAAAGTAAGCGTATAAACTTCTCCCGAGTGTCCGGATAAAGAAATTGTCCAACGAGGGAAAATTGTAATCCTCTGAAGAAAGGTCTTTGCAAGAGTTCTGTTCCCAGTACAACGTGGACGAGAGTGCGCGTAAGAGTTATGTAGAGCACCTTGAGTTCTTGGGTGCAAAGGTGAAAAAAAGAGTAAGAGAAAGGAACGCTCTTCCGTCTAATATTTCTTGGAAAAATGAAAACAAAAATGTGGAAGCGCTTACGAACGACCAGCTGAAAATGTATTTGAAACAACATGGCCTCAAGATAAGCGGAAGTAAGGCTGATTTAACTAAACGAGTTGTCAGCCACGCACGTGGAAATGCTGGCAGAGATGTTCTGGAAGATGAATTTAATAACTCATGTGAAGACGACACAACTTCAGAATCAGAGTCAAGTGATTCCAATGGAGAGAACATATACGTTGAAGAGTCATTTGAAGTACTTTTGTGCCTGAGGAAGACATCCAACACGTAAATTAGGTATGAGGGAACCAATGCGGGGAGGAAGCAGGGGAGGGGGGTTGACCTTAATATTATCAGTAGGTGAGGGGAGGTTACAGTTAATATTCGCTTAGTGAGGAGGGGGGGTGCGACTTAATTTTGAGCCTTATTTTACCCATTTCCCAATCCCCCCTTCCAGGTAATTATTGCACAGTCCCTTAGACTACTTACCGTTCAGCTCGCTTTCACCATCTGAGTCAAGCAGCAAGGGTAATTCCAGATCGAGCTGCTGTTGGGTTGATATAGAGTAATTTTCCGTTTTCCCGCTGATTTTCACACTGAAGGAGGTAGAGTTTCAGGTCAAATGACCCTAGCCCGAACTTCTTGGCTTGGTCAAGAAAATCGATGAGATTTGCTGTGAGCGGTGTTCTTCTCCGATTTTTATTCTTGCCTTATGATCTTTCAATTGGCTTCTCCTCCCCAGCTCGATATAAACTAATTACGCCTTTCAAGATAGCCATTGCTCACACACTGAATGAAGAAACTGAAGATCCTAAAAATAGTTTAAACAAAGAGCTGACTGTTAACTCAATCCACGCGCGAAAAGCAGACACTTCCGGTTCGCGGAATATGACTCTGCCCGGACCTGAGCCAAATGTCTGTTTTCGGTACCAGGATAGAATGTGTAACCGTCGTAACCTCACGCCACAAGACAAGACACATAAAAGTCTAAGATTTTGACACTTTCAAAATGACAAATCGTAGACAGGAACAAATTTTATGGTTAACTTTTTTTTACGACTAATAGTTAAATTTTGGCAATTTTTACGCCTAACGGCTAAATTTTTGGCCGTTTTATGGCTAACGGTTAACCCCATTGTGACCCTCTTTGTTAGCCTTATGACAGGCCCGAAGCGAACAGTTGTATGGTACCATCGGCATGTGCGACCGCGCAAAACGACGAACCTCGTAGAACGCACCATGGAGACTTGATGCTTGTTGTGGCAGCTGGTTATTACGTCAACACTGAATCGACTAATTCATACATGAAGTACAGCGTTGGAAGGGAATGGTGGCTGTGGAAGTTGTGAGGTATGTGCTGCATGGATGTAGTCGATAAGGAGGGTGTGGTGGACAATAGAATCTTTTTGCCATCATTTCCGTATACCCTCCACTTCGAAACCTCGTTTATGACTGCTAGTGCGTATCATGATGGTGATGATGATGATGATGATGATGATGATGATGATGATGATGATGATGACGATGATGCGATGAAATGGACATAATTGACAGAGTAAGGAACTTGCGTGAAAATGCCTTTCAGCAAAACATCAATGATGAATTTTGTAAGTTCCTTTTAAATGTCTGTAGTTCACTGTTGTAAACACGGACCACTTAAAACTTACCCCGGTATTGAACTTTGCGGACATCCGATTACGATAACCACATTTTTCTCTGGCAAAACAGGTTACTCTTGCACCAATCCCATTCCCAGTTTCGCTCCTATCCCAGCCCCATTATTCCACGAAATCGGGACTGCTAAGCAGCCAGTTTAAAGTCGCATTGGAGGGAGGCGTGAATGGAAGAAAGCACTGCACTGGATTCTCGTGTCTCTCCCCAGTACCTCCTCCCATACTCACACTTACTCCGCACCTTTTGTTGTAAGACCGCTGACTCGTCTCCGTTGTCTCTCTCCCTTAGGAAAAGCGCGCTGAAAGGATGAGGGGGAGTGGGTGGGGAGCGTCTTGGGGCGACTACTGAAGACGAGTCAGCTGAGACATACTACGGATCATCTCCGGCAAAAATACCGACTGTTTTGCAGGCTAGAGATCGCGTCGAGTTGAGTTCACAGGTTCACAGCTTATGGAGAGCACAGCACCGAGTTGGCTCTCATTTCTTTCATGCACGACAAGACTGAGTGCAGCAATATCTTTTTCTTATTGCGGCAAATCCCTAACTATGAGAAATTTTTTTCCTACCCAAGGGAATTTCTTTCGTCGAGAGTTATCCAGGTGATCGTCTCTACCGTGGAAAGATATCAGCTAATAGCCAATAAGAGGGAACCAATCAGAGTGTGCTATTGCTCATAACTCATCCATATGAGTGAAATATCGGGTTAGCAGGGACAGTTTTCCCCAAACGTCGGAGACATGTATTATGCGAGATCATGGCCCCTTGCATTCGGTAGGTTATTTTGATACTCGAGTGGATGTAACATAAAAAGAAGGCATATGGACTAGATTCTATTTGATCATATTTACATACCGTTTTCTGCATCACTGATTAAACAAAAAATCTTGCCAGAACCAAGAGACTACTGTACGCAGTCTACTGTATGTGATACTTCCTTGGCACAACAAGCGCACTTGTTTCCAGAATCTAAAACCAGTTTCTAGCCAGTTCTTGAAACGTAAAGAGCTATGGTTGATGTACTTTTGATTGCTTAATTCCGGTAATTCTATAGCGTATAACTACACAACGACAATAAAACAACCTGCCCTCTCGAGTGTTAAATTCAAACCAGAAACGCGAAAAAACAGCTAAGATGGCTTTGCGCGTATTTCATTGGCTTTCGACTACATGTCGAGCCTCACTGGTCCCCCGGGAGTCACGCGAACAACAAGACAGGAAATGATGTCGATACTCATTTGATGTCGGCTCAAACATTCAGTCGCCGATGCGCGCTGGGCAATGGCTAGCGCTCATCGCTAAATCACCTCGACTGCTGCGTGCTTTTCGTGGATCTTGTTTTTCATTACGAATGCACCTCTCACCAAACTGCAGTTTATCACGTGGTCATTAAATATAAACCAGGAAAGGGTCTTAGACTAGACTCGGGGAAAAAAAAAACTCTACTGGCGGCGGTGGTGAGTATGTTACGGATTTTATTTACTTTTGTGTATGTACATTGCATGTTCGGTAACACTCCCAATGAAATGAACGCGTGCCTGACAAGCCTATTCATTTCACTGGCTCGCTTATGTAGCTTATTTTGCCGTAACTCTATTAATTTCGGCTATGTATCTGTATTGACAAATCCTGATTGGTCCGGGTGTATAATAGATGGTAAAACCGTTTCGATTCGTTAATTTTTCAGCAATGGTGTTAGAAGCTATTTTTAATCAACGTTAATTCTAATATACTATACTTCGAGAACTGTTCATGCAAAAAAATTTTTCCCTGTTTTTTTTGGCTGATTGTTTGCCGAAGGTACTTATTTTCTACTCACATTTACAGTTCTACACGGAGATACAAACAAGTGATTGTGATTGATTACAGAAGAGTTTGAATTAACAGAAACTCTATGCATGTAAATCGGTAGAGCCTATGTTAAGCAGCTCAATAAAAGCTCCTCAACTTTCGAGACAAATTAAGTTAATCCACAATCTTTTTTCGGGTCTTTCAAGATTTTCAGACTCTAGAGCCCCGGCTAAAGAAAGGGTATTTATTTGGAAAATAGGGCTGCCAGAGCGACACGCAAAAAGTAGCCCGACTTTCGTTGAAGTCTTACATACTTTTATATATCTTTCACCGTCTTCTGGAGCCTTGGAAGAGAAGACAAACTATCATTTATTGTAACTACGTGACCTGAGAACGACAAAGTCCTTTGTAACTCTCGCATCATTGAAATGAGGTCTAGAGTCTGCCAGCGCTTGGAAAGAACCTTCAGCATGGCGTCCACAAAAGGCTGGAATCTTGGGCAATACATCACATGAAGGATTTCGGGCATTTTTTCCAAACCCTTCCACTGTACGGTTGTAGGAGTAATTAAGACGATTTCCGCTCAACGTTCGAGCAGTAAGTGCAAAAATTAAGTTACCAAAAAAATACTTGCAGCACTGTCACATTTTAAGAACAGATAAGAAGAACTTATCGTTACTTTTGCTCCCAACCTGACTCCGCGAGAGAAAATTGGATTTGAAGTTATCAATATTTCAATTAAAAAGACGCTTCATGTCAGTTCAAAACAAAATGGCGCCCGTTTTTAGCATACTTTTACGAGATTTGAAATTAATTTTCTTGAGAATGCTTGAGAATTTCATCGCGGGGTCACTTGGGCAAGTGAACTAGAGTGAGATGTTTCAAATAGCATTTAAAATGTTACCGTGCTGTGAGTAGTTTTTTGGTAAATATTTTTTGCACTTATTGCTCGAACGTTGAGCGGAATCCGTCTTAATAGCTTTGCCCCATTTGGAGTCAACTTCTCAGCCAACAACTTCCTGAGCGTTCCATCACCGCTTATTTCAAAGACGACAAAAAGGGTAGATTTCTCATCTGTAAAGAAAACAAACAGGGGACCAATCATTCCTCGTACGTTTCTTACTTGCCGTATGTTCTCACGATCAGCTTTCTAAAGGACTGCACAAACCCTTTTTGGCTCTTTGCTCTAACCCTCGAAACGTCAGCTTTTCGATTTCTTCACTGTGACCAATTTTTACGATCTGTGACTTACCAAATCGGTTGATAAATCGTATTTTTTGGCGTTTCACTGCCCCATCACGCGGCACCAAAGTTTGTTTAGAACGTAACTCCTTTATAAGTTAGAACCTTCCACTTTGAGACAAATAAAGAGATTAGTCGCAATCTAACAGTAATAGTTAGCTCCGGAAGGTCTTGAAAAGGAACGTTTTGAAGGAAGGTCTTGAGGGAAGTTCTTGCCGGAAAGTGCCGACTGACACTTTCTGTCCGAGTCTAGAAGGATGCAAATAAAATTACAGCAAAACAAGGGTAATCAATTTTATTTTTAAGAAAGTAAGGGAGCCGGTAACAACTGGTTACAAACTGGTAACAAGCTAATTAACAAGCTCTTATCGTGGTGTCTCTACGTTCCTCGTAAATCGAGGATTTATCGCGCCGGAAACTCGGTAAATGTGGCCTATTGCTTACGTAGCATCTACTATTGATAGTAACAGTGGAATGTAGTGAGCCACTCGAGATTAACAATTAGATAATACATCATTAGCAGGGTCGTGGCCAGGATGTGTCCAGAGGTACGCACAATTTTCAAAATCCACCTTAACACCTCAGCACTCTCACATCGGTTCCACATTCCTTGGTTGTATTTGCTTTTGTTATCAGTATGGAGAGGTTATACATGAATGGATGAAATGGCAGCTAGGTCGTAAAGCTTTTTGCAGATTTTTTTTTATTAAACCGAACGCATAAGCGTGAGTACACTTGGAGGGTACAAAAGCATGCTTCTCCGGGAAAATTTAAAATTTAGGTCATCTCAAATGGCTGGAAATGCGTCTAAAATTAGTAGTCTGGTAATACGTTAGCATTAGTGTACATTTTTAGTTGTTTTGTGGATAATAGTTTATGAAAATCAGATAGTTGTTGCTGCTTGAATCGTATAAAAACTCTCTTCCAAATTGATAGTCCATGCTATTGTGTTCCTTAATTTTATTTGGACAGCACGCAGATCAGAATTTCATTTATAATTTTTCTTGGAATATTCGACTCTGTTTGCCACTTGAGAAAAAGTTATTAATAATATTAAATTGGTTGCTTTTTAAAGGTTTTGTTATATGGATGTCATTACCCCTGGCTTCTTAGGTCCTTCTCAAAATGTACAATATAGGATGAAAAAACTGCATCCATGTGTTCAAAAAGTCCCTGAGGCATTTTTCCCTCGACCCATTACACCTCGATGTCACAGTTTTGCCGCTTGAGTTTCAAACACGAGTTCAATTAAAGTGAAAACTGCGATACTCAGGGTATTGTCCAAAAATAAAATACAGCAAAGGCTTAAACCTGCAACAAAATGCTGTTTTGAAAAAATAATAATAATTGGGATTTTTGCCTTTTTCCCTTGTTATAGCCAGCAGCCTCATTGATCATATATGCTTCTTTGTCTTGTGAGATTACAATTGAAATAATAACTTTAATAATTCTCCCATTCAAACACATGGCAATATTAAGCAGTGTTGATGTAGAAGAGAGGCAATCGCCAGTCCACCATGGCTTTTCAGTGAGAAAATTTCTCTTTCGTTTCGTGCACAACAGAACCAATCATGAAGAGAAATATTGATCCTAAGAGCAGATGAATAATAGATGTTGAAAATCTATCGATCTAATTTGGGTAGGCCTAACTTCTAATAAAGTTTAGCTTCAGTTTCGCGGCTGAACGGAGCCTTAGCCATCCTCAGCCCCTAATTTTCAACCTTTTCATACACTAACATTGAGACCACCAATCGCGTGGCTTCTCTGGAATGTGCGAAAAACGGGGTCTTTTGTTTTAAATTAATATTTCAGAGAAATAAGGGAAGTTACGTACATGACATACGGTGATTGTACTTTTGTTCAACCATTGCTTAATTTCCCGTCTGTTTTATATTTCTGTTGTTTTGTTTCGTTTCGTTCTTTTTTTTTTAACCTTCGACACTTTTTCAGGTAGCTACGCCCCTGATTAGCCCCATGGCAATATAGATGATTCTATCTATTGCAAGTCTTTGGTATACTTCCACTCGTCTGGAAAAATACCGCTCCGTATGGGGGCATCAAAAACATAAGCATAAAGTCCAAGGAGTCTCAGATGTGACAGACAGACAGACAGACAGACAGACAAACAGACAGACAAAGAGACAGCTAGAAGATCGACAGGTGGGCAATTCAATATTTAACAATTATTCTACGAGGGCGCGCTGGATATCGAATGATAGATAACCAACGAGGCGCGTAGCGCCGAGTTGGTTATAATCATCTGATATCCAGCAAGCCCGAGTAGAATAATTGTTTTATTAAAAACTTAACCACTATTTAAAAAGAAAATCAGAAAGAACGGGAAAAATGAGAAAAGAAATTTAAGCGGAACAAGAATCGATCACATGACTGAACGAAAAAGGCGCCAAAACCTCGCGAAGTGTTGCAGCGTTTCATTGCAAAGCTGAATGAGTCAATGAAAACTGCTCGAAAGTGAACAAAGTAGCACACGTTTTGGAAAAAAATCTTCTAATTATTGGCTCTGAAATATGGTACATGTTTGATTTTTCCTGAACATTGTTGTAATCATCGTTCAAAGCGGATTGAAGCTGTACAATTTCACCATATAGCTGCTGGAGTTGAAACTGAACAAGTTTGTAATCTGTTCGCACAACGGAGCCATCATGTGCGTGTTTGATCGAACTGAAGACAGAACAAATTTGAACAGTTGAACTTGAAGAGGTATTTTCTATGCAGCTCAGAAGCAAGACTACTGTAGCGAGGAACATTAGAATTTACCATCATAGTTTGTTAAACGCAAAGCGCAAAATGCAGTTGTTCTCGGTTTAGAGGTTGCGGACGGAATGGTAAAAACAACATTCAAACAACTGGAAAAGCGATTCAACTCCGTTTACATGGCATCCAATTTCTATCTGAGCATTTGGACCTGTTGGAACATAGAGCTACAACAAGTGCAGGTAAACCAGTGTCCTGATTTTGCATGTTAAAGCCGAAAAACAATCTCGCCCTTCCTTCCTTCTTGGTAGTTTGCAGCTGTATTTTTTAGCACTTGTTTAGACTGCTTCATGATTTTCGCACCGACTCGCCATGAATGTGTGATAGTTTTTATTAAATGCTCCAGCCCCATTTCATTGTGTTTTATTTTATGTCTTGTCTTGATATTTTGAAGTGGAAATCCTTTTTGATAAAACCTACCTTTTGTTCAATTTCAATGATCGTCTCGACGATCGATGAAAGAAATTAATTGTAAACACAACGCTTAATGCTTAAATTTCTATTTCTGCACAGTTTCTTCAAACAATTTTGACTTGTGTTAGACGACGCTGTTGGTGATGCTTGTTGGTGACGTTCTTGGAATTTCTGCTTAATTTAAATTTGCTGGCAAGTGATTTTTCTCGTCCATTTTTCTCGCCGGGTTGCTCGCGAGGAAAACAAACTTTCAGCTCACTTTGTTGTTGAGTGTTCATTGACCATATTTGGTCGCAGCAGGTATATGAGCTGATAGCCTAGCTCCGTTGAGCCAATCAAAATGCTAGAAATCCAATATACCTAGTCCAGTTTTTAATAAATATATATATACATATAATACATATATGTATATTTAACAATTATTCTACGAGGACGCGCTAGATATCGAATGACAGATAACCAACGAGGCGCGTAGCGCCGAGTTGGTTATAATCATTTGATATCCAGCAAGCCCGAGTAGAATAATTGTTTTATTAAAAACTTAACCACTATTAAAAAAAATCAAGAAAGAGCAGGAAAAATGAGAAAAGAAATTTAAGCGGAACAAGAATCGATCACATGACTGAACGAAAAAGGCGCGAAAACCTTGCGAAGTGTTGCAGCGTTTCATTGCAAAGCTGAATGAATCAATGAAAACTGCTCGAAAGTGAACAAAGTTACACAAGTTTTGGAAACAATCTTCAAATTATTGGCTCTGAAATATGGTACATGTTTGATTTTTCCTGAAACATTGCTGTAACCATCGTTCAAAGCGGGTTGAAGCTGTACAATTTCACCATATTAGCTGCTAGAGTTAAAACTGAACATGTTTGTAATCTGTTCGCACAACGGAGCCATCATGTGCGTGTTTGATCGAACTGAAGACAGAACAAATTTGAACTTGAAGAGGTAATTTCTATGCAGCTCAGAAGGAAGATTACTGTAGCGAGGAACATTAGAATTCACCATCATAGTTTGTTAAACGCAAATCGCGAACTGCGGTTGTTCTCGGTTTAGAGGTTGCGGACGGAATGGTAAAAATAACATTCAAACAACTGGAAAAGCGGTTCAACTCCGTTTACATGGCATCCGATTTCAATCTGAGCATTTGGACCCGTTGGAACACAGAGCTACAACGAGTACAGGTAAACCAGTGTCAATTTTGCGTGTTAAAGCCAGTTGGTAGCTTGCAGCTGTATTTTTTTTGCAGTACTTGTTTAGACTGCTTCATGATTTTCGCACCGACTCGCCATGAATGTGTGATAGTTTTTATTAAACCTGTTCCAGGCGTTCAGATAGTGTAGCGCGAGCGAAAAATAAAGCGAGCGAAAGAGCGAGAAAAAACGAGAGGAGACTGGGTAAGTCTCCCCTCGTTTTTTCCCGCTCTTTCGCTCGCTTTCTTTTTCGCTCACGCTCCACTATCTGAACGCCTGGAACAGGCTAGTTTTTATTAAATGCTCCTGCCCCTTTTCACTGTGTTTTATTTTGACTTGTCTTGATATTTTGAAGTGGAAAGCCTTCCTGATAAAACCTACCGTTTGTTCAATTTCACTGAATGATCGACGTGATGATGGATGAAATAAATTAATTGTAAACACAACGCTTAATGCTTAAATTTCTATTTCTGCACAGTTTCTTCAAACAATTTTGACTTGTGTTAGACGATGCTGTTGGTGATGCTTGTTGGTGACGCTGTTGGAATTTCTGCTTAATTGAAATTCGCTGTCAAGTGATTTTCTTTCGTCCATTTTTCTCGCCGGGTGGCTCGCGAGGAAAAAACTTTCAGTTCACGCTTTTGAGTGTCATATCGTTCAATGACGTCACGATTCCCGCCTTTTCCACTTTGTTGAATGAACTGAATGCGTCGTTGCCTCAGTGTTGTTTAGAATTATGGCGGTGGCAAGCAGGTTTGTTTTACTAAACGGTGAACAAGTGAAAGAGTTTTCCGAAAGCTTCGACAACGAAAACACAAAAAAGAAGACCTTGTACGATTTGAAGGTTTTCAAAGAATTTCTCGACACTTGCGACGAGAAGAGAATAAAAATGGGCAATTTCAGATATTTTGTCTCCATATAATAAAAAGAACATTACACGTTGGTTCGGATATTGTGTTTACCACTCGAACATAAAATTCATATCTTCTCGCCACCGTTTAATATCCTATATATATAGCTAGATACAGTGCTGTGAGGAACAATTTTGTAATTCGACTAACCTTCTATTTGGGTCCATTTGTCCACAACAGTCGCAACAGCCATCTTTAATTTGTCCTTCTCCTGTTGCAGTTGTTGCTCCTTCTGTTTTATCTCCTCGATAAGCTGTTTTTCATTTTCAGTGAACTGTTTTGTAGGCATTTCTAGTTCCTTTCTTATACGAGACTCTCTTTCAGTGAGACCTTCCAGCTGAGATTCAAGATATTCATAGTGTCTTGCTACCCCCAGTGTATTTTCTAGCTCTTTCGCTAAAAACTCCCTTACTTCCGTGACATCTTTAAGCTGATCTTTGAGCCACTCCTCACGATATTTGCTACGTTTATGTTCACTTATCTTTTCCAGCATCTTCATTTGTCTCAAAACTTCAAGTTTTTGCTGCACTGATATTACATTGACCTCGCTCTCCGAATTGAGATCTTTGAAAAATGATGCTATTCGTTCAGCTGTATCGTTTGCAGATCTCGTTGGATCAATAATCAGAACTGCCGCCTTACTATAGAACGTTGTAGGTCGATTACTGGCATTCGATAAGTTTCCGATTTCTTCTAGGTTAAGAGCAGGCCGAAGTGTACGTGGTTTCGCTTTGTCTAATAATTCTGCGAGGTCATATAACTGCAAGGCCTCGGAAATATCTTTTAACAGCCTGACTGGAGTGTCGGGGAATAATTCACTGATATCCTTAAGTACTCCAGCATTGTGCATTTTGTTAGGATCAAGCCCAAATGAATGACAAAACTGTTCCTTAGCAACTGGGTCACTTTGAAGTCTGATTGTTAGTTCCGCGACGACTTGTTCACTTAGATCCTTTAAGCTAAGCTGATAAGGAGATTCTAAATGTAAAAAGAAAAAATACAGTTATGGTCCTGTAATAAAACGTTTGTTCATTTAAACTAAACTAGCTCAAAGAGGTAGTTTCGATCTGGGTTAGACGAAACACGTTAAACATGGCGGCTCAACGGAGAGGAAGCGAGTGCCCGAAAGATCCTTAATTGGGGCTAACAATGAGATGAAATTTTTATTTCGTATATGGACTGATGATGAGATACATGGGCAGTTATTGGTGATAATGCAGAACCTCGCAAACCCTTGTAAATGGACTAAAACCCAATCAGACAATCGCTATAAATTGCTGAGCCTGTCGAAAATGGAATATTTTGTACCTCTCTTCTTGCAATGATCTGAAGGCCCTTTGCCTCTAAAGGGCTTGGGAAGTGATATTAAACTACAGAATGAATGCAACAACAAGTTCAAGCTCCATTCTTCGGTTTTAAAGGTGTTATTATCAAGAAATTATGCATGTTCGTAAACCGCATAAATTATTTAGAACCGGGCGTGAAGCGTGTTTGAAACTGACACCTTATGTAGACAATGCAATTACAAACACGTTTAGAAACACACGTTTCTTTTAAACATGTTTGCTATTGACATGCTTTGGTGCTAGTGTGACCGCAGCTTTAGTTTCACAAGTTCATGCCTATCTGCTTGATTACATATTATGGCTGGAGATCTTCGCATGCTCCAAGGAGCTTTCGAAGAAGATCCCCGTATCTCAATAATCTTATTAAATTACAGCGGATGGGCTTAATTCCAATATATATTATAACTAACCATAACTACTAGTATAACTAACCATATAATGAAAAACGGATTACCTAATTATTATAATCTTGAAATAACATATTTAAAAAATGCATTTGTCTTTACATAATCAAACATAGATCTTTTAAAAGCATGATACGATATTTATGATATGGTATTTCATTCCAAATTTGTACTTTAAAGCGAAGTTACCATAATTTGTCCTTTTAAAACCAATATGTATATTCGATGCAGATCGACTATTATGACTATGTATCGTTTCATTTAATCTAACATAATTATTAACATAGTTTGGTAAATTTCATTGAAAGTAAGAAAACATAAAGAGTACTATTAAGTATGTATTTAATTCGTATGTTAAGTATCTTAAGTGATAAAAATAGAGGCTTAGATTCATTTCTGTATTTCGAAAAGGTAATAATTCTTTTCTGAATCATGAATAACAATTCAAGGCTTGTTGAATAAGTGCTTGTCCAAATGATGTTACAGTATGATAAACAGGGGTAAACCATAGTGTTGTAAAGTGTCTGTAGAGTTTTGAGACTTAGATAATGCCTCGCCTTAGCCAAAACACCTGACACTCTTGATATTTTATTTGTAACTTCATCAATGTGGTATTTCCACGAAAGCTCCCCATCAAAGAACAAGCCCAGAAATTTTGGGTACTTTACTTGCTCAATTGATTGCTCAATTATTTTAATGGACACTTTTTTCTTGAGTTTTTTTTCTGTTAGATTTAAAAATTATGAAATGTGTTTTCTTTATATTTAAAGAAAGCTTATTAGTGCAAAGCCAAGTTGTAATTTTCTCAAGCTCATTATTCATGGTTATCCTCATGACTGGAAAACAAGTTCGTGTCGTCAGCAAAAAGAATCATTGATCAAATATCAGAGCATTTAGAAATTTCGTAAATATAAATAAGAAACAAGAAAGGCCCTAAGACTGAACCCTGAGTGACTCCACGTTTGATTGTCAAACTCTCCGACCTTATTGATTTGTAGTTAACTATTTGTTTTCTATTTGTTAAATAATTTTTTAATCAATCTAGGGCAATTCCCCTAATTCCATAGTGCTCAAGTTTGATCAGTAATACGTCATGGTTTACAGTGTCAAATGCCTTAGCAAGATCTAAAAATACTCCCAGTATATATTCGCTGTTATCTATTGTCTGAAGTATTTCAGTTAGTTGAATGTTTCTTACGGAAGCCATACTGACTTTGAAGTATGATGTTGTTTTTTCGAGTTACTTGATTATTCTTTTGTACATAATTTTCTCTAACATTTTGCTAAAGCACGGAATTCTGGAGATTGGTCTATAATTAGAAAATTCCTCGTTATTGTTTGCTTTAAACACCGGAGTAACAAGTGCAATTTGCAATTTTTCAGGAATTACTCCGTCAGAAAGGTCCAATTTTATATGTATGTTAGTGGTTTTACAATCTACCTTGAGATTTTCTTAACTACCTTAGGTGGCATATCATCGTGGCCACTGGCTTTGTTTCCATTTAATAAACTTATTTCAATTTCTACTTCTTTCTCTATGATTGTATCTAGGAAAACTGAGTTCGCAGTTATATAATAATAATACTACTACTAATAATAATAATAATAATTTAAAGTCGAAAACGTGGGAAGCGATTGCTCACTCGACAAATTAATACATAGAAAACAAAACCAAAGTGTGAACCATGCATACATAAAAAAAAATTAGCTAAACAATATAAGAAAACAACACATGAATTTTAAATGTTATGAGCCACGAACTCAATTAAAAACTGCTACTTTCTGCCCTGGAAAATGTATCTCTCTCCTCTTGTTTTGGACTAGCACTCTTCCACCGATTCGACGTTTTTCCGGGCGTTTTAAACTTTTTTTGCAGAAGCTAGAACCGTCCAAATTAATTTCTTCCTATTTTGTCGAGTTAAGGTATCATGGTACCCCAAAATTGACCATGTTTTCGAAAAATACACTTCTGTGATTTTCTGATAGATATTATTCAAACCTCTCTTTTACAAAAAGTTTCAGAAAAAAAGATTGTTTCTACGCAAAGTTATGGACGAAAAAAGATTTGTGGCATTAATTTTCTCTAATCATGTGTTGCCAGTCATCTGTCAACAACGCTGAAAATAGCATGTGACCTAACAGGGCCCCGATGTTTTGACACGCGATCGATTGCGTAGCAGTTCCCGCTTATTTCGAGTGTGTCTACAAAGTTGCTTCGATCATATCTGTGAAAGAGAGAGAGAAAGAAAAGATCGAGCGTTGAGGAATTACTTGCGCTTCCTGACTCCTCACTTGTCAGTGTGATAAGCTTCGAGTGCCAGCTCGCTTTTCGTAACGCGAACAGCGAAAAAGAATCCATCCATTCAAATTCCATAACATTTCTACAAAGCCAGATGTATCAAAGAATCAACTAGGCGCAAAAGACGGCATGTCCAGGAAAGTACGGAATTTGTCTCCAGTAATAAAGAAGCTTTTTTTTTTCCCAATCGCTCGCATTTCTGACAGGATGTTCTCTCTTGGATCTTGAGCCGAACACGTGGCGGCTTCTTCGCAGATTTCAATGTGCTTTCCTTTCGCCTTTCCTTTCGTCTTTCAGGTCCCGGCAGCTTGGGTAGTCTTACCCAGCTCAAATGATGATGCCTTCGGCATTTTACAGCCGACGTGATATTATGACTTTAAAATTTCCGTTTATTGCGTTTGAAGACCCTTTGAACGGCACTCGTACTCAACGAAAGTCGCTTTCCAACATAAAAACACGTAGAATTTGACACCATTCTTGTCGGCATGTTTGTGCTATTGTTGTAAGGCGGTAAGTTGAGCCTCCCCTCTGTCAACCGCGGGTAATTATCCTGACACCTAGGTGTTTTAATCTCCTCAGACCGGAAAAAGTTTCCAAATCATATTTTGGCGTTTTTTCTCGAAACTAATTTTTCAAGAAATTGGGCGCACATTTTGAGTTCGCGTTCAGCGAGTTTTCAACCATTTTAGCTCAAATTTGGCGACAATGTTGCCACATAATTTGACACCAAAACTGTGTCTCCGAATTTTATTTTTTGCTTTCATTCAAAAGTTATGAGCCGTAAAAAAAAGAGGAGAGGTATTTCTTCGAACTTCAAAGTTTAACCGAGTGCAGAAAATAAACCAGGCCAGATACAAAAATTCCGAGACACGGTTTTTGAGACAAAGGTGTGAAGAATTCGGCGCGATGGTCGTCTTTCTCTCCAGATCATTCTCGACTGGAGCGGAACCGATTTTGTGAACGATGTACTTTTTAAAAACGTAGTCTCTATTTTCGACACGGTTGTCTTTTTTCTTTATTTAAATACGTTTTCGTAATCTTCAATTATTAAGCTTTCAGAAAATATATAGTTTGTCAGGGTCCTTGTGAAACGCCTGACGCTCAAACGGTGAAAACGCAATGTTGTCATTTGAGGTACCCTGATACCTTAATTTGTGAAAATTCTCTTTTTGTGAAAAGGTTTTGGGAGACTAAAGCATGCAATGGGAGTTTACTCGTAGGACGAGTCAAGTTCGAGCCTGAGTCAAGTTTGACTCACTTGTCAAGTTCGAGTCAGGTTAAAAAAAGTCTTTTTTTTTTATTTCTTTTCATCGTAATTCTTGCTTTCATAAAACAGTACTGTCTGAGATCTCGCTCGATCGATCACGAGCGTCATTCGAGCTACGATTCGCAGCTTGTTTTACAAAGACATGACACCTCATAGTATTTATAATTTTTCCTGAAAGAATATGACCTCTATTTACATACAATTAAAGAAGAGGTCCCATCTTCGCGATGCACCGAGCGAGAAAACTGACGTGAATATAAAGTATTACCGTGCGCGCCACTCGAGCGCCATATCGTTGCGTCCCCAGTGCACCCAAGACATTATTCAAGAGAACCTATCTCCTTCGCGGACAAAATATTGGAGGACATCAGAGTTTACTCGTAGTAAGAGTCAAGTTCGAGTTCAAGTTTTGGTCGTAGTTGAGCTTTGGCGACGAACAAAACTTATCAAAACCTTTCAGGAAAATTAATAGATGACGAGGAAAGGGAAGAATAGGGTTAATTTCGTTCAATAGTTGCTTCCAACACCGGGAATCAACTCTCGTGATCGCTCGACAGGGAAGTTATCTCTTGGACTGTTGATGTTTTGAGCAGCAATTGGTGCAACATAAAGAAAGCAAGAATTGCAATCAAAAGAAATTAAAATGACATTAGAAAAAAAAAAGGATTTTTATTACCCGACTCGAACTTGACTCGTGCTACGGGTAAGCTCAAGCAATGGCAAAATCGCGAAATTAAATACACTTTTGTTCTCTTGTTTCCTGGAATCGCGAAAATTAATACTCGCACAATGTGGCTCCCGAATTTTCGCGAAATTAGGTACGTGCGAAAATTAGTAAGAATAGGATACCAAAACCCGATCAGAATCGGGAAATGGTGTACTTTGTTTGCTCTTCCTGACGCTGAAATGATCCGTCACGTTCCTCGCACGGCCTGAAGGGAATATTTAAGGCCGTTAATTGAGCATTATTTTCCAGCTGAGAAGTGCTAGAGAGTGTTGGAACATGAATTTATGGGAGTTCTGAGTTGGAAAACAGCGATTTAACCCAGCAATATTTGAACAAATATGGTACTCCATGAGACATCTAGCGACAACTTGAGAGTAAATTTTGTATGCCATTTTGTCTGAACTTTCTTTGTAAAAACAAAAGAACAGTCTGAAGACTTTGACTTTCTGTTTGAACATCGATCTTTCGATTAGGAGTTCTGGAAAATGGCTGTAGTCGCTAAATTAATATTAAGCAATATTTACATTTGGAATTTAGGAGCGCCAACTCTAAAGGACATGGTATAAGTGATGATTCGAATTTCTGGTGATTGAGGACCAGGGCGGGAAGTGTACAGAAAGCGGGAAAAGAGGAGAAGGGAGGTGGGATCCCAAGATCGTGGAAAGCGAGAGAAATACAGAATAAAACTATACAGCAGTGAGTAACAGTTTGCAATAGCAAAAGCGAAAAAAGCGGCTGGAAAATGAGAGACGCCATGAGAAACAAGTGAGAGGCTTGAGAGGGGGAAAAAAGATCTCCTTAACTGGCTAAAATCGTATGTATTTCAGAGAGAAAACAGTAAGGTTTATGAGGTTCAGTACGTTACTGATTTTGTCTTAAGTGATAGTCATAAACTCTCATTGCAGATGAAGACGATTTAAGGGTGGGAGGACACATAGTTAGATATAAGGATTTCGCGTTGAAAAGAACGTACAGCTTTCTTAACCACCGAGAACTATCCTAAAATATCTATCGATGACAACCAAAGCATTCACAATATAGGCAGAGTTGGCAGCGCCTTCAGGTTTTTAGAGACATTAAGACCACGCAAAGAAAATAATAGCGAGAGTTATCGTAGCCTCCAATTTGTTTCCGTAAGTGTAAGATCATAGCTCACAACTCCTAAATTTTCGCCCACTTTTTTTGCAGACTGCAAATTTTTGGCACTTCCGAAGAATCCGAACAGAACAAATGCTGTTAGAATCAAGAAAATTGATTTTATACTTCCTAAACTGATATGGAAGAGATACTGACTACTTTCTCATGCTCCAATACTGTTGTGGATTATCTGACGACTAATGTTATAGGAAAAACACAATAATGATAAAAGAACCGAAAACGAAAATGACGATAAAGAACAGGGAGAAAAAAGTCGTTTGGGAAGCCTGTGGGAAGAATACTTTTGTTGTACCTGTGGTGTCTTCCATTCCAAGTTGAGATGCTGTGCCATGAGTTCCCGGCATTCCACTGTCACTTGTTTCTGTCGTCATGCTGCGAGCATCCTCAGCTTTTTCCAAATAACTCTGAACGAAAGCGAGTCTTTCTTGATCCAGGTATTTGGCCTGATTCGTAACAGGTTGGATGGCTCTTTCTTTTGGTTCTTCACCATACCATGCTTTGCAATACAGGCTAGAGTCAGAATTTCTCCGGTGCATTTTCACAGTCTTTTCCTCAGGAGATACAAAGACTAAATAGAAAAGCAACAACAAATAAAGAAAACAGTGACCAAAAAGTTGACCTTCCAACATCATTTTGACGTTCCTCTCTTTTAAACCTTGCCTAACGAAATGAAAAAGCAGGTTGCTCAGTAATATTGTCTACTTGCAAGAGTTTAAAAAGAGGCAGCTTTTGCGATAAAGCACGGTGGCTTGGAATACAGACAGACAGGAATACTTGAAAATGTCTCAAAGCATTAGTTCTCTCTTAAAAGTCTACATCATCTATTAAGAACCTTTTATTATCCTAATCCACTCCTAAACGTTTAGCCTTTCAAGAGCGAAAGATTTGAAATCTTTCAGCAGCAGTTTGCAGTCAGGTTCATGCATTTAATCTACATTCACTTTCACCAAAAACTCATAAATAAATAAACAAATAAATAAATAAATGTATGTTAAATCGTGCTTAAGCTAAACTATTAACTGCAGGGTCGAGACACAGCAGTGTTTCAACAATTGTTCAGGCATAATGAAGTTTTATTCACTTCAAAAGTGGGAAACTAAGGATTATAGGTTGTCACTGAAATTCACTTTGCATCACATTTGGTGGGAAGAAAAACGGTGCGAGAAAGTTCAATACTCCGGTATACTGCTCCTGCTTCACTGTCCTAAACGCTTAAGTTAATTACCCTGTTCTTTAACAATCGGTAGATCTTCAAGAGCATTCTTGAATTCCTGTTCATCAATGTACACAGACACCAGCACTTCCTCTCCATCCGCCAGATGTCTTATTTCGTCCGCTACCAGAAACTCTTGAAGATCCCTCTGCAGTGTGCCATCCCGATATCGCTGCCATAACGCCTCGAGAGCTGACCTGTTTTCTGCCTGAACTGTGAAGCACACTGATCCTTCACTTATTGCTCGCAGTGCATTGGCCGCTGGCAAGGTAGCCACTGTAAAAGCTTGTATAAACTGTTCGAGACTGGAACATTTACGCAAGATCAACCCAGTACCGACCACCAACAGGGCACCGCCAATCTTTCGAAAGGTACAATGGACTTTGACTTCTGTTGGTAGAAAGAGATACCATAGTCTGTTTAGGAAATTTAACCGACATTAAGCCATACTGCAGTCGCGGACAGGGCGGGCTAGGGATAGAACATTGAGGAGTTATGTGACTTAAGGCATGAAGTATTTAGGTTGCTGTTAAGAAAGTGTTATGCCAGTAAATGATGCTGGTACGTCATCAGTGACCTAAACATGACTCTTAACGACAAGAGGTCTCACGTAACCAGTCCTTAAAGAAATGTAGCACCAACGTGATATTCCTCTAGTTAACTTTCTCTGTTCTGTTGATCAAATTATCAATTGTGGCTTTACATAAAAGAAGACAGACTGATATCCAACCTGTTTTCTTCCTCTTCAAAGAGGGAGACGTCGAGAAGTGCCATTGCACAAGAGCATGATTTCCATTACACTTTTTCTCCCATTTTTCAGCAGAGTCACAGAGCTCATGCATACTCACTCTCTACTCTGCCTTTCGCCAGGCTTCACCGCAGCAGTGGCTATTTCTTTGAATAAACATTTCCTTTTATATCCAATGAGTCTTGTTGAGTACAGTTAGTACGACAATCCCTTCAGCTGTTAGTCATGCTCACAACATAAAATGCTTCCTTCCTACAGTCGTTGCCCACTTACCGCCTATAATCCTTTCACTTGCATTTCTTACGCAAGAAACAACTGCAGCAGCTTGAGCTAAAACAAAGTAGAAAGGAATCAGCATCAATCGGTAAAAAAGTACTTGGCTGTTTTAAGTGTATACCATAAGTAACAATAGTAAACCAGCCAGTCGAATTTATGTGTGCAAAATCAAGAAGAATCATCGTGCCCCTTACCATATCCCTTACAGGCTTGGTAATCGTCATTTTGCAGTAATAAAATTATTTGCAAAATTGCAAGATCATCATCAGCCCATTCGACTGTTCCCACAATACTTTGGTTTTCGACAAATTCCTATTGACACAACTTCATATCTTTACTTAGAGCCATTCTTCTGATAAAGCAAATATACATTTGATTGAATTCTGCAATCGATTTTCTATACATCATGAAGGTATCAATCAATTATTCGTTATTTGTTCGATTGCACATTTCATTCTACTGAATTGTCTTGGAAAATTAAGCAACATGTTGAATGGATACAATACGATTTTAAATCGATAGACAACTGCAACTGGGTGATTTACAAATTCTGTGCTACCGAATTGTTTATGCAAATGATTTACTAAAACATCATGGTCGAGGCCACAAAAATTTTACCTGTTCGTCTTTCGAACTCCTCGTCGTCACATTGTCTTTTCTCGAAGTTATCCACTTCCTTTAGCATGTCTTCTTTGTCATATTCGATCAAAATCTCCCTTAAGATCTCCAGACGGTCGATTCTCAAATAGCTGTGGTTCTCCAGCACTTGAAACAGTGACCTAACATCGTGAATGTTGGTTGTACTTTCTTCCGGTATCTTCCCTCTGCAAATTGAGATCAGTCGTTCCAGATCATTGAGCTCGTCGAGAACACGAATGATCCGTTCAAGGAAATCCACGTATTCTTTCCTTTTGCTCTCTAACTTTTTAACTTTTCCAAAAAGAGACCACTCTCTCAAAACTTTTAGGAGGTCTTTCATTACCACCAGACAATTAGGTCCTAAATGGTTGCGCTCTTCAAGTAGCTTAAACAGCGAGAGGACATCCTGCACACTTTGAATGTTATCTGCACTACACTCCACAAGGTCTCTGCACATAAAAACTAACTGTTCCTGTACATTCAGTTCAACCACTCTCTGGCTAATTTCAAAAAGCAAATAATTGTACTCAATGTTAGACATGTTAACAAATAGATAGGGCAATTCGCTGTCCTGAGTTTTGTCAATCCAACATGGTGGGACGTGTTTGCCTCGGTTCCGCTTGCCTCACTCCACGCGTAAAGTAACGCAGGTTCTCAGATATACCAGTCTTCGATCGAATTTGACACTAATATGCAAATTTAGAGTTTTTTTCAAAAATTCCTCAAAATCATCGAGGAATTAGAGCGAACGGTGACATTCATTTAAAATTTAAGGTAGCAAAATGGGTGTAAATGTTAAGTTTATATAATATTCTTTGTTATGACCGAGTAGCCGAGAGACTCTGGGTACGAGACTGCGTTGATGGAGAATAGATTTTTGTGCAAAAAGGACCAGCAAATACTTGCTTATTGGCTGTTAGGAGAAAGATACTAACTGAACTGCATCGCTTAAAATGATGAAATTCCACAACGAAATAGGAATAGTAGTAAGCCTGTCTCACCCACTGACGTTAGCTAAGAAACTTGCAAAAAGGCTTGAGAGAGCCCAGCGTTCTCAATTGCGGCAAAAACTGGGGACGGAAAACCGGTATAAAGTGTCGTCTCCCAAATAGGTCTAAATACAGAGTAGTTTAGTGTGTTAGGTCAGTCTTTTGTAATTATACCGTTATACCTGAGTTGCGCTGCGATGAATGTTTAGCATGTTTACTCGTGCAAAGCTGTTCTTCTTTTCTCATGCCACTCCAATCCACGGCCTTTATCGAGATATTTTACTGGTATCACAATTTCTACAAAAAACGATGTTATATAAGGGACCGCTCTTTTGTATGGGGTGGGGGGGGGGGGTGGTGAGATTTGATGGGTAGTTCTTGTATGTAATATGAAATGACCCCCCTCTACATAAGCAATTTTTTTACCTGGCCCCCATTGTAGTCCTAAATATTTGGGATGACCCCCCCCCCCTCCTTCCAAAAGGAAAAAATGGTAAAGTTAATCTAAAAGTTTTCAAGGTTATATTAAAGTCAAATCAATTTCAACAAACATTGCAGTTTACAATCAGCCCTGCAGGAGCAAATGTCTTTATTGACAAGCACTAAAGGTAATTTTCTGGTAGGGGTTCCAGGGGTATCTTCCCTAGGAAAATTTTGAAAATCTAGAGATGCTCTAATGCAATTTGGTGCATTCTGAAGTACACATATCTTTTAATCAGACAATTATTTTGGACACTGTTATCAGTTGTTCAGTCGTTTAACTTAAACGACGGAATAACTGATAACAGTGTCTATGATAGACCTGCAGAGGGCAAAGACAGTTGACATTACCCTAGCTGTATTTTGTAACGAAACAGTTGGTGGGGTAGAGTTGTCGTTGGGTGTATAATAAAGTAGGGGGGCCCGAGGGCATGCATGCTCCCCGGGAAAATTTGAATTTTCAGAACCTTAGAAACGCAACTTTTTGGCATTTGCCACTGATGTTTGCATTATTACAGATGCTACCAAACTAAAAGGCAAATTTTTGGTGACCCCCCCTTTACACACCACATTTTTTCGGCTGGCCTCCCCTTTGAAGCTATATTTTTTGGCATGCCCCCCCCCCCCCTCAAATCCCAGTCTTCAACTGAACCTTGCGATGTGTCAATGCATCGGTAGTTCGACTACTACCAACAAAAAGAATTCACTTGCCTGTCGAGTATTGGACTAAGCTCTGTCGCCGTTATCGTCTGTTGAGGTTACAAGCGATGCTGGGGATGTTGCAAGTAAGGCAAATCTCATTCGCGTAGACGTGCTTCCAAACCATGAGCAAGTGACGCAAAGGGGAAAAAAATGCTGACCCTGAATGAGCAGGACGGAGAAAGGGCAATCCTAATCAAAGGAAGAAAAGATTAAAGAGTCTGATCTCCTTTGGCAATTGAAAGGGGGCTCATACCTGGGGGGCCGTGTGTGAAAAGGAACCCAGTAAGTCAGGTTAAAAAGGGCCAGCCTGGGAGATTGTCCGTTAACTTCACTGTTTGTAAAGCAGGAATGGAAACGAGTAGGGAAATGTGGAGACCATTTTCCGAAACGTTTTCTCAACAAGTAGTTATTTCATTTCTACTAGAGGTGCAAGACTAACCTAAAGTAATTGCATTTGGGTTTTCAACTGCCATTCTACTTATCCTTTGTCTGCGTTATAACAGGCCCAAAGCGAACTGTCGTATGGATCATCGGCATGTGCGACTGCGCAAAAAGACAAACCTCGTAGAACGCAACATGAAGACTTGATGCTTGTTGTGGCAACACTCAACCTACTAATTCATACATGAAATACAACGTTAGAAGGAAAACATGCGGTGGCTGTGGGAGTTGTGGGGTATATGCAAAATGGATGCAGTCGATGTGGAGGGTGTGGTGGACAATAGAATCTTTTTGGCATCATTCCGTATACTTTTCACTTCGAAACCTCGAAGATTTTATGGTTGCGACTGCGTGCACAGGGTCCAGAGGAGCGAAGTTCGAGCAGAACGTTTAGTTTTCCTTGCGAAAGACAACCGACATAATATGCTGCGAACTTGCGTTACTCGCGTTACTTATATTTTTACCGCAGGTCAAATTACTGTGGGCTCTTAGGAAAGCTTTGCTTTCCGAAGAAAAGCCGTTGCCCTTCGGGCAACGTGTTAGGCGACCGCGGAAGAACTGCGGTTAACAGCAATTTTCAATATGGCAGACGATACTAAGCGAGATCGAGATCGAGAAATACAGGGTATGGAAAGAGAAGAAAGCCGTTCAAATTGGATTCACAAAGGTTACATTGGGCATATATATTGATCAAATGACTTTGTTATGTATTTTATATGGTAAGATGTAGGAAGGATAATTCTTGCGTACAAATTTAACTCCTCTGGACCCTGTGGTGCGTGAGGTAATGGTGATGATGATGATGATGATGATGGTGATGGTGATGATGATGATGATGATGATGATGACGATGATGATGATGATGATGATGATGATGATGATGATGATGATGATGATGATGCGATGGAAGGGACATAAATGACAGAGTAAGGACCTTGCCTTTCAGCAAAACATCAATGATGAATTTTGTAAGTTCTTTTTAAATGTCTGTAGTTCACTGTTGTAAACACGGACCACTTAAAACTTATATTACTCCAGTATTGAACTTTGCGGACATCAATTACGATAATCACATTTTTCTCTGGCAAAACAAGCTACTCTTGCACCAATCCCGTTCCCAATTTCGCCCCCACCCCAGCCCCCTTATTCCACGAGATTGAGACTGCTAAGCAGTCTATAGTCGCATTGGAGGGAGGAGCGAATGGAATAAAGCACTTCACTGGACCACGGGCGTGGATTCTCGTGTCTCAGTACCTCCTTCCATATTCACACTTACTCCGCAACTTTTGTTGTAAGACCGCTGACTCGTCTCCGTTGTCTCTCTCCCTTAGGAAAAGCGCGCTGAAAGGATGAGGGGGAGTGGGTGGGGATCGTCTTGGGGCGACTGAAGACGAGTCAGCTGAGACATACTACGGATCATCTCCGGCAAAAAATACCGACTGTTTTGCAGGCTAGAGATCGCGTCGAGCTAAGTTCACAGGTTCACAGCTTACAGGGAGGGCAGCACCGAGTTGGCTATCATTTTATGAACGACAAGACTGATTGCAATAATATCTTTTACTTATTTGACAAATCCCTAATTATGAGAAATTTTATTTCCTATCCAATAGAAATTCTGTCGTCGAGAGTAGGGTGACAGGTCTCTAAGTACTGTGGTAGGATAAAAGCTAATAGCCAATAAAAGAAAACCAATAAGAGTGCGCTATTGTTCATACCTCATCCATGTGAGTGAAATATCGGGTTAGCCGAGACAGTTTTCCTCAAACCTCGGAGACATGTATTATGCGAGAGCATGGCCCCTTGGATTCGGTACGTTATTTTGATCTGACTCGAGTGGATGTAACATGAAAAGAAGGCATATGGACTAGATTCTATTTGATCATATTTACATACTGTTTTCTGCATCACTGATCAAACAAAAATCTTGCCAGAACCAAGAGACTACTGTATGCAGACTACTGTATGTGATACTTCCTTGGCACAACAAGCGCACTTGTTTCCAGAATCCAAAACCAGTTTCTAGCCAGTTCTTGAAATGTTAAAAGAGCTATGGTTGATGTACTTTTGATTCCTTAATTCCGGTAATTCTATAGCGCATAACTACACAACGACAATAAAACAACCTGCCCTCTCGAGTATTAAATTCAAACCAGAAACGCGAAAATCATATCAAAAACAGCTAAGATGGCTTTGGGCGCATTTCATTGGCTTTCGACTTCATGTCGAGCCTCACTGGTCCCCCGGGAGTCACGCGAACAACAAGACAGGAAATGATGTCGATACTCATTTGATGTCGGCTCAAACATTTAATCGAGTCGCCGATGCGCGCTGGGCCATGGCTAGCGCTCATCGCTAAATCATCTCGACTGCTGCGTGCTATTCGTGGATCTTGTTTTCCATTACAAATGTACCTCTCACCAAACTGCAGTTTACCACGTGGTCATTAGATATAAACCAGGAAAGGGCCGTGGCCTAATCTCAGGGGAGAAAATTCTCTACTGGCGAGGGTGAGTATGTTACAGATTTTATTTACTTTTGTGTATGTACATTGCATGTACGGTAACACCCCCAATGAAATGAACGCGTGCCTGACAAGCCTATTCATTTCACTGGCTCGTTTATGTGGCTAATTTTGCCATAACTCTATTAATTTGACAATATTCAACAATATCTTGGTCGCAAAATGTTTCGACCCTAGCCCTGTCGAATCTTTCACGCGCACCTTCTTTAGTTGAAATATTCCCGCCTTAATGAGTCGGCTAGCCATTTGCCCACAAGTGGGCAGATTTTGTGTCAAAACACTTCTTCGTTACAACACCCTTGGTAGTGCGAAATACTCTTTTAAGTACATAGTAGTTTTTAATGCAATGGGGGATGTTTGCGAACGATGTAGAGCTCAAAAATGAAGTTTCTGTTTCTCACTGCTAAGATCCCTCGACAGTGGGTCATGTTTGTATTTAAGATTAGTGTGGTAAGCAACTAATTAATTAGCCCAGTACTATGCACTATAGAGTGTGTTAAATTAGCAAGACTCTTGTTTTATTTGCATATGATCACGCGAATTAGTTATGCCTGAAGTTTGAAGAGCGAGTGAACAGTAACGACGGTGAAATTGGTTTATCGGTAAATTGGAAACGAAATTCAAGAAGGAGAAAATTGTTATCCAATGGGATGAATGACAGATTTTGGGATGGATGAACTACATGTATAACGCTACGATCTCTCTTTCGAAGTTTAAGAAACGTTAGGGAAATTTAAAGGAAAATCGCTCCTCTTTGCTATGAAGTGATATTTCTTTGCTCTTCGTAAGTTCATCAATCCCTCGTTGTTGTTGTTGATCATTACAATCTTTCTATCTTTCCACCGGAAACGAGCTTTCATTTTGTCCGTCACAACGGGCGTTTAGGATTAAATCCACTCCGCAAATCTTTTAAAAATTCGATTCGCATTTTTTTTCGCTGAGCCCCTTGTAAGCGCAAAAGTTACAAATGAAAGCTGAGTTGATGACATAATTAGTTTTTTTGTCGTAAACAATTAGCAGGCTACGATATTGAGTTTTGTCTATTGCATGTTTCATGAAACCAGACAACTCTGTTTTATTACAAAATTTTGTCTACTTCCTGAGAACTTCCTGAAAGGAAATGCCACGAAAGCCTTCAAACAATACATCTTTGACGTCATATCGCTGGATCTCCATGGCAACTTGGAGTATTCTTAACTAAACCGGAAGTGGCCGTGTTGACCTGATTGCACTTTGAGCTTCTCGAAAAGTTTAAAAAAAGACTTTTCATTTCTGCTAGATACTTCCACTGTAAAACTTGTAAATTCTGTAAATTCTCCCGGAATCCATACTGGTTAAGCGTATTGTTACGTAATAGTTATTGTTTTCCAGTAAGCAATGTGGTTGAAGCTAAATTTAGTGTGTGTGTGTGTGTGTGTGTTTGAAATTAAGCCATGCGACCATTTTCATCAAAGCTTCTTGAGCACTACTTTTCCTGTGGTGTTGTTTATTAAGCTGTACAAGGAGGTTCTTACTTTTCGGATTGTGTATGAAGTCCTCAAGTGTGACAATTCAAACGCAAGCTTTTGAATAGTTCTTTCTCCTATTGGACTGTTTACTGATGTATGCTGTGTATGTCGATTGCAGGGGTGTTTCAGTATGTATCGCACTGTTTATCGTGGACAGGTGTTTCTGACGTTCGAGTCTGTGGGTGCAACTCTAAAGCGAGCCTAAACTAAGGCCACTGAATTTAAAATCTTGAACAAACAAAAAAACACATTGTCCAGCACAATGCATTTGTAAAATTTAAGTGTGGGTAATGTCTGGTCAGGCCGTTCAACTCGTGGTGCTGTTTAAACAGGTGACTCTAATCTTTGGAGTCTGTGGATGAAGTCGAAGAGCATGCCATTTTCTAAGCTCCTCGTTGTTTCGTAATTCTTTTAAGTAGCCGAAATGTTAGCAAAATGATCAATGGTTTTAGTGCGCCACTTTAGAGATATCTATAAAGTGCTACTCGTTATAAGAAATCCGGAGCTCGACAAATTGCTTGAGAGTCAAAGTACACACGTCTCTCGAAGGACTATTTGGTTAAGAAACACTGTTTTATAATAGCTGCGTGCGCCTCATAGATTGTAGAGTTAAAAAAATGACCGCTGTATAACGAAGAATGGTAACTACAGACTCAAATTAACAAAACATCCCTAGTACCTGGAGAACGAAATCGGGGAGCTCACAGCCGTTTTGGTCAAATGGGAGGGATTAATTGGAGGCGTAAAAATTTTGTTGTGAAGCCTGGTTGATTCTTTTGAGAGCTGTTCATCAGTAATTTCTTGTAAAGCAGTAACACGAAGAACGATTTTCAACTGATCAGCCAGTTTTTCAACGAGAGCCGAGTTCGCCTTGTTATCGAGGATATCACAACTCGGTTTGTTAAGGGTGTCAAAAGGTTGAATTGCTCGGAGGCGTGATGTCTCTGTTGTCCATTCGCCTTTCTCTGTGTAGACTCTGTGTAAATGTTAGCAGGGAATAAGAGCTTTCGGTCTTCCATACAAAGGTTTAGAAATATAAACTATCGCTGTTGGCTTTACACCTTAAAACGAATACATCCTTCAAAATTCTTCAGCAAAATCTTCGGCCGCGTATCATAGGTTTCTAGGGCTAAAATACTGGTACCGAATAATTTCTTTGCAATCCCCGTATTTTGCAATGTTATGTTGACACCCTTTTCAAAATGGCGGATAAACCGCGAATTACCCCTATGAGACCAATTGACGTAATTAAATAAGAAGAAGAACATGTTTTCCGCACATGGGTAGGCTCAAAAATACCGGATTTTGTGGTTGCTGTTAATTTTCTTCCCTTTGGGGGAGGTCAGTCAAAGTCTCGTTATAATGACCTCAGTGAAACAGGAGCAAATTACAGCTGGATTTTCATCCAGATCAGGATCAGCGACGGACTAAATAAAATAACTTGAAAGATGAAAGCCTAAGATTGCCCAATATATATTTTGGTTAGACAAAACTAACCTTCGTCAGGAGCCAGAAAAGCTAACTGACAAGGGGCTTCTCTAGCCCCTGACAAAGGTTAGTTTTGTCTAACCGTCATATTAGGCAATATTATAAAAAAAAAACTAGTCCTGGTGGACGAATATACTCCTGCGTTTGTTTTCTAGCTTGTGTAGTTGGCCATATTGTTCGCGCGGAGGCAAAGTTTGAGCGTCCGTGCCACGAATCAACTTCTAATTTTTAGCCTGTTCCATGCCTTCGCAGTTTATCCATAACACAAATATTTGGCCCTTCATAGAAACCAGCTACGCAGACAAATAAATTTCTACTACAAATCGGACGTTACTAAAGAGTTAGTTCTACTGACTCTGGTGGATAAGAAAAATGTTTCAATAGAGTGTTCAAGTCCACGAATTGAAGCCAAAAATCGAAGGCTACAAGCCTTGGTTCAGAACTGTCGTAGATCTTGTAGGTGCTGGTGTTTCGTTTCCTAATTTACAGCGATTCCTCGCTGGATTCCTTCCATACTTTTGAGCCTTTTTTGGGGGGGGGGGAGTGTATAAGAGAAGTTTTGTGAAAATAAGATGTGATCATGAGAACAATATATAAAAGAAAAGTGACACGCACTGATTAAAAGTTAATATCTTTGTCAATCCGAGAGCACTTCAGGTTTTATAACAATTGTTTTGAGTGCAGCCGAAATTTTTTTATTTCCCTCAATAAAATTCATTAACCCCACCTCCCCTCCTTTCTTACTTTCAATAAACACAGAAAAATCATAAAATAAGTTCTAAATGATTTATGGCTTAAAGGAAAAATTGGATTGCATGAAGTTGGCCTGAAGGAGATAATAAAGGTAAATCGTTGAAAGGTATCTCGAAACAAAAAAACGTAGTATCCATCTGCATGTCCCCAGCCCCTTTAACCTCTAAGTCCCATCATCAACTCACGTGTTTTTCTCACTGTTCTATTTCTTATTGTACTAGTTAGGAGAATTTGACCTAAACATCAAGATATTTCATCTTCGGTGATCATCTTCTTTTTTTCTTATCACCTGTATGTTTGATCCGTTAATGATGTTCCAAGGAGATTTTTTTTAAATGCTTATCTCTACTGGGGTTAAAGAAAGCTGTTGAGCTTTAGTGTTCAAAGATTAAAATTTTCTCTTTTTTTCTTTTTACTTATGGTACTCTTTGGCAGTAAACCTTTTTAACGGTAAAACCACGACACGGTCTTATGCAAAAGTCATTTTCCGGGTTTTTGGTTTTACCATGAGCTATTAAAAGCCAGCGCTAACGAGGGACTCGCGCCTTCGACTAGCCCCTTTGTGTGAACTGCTTATTTTCGTACAAAAATGTAGTTGTGAGGACTGACTGATAGTTTGGCTCTGCGCCTTGCCCCACGAATTCAAACCAATTTGAACTTGTGTGACTAGCTGCGGAACTTGTCACTTTAAATTGTGAATTCCCTACGTGTGTACTTTTCATGTGATTAGTCCTTACGACCAAATTTTAAAAAATCAACCGATCAAAAGGTACATCAGACTGTCCTTGCGACTTGACATCTGGTGTAGGCACTACATGGGACTTTCTTTTCCCTATGAATAGTGCTCGCGACTACTCTCTTCGTGTGGTCGCGTGTGCGTCATTTTGTTACCAACTTGTTGCAGGGGCTTAGTCCCCTCGTATGTGCCGATTTTCACACTAATTATGAAACTATGGGGAGGATCGATATAGGCTTTGAAATATATCGTACAAACTGAAGCTTCAAAGTCGTTTTCTCCGCCTACACCTGTGAAATTTTAACAAACCTTCTACCTGAAGGTTAACCGGCATACAAATACACCATACTTCTATTTTAGCATTTTAGAGTGGTAAAGTCGCCGTCCGCAGAACAAATTACGAAGAATTTTTTGACCTTTTATTGGTGATTTCAGATAGATTTCTACCCCGCGCAATTTTTATGCCCGTTTTTCGTGCGTGAATAAAACAAGAGGCTGTAAACGGCTTGCAAAAGTTGAATCACGGTTTTAAAAAAGTGTTTCGTCTAGATCTCAGCAACCTTCAGTGCCTTTATTCAATTTAAGACGTAAACCTGCATAAAATTATGGGAAGTTGAAAACTCGTTGGCTTTGGTTGAGTTTTTTCCTCCGGTTTCTCGACACCAAGACACAGATATCCTAACAGACAGTTGTTGTTTTTATACCCAATCTTTTTTAAAAAGCAGCGATATTGTGTCGCCATGAACAGATACAAGGGCAAGAACTACGTATGACTAGCCGGCTGAAAAACGTGATTTTTTTCTTATTAAATCTTAGGTATAGTAAAAGATAAAGTGACTGTAAATTAAAATAAAAGTGCAGAAGCAGAGAAACCGATATTGAAAACTAACCTGTCAGTCGTGTTTGATGGATATCTTCAGGCGTTTGATTGATATTCTATTGAAAGCTTTTTTTTTGTCCGCCAGCCTTTGATTTTGCGAGTTTGGCTAAGGAAAGTGACGTTTGACTTATTGTATAATAAAAAGTTAACAGCCTGGAAAGCATTCAAGTAATTGTATAAGTGCTTAGTAATTAACCTCTTTGCGCATTTCGCGGACTGATTCACGTGAAAAAGATCCGTCGCACTGTTTAAGGAACATGAAGTATAAAGCGTTCGCATACAATCACAGAATTAATTTATACACGATGGTATTAGTGAAAAACCAGCTTGCTTTAGTTGTACCAAATTTGAACTCATTAGCATTGTGGCAAAGATTGTGCGATTACAACCGCAACCACAATATCACCCAAGCGTTGATTCTCGGGACTTTCAAAAGCGAAGAAAGGTTATTTGATTAAGCCCTTTGTTCATTGGTTGTTGGAGTAACAATTGAGAATGGTCGCTTCCAAACAAAAGGCTTGCCGTTTATATTAGCGCTGAAATCTTAAATGTTTGGTGTCCACATAAGGGGAGGAGAACTTTGATTTTATGTGGTTATTAGAAGATTAATATGATCTTATTCGTCGCTGATGTCTTTGAAGCCTTTGGAAAACTCTCAACAGGTAACCTTAAACTCAATACGCAAGCACTTAATGTCACCTTTAAATGTAAATCGCCAACTAGTTTACTTCCATCAGTCTCTTACACGCTGTGGGAAAACATGTTTACGTTCTCCTAATATTGTTGAAGTCGATTAACATAGTTAGGTCTTGAAAGGCTTGTATGTTTTGTAAGTACGATCAAAACCATGTTTGATTCTACGACCCAGATAGACGCATTTGAAACATTATGTACTACAAGGGTACACATTCGCTTAAAATGGACGGAATCGTGGCCAGAAGTCGACCATCAAATTTTACAGTGTTTTGGCGATCAATTTTGCCACCGGCTAGGAGTAATCATTAATCTGTAGAGAACGCCAAGATTTTATCATAACGCTACCGTTTATCAGTGCATTTTTGGTTTAAATTTATTTCAAATAACATGGCTTGATTTCATATGCGAAGCGCAGTTGACGCATCAGTCAATGCGAACAAAAGACCATTTCCTGTTCGCATATTTATAAGCAACTTCTTGCATGGTTTCTTAGTTTATGTCGAGCAAATTATAGAGTCAAGAAATATTTTATTACTCTGAAAACGTTGAATTGAATCTGAGCATTCGCGGATCTTCGATAACTTTATCTTTCATTGTTGAGCAATTCACATCCCCGCCTACCGCCTAAACAGTAAATTGTACTTATAGCTACAGTATTCATCAGATTTTAGGGATGGTGCTGGTTATATTAAACATTGTGACCACACCGCTCTGTAGTTTTACGCTGACTACACTAAGCCAATATATCTTTCAGCTGAAGTGATCAGTTATTATCCAATACACACTATTTTACTGTAAAAAAAAAATCGAAGGAAAATCGAAGCTGTCAACTATATAAGTTTTGGCGTCAAGATGGCGCCACTAATTTTCATCTTTTTCGTATAGTATCCAGAAATGTATTTGATTTTCTGAATAAATCTTTGTGTACATTAATTTTGAGATTAAACTTCTAAAATTTTTGAGGTTTCTTTTTGTCTTCGAGAACATTGTTGATCAGATATAGGGGAAGGCAACAGACAGTTAAAAAAACTACTTGCATCGGTTCATTATAGAGTCGTTTGCTTTTTTTGTCTGAAAAGGGAGGGGATACGTTTCCATGCAAACATTACAGGTATAAGCTATTATGGCGATCACGATAAAATATACTTGTCAAGTGGATTTGCTTTGAAACAGCTGATTCCTTTTGAAAAATTATGTAGACCATAGAAGACATAAAATTAACTTCCTGAGAATAGTAAATTGTGAAATCGTTTCTACGATCAAAACGGTCGCTTCGATCCCTTGAAGTTGGTAAAATCCTTGTAATTAAACAAATCTGGCAAGAAATTCCCAGTACCATCCCTGTGTAGACATCGTGCCAGTTGGAAAAAATTATATTAAAATTCATTTTACATTTACTTGAAAGCCAATAGCACGTACCATTCAATAGTTTTGATTCGCGTAGTCCAAGTGCACAAACTCAAAACTGCTAAAATCAACAACACTCAGAACTGCTAAAACCATACAACGTTGCATCGCATATTAAACAGCAAGAATGGTACTGATTCAACACTTAAAGCCTTTGTACAGCATATCAAACAAGTGTCACAGTACAGTAGCTTTAACCTCACAGTAACTTTCACCTCCTTTAAACTGGCGGTCACATTTCAGGGCATTTTGTACACAGTCTCGATAGATACATATAAATCCACATTACCTTTCAATTACAATAACAAGAAAACTAGTTTTCCATGAAACTAAGACAATAAAATTTTTACACGCAAAAAGTTCCGATACAGATGTATCTTTTCTAAGAATTCAACCGTTCAATTTTTTTTGTCTTCCTCTTTTAACCGGAACTTCCTTACCCTATTCCTTGCCCTATTCCATCGGCCACTCGCAAATAATATTCAGAAAAATTGCAAGAAATAATTCCGGTGAAAATAAAACTCTGCCGGCTGGTTCAGTTCTTTTCCCATATTTCTCAAGAATGGATGATATTTTGTCGGTAAATATTTTTTGCAACTTAATGTAAAGATCAATGGGGGAGTTTACTGTTTGATTTTCATGCCTCTATAGCGTGTTGTCTTCAGTTCGTTTGCTAATTCCAAGAAGTTATACGTACCATTTTTATTGCCGGTGAATGCACAAACTAAAGGCCTAATCGATAATCGATTCAGCTTTCCGTTACGTCACTTTCCGCTTGCTTCGCCATTTGCTTGCGCGCTTGCTTAACATTCACTGCACTTTTGGGCGTCATGCATAAAGTATAGTGCAGGTAAATCAACACCGACGAAGCACTGAAGACTTTTTAACTGTGCAAGAGAACTCATCCAACGGCGTGAATAACTAAACGGTATGGTAAATTATGGTTGCGATTACGCTAAGTTAGATTTTTACCAATCAACATATGATAGTAAGGACATACACTCAAAGTGATCGTCGGGAAGGAAGCTCCAGGCCGCTTCATGCTGCAGAAACTCTAACCCGCTATAAGCTAGGCACTATCTCGCTCTTTCTATACTTTGGATTCGACACCGACGGACCTTACCTTTGCCATTTAACCTTCACCATGGCGGCTACACTGAAGATGGAAAAGGTTCGTCGTTGTTCAACCCTTGTATCTGTGTTCGTATCATTTCCTTCAAGGGCGAGCCTCTAACTGTCGCGTTCTCTCGTCGTCTCATGTGCTGTCAGATCTTGACTCACTTCTTTGCTACTATCCCCCTTGTTTGTACTCAGCTCTCCTTTTATTGACTCTCGTTGAGTCTTGTGCATGCACTTTTAAACTCGTCAATTTTTGTCTACTCACGTTTCGATCAGATTGCTCTCTCACTAGAACTGTCATTCAGTCTCATCAGCTGTTAAACAATTTCAACCGTCTCGTTCTATTTTCTTCGACTCTCACTCATTAACTTTGACTTCTTACTCTCTAGTCCACTCTCACGTGATATTAGACTTTTAAACTCTCTTCAGTCCTTTGGCTTATTCTCATTTTCGTTTGCTCTCTAACTCTCATGTAGTAGCTCTTCTTGTTTTTCAAGAGTTTGAACTCTTGCTAGTTTTTGTCTGCTCCTGTCAAGGAATGAACAATCGACAGTTAGTTACTCTCTCCGTCTTGTTTGGTCTCTAACTCTCGTACACTCTCATCCTATCTTCTATCGAACTCAGTCAGGTCTCATCGACTCTCACTCTCTTTCGGTCTTCAACTCCCATGCACTCATAAGTGTTTTTCAAGAATTTGAACTCTCACAGTTCTTGTCTAACTCCCACTCTCGTTTGTTCTCAGTCTAACTCTCGTACACTCTTTTTCACAATTCTATGCACTGTCAGAGAAATGAACTCTCGTGAGTTCTTGTTACTCTCAGCGTCTTGTTTGGTCAACTCACATGCACTCGCATGCACTCTTTCGCGTTCTCAGACTATTTGAAATATCATCATTTCTAGTGTAATGCCTCTTGTTTGGCCATAGTTAGTAGTAGTCTACTAACTATGGTTTGGCTTCTAACTGTGATGCACCCTCATATACTATTTTAAAAGTGTTATCGAAAGTTTGAATTTTCACCAGTTCATGTTTTTATCACTGTGTTGTTTGGCCTCTAACTCACATGCACTCTCCTGCATTTCTACACTGGCCCTGCCAAAGAGTCTGAAATCTCTCCAGCTCTCGTCGACTTTCACCCATTATTTTACTCTTACACACTCTCATATCCTCCCATGCACTATCAAAGGGATTAAACTCTCACGGCATCAGTTGTCGTCTACGATCGTTCTCGTTTAGCCTCAAAGTCGCATGCACTCTCATACACCCATATCAGAGCTATCAAGGATTTTTACGACAGGACCATCATTTCTCGTCGACTCTTGTTTATGTGGATGCGGCCTCTATTACGCGCTGTGAAAGAGACTCGGAACTTTCGTCAATTCCTGCCCATCCGTACTACCTCTTGTGCAGTCACATCAACTTCTGTGCACTCTCAACTGAAGACTGTGTTTGAATTCTCTCCTCTCCCGGTGTACGTTCTTGCCTGCCGCCTGTCTACTTTGGCGGTCCGGGGCACTTTCAGCAATACACTACATGTACATACAGTTCCCTTTTCCTCTCATATGATGTCAGGTATAAAAAGTCATCAATAGTCATCTATTTAATGGTTTTACTTAATACTCCCAGGAATATAGCTTCGTACAAAAAGTCCATGATAAGCGGAGCCAACTGATGAGGGATTAGTGTTGCACGATCTACCGTTTGAATTTCGGACTGACCTTGAATTTTTAGTTTACTAGATACTCAGATTTACAGGGAACCATGCAAAACCATGCCTCGATACCTTTTATCTGGTCACTTGGATTTCGTCCGCGGATTCAAAGATACAACTACTCTTTACAGTATAATAGCGCAACGTAAAAATATTGATCATAAGTAGCTTTCACTTGAATCGTCAAACTTAAGGATTTCATCCAGAAACTTTGAAGTTAGATTAGCATGTTCGCTGCGATAGAAAAATACGGAAGGACACTTCAGTAACTTTCATTTTTATGGTCAACCTTTAAAATCTCCCTAGAGACGCTGGAGTTAGAACCACCTCAGTTGTGGGGAAGGATATTAATCAGTATCATAGGAAATAACTTCATTGGAATGGCCACGTTAATGTTTAGGATTTCTTCAAACTCAAACGCCAGACTCGCATTAAATTAATTTATACCAAAATGTCAACTATTCAAACAAAGGAAAACACGCGGCTTTTTCAGCCAATCACAAGCAGTGTTAAAACCGGTCGTGAGTTGACACACGCGCGTTTTTTGCTCATGGCACTGGTCGCACTTCTTGCCGACATCGGCTTCTAATTGTTCAATTCAATGAAACACTTCCGTCTATTTTGGTGGACCAGTTCTGTTGTTACTTTGATCTTATTAGGACATTCTTCACAAAGCGCTGAAATGACTATTTTGAACAACGATAGATGCAAAAGAAAAGTATTTTGTAAAGATTCTGAGAGACTAAATGTCAATCAATCAATCGATCGATCGATCGATCGATCGATCAAGCAATCAATCAATCAATCAATCAATCAATCAATCAATCAATCAATCAATCAATCAATCAATCTATCTATCTATCTATCTATCTATCTATCTATCTATCTATCTATCTATCTTTCTATCAGTCTCGATCTTTTAGATATTTTAGATCTCGTATCTTTCTATTAGTCTCGATCTTTTAGATATTTTAATATCTAAAATTTTTGAAAAATTTTTTCAAGATGAAAATTTTTGAGGTATTACTTCCAACTAAAAAGAAGGGTTTTTTTAACGGAAAAATGACGAATTGTCAGCTGTGACCAAGAGATTTTGAATGTCATTTTATTCAACTGATACCTGCATTGTAGCTGATGAGACATTTCTATTCCGAAAAATTTTATTCTACAAGGCCTGCAATCAGTGATTGTAATCTTATGTCTCACACTTATGGTTACCAGTGCATTCGACTTCGAGTGCCTATTCCAACCCGACCTCTTTATTTGGTCTAATTTTCTCTATCCTTTTGTACTCCTTGATTATTCCTCTCCACATCTCCAACTTCTATAGTCCGCTGGTGACGACTCAGGTCATTTATCCTTCTGCAATGTGGACAATGTGAAACTGAGAACCCCACGACCTTTTTTCATCTTAACTTTCCTCTATCAAAGTTAATCTAGCCCTGTGTTTTGCAACATGCTCAGTCACGCCACAGGTCCACCATTAATGTATGACAGTAGGTGGTCTGTGGTTGCTCAGGTTCGTACACAATTCATCCCTCTTTTCTTTTGGTTATCGGCCAATTCGATGCATTTTTTGTTTTATCCCTGCCCTTCACCTCAGTTCTTGTTGTTACTTATCACGACTCGGTTGCTCTATTGTTCTTTGACACTTAACCAAAAGGATTAGAGACTTAAAGTCAACATCAAAATAACAACCAGCGAGTAGAAGATCGCCTAAAAATGTGGTGGTTTTGTAAAGTAAACTAATAAATTTGATTTTAAAAATAAGAGTTAGTTCCTTGTGTCCGTAAAGGATCTGGGTCAAAGTTATTTTTTGTGAGTAGCAGATATGTCAACAATCGATTACATGATCGAAATAGAATATTTTTCTTTCTCCCTTTAGTAATAGAAAAGAAGGATTTTTATTTATTTTCACTCCAAAAGAAAAGCTTTAGAGCTTCCTTACAAGTTTTGTTAAAACACAAGATAGGACAATTTTCGGTAAAATTTAGAGAATACAGGCATTAAATAAAACGGAGTTGATTTGCATTCAATATATTTTTCTCCCATGTTTGAGGCGCGTCCACAAACCTTTTAGCCGATCTTCGAGTCAGTTACATCTAATAATGCATATACCCGCCCACTTTCTTTCCACAATAGAAAACGTCCTGTTTTCCAATGCATAAAACATCGACACGTCTCGAGCCTGGGCTGCTATTCGCTGTTTGTGGCAACTGTCCATTTCTTATGTAAATATAGGGTGGTACAGGTTGAGTAATAGAAGTTAAACGTTGCCAAGTCGATCTTCACGCTCACGAGCGTTAACTAGGCGTCAAATACGGTTTGTCGGTGCCACAACACGGGCTATCCTAACCTTATCACACGAAAACGCTTAGGTGAAAACGAAGAGGATATTGTTATAGACTTACACAGCTGTGAAATACGGCAAATTATTGCATGCGCAGACTGGAGAATCGTCCGTGTCCTAAGCTGATAGCTAACTCACCGCTACGAGGCTGGTCGACCAAACATACACCAAGTTTGTTGCTGATTTATTTTTAATTCATTACATACGACGATATTTATATTTTCAATTTTTATATCTTTACGACAACTACCGTCGAGCTGATTTTGAAATCTGGCGACATCGAGACTCGTGTGGCTCGAAATTTATCATCATCTTTGGTAATTTGTTACCAAGTTACGCTTTTGGGGCAAAGGAATAACATCTATTTATTCACTATTGTTGGTATATGTAGAGTCTCTATAGTTGAGAAAAATGTGTGGCTTCTACGAGCAGTTTGCCAAGCGGATTGATTTATAAATTTCTGTGGTGAGCCTTCTAATCTAACAGGTGATACTACATAAACAGTATCTGCTTTACGAGATGTAGATGTTTGGACAGTTTATGCCTGCTAAAAGTCTCTTTCTTTTTTTTCTATTTTTGCAAAAGAGTAAATAGATTTCCCTTATGAACGATAGAAGCTCCTCTGGAAATGATATTGAATCGTATTTTTTCTCAGTTGATACGAATGGCGATATTGAAGGAAGAAGGCTATCAAGAACCTAGTCACGGCTTCTCAAAAATTGCAGCGAAATATTTGCAGTAGAACTAAGTCGCTGCAAAAATAATTCCTTTGAACGAAAAAAAAAATGTTTTCTTTTTCTTTTTTATTGTTCCAAGCCAACAAATTGCGGAAAAAAGCACGGGTCTCAGCCTCGCTAAAGGAAACGTAAAGTAACGTAAAGTAACGTAAAGGACGCTTGCGAAAAAAATTCTGCGTTTTGAACTTTAATCAAAAAACATAGAAAGACCCCTTTGTAGTGTTACATTGTCAATCAAGTACGCGTTTACAAAAAAGCGAGTTTCTTATTGGCTTATACGACAGAATTAAGCCTACCTAATTTATAAACATGTCTGATTATGGATAAACGGCATAGAAAGAGAAAACGAGAAATGAATTCATTTCAGTGACTTGAAATGAGTGTGCCATTCATTAACTTAATAAATATGTTTTTTTTGTAGTCAACGCGGGAAATCCGAAAATTCCACGTTGTTTACGTATTTCGAGGGAACTATTTAAGTGTGAAATAGAGACTGATTTTTCTGCGGATAAATAAAAAAATCCAGTACTATGGTTTAGTAAAATATTCGGTGTAGAATATTCCAAGATTTTGCAGATGTTTTCTAGTGTGAAAATTTGTTTACATTACTTAAACAATTAGCTAAAGATTTTAAATGCGAAACATTCGAGAATTTTTCTTTTCATCATTTTGACTTTTGTTTGGTTTCAGCTGTGCGTGTTAGACCCAAACTCAAACTTTAGAAACAAGATTTGCAGCTTGGGTGACAAAAGCCTTATTTTTGTCAAGGCGTATAATAAACGGATAAATGTAAACGTTCGGACGAAAAATTTCCGATGTCATCAGGCAAATCAAAGTACGGATCTGGCCATATATTCATCTTTCATTGTTTTGAATTTCTGCTAAGGACAGCTGACTTTCCCTTTGTTTGCTTCTAGAACTACTGCTAAAAGAACAATAACTTATACGGGCAGTGTTTTTTTGCAGATATTGCGCGTGCAATATAGTAATCTATAACGGGAGTATATTTGTACAATCCGAACCTGAATTCTGACAAAGCCTAGCAGGTCTACCTTCACGGTGTTCTTTGATCATTTGTTTTACTTGTCTCACAAGAAGAAGCATTTTATTCTCAAAAAGCAGCTACAATTGTACGGTCCCTTTCAATACGGGATTACGTCAAGAGAGCCCCCTTAACTAGCAACGCCCGCGCTAAAGACCCTCTATTGACTCATGTAAGTGACCCGGCCAAATTTTCCAATTTGAAATTTCTAGCGTTTTTTTGCATTGTCAAAGCCAACGCAGCGACCAGACCTGACAGTAAGTTAGGTTACTGGTTTATTCCTTTAGCAAAATTTCTCTTTTGCTCGTTTAACCTGAACAATATCAGTTTAATAATAACAATAATTTGAAGAGAGCGTTATTTTTCTTCGGTCAGCTGGGAAAAACCTTCTAAAAGCGCGCGAATAAACTCAGTTTTGACTCACGGCGCATAATAATTTCCACGTTGGCAAGCCACGCTTTAGATTGTATTTTGTTAATTGAAAACATGAAAACGACTTTTCAGCTGACGGAACTTTTAAATTTAGCAGGCTGGAATTAAAATCGTCGTTTTCCAACGAACGCACGAAATTTTAACTTCATCCCAGCAAAAACTAGAAACGATAATTTCCAGCTGCTCTCAAAGTTGATGACATGTATGCATGAAAATTTTATGCCCTACCTGACAACCTAATCTATTTTTGAATTAATTAACATTAAAGATAAATTTTCAAATTTACTTTGTCCCTAGGTTGGTGAATTTCCGTGCGAATGGAGCTCGAGTACATCGACTTGGAAACCACAGGAATAACCAGCTCAGGTGAGTCACCAAAGGAAAGAAACGAGAAATGACTGTTAAAGTTATCATCTTTTCTCCCTACCACAAAACCAAAAAATGGTAATTTAAATATTCGACATGATGTGCGATGTCCGGGTGTAGAAATAATCTTTATTGACTGGTTCGTGTGGCTCTGGCAGTGCTCAACAAAGGCTTTATTGCAAGCAGGGTAAACTCAGTTGAACTCGGTTCAAAATCAAAATTGGTTCAAAAATCGAACTGAGTGTACGCGATGTTACGGTTTTTGAAAGGGTTGTAACTAAGACCAATTATTCGTCGCTCGATAGATGCAATGTTTGACTGTAAATGAAATTCGTCACAATTAACTTTCAGACGATATTGTGGATTTTACGCGCTATTTTGCTTTTCGCGTCAAAAGGCCAAATCTTCCGCAACTGTCGAAAGATCTCTCGGCGTCAGCTTCAAAGGGTTTTTCCTACTATACAACATTGTACAGTTTGAATGAAAAAAAAAAGATTGTAATACTCAATTCGCGGGCCTATTACAATTCAAAAACATGGCCAAAGTTTTTAGTTTGCCTTTCTTGTTAGCGGGAAATTAGATTTGTCCAGTCGGCGGGCTGCTCGCGTAACCTAACTCACAAATATTTTGCCGAGAAATTTGACGGAAACTTCGAAGAAGTAAGGGGTAGGCAATCTTCTCCATCGTGACACTTGAGTTTTAGGTCGCTTATGTTTTTATGCGAATTACGGCGTATGCAGTCAAGCAAGTGAAATATTGAAACATGTCACAAATGAAGGATTAACATGCAAAACATGCAAAACAATATTATAAGTTGAATGTGTTTTGGCCTCAGATATCTCAAATAAATGATGCAGCCAGAAAAGGTTTTCTTTTAAGCCAGTATTTAAATATTGAAATTTACAAGGCCCTGTTTTAATTCCACTGAAGGACATCAAGGACAAAAACGACTTTGTGTAAAACTGTTTTCTTTTTACAGTTTAGATTTTCGACTTTAGATCTGTTGTGATTTATTAGGTGGAGCGGGGAACCGCTTCTAAACTGATCTGTTTTTGCTATATAATATTGAAGGTGTACACTGAAATGAAACTTCTAGGTTTTCTTACTTGCTTATACTTATTACATAATAAGCGGCATAAACTTCTTTACCAACATTTCTGCTCAACCTTTCTCCTCCCAGAAGGGCTGAATAATTTCTTGCAGCCATCTAGGATATACAGTGAGTCATTTAGCCAGTGAATATCCGGAAAATAGAACGCAGATTGTTAAATCAGCGAAAGTCATTATCATTTTAGCGAAAACCAGGCAAAAACAAAAACAGATTAACATTTCGGAGTTATATATGGGGATTTGATATTTTCAAATGCCCTTTCCCATAGCCCTCGCGGTCTCTGATTATGCAACTTTTACATGTCAGTTATTTACGGACCTATTAAAGACTGGGAGATAAATCTCGTATAGACGTAGCTCGCCCTAATATGCAGAACAAAGTCCCGTTTTTTGGATAAGAGTAAGATGTCTTTTCGCTAAATGTTCCAATCAGAACTAAAGAATGACCGTCTTAATGTAATTCACACAGCAAGAAATTTCCAGTGAGGGTCTCATGTGAAATATTGACCAGTTTTGGTGTTCGAAGTTTAGGCAGCTCCGCCTTGGAAGAGACATTTAGCTTTGGTTTATCAGCTTCTTTGGGGAAATTTCAGCAAAGTTTCAGTGTTCGACTGTCTAAGAACACAAACCATGAGGGAATAGCTATGGATTTCTGGAAAATCCTAGCAAAAAAGAAGTTTATAAAAATGCTAAACCATGGGTGGAAAATTTTAAGCAAACGGTTAGGTTGAACGTTTCACTTTTAAGACAAGGGATTGGGGTTTGTTCATAATTACTTTGATGCACTTCAGTGGTAAAGTTTAACCGATGCAAATGAAAGCTATTAATAGTTCTTTCCTGTGGTGTTGTTGCTCGCAATATTGATTACGAACTTGGGTGCTCTTGGGAATGACTGGGGCTAACGACCGAGGGGAAGTTAGTCAAAATTCAATATATTAAAACATTCATGAAAAAACGAGTTACCCACTCACACGTTGTATGCCTCGCGAAAACTTTTGCTTCCCTCAGTTGAATCAACGAACATTCAAAAGAAAACTTATATATAAAGGAGAGTTTGCCACTTAGCCGAAGATTGAAAGAAAACAAAAAAACGCTTTTTGTCTTGACAACTCAAGAACTTGAATCACATTGTTTTTTTTTCACCACAAAGAGACTGATCTTTCTGTCGTGAATTATCGCACGAGCATGCATGATACTTGGCACATACTGCCTTTATTTACCGCTCCCTCATTATTTCAAGAAAAAAGGTATCTTTTACAACTTCGAAAACATTTTACACCTATTTAAGATAAGTGCCTCACAGAAAGAATCGTAGCGTTAAAATGTGTCTTTTGAGTGTGTCAGCCTAGAATCAGATAGACGGGCAATAAAATCTTTCTTCGTACGTGTTCCAAGACCACGTAACTTCCTGTTGTTGTGGGCAACACTGAAAAGGAGGGGAAGCCGTGATATAATTCCTGCAATTCCCACGGTCACCGTCACAAGACATGAGTTGCGTGATCATTTCTATATTTATAACAAAGCCTGCTTAATTGTCAGCCGTCATCCCGGGTGAATAATGGCTGAAATCAAATCTGTGTACTTTGTTTATGGTCTGTCAAGCCAGAAGTGCAAATGAGAAGTGTATTTTTTTTATTGACCCTCCCGCCTTCGAGATCATTGAAATTCGGGGATTCTGGTTAAAAATGTAATTGGATCTTTCGATTCTCTCAAATGTCAGCGGTGAAATGGTCGCTGGAGATGTTCCAGAGGATAGATTATTTTGCGTGCAATCTGGTGCGATGTATAGTCAATTTCGCGTCACGCTATCGAAGTTCTTGAAATCAAAAATTCGGATCACGCGCGTTGAAATTTACTGTTGGCTGTCACCTTATACGTCGTTTAGCCCCGTTCGCCTGCGGCTATTGGCTGGTTCGCTTTCAACCTTTGTTCAAGTCAATGGCCCCCTTGTTCGCTCATTGTTTACCAATCTGCATACATCTTGTCCAATAAGGGCCAATCACGTGCGATCAATAAAAATAATGGCAAAACAACGTCAAGTTGTCACCACTTGTCCTATTTTTGAGATACGGCGTTCGAAATTCACGTCTCTAGCCGTATAGGATTCCAGGCGATTTCGTATCGAGAGCGTTTGTTCACTTGGACACGGACCGGTTCGGTGTTTACTAAGAGTATTTTTGCGGTGTTTTACAAGTGTGTTCGGTGATTTGACCGGAAATTCTAAGCGCGGGTGATTTCGTGTTGGCGGGTGATTGACAGAGCGGTACATTTAGGTGGCATTTGATTGGCTAAGCGCCGACATCCAATCGCTTCGATTGCATGTGTGTCGTTTACAATAAAACTTGGCTTTTTGTCTGGGAAAGCCTGACCGGGCGAAGCTCTTCGAATTTATATTGAACGAATTTAAAGGTTTCAGACACAGATTACGATAATAATTGGAAAGCTCACGATTCAGGATACAGTGGACTATAACAGGAGGCAGTTTCGAGGAGAATGATGTGAGCGAAAAGGAATTCTAGTGCGAAATAGGAACGTTTGCTTTCGGGAGGATTTTACTCGAAAATTGGATTGATACTCAACCCGTCGAATCTACAACGTGATGGTGAATAACGTAAGTTTGTGCCCTTCCTCTTATGTGTTTGATGATGTATAAGTTATCGTAAAATGACGGTGAATAATTTATTGTCTAGAGCTAGTTTCGACGGATTCAAACGCTTTAAATTGGAAGGAGTTTACCTGTCGTCTGATGATGCGGCGACCGAGTTGAATTGATTGTCTTGTTCTCGCGCGGCCTTGCTTTGACCCCCAAAACTTAACAATTTGTAGCTTTTTAATAATTTTTTCGGCAAAGCTGTAGCTCAGAGAGTTGTTAAGGCATTATGAGAGGTTTCTGACCCGTGTATACCGTTAGCGAGACTTATAAACATAGCGGCGACTGGCCGTGAAAAGAAAAGAATCAACTCCAAAGTTAAGCTTACCGACTGCCGGTTTTTGTGTGTTCGTTTGTGCAGCCGAATTGAAATTAAACTGGGGAATATCTCTGCTCTTTGGACGGCTTTGTGCGTTCGTATGGCTCTATTCTTTAGCTTATTGCTCACGACTAAGCTTCGCTTGTTTCCTTAAGCCTGTATAAGACGGTGTACACACAACTTCAATTTGCCTTTGTGTTGGGTTAGGAGAGAGTTGTAAACAGTTCTCTTATGGAAGTTGATTCAAATCTCTGCGCTCGAAAATACTGCGTGAAAGCTTTCGAGTTCCGAGTTTTGAATTGGCTATTCATTATTTTCTTTGCACGCGTGACTAGTTTTCCTCCATTTCCAAACCAGGGTTTTATGGCTGTGTTATTGAGGTTTAATACTGCGATCATGGGTCTATGGTTGACAATTTTCGATGTGATAGTAGCTGTACACATTAAAATACACTCGTTGTGCTCACTAGTGAGGCATTGCAAAATTCTAAAGCACAAATCAATACCACTTGAGAAGGCTGCAGTTAAATAATTTAAAGAATTTTGTGGTTTCTGGTTGCTGTATTACCCTAAAATTAGCCCATTTTTTCGTTTGTGATTTGCCTGAGGACACGATATGTGGCGTCAAGGTTTTCCACCGATCAAATGCTTTTTATGCAAATATCGAGATTTTCTTTTGGTCCGGCAAAAAATCATTTCAGTATCGGCTTTGTGCTAATTCGTTAATCACGTCTACTACACTGCAATACACCTTATAACCTACTTTACTACAGTCGAGCTGTGAGGGCCCCCAAGCAGAAAATTACGCTAAATTCCTCAACCAAAAACGAATTTCTTTGATTAAATTTGCATTTCAGACTTGCTTTTGAAGCTGATTTGCATTTTAGACAAGTGTTCCAGTCTCAATTTTTTGAAGGATTTGTTTTATCTCAGATGCGAGGTCATCAATTGAGTTTTTCCACGGGGACCTTTGTATTTTGATCAGTGTAGAGGTTTCGAATTTCGAAGAAATGAGCATTCTGTGAAGTAAACTGATCTTTACCATAGTCTTTGCTTTCATAATCATTCTTTCAAAAGAACGTTTTGCGGAAGGTGTTTTTGTGTTGCGACAACAAGTGAAAGCGGAACAATACCAGCTTATTATGTTCTGCTTTTGAATATATTCTCTCATCCTCTCTAAATTCTAAAAATACCCGTCATAGCAATTGAATATTTAGAAGTCCTTTAAGAGTGTTTTTCTGCAGAGAGGTTGTGATTTTTAAAGTAACGTTCCATAGTGATTTTAACATGAAATTAATTATGAACATTGCGATCTCTCTAAATGTAACAAATTTACTGTCACTGGAAACTGGACTTTTAAATGGCAAAACTGTAAAAGCGTTGTAAAAATTTTAAACTGACATACATGTTCATGTCCATTAATTCCAATTTTTCAAACCCACTGTTTTTTAAGTCACTCAATTACAATTCAATTTTTGCGACGTAACTTATGTGAGAACTCCTGTTTAACGCGTAAAAGGCCTGCTCTGTAAATCAATTAAATTGTTCCAATTATTAGAAAAGCTGTAGTTGAAAAAAAAATTGTTCTTTGCTGTTTTTGACTAAAATGATGCAGCGCCATACAGTACTTTTCAAACAAAATGCTTAGTAATCATGACTCGGCAAATTTTTCCATGGTCTCAGCAAAATCAGTCTCAGGAAGTGAATGGAAAACTTTTGTCATATGCAGTAAGTTTATTGGTAGTGGATTTCATTTAGCCCTTTATTTGTAAGGAATTTTTTCGTCCATTCCATTATAACTGTAACTTATTAGAGTTATCAAGTTGATTTAATACAGGCAGCAGGTTGAAATTGTCAGAAATGGGCCATAGACTTTCAGGAACAGTAATTCTCATTTTCCCAACTAATCTGACTAATTAGCTTGCTCATAGTAATGAAGTGTTCAGGAGGGAGTTTGAAAATATTCAAAATGTTATTGAAAGATAAACTGAATAGTTAACCAGTTTTATGCTAAAGCAAATTTGATTTTGCATTTTTAGGATTCAAAACTGGGATTTCCTTTGTAAGCATTTATAAACAGAAATTATTTTGGAAATCTCGTGTGCATGTATGTGAACGTTCATGAATTTGGTTTAACTACATCTGTTGGTGTGGTAAGTGAAGTAGGTTGACTGGTCAATTTGTTTTTCCATGAATGTGGATGAAGCTTACAGTCTATAGATGTGTCTATTTGAATGTTAAGGATTTTTTCTTCTTGGAAAGCTTCAAAATTGCCATGCCTTTCTTGACTGGAAGGTCATGAAAGGCATGCCAAAAAAAAAAAGAAAAAAAAGAAAGGGGAAGCATTGGTAAGCTGTGGAAGGATGAGAAGATTGGTGAAAATGTAATTTGACAAGACTAGGCATGATTCCAAAAACTGTAACATGAGCCAAATTTAAGTCAGGGTTAATCCTGTGCAGTATGTTCTCCTCAAAAAGCCACTTTAAATGTGTTGTAATTGTGTTATTTGTATTGAAATGATACTTCTCTTTTGGTGTCAGTAAGAGCTTCAGATGTAACAGAGAAGTTAGAGTATTGCAAAATCTCTTCTTGAATGTTAGAGAAATGCAAGTGGACACCTGACAGGAGTGGTGGTTTACAAAATCTGACCTCTTGAATAGTTTTGGCTTGAATGTAGCTCAGTTCAGTTGAATGTAGCTCAGTTCAGAGATAACCTCTCTGATTATTGCAGTGATAGGAGTTTTCCTCTCCTTTTATTGATTCATCATGACAGAGCATAATCTATATCAAAGATTTTACAAATTGCTTTGCTCACCTGTAGAATCTTACTTTAAAGCATGATCAACACTTTAATAGACTAATGTAATTTGCAGAAACATTTCATTGAACAATTTTCCCTTGGCGGGTGGTGGTGGAGGGGGTAAAAGCATTTAATCAGTCATATTTCTTGCCTTGTGAGTGTTCCCTGGAATCATACATCATGTGTTCATTGATTAAGTTGTTTATTAGTTTATATTACAGGAGAGTGTTATATTACACTTATTCATTATAGAAAAGAATTCATTGTCTTGCTGATAAATATTGTGTAAAAGGCCACCCACATTTTACAAAGTACAATAGTTTAATCCTTAGCCAGTTAAGGCTGCACACCTTGTACGCTGTATATATGCTGTTTAGTGACCACATAGCATAATCAGATTATGGCATGAGCTAAATACCATTCAAGTGATATCGACTTTCAGGCCCTGTATTTTATTGGTGGATTGTTTTGTCTCCTTGTGCTGTTAAGTTTGTCTGGTGTGGGTGATATATGATGTTTTTCTTGGCTTGAGCAAGCAGGCCACTTGGCTTTATTTATTTTCTTTGGCTGACAATTTTTGTTTTATTCTTTCTTTACCCCCTTCCTGGCTAAGAAATAAATAAAAACAATGACAACAACAAGGCATAAATGTACAAATCATACATGTACATAATTTAAGAGGAAGCATCTCTTTGTTGTACCCAAAAGCAAATCCAAAGTACTGTATAAATGGAATCCATGTATTCACTTTTTGAATGGAAAGTTAACTATGTATGGAACAGGTAAACACAGTTTCCAGTCACATTCTCATGCAAATTGCTTGAAATTTGATTGTCAACCCTGAGGTGAATAATTGATAAAGGGTTAGAGTTTTTGGCTTTGGTCAGTTTTGACCACCTTTATCGTACTTTTGTACAGGTTTCTAGCACGTTTTGTTGTTGAAAATCATTGTTAATTTAAAAATTTTGTTTGTGACTTTACTGTCAAACAAAAAGTAAACCCTTTTCCTAAAATTGATTCTTCCAATGTAATGTAGCTGACTTTGGTCTGTTCAATAAAACACAAAAGTACCAAGCTGAAGAAATCAATCTATTATCTTTATATGAATTATTAGCCGAAGGTATAGTTTATGCAGACCATGCTTAGGGTTTTTATGTTCTCTGTGAAGAAAATGTCATCAGTAATACATATTTAAAGTGTGTATATTTTAGTCTAAAGAAGGGTAGATGTCAGATTTTTTAAAAACCAAATAATGCACTTAATTGAAGATCTTGGTTTTTGCTCCACTTATAAACATTTCTATAAGCCTTTGTTGCAGTTAAATTTGGAATTTTCCCTTCTCAGTGTAGGCGCGATTTCCCACATGGAAGTACAACAGTCAACTTAAATTAAAATAATAGGCTCTGAAGGCCAAGGTTAGAGACGGAAGGGCTTTTAAAAAGTAGGGATGTGGCTTGAAATTGAGAACTATTTTTATTGTCAGTGCATCCTTTGGCTTTATTAACGTGTAAATGTCATATCAGCACCTGTCTGGGTTGTCAATCATTTCTCAACCGTACAATCATATTGCAGCTGGTAATTGTTGTAAACCAATAAAATTCACAGCTATTTCTGTAGATAACATAAACATGTCAGGAAGGTATTGTTTTTATGTAAAAAAAAAAAAAAATTAATAATAAGCAAATGTCTGAACATTTTCACAGTGATTCTTATTTGAATTGAAAAATTCTTTTTCATTTCATAATCAAGACTATCACCAGAACAGAGATTTAGTTTTGCATGCAGTTTATTTTTGTGGACATTTGTAAGGGGTTAGAGGTAAAGCAAAATGAATTTGCTGTGTTGATTGTTAATCTTTTCAGGTGGTGATGTTTAGTAGTTACAGATGGGGTGAGGTTAAGATCAGAAATACACGTGTGAAAAGAAATAATTTCCTCTTGTAAGCTTGATTCCAAGTTATCTATTCTCTGATGCAAATGGCTCATTTTACTGATAGCTGTAAGCAGTCAGGATAACTGCGCTGTATCACGGATGTACCTCTTGTATGCATTGTAACCAGTACAGTATTATATTGGCGGACTACTCTGCTTGGCAGTTCTTTACGAGAGATGGTGTTTTGGTAAAAAATGGCTGCTTACTTTACAAATTCAGCCGTCTACTCCAAAACTTTCTGACAACCCTGCATCTACCTGTGCCAGGTGGAATGTTTTTTATATTTTCGTTGGCAAATGTTTATGCAAATGAGTAATTGTTTAGTTTAGAGTCAAAAGTGCAATGCAACAAAGAAGCTGATACTCCTGCTCCATAATCTTGGGCAGCCAACACCTTCTTTATCTTGATCTTAATTGGCTGTATCTTTGTGAGAACTTCCACAAATCTATAATCATTTTATGTGATGTATACATTTTAATATGCATTTTGGATTTTTCCACTGTCTGTACTAACATTAGGTGAATATTATTTTACTATGCATCTACACGTCATAACCAAGGGCCATTTGTCACAACCAGGGGCATTCCATTTCAACAACAAAAGCTATTAATACTAATTTGTAGGCTAGAAAATATAGACTGAGAATTCTAACTTCAGTTTTATGTGCTGTTGAGCATTGAAGAAAAAACTCAACACATTGGACATTCAGTTTTAAGCGGCAGCTTTCAAATAAGGGCTGCGCGCAATTTGTTGCTTCAAAGGTCGCATATCCATCTAACCCAAGGTAATTTTGATAAATGTTCCAAAATTATGGTCACTGGTATTTAAAACATTTGTCTATACATAATGTCTGACCACATTGGGGAGTTACCGGCCTGAGCAAATTTTAGTTGTCTGTTGTCTGGTGACCGACAGTTACATGTATTTGCAGCTCTGAACATGTTGATTTTCTTCATTCAATGCTCAACAGGATGTGAAATGCAGTACAACATTTGGCAAGCAACTACAACATATGGCAATGATTGGTGAGCAGCCAAATTTTAATGCAGGTGACCACTATGTCACTGATTCGTGATTATTGAGTGACTTTTTTCCCACAAAAAGCTGCAAATAAGTCATTAACAAGTAGGTGGCTCTATGCCTGGAGTTGAGCATGCCCCCAAAAATATCTGCAAATGTCATAATTTTTCAGTTAAACGGATCATGTAAATTACGTGGCCCAGTTGTTAGAAACCAGATTTAACTTCAGGATTAAAATCCTAAGTTTCCTTTTCGTTTCGATTGGAAGTGTTGATAACCACTTCATTGACGTTGCAGCTTGTGATAAGTAAACTCAGATCTGCAGGAGAAGGAAAATGTGCATATGTTGCAGAAATTGTCACTAAGAAGTAGAACTCTGAGTCTTTAGTTCACATTAATCCTAGTTTAATTTATTTGACTTACAAGCAACTAGGAAGGTTGTGCAAAAATCACTTTAAGAACCTCTAATTCAAGGGTGCCTTGATTCTTGCATTGAAAGGCATTTCCACTAGTAATTCTAAATTGCACTTTGAAAGGAAGTATTTGAAGTCAAAATGTTTGGAAAAAAAGAATACAGCAACCCACATTGTCAGGCCCCGTCCACAGGTATCTGCTTTCATTTGAAAACACAACTGCAAACGGTGACCAAAAACGCAACTTTTCGGAAACGCTGTCTGGTGTGGAAATGTTTGAAAATGCTGTTTTTGTATTTTCATGCGGATGGTGAAAATTATGACGTCCCAATCACTGCAGCATCTTCTGGAGGAGGGTGTTGTGCTATAAAAATGTCCACAATATCGGAATACTTTGTTTGGCATGATTCCCAGCTGACATTTTCCAAGGTCTTTGAGACTACATTCGATAGTAACTTTAAGAAGCAGCTCCACTTCATCATCTATCCAAACAACAACAACAACAACAACAACAATAATAATAATAATAATAATAATTTAACAATAATAATATTTATCCAGGGTGCACACATCACCGAGGTGTTTTTCAATGGGGCCCTGCAATCAAGTCAGCCTTGCTCTTGCCCTTAGATCTACCCAGCTTTTGTACAGTCTGCGACATTTTTATACTATTTCCTTGGAAGTATTCAAGTTCCTAACGAGGACAGACGTGCGAAACGAAGAAAATGGCAACTTTTGCTGTCTTGTGGGCTCATTTTACTGGTAAATGCACATGCTCCGTCGGCGGTATTAGCCTTTTCGGATCATTTTAGCATTTTCACGTGTATGGGCGAAAACAATTCGAAAACGCTACGTGTGGATGCAAATATATATTTTTTAAAATGGAGAAAAAATTGTGTTCAAATGAAAACGGATACTTGTGGACGGGGCCTTAAGTTACATGTGTTAGCCAGATTCATATCCGATACTTTAGCCTGCTTTAACCTGCTTTTAACAAGCAGCCCCTGGCATGATTCATAACTAATTTTTCTAAAATGGTGATATTGAAAATGACTTATAATTTTCTAGTCATGGTTCATGTTTGTTTAGCGGGTTAAGTTTTAATGGAAGAGGAAAACATTGATGCTGGCAAAGATGATCCTATTATCTGTCCTTTTCGCTAGGCTTTCCTGATTAAGTAACAACAATAACATTTTTGTTGGTATTGAATCATTTGTTATTGATATTGTGTTTTGGTAGAGATTTGTTTTCCATTGACTTGAATGATTTGTCTTTAGCAATAGAACTTTTTTTAAGTGGAAGGAGGAGCTCTGAATAGTAATTGAAAATTAATGGCATTTTTTTGTTGACCAACACAATGGGGCATGACATGGATGCCCAATATTTTGCAACACAAACAATGAAAAACCTTTTCAGGAACTGAACGCAATAGAGAGTGTCAGTCCAGAAAAGCAGAAGCCAAGTTTTGTTTTTTTTTAACAAGAAGAAAAACTGACTTTGATTGCATACATGTAGATTTGACATGGTACTGTACATGCAGCTGGTGTAGTTAGCTTTCAGTAGCCTTTTATTATTGGTGTTGTTTGCATTTGTAAGTAAAACAAGTGAAAATGTTTTCATGGCAGCTTCATTGCCCATCAATTTATGATGCTTCTCAAGGATTCTATCCTCTGCTGAGTGGAAGGAGAGGCTGAGAGAAAGAAGATAAAAGTGCTGATTATTCATGACAATTGTTTTTGCTCTGTGACAGGAAGCCTTCTGTTAACCAATATAAATTTGCAAGTAACACATTTGAAACATCTCTGGGTGGCATACAATAAAGGTTGTTAAAAAGTCAGAAAACGATATTAAACAAGATTTCTCTTCATGTTTAAGGGTAAGATTGGTTGGTGTGCCTCATTTTTTCCTAGAAATAGTTATTCAGAAATTATTTTTGACAAATATTCCATTTTAAAAACCCTTCCAATAAATAGAGCAACTGGAGAGAACTGTTCAATATCTTTAAAAGGTAACACTCAGCTAATTTATAAGGTAGAACTGGTGGTTTTAATTAAATGACCTGAACATGTATCTAATGGTGAGATTTAATTATTGAACCTTACATCCAAAGAGGTCTTTGATTTAAATCACTTAATAAATGTTGCAGCTTGAATGTTTAAAGGATATACTTACGGTAATATAAATCCTCATTTTAAGATAATGCAAACAAATTCAAGGGGGGTGAACTCTTTGAAAATAACAAGTTTCCATCGTTCTTGTTTGGGTGATATTTGTTTTTTGTCCTTGGCTGGTTTGGCACATTTTTTTTAAAGTCAGCTTAGAAAGAGGTTATTCAAGGTTATGTTGTACCATAGCATGGCACAGTTGTTTGCTGTGTAGAGTGTTTAATATCAATTTCTCTTCATGTCCTAATCCAGAAAAGGTCTTTTATTTGCACTTATTTGTGTATGTGCACTCCATAGTGCAATGTTTTGGAATGAAAACAGTCAGTCTCCTCCTATTCTGTGACAGGGGTAGGGGTGGGTTGCAGTGGTCATGTGTTGTAAAACAATGTGGATTGTCATGTTACAGCAGGTATTTTTGCATGCTTCTATTAAGAATCGACAGTGCAACTGACTTTGTGTTATGCATGTGCCTTTTCACACCCATTGGTCCGTAACAGGTCTGTGAACTCAATTCAAACAAACCTCTCTTCAAGCAGACAGTTTATTGAAACTAATTCTGAATTTTATTATATTTTGCCACCATTTTGCAACTCGTAAGTCCTTTTGTTAGAGTGGAGCTACTGTGATCACGCCCTTATCATGGTGCTGGTTGGTTTGTCACGGGTGGTCGCCTTGATCATTGTACCTGGGTTGGTTGACATGTACTTATTTTCACTAATCAGTTTTAAAGAATCTGAATTTGCAAACAAGGACACAGGCTTCAAGTTATTAAATCTTAATGTTGTGTCTAGAACCTGGTTCAACACTTGAAACTGATGCACAGTTAAAAATAAACAATAACTGTTAAAGTATTGAACTCAACACTTAAACAAGCTCATCCCTTGTGGGGTAAGCTTGAAATGACTGTTAAAAGTTCTAGTTTAGAGGTTATTTTGGCAGCTGGTTAACTCTTGTCACAAACTAAAAACTTAAAATGTTCAATTATTAATGATTGAAACTCTTTAAACATAAAATTTTTAAACCTAACCAAGTGTTTTCATTACTCTGCTAGCTCTATCCCAAAGCGCGTAACACAGTGGTGTTTTAACAAGTTTGGGTAACACAGACGACTCGCTGCTCTGTTGTAATATTGGCTACTCTCACTCTTCAACATGGGGGATTTCCCTATGAACGGCTTGGGCGACTTCACTAGCAAGGCCATGGGTGACTTGGATGACGGTCTTTTCTATGGAACAGCTACAGTCCAGAGTCAACCACTGGATGCTCAACATCTCACCCAGAACAGTAAAGGACCTTTTCTTTTGACATTTTAATCTTGACTAGTTTCTTAAGCCTTAAATGTAAACTCTTAAAGCTTTTGAATGCTACAAGCTCTATGGTAAACTTAAATACAAGTGTCACATGTATTTAAACTTGTTAACCTAAATGCAGTAAATTCAAATGAAAGTCAATGCTTTTACAGTTAATAGCAGGGCTGTTTTGTTTGTTTCAAAACATGCTGTCAGAAACATTTAATTATTTTAAAATTCTTTTGAGTTTTTTTCCTGCACATTGACACAGCCCTTGGGAAAGTGAAATGTTGTTGTTATATAAATTATCATTTTATTTCTGCTGGTTGAGCTGCACAAGTTGTCTGAAAGAAGATAACCTAGAGTGAGGTAAAAAGGGTTAATTCAACTGTGTTAACAGTTAATAATCACCAGTTGACTGAACGTGTAACTTGTATACAAAGTGATAAGGATAAACACAACATTTGCTGTAGCAAATGGAGGTTTGTTAATTATAAAAGGTGAACTGACAAAGTGTATAAAACATAATCACTCATTTCCGTCTCATTGTCACACTGATAATGCCTTGCAATCATTAACCTAAAACCTGGAATTAACTTGGATTGTGTGCCTTACAATCCTGTTTTCGCTTCTGAGATACAAAATTACTTTGAAACAATTATTTAATAAGTTGTTTTAAATTAAATATTCCTGTAGTTCACTAAATGGACACAGCGTAGACTGTCTGGTAATTTAAATTAAACAGCGGCTTTCTTCTGAAGCTTTTGTTTTTGGTCATGGCTTGAAAAGAGTGTCATGCTCGAGAGGGTCACACACTGCAGGAGAGAAATTGTTTTGAGTAGATGCCAAGCACATGTGCGTGTTCCAAACTTATCAGCTCAGGAGGAAACTACTTTATTCAAGGGTCACAGAATGGTTCTTTTGATAGGTGTGAATAGCTGTCTGCAGGATAGCACTATTGTCTTGTCAATAAATAAATCCTTTTTAAAGATTCTACATGTAGGCCTTCTTGTATGTTAACAGTTAGTGTTGTCAATTGGTCACATTAAGTTTCCTCAAGTCATCATATTCGAAAGTTTTAAACCTATTATCAGTGTGGACCTAGAAGCCTTTTGAGAATTATTTCTTTTGTGTAATAAAATTTTACACACACATCCTTGCAATTGTCAGCTAATTAACCTAGTTACATACACAGTCATTTTATTGTCAAACCATTTGTACTGACTCTGTAGAAGAGCAAAATTATTGTAAGACATTGCAAGTCATTTTTTGAAACCAAAACTTTGTTCCAACATGTGATTACTATCCTTCAACTGGTCTTCTTTTCTCTGAGCTAAAGACAAGTGTTGAATGTGGAGAAAAGACAATGTGCTTGCTTGTGGCCAGTGAATTATTCAAGAGTAGTGGATAACAAAGACCATGTGTTATTATCTGTGGTCAACCCTTTATTTTCGCTCTGTTTAAATGCAAGACGGGGGTTGTTTTTCGAAATTACAAAGTTGTGTGTTATGCAGGTACAAAAATGTTATGCCTGTTAGCATTGTGGCCTAGTTTATTTTCAATTGACATCTTTTCCTTTTACTCTGAAAATTTGTTCTTTGTTGAAACATCTTGGTCTGCCCTTGTTTGCATAATATTTCATGGGCCATGAACTCTGAGAATTTTCATGCAAATTTGCACAGTCTGTGATAAGGTTGATTTAGGTTTTAAGTGCTTGCTAGTTCATTTGTAAAGGCGCGTCTTGAAAGTGTGTGCAAAGGTCTGCTTGAGTTTGTTTATGAAGCTTGCTTGAAAGGTATTCATGTATGAATGGTATATTTACCTCCGTGGTGAACCTTGAAAGTTTGATAAGGTAACATTAACTTGCATTAGCAATTTAAAAGCAGAGCAATGCTAACAAATAGCTGCAGTCTGTTTTTGTACTGTTTTGGTGTCTTACATGTAATAAACAGGAATTATGCCTGTTTTGAATTTCAAAGCCATGTGCAACATATGTATAACTTTCACCAATGTGCATTTGTTTAATTTATCGTTGAATACTTTGTTTTGTTAATATAGAAGGGCACACATTTTGGATAGTTGTTTAATTGCTGCATACAATGACTTTTCTTTGTGGTGATGCAAGTTTAAACTATGTAATTATCTTGCCACTAGAGGTGAAGTGTTGTTTATTGGAATGAAAAGATTTGTTTTGATAAGACAGGCTGTTGTTGGACAGCTTTTCCTTCTAATGCAAGATAATTGTTTGTTATTTTGTTCATATTCTTGCTGGACCAAGAAACATGTTATGTGTGCATGTTTTAGCATTCCATGGATGCTAAAGTTATGATGTTTTTGTTAAGTAAATTCAGCTAAATGATCACAACAGTGACATTCACATTCAGAGTAGCAAAATTTAAAACTGGAGACAAACCTTGAAATTTTCATTTTGAAAACTGGACCAAAACACACAACATGTACAAATCTTGAGCACACCCTAAGTAATTTTCATTCGGAACATTGCCACCTCGAGAAAGAGTTAATCCACAGGCTCTCAAAAAGTACCTATTGAGCCAGCTTATTTTTCATAAAAACTGCACCACATGCTCAGTAGCTTTTAGATTTTGTCTATAGAAACATATCTTACAGCATCATAAACAGCACTGCAGGAAGAAAACACTCAATAGCTTTCTTTGGAATGAAAACACTTTCGGAATTTGGCCACAGGTTCAAAAGTCAGAAACACCTTGTACGACATAAGAAAGAACATCACAGGAAGGTAGTGGTCAGTAGCTTTCACCGGAGTGATCTTACTTTTTGGACAAAAAATTGGAACCGCCTTGTATGTACTAATACTACCGTGTGGCACTAAATTTTTGCAGGAGTTTAATTCTGCATATTGGCGATTTTTTGTGTTTTGCGGGAACTAATTTTTGCGATTTGAAAAGACTGGTTTTTCTTGCTAGGAATAAATTTTTGCGATTTTCTGGAGGTCGCGTTCAAATGGAACTGAAAACAGTTTCGTTTTCTGAGTAAAGGCCCAGTAAAAGCAATCGAAATACAAATAAAACAACATGGGAATGTCACTCTATTACACTACAATGTATCGAAAATAACTAGGGTACCACTTGATGTATTATCCACCGATTAATCTATGGCATTTTCTCCTTCAAATCAGAATTTTTGTACGTCATTTCTACAGTGGAGTAAATTTTTGCGGCGAAAGAATTTGCGGTAATTTTATTTTATGGGAACTTATTTTTGCGGATCGTGGAAAAAACCGCAAAAATTAGAACCCGCAAAAATTAAGTGCCACACGGTAAATGGACAGTGCTCACTTCTGGACAGTACATCTCGGTAGCTTTCATCCACAGACTCAATTTTTCATAGTACATGGGGATTGCATGCTTTTCCTGTGCAATCAGTATCAGTTATCATTGTTTCTGCTGAGAATTGAGATACATGTACTACTGCATAAATTTGAGACAAACATCTAAAGGTTGTTTGCATTGTTCATGAATGTGTGAACTGGCACTCAGATATTAGCTGTTTTGATACTGCTGTGAGACAAATTATACAAATATACATGCACATGTTTTAACTTTCTTATGTGCTCATAATTTATGCTAATTTATTTAAAGAAAACAATTTCAGTCCATTGCCTAAATGATATCGATAGCACCTATTGTGAATAATTACATCAATATTAATTAAACAGTTTTAATAGTATAACACCCTATCTTTTATAGGTGCTGGAATGAGCCTGAGCATGGAGCGGCATATTCAACAAACTAATGAAAGACTGCAATGCATAAAGCAACACCTCTCCACACCACAGGGTTTTCAGACGTCTGCGAGAGAACTGCTGGAGTGGTGTGGGGATGTGCGAGCATTTCAACGAGCCTTTGAAAGCAACTTGATGGGTTGTCTCACGGTAAGTTGTGAGGCTTGGTCGTGTAGTGCAGAGATAGATTTGTGTTGAGAAATTCATGATCATGTCTTTAAAACAAGCTCTAAATAAATTCTAAAACAAACTCTGTTCCCACCCACCTTGTTTTCATGTTCAAATCCTGAGCCATCTGCCAGTGTTAATTTGGTTCATGAATAATTTTTCTTCCTTATCAGGAACTAATGAGATCTTCATTTTGATTTAATAATAATGATGGTGTTTTTATCTTTTAGGTTGTGAGTCAAGTTGCAGCAAATCAAGGCTATGACTTGGATCTAGGTAGATATAATTCTTTTTTTAATTCCACTTTCATCTGCAAAATTTGACTTGTAAGCAATGCTGAGTACCTTTGGGTACACTTCAAGGTGTAGTCTTCAGGCTTGAGCATTTAAGTCATGTTTCACCAATTGCTTCAAGATTCTAGGAGAGAAAGTGTTGAAAATTATAATATTTGTAAATATTGCTTTTCTCAGGTTACAGACTTCTGGCAGTTTGTGCTGCACACAGAGACAAGTTCACCACAAAGTCAGCAGGTATGTTTCTCCATGTCACTTCTTTATAGGTTTTTGTGCATGTTTTTCAAAGTGGATATCAGTTGCAGCTAAATACAATTGCTTAAAGTGAAACTTGAAATAGTGCTGGTCAGCAGTTTTCCCAATTCAAGTGATCTTCAGGGTGGCCAAGAGGCCTCTGCAGGGGCTGCTAATGATGTGTAACATGAAGCTCTCCATCACTGACCTGGATATTGCTTGAGTATTACTGTGCTCCGATCACCAAAACTATCTTCGTTCCAACTGCGTGCTTACCAGCTAGAAAACCCTGTCTTGTTGCCATTAGTTATTTTGACCAAACGTTCATGACTATTTTGTGCTTGAAGAATCATGTTTGTGAGGTAGTCTGGTCTCATTAGTGTTGTCAAGTTACAAATTTTGTCGGATTTTGGAAGCTAGGTTAGATTGCCCCTTTTTGTCCAGGATCAATACCTGGGTTTAAAAATGGAAAAAAAACTCGATTTTATTTTTCAAAATGTTGAAAAGCAACCAGTTTTCTCAGGAGTAGGTAGTACCTGCGTTAGTGAAACAACTTTCAGATTTAATGGTCACACATTATCCAGTCTTGGAACCTCATGGAGCAGCTCAACAGGAAAGCACTGCTCAGCAGTTTTCATTTGAATTTTCACACTTAAGGATAATTATTTCTTTTATTATAATTATGTAACTTAGTGGGAGAACCCTTCTGTAAAGCACTTTTGAGTGAAGTAGGTATCCTGAATAAAAATTGATTGTGATTGTTGTGAACATTTACATGTAGAACCACCTTGTACAGAAAATATTAAACAGCAGCACTAGAAAATAGTGCACAATAACGTTCATTTGGGTGGTCACACTTTAGGATTGCATCCGCAGACCCAAAAGTGAGAACTATCTTGTTCAGCATATTAAACTTCACCTCATCAATTAAGTGCTGTTTAGTAGCTTTCATTGGAATGGACACCCTGTAAGATCTCATCGACAAACTTGAAAAGTTAGATTCACCTTGCAAAGCGCAATAAACAGTATCATACAAGAGTATGAATGGTCACACTTACTACCATTTTCGTTCAACCCTGAAGCGTGACGATTTTTTCGCGTATGTTTACGTTTTAAACGTAACGGTTTTGTCTGGTTACGTGTCACTTTAGGCAATGAAGCCTTGCCGGTTATGTCGCGAAACTGACAAGGTTCTTGGCGCCATTCGAACATGTTTTGTTCACGTGCTCTGAAACTTTTCAGGTTTTCCGTGCACTTGAGCATGTTTTGTTCACGTGCTTTGAAACTTTATGGTCCGCGAAACAGCCAACATTGAAATTTGTTGTGCTCCAAACTGCACTAACTCCTCGGTGATTTGGGAAAGGGAGATAGATCAGTAGTGGACTTTCAATACTTCGATGAGTTCAAGGTCATCTTCCCGTAATTTTTCAGATGTCAGGCCTCTTTAGGCTTTGCTAATTTTTGCATTTCGTCGCAGTATCTGTGCCATACAGATTTTGCGGTGTTTACGGTCACGCAACTCGTTCGCAAATTGTCTAAGACTCCGCGGAATTTTACCCGTAACTTGTTCACCCCCATCACTCAGTCCCTCACTGATATTAAAAAAACATTCTGTCAATGATGGAGCATTTTAAATCTTGATCTAAAGCGACTTCTGGACGGTAACTCCTTCCAAACTTGTTAACTTTTCTCATCTCCTTCACTGCAAAAAATTAAAGACTTTCATGCGGCAAAACCTGAAAAGTCTCAGAGCACGTGAAAAAAATATGTTCGAATGGCGCCAAGAACCTTGTCAGTTTCGCGACATAACCGACAAGGTTTCATTGCCTAAAGTGACACGTAACCAGACAAAACCGTTACGTTTAAAACGTAAACATACGCGAAAAAATCGTCACGCTTCAGGGTTGAACGAAAATGGTAGTAAGGATTTCATCCGCTGTCTCAAAAGTTAGAACAACATTGGATTGCATGACTTGAGGTGAACTCCATTAAAGAAAGGGTCAAAGTTCAGTTTTGTTTCAAATTTCCATGTTCTTTTTTTTGGACATCACAACAACGAGAATTGATCATAAAGTGTATTCTGCTTGTGGAATTGTATATTTTGGTCTTAATGATTTGCACATTGTGTTGTTTTTGAAGGTTAGCTACAAATGTGCACTTTAAGCCATTTTTTATCAGGAAAAGCATAATAATCATCTTAAGTCCATCAACACAAAGTGTCCTCAAAATTCCATCATGCAATAGGTTTTTTTTTCTACTGAGGTGAAAAACTTGCCCAATATTGAGCACTGACAACCTTGAAAATGCCAATAACATTTAATGTATACAGGATGTTTTTTTGTTTTTTGTTTGAGTTTAAATGGATCAAAGTGCATGTTGCTCACAAAAAAACTATTCAGATGAACACTTAATTAAGCAGAAATGGCATTATTTATATTTTGTCCTGTGCAAGCACTTAACCTAATATTGGCATGATATTGATTTTGTGATATTCACAGCTATGTTAGGTGTCTGGTGTGAAGATCTTGGCCGACTTCTCTTACTGCGACACCAAAAGCAAAGAAATGATACACAAAAGACGCCGGGATTCCCTGCAGGACCAGCTAACAAGCTAACACAGATGAATCAGTTGAACCAGATGAATCAATTAAATCAGCTCTCAAACAAGTATGTGAAGGATTTCATGTTTTCATGATGTAGCTTTCTGTCAGTATTAGATTGAGCTTGCATGAATTCGTAATGGCACTTTTTCCCTTTACAGCGGTTCTCTTTCTTTAATTTGCAGTGATCATGGGCTTGATCATGGTTGTCCATTTGAGGGTTTCTGATAAACTGTGTTTGTTTCTCTCCCCCAAATAGTTGCAATCTTATCAACATCAACCATACAGTTAAGTTTACCTTAGCTTATTATGCAGTGAAGAATGATTAGAATATTCCAACATTTCCGACTAAATCAAAGGGACAGTTTGAAAATCGCTGTCGTAAACACATCATGTGTGGTGTGTGAAATAGTTACCAGTAGTTTAAACTTGTTTTCTTAAAATTTGAAACTCTGAACACACAATACACTGTTCATGCATATGCTGCTACCTAACAATATTTAGTTTTCTGGTTTTATTGCACATTATGCCAATTAACATTTATCCTGTTCTACGTTTTGTGAATCTAACGGTATTAGTTGGGACTGGAATAGTCGTAATATGCTTTGTAGTGGAAAGCTGAAGTGTTCTTACACATGTAGACGATTAAAATATGCTGTCTCCGTGCTCATATCATATTAAGTTGGAAAAAATAAGTTAATACTTTGTAATGTGAGAGTATAAATTGGCCTGTTAAATCTGACATTATCAAAATGTTGAATTGAACCTCAATTATTGATTTTATACCAAGCCGAAAAAATTTTTATATACAACAGTACTACAGCAACATTTGTCTTTGTTTGAAATGTTCATGCAGACAAAGTACTCTGAACATGAAGCATTTTGTGATGGCCGGCCCGGCTACAGCAATTCTCGAGATGACACAAAAACCAATATTTTTTGCATTGCCTTGTTTTACATCTTTAGATATGATGAAGGTTTTAAGAGTGCCTTCTGGAAAGTTCTGTTGTCACATCTGAATGATATTGGTGGAAAAATCTACTCCGCTGCTTCAGTTGTTTAGCATAGTAATCCAATATTCTCAAATATATTCTTTTCACAGTAGCTTGCTTTTAAATCTCGAATGCTTTGCCACAGCTGAAATTTGGATATAGATTGTTTTTTTTCCCATTCGTTGCTCTACATTTTGTCATTGTCCAAGCAAGCCAACATTTCTGGATATTTGAGTATGCAAACTATTATGTAAGTACAGTGCAGGAAAAGCTGTACTGATGTTAATAAGCCGGATAACTTTCCAAAAAGTTGATCATCACTGACAGTTTCTTTTCACTTTTCGTATCACTCATTTGCTGCTGAATTTACCATGGCAGTTTTTAGCTTTACATGTATCTTTGTAAACCAGCTTTTAAGCCACTGTAGAGATACAGTCAGCAGCAGATTAAGCACATGTGATCAGGGTTTTCAAACAGCTGTTTTAATTTATGAGTGGTGTACTTAAAAAAAAAAGTATGAAATGTGCTTTTGTGGAGCATTTGCTATGTGTAAGTCAACTAATAGCTACTTAAAAACCTTCCCATCCGTTGTTTATTTAAAGTTAATTTGCTGTGAAAGAGATATCTTACACCACATGATCAACTCCCTAAATAAGATCCTGGAGAGTTTTAGCTTCTGTTGCCTTCTACAGAGAATACCAAACTTCACTTTAAGTGCTAGCAAACAATGGTAATAATCTAGTTTCTGGTTAAGCAGTCTTTTACATCTGTACTTCTGTGGATAACTTTTTAGTTGATGCTGATGTGTGTGGCTTATATCGGCTAAACCAACTTATTGAAATCATGGCAAATGGAAAAAACATGCATAATTTTATTAGTGTAGTTAAGCAGATATTTTCCCATTGAAATTTACCCCAATCTTTTCGTAATAATTGTTAGAAAGATAGCAGATCAACACTCATTACAAGCATGGAGCTACAAAGAAAAATTTCTGAGCTCTGATTTGACAGACTGATTGCAGTTACTTATCAAAAGTTTATTCTTACTTTTAGTAGCTTGCTTCGTCTACTGGGTCGTTATGTTGAAAGAATGTTATGGTAAGAATACAAAGTCTTACAACATAATACATTATTTCACAGTGATGCATCAACTGTCATGTGGCCACAGACCACCCAAGGTCATGGCCAACAGCAGCCCTCCTTGTCTGTCGTGACAACAGTATGGGGTGTGACATCATCCATGACAAATGGAACAGCAAACATGACACATGACCCTTCCAATCCTGGAATTCCGACCACAAATACTGTTAATTCAGTGGGACATCCATATCTCTCGACTTCTGCAAATCCAAAACCATATACTCAGCAAGGTAAACTGAATTTGTATTTTCTCGTTTTGAAGATGCGGTGTAGGTGTTGTAGTTTAAAGTGCTACTATGATCAAAAAATCACTTTTATTTTTTCTTCGGATTTCGAAACTACGTTTGTTAAACACTCCCCAAGCGAAATTATAAGCGTTAATTTTGAGAAGAAGACCGTTAATTTAAACTGCAATTTTCCGGTTTAATGGTCCGCCATTATTACACCAGAAAGGATACAATGACGTCATACACTCAAGAGCTGTAAAATGTAGTGTGTGAACGCGGCTTACAAATTATGCAAAACACGAGTTTGAGAGTGTGAAAGCTCAAAACTCCCGTGCTGCATACTAAATAAGGCACTTTCACACACACTGCATTCTACATCTCTTGAGTGTATGACATCATTGTATCCTTTCTGGTGTAATAATGGCGGACCATTAAAACGGAAAATTGCAGTTTAAATTAACGGTCTTCTTCTCAAAATTAAGGCTTATAATTTCGCTTGGGGAGTGTTTAATAAACATAGTTTCGAAATCCGAAGAAAAAATAAAAGTGATTTTTTGATCATAGTAGCACTTTAAAATGGTGTTAAGCCAAAATCTATTCAAACTAGTTTTATTTGTATTTTCCTTTGTTTCAGGTTAATTGCCATAATCGTATGATGGGAAAACAAAATCAAACTAGTTTGAAAACATTTTGACCTAAAATCATTTTAAACTACAACATTTACACTTGACGTATACACTTAACGGTGTATGCCTGCTCTATATGGGTCAACCATGTGCCAAATATTTTCCTGTGAAGCTCTCCTACTCAGTTAACTTTCCCCGCAGTTGTTATCTGTTGAAGTCGTATTTCCTTCGTACCGCTAGGTAAAGGCATAGAGTGCTTGTTGTATTTAACCCTTTAAGCCCCAATATTAACATCCATATTCCCCTCACTGTTCTCCTTATATTTCTTATATTACTAGTTGGGAGAATTTGATTAAAAATCAAGATATTTCATGTTTGGTGATCATTTCCTTTCTTCTCATGACCTGTATATTTGAACAAGTGTGCTGTCAATGTTAACCCTTTAATCCCCAATATTAACATCCATATTCCCCTCACTGTTCTCCTTATATTTCTTATGTTACTAGTTGGGAGAATTTGATTGAAAATCAAGACATTTCATCGTCGGTGATCATTTCTTTCATTCTCATGACCTGTATGTTTGATCAAGTAGTAATATTGTTAGGAGAAATTAGATGCTTGTCACAGTTGGGGTTTAAAGGGTTAAACACAGGAAATGTTAGACCTGGTGCACAATACCACTTGCAAGGAACATTTTTGTTGTTGTTTTTATCTCTTTCTTTCCACGTGACAAGTTTGCACAAGTTGTGGGCGTGCTGTTGTGCAACTTTGTTTGCGGTGATTTTGCACAGTGAGCATGCCGTTTTTTTTTTGTGGGGGTGGGGGATAGGCTTTTTGTGGTAAATGTAAATGCTCTGATAAACTTTTATCTTTCTTTTATCGCCAGTAGTCTCATGACATTCCTCGGTAAGCTTAGCTGAATTAGAAAATAGAAAGAATTGTTTTGATCGGTATTTTTGGTCGTTGGCTTTCTACAGGAAGCTATCCAGCCAGACCGGGAAGCAGGCTTGCTCAAGAAACAACACCCAATGCAGCCCAGTATCTCCAACGGCAAAACAGCTACCCGGCTACTGGCAACACACCCAATGTCCCTCCAGGAAGCAACCATTACTATTCACAGCAGAATTCTGTTCCACCTAATGCATCACCATTCCCACAAGCACCAGCCAACCCAGCAGCAGCTGCTGCAGCTGCGGCAGTAGCGGCAGCTGCTGCCACGGCAACTGCAACTGCGACAGCAACAGCCACTGCTGCCCTGCAGGATCAACAGCAAATGGGTAATTGTTTGTTCTAATACACAGTGACTGCCTTCTAAGACAGAAATGTTTGGATACAGGCCACTGTCTTTAGTCAGATGTCTACATGTACCTTGGAGATACAGAACTGCCTGTCTTAGGAGAGGTGTATGTTTTAGACAGGTGTCTGCTTTAGTGAGGTGTCCGTGTTAGTAAGTTGTCTGTTTTTAAAGAGGTGTCAAGTGGGGCCAACTTTTTCCTAGGTTTTTGATCCATCAACCCTCAGGTCAACGCCAGTCTTTAAACAGGGTGCATGCGTAGTGGTTTTCAGAACATCCCCATGTAAATGAAGGGGAAAAGGTCCATACCTTAAGTGACTTTTTTATGGGTTTGTGCATCTTGCATCTCTTGATTTGTATATATATTTGCTAACATGTGCACCTTCAAATGAGGGTTAAAGGGTGGCTTCTCAGCAGATTGCTAGCTCATACATCTTTTACTGTTTTCACCTATTTATTGTACTTCTTTTAACCCTCTAAGCCCCAATAGTGATCAGCATCAAATTTCTCCTCATCGTATCAGTGTATTTTAACCCATACAGGTCATAAGAATTTGGCAAATGATCATGAATTGTCTTGATGTTTAAACAGATTCTCCCAATCAATAAAATCTGTGGAGACCAGTAAGGAGAATTTGTATAATGATGCCGGGCTTGAAGAGTTAACTTACAAAAATAAATGTGAAAAGCTGCCCGTTTGGCATCTCCATTTGATTTTTTATTAATTTTTCTTCAGGAGATTATGGCTTCCCTCCAGGGCAAGGCCAATATCCTCCAAACCAAGCAAACCATCCCCAGCATCCACCGCCCCCTTATCAGCGCAGCAATAGCTTTCCTCAATACCAGCAGCCATTCTCACAGCAGCAGCAACAAGGGGCACAACAAGGGATACAGAAACCAAACTCTGGCATGAGCCGGGCACAGTATATGCAGGAGTTTGTGATGAGAAGGCAGCAACAGCAACAGCTTGCTCAACAGCTGCAACAACAACAGCAACAACACCAAATGCAGCAACATTATAAACAACAGTATCCTGCACAATATGGGGTAAGCTACTGATACAATGTAAGCAATGCTGGAAATAATTCTTCTCTAGCTGGTAATTTGATCTTCAAAACCTTCATTTTGATTGCACACATTGTAGAAATCATTAACATCCATCATATTGTTTTACCCAAGACCCAATTCACTGGCATACGGTGTACAAGGCATATTGAATGGTTTTTGCAAAGCAATATGGAGCAGTGTGAAATCAACACCCATTTCCAATTTTACTGAAGTTAGGAGAACATTTTGTGGCATTTACAATGTGCTGCCTGTTTTGAATCCTTGAACATGCTTTGAATTTGAGTTTGTCATGTCAGATCATCATCAAATTGAAAATTCAGTAACCTCTCCCTGAATTTCTCCAAGAACTTCCTGTCTGTGAGATGTCCAAATGACCTTATGGATAATATGACGAGTGGAAGTTTTTTGTAATTTTGTCAATTTTATTAGTCTTCATGTACCTGATAAAGATACAGTAGATCCTTACTTGTCTTAAACTGAAGCTCGTTTCCCTTGGTTGATGCTGTTATCTTGAACACGTTTCAGTTTCCTTCATGATGGCAGGAGTCTACTGCCTACTGTGTCTGCCATGTGCTCACTTTTTTCTCTTCTTTACACATAAGCAGCAGAGTGGCTATCAAATACCATCATCGTACCAAGCACAAGGCAGTTACCAGCAGCAAGCAGCACCCCCTCCCCCGTACACACCTAGTGTGAGCCCCATGTCACAGATTAACCAGCAGATGGGTCAAATGATGCAAGGGAATGCAATGAACCAACCAGCGGGGGCTCAGATGAACCAGCAGATGGGTGCACAGATGGGTCAAATGAATCCTATGGGAACAATGAACCAGATGTCGCAAATGAGCCCCATGAGTCAAATGCCTCAAATGCCGCAAGCGTCGCAGATGCCACCAATGAACCAGACAGCCCAAGCAGGAATGTATGGCTCGCACATGCCGCCGCAAGGGACACGTCCCATGGCTAGACGACGCAAAAGTCAACTACAGTACCAAAACCCGCCAATGGCAAATGCTCTCTCTCCTCCACCAGGAGCCATACCAAGCCCATACATGAGTATCAGTGATGCTAGCGGTAATCCTGCTAACTGTTATGACATTAAACCCCAAGTTGTTCCCAACACTGCGTCACCCCAGGGTTACGAGGACATCAAGCCTCCAAGGTTAAATAGTAAGTAGACAGTTACTAGTAAGGAGGCTTGGTGATTTATTATTTCTTGGTCATTGTTACTTTCTGCAGAACTAATACTTGAATTCACTATGTACAATGGTAAAAGTTCTGTATTACGCAGTTTTAGATTTTAATTGGCGTACATATAGTGGTACATGTACCTTTCCAAACCTTTGCTGCTGATCGCCTTAAGAGTTTTGATTGAGTCGTTTCATCCAAACTAGTTAAGATTTAAGGTGAAATTTGTAAGATCTACTCTGACTGTTTTTTCCTGCACTGCTTTCATTACAAGATAAAAACCTAAAAATCTTTTGTGTTCGTGTTTACACTGCTTCCTTTGAGTACTGAAATCTGAATTATGATAGTACAGAATTCTCTTGCTTAACTCTGGCTCCTAAATACTTATTCATTTTGTTTTTCTCTATTTAAATTCATCAGGTGAAAATGATGTGATCCGATTAACTTTTCCTGTAAGAGATGGCATAGTCTTGGCTCCTTTCAGACTGGAGCACAATTTAGCGGTCAGCAATCACGTGTTCCATCTACGAGACTCTGTTCACCAGACTCTTATGATGAGGTACTGTTCATCATGACAATCACTTTTTTAAGTTTAATAGAAGCTAATGCTGCATGTAAGGTATATCATATACCTTATTATAGGAAAATTTAATGCTCCATGAAATTAATGCGAATTGTTAAATTTTGTGTTAATTTAAGTCGCATTAATTTTTACGAGGATTAATTTCTGCATTGATAGGAGTGTTAATTTCCATGACCTCAATTTCCATCATTTTAATTTCAAACTCTGAATCCAGGGCAGACATTCTTGACACCTAGAAAACAATTATAGTTTTTCCTTTTTCCACGCACTGTGTTTGAATCTGAGGCCTTGTGTGCCACATGGCATGAAGTGGATAGGTGAGCGTTAATTTCTTTTATTGGGGAGTAATTTTCCCCTTCGATTCGCTTTGATTTAAGTCGCATTAATCTCAAAGACCTCAATGAACACAATTGTTAGTTTTCTGTAATAAGGTATCCAGGTATTTTGGGTTTACAAGGAAAAAAGAATGAGAAAGAACATGGCTCCATGTCTTTGCAGTTTACATGGAATTATTGACACAGTCTTCTGTGTTTTGTTTTTAGACCTGATCTTGAGCTTCAGTTTAAGTGTTATCATCATGAGGATAAACAGATGTACACAAACTGGCCGGCATCTGTGACAGTCAGTGTGAATGCTAATCCACTCATGATTGAAAGGGTGAGTGAACTTGTTCATCACTTCTAACAAGAGCAGTTGAAAGATTTTTTACATCAACAAGATCCACTGTGAGGGATGTATTCATAAGTGAGTCAGGCTTTGTCAGGGAAAAAGAAATCTGAATTCTTCCAACAGGAGTCGACCGTATGACCTTCTGATTTCTAATCCGCATGCTTTACCACTGAGCTTTAGGAGACTCATGGGAGCTATGCCAATAAACTAGGTTCATGTAATATACACCCTGCCAGCATACTGCTAGGAGTTAAATGTCAATGTGTGGCAAGACCCATTTGTTAACTGGATTGAAAAATTGAGTGGTATTGACTTTGAGACTCACACCTGACACCTATTTGCAAGCCATCAAACAAAATACTTATTATTTATTTTATGCCTTTGACGTTTATTACAGCAAGGAGATAACAAGACATCTCACAAGCCTCTTCATCTTAAGAATGTGTGCAAACCTGGCAGGAATACCATTCAGATAACAGTTACAGCATGCTGCTGTGTGAGTATAAACAACAACAACAACAACAACAACCAAACAACTTAGTACAGTTAAGCAGCCATAACAACCACCATACAATAACACTCACAAACAATATATTGAAATCCTTAAGAGTAATAAAGGCAGGTGTTTCAATAAAATTTGAAGTAGGCAGCTGGTTTGAGTAGAGTAGTCGACTATATTAACAAGGTTTGAAAGAAATCTTTCTTTAATTACTTCAACTTAGGGAGCAAATTTGCGGATGCTTTTCGTCGGTTGTCGGTGCTTATAAATTGAAAGCACTGTAAAGGGCATAACAACAAGAACCTTACCAACCGTAACAAGAACTACAGCAACTGTAATAGGTAGAACCACAGGAACATCAACATCAACAACAACACAAAGCTTACAGCTTTTACAGCTTAGTTATTTTATTAGTTAGTTTATTTTTCTCATGTTTCAGATATTTTTATGTTTTTATCAATTTTATTGGTGGTACTTTTAAAATTATTGTAAAGCGCTATTGGATAGCACTAGAAATAGCGCTCTATAAGTTATGGTCATAGGTGCTTCTCTTTTGTAGCACCTAGCCTATGGAACTCTCTTCCGAATAATATAAGAGAGAGCGGCTCGCGATCAGATTTTAAGACTTGTATGAAGACATACCTTTTTAACAAATTTTATAATTAGACTATTGGTTAGTCAGTTAATTAGTTATTTGGATAGTTTAGTTAGTTAGTTAGTTACTTAGTTAATTAGTTAAGTTAGTTTGTTAATTAGTTAGTTTCATTTAAAGGTTTTAATGATCCTCAGTGTTTTTTCATTTTTACAGCTTAGTTATTTTATTAGTTAATTTTTCTCATGTTTCAGATATTTTTATGTTTTTATCAATTTTATTGGTGATACTTTTAAAATTATTGTAAAGTGCTATTGGATAGCACTAGAAATAGTGCTCTATATATTCATTATTATTATTATTGTTATTATTAACAACCTTCCAACATTCGTAGTAACAACAGCAACCACAGAAACCACTGGAACGACAACGCCAAGCTGTTCTTGTGTTTAAGTTAACAACAGTTTTCTGATGACAGTTTGATAAGTGTTTCTTCCTCTCTTTTTTTTTTCAGTCCCACCTGTTTGTGCTTCAGTTGGTTCACAGACCGTCCGTCAGCTCTGTTTTACAGAGCTTGCTGCGTAAGCGGCTTCTACCTGCTGAACATTGTATCACAAAAAGTAAGTGTAACACTGCACGATTAGTTATTATTAAAACTATCCACTCAGTAGTTCATTATTATTAAAACTCTACTAGTCTCTTAGTAGTGATGTGCTTTTATTGACATTTATGCCAATTTCTTTTATTTACAGTAAAAAGAAACTTCTCGCTATGTTCATCTGCTGCGGGCGGTACCGATGATAGTGTAGAACAAACAGCTATCAAAGTGTCACTGAAATGTCCAATTACGTTCAGAAGAATAACTCTACCCGCCAGAGGCCATGATTGTAAACATATTCAGGTAAAGCTTCGTCCACATCTTCAATCATTTGTGTTGATTTTGCTTTATTTTCACATCAAAATAATGGTTACTTTTGGTAAAGATAAGATGTTATAGTGAAGTCATTTTTTGCAAAGTTATTCTATTTTTATTTTTTACCCTTTAGTGTTTCGATTTAGAATCTTACTTGAGACTCAACTGTGAAAGGGGAAGTTGGAAATGCCCAGTCTGTAGGTGAGTATTTTAATTTGGAAAACACAAAGCTGGCAAATCAATTCTGTCTTTTTGTAACTCAGTATACAAATGCCTAAGCATGTTAAACCAAGCAACATCTAGTGCAACTTGCAACTTGCAACTTGCAAGATTCTGAGTACAACACACACAAATCTAAGCAGAAAAACAACACAAAAATACGTGTAAACACTGTTTTAAAAGCAGTTTTGTGTTGTCAACTTGTGAAAATCACCTTTCCTTAGTTTTGTTGCTTGAATTTTAACCTTTTTCATTTTTCCCCTTTTGCAGCAAAGTTGCTCTTCTGGAGGGTCTTGAAGTGGATCAGTTCATGTGGGGAATCCTAACAACCTCCAGGTGGTTGCTATAGTTACCAGTCTACGTATCAATCTAATGAATAGAACATAAGCTCTAGAAATTTCCTGCAACATTTTAGAAATGCTACTCTAATGTTGTCTTAGCTACAGACAACAGTCAAACATCCGTGGCTGACAAAAATTTTCTGGAGTCCAGTTCTGTGCATGATCCTTATTAGATAATTTGGTATAAAAATATTCAACACTAAACACAGCATTGTTTGGTTTCTTTCAGTACTGACGTGGAAGAAGTAACAATTGATCCAAACAGTCAGTGGAAACCTGTTCCAGTCAAACAGGAACCAAAAGACGAAGAATGCCAAGGGCCACAGCCGGCTAAAAAGGCACGTCCGTCACCACCTGATTCACTACCGCTGTCCGGTGTCAGGACACCAACATCTCAAATGTCCAGCAGCAGCGGTCACTACTCGCCTTACCAAACACAACCACCGTCAAACCCTGGTATGGGTGCGCCAACCCCTCCTGGACGGACCCCTCCTGAGACACAGGGTTCATCTGTGGGAGGTCAACTTCAGGAGCATAGCGGTAGTAATACAGGAACTACTCCGGCAGCTACTACACCCAGTGGTGGGTTGGTTAAGATTAAAATGTTTAAATCCCCTTCCTGATTTCCTTGTGTTTGTGTTAATTTAAATCTAAGATTGTAACTTTGTACTTGAAAGCCTTTGTAGCGTGCACACCTCAATAATGCACACTCCTTTACCAAGTTCACTTGGCTTTGGCCAGAGGAACAAAATTCTTACAAATTCTTCACTGCAGAAGTTGATTGGTTGTGGAGAAACCACAGTAATTCACTGCCAACTGATGTATCGTGAGCAAAGTAGATCTTGTACCTATTTATAACCTAAAGTTTACATCTACAGTTGAGTAGTGAAGAACAAATTCTTACCAAGAAGGCGATTGTAGACGTAAGCCACCTGTAAGAGTAGATAGATATTCTATATTTAAATTTTACAATAAATAAATCTTGACCAGACAAGTCAGTTGGTTGTTATGTGTTGCTTCCGGGAGGACTTGGTAACTGATATTCTGGGCTACTAATTTAAGGCGAATAACCACTGACCAACGGAAGGGGATGGGTCTTCACTTCATTGCAGCTCGCTTCTCTGGGCACCTAGCATTTAGTTTAAAGAGCTTTTTTTCATGTCCTTCAGCTGATAAGATGACTCCTAGCCCAGTCACTAGTCAAGCCACTACCCAGAGTGGGAACCACACCCGAGGCCCATCCACTCCGCAAACCCCAGGGAATCATCCCACTCAAAAGGGGTCAGCGGACAGAACTCAGCACCAGGCAGGTCTTCCTCAGCCACCTGTATCAGGAAATGCAGACAGTATTGCAGCTGACCTCGAGCATGAAAACCTGCCGGATGATTTTAACTTTGGTGTCCTGGAAGGCGACCATAGCGGAGGGACAGATGGAGTAGAAGGCGCTTTAGATGTAAGTTTTGTGTTCCAAACTTGTGACTGCCAAATGATCAAGTGTATTTATCAAGCAGTACGTGGCTGTCTGTGGTACCGGCCAACCGATTGTCGAGTTTTACTTGATTTTGGCCTTTAATAGGGTAATTTTGTGTTGACTAAATTTTCCTGGTTGTGCTCTAATGCAGTTATTCATCTTTTGGCAGGTTTTACCTGGAACGCTTGACCCAGAAGAACTTTTTAACTACCTGACGCCTTCCGACCTTCCCAGCGAAGACATTCTGTCCATGTTTGAGTGACGGATAGGGTCTAACCTTGTTCAAGTAAAGGGCCATGCTAGAAATTTTTTACTTTGCTACTTGCAAATAAAACTTAAAAGTTATATTTAGGGAATACATACTGTATGCAATAAATTGATTACTGTCCAATTAGGCTGGAAACGAAAATGCAAAAAAGCTCCAAGTTTCTTCTTGTGTTTTATGCCTTCTGTCTGTAGACCTTTCAGTCTTAGAAGTTGAAATTTCTGAGTAAATTTTTACTTACAACTTTTCGGTTTTGAATTCCTGTTTTATGAGCTTGATGTAACATTTCTTCTGAATAATTTTTTAATCCAATTCTTAACCTGTCATACTTTTTAATGTTGTGTCATTATAAACAGCAAAGGTAGAGATTTCTCAGCAAGTGGCGTAGTTTTTATCCTTTGAACCGTGGCGGAATGTTTTGAAAAGTAACGCAGCTAAAAGGATCATAGCATAGTGGTCTAGAAGCCGTGATTTTGGGTCTAACTCGGGGTTAATAATTTTATTACGCAAAGGACAAACGAATGACTTTTGCCTCATGTGAATATTATAAAGCAGAACGTTTTTATACCATGCACAACACGTGTAATGGAAAGAAGGAATTATCATTCCAACATTTGGAATACATTTAGTAAATGCTATAATATATGCATAAATAAATTAAAGGGGGCACCCCTAACTGTAAACATTTAGTAGAGAATAGTAGTATTTTTCTTTTCTTTTCTTTTTTTTATTAGAGGGATGTATCAATTTTATTTCGAGCAGGGCCATGATAGATGCACGAGAAAAAAGCTAGAAAAATCATATTAAAGTTATCGTAGGAATAATTTCTAGTTGTAATTTATAGTTACTAGGAACATGTTTGTATGAACGTTCTTTTTCGATCTCAGAAGCGAATATTTACGTCTTAATTTTCGTAACAATCGTGCTTGAAAATCAATTTTGTTCTCGGTCAACATAGTAGCTCTCCGCCTTGTATTTGCTGATGTTAACTTCAAATGTCACTCCCTTTTGAACTAGAACTTGCGTCTTAATTTAGAAGATTTTTTTTCCTATGGAACGCTTAGTCTGAAGTTCAATTTGGTTGATACCAAGTGAAGTATGATGTTTTCCTTTACACGTTCTATGCAGAATGAACTACCGAACTTCGTTATTTCTACCTTTTGGGGTTTTTGTTATTTAAGATTCTTTCTTATGCCCGTTTTTATTAATTCTTTTTACCTCGGTCCATTTCGTTGCCTGTAATACCCATACGTCTTTTCCCTTTGCAAGGTTTTCGTTGCACAACTCTTGACATTCTTATATGTATGTATTTTGCGTTTAATTGTTTGAAAGGCCAAGAAATCGTTCTATGTAAAATGTTTTTTTCTCTTGTCAGTTTTGCCGTTGTTCCTGCTTCCTGTTTCTCCGTGAAATATCTAACGTAAGACAATAAAACAACTCATCCCTAACTGGTTTTAACCTTCTTAAGTTTTATTTACGTGAATTTGTGGCTTTTCGTTGTACTATCGACAATACCTTGGTTTTATTCATTTCACTTGAGTTAAATACTTTGCTGAATTTGCTAAATACTAAGTCGTGAAGATCTCGTATAACATAGATTGTGGCTATGAAGCCAACGCTAGCATATTAAGATCAAACCTGTAAGCGAAGTAAGAAATTATGGATGTCCTAGTGTACATAATAAAGTTAACATGTATTTATATATCTATAAATATTGTATATCTAAAATATGATTTAGCGGCTGTAAATACAGACTTTGCCCTTGTATGTGGAAAAAAATGGATCATTTGTAGCAAACTCTCAGTTCGGGAGCGATTGAAGAGTTGTAAGCCTTTGACCCAATGTGTTAGTCATATGATTAATTTGTAGCAGTACTTTACTGTACTTATCAGTGACAATGAAATGGCCAATTAAGTAGCGTTTATTGCACTAGCGCCACTTTGAAGAAACAGAAATAGTGATATCATGAAAGGTTATCTGTTTAAATCTCTTTTACGTCTTTCTCTAGCTGTAGATGTGCATAGAATTATTTCCATTGCTGTAACAATTTTCGTTTATATCTCGTTCACAAGTAACAAACGTATCGTTCATCGTTTGGGGCTGGGTAACTTAGTTATTTCATCTGTCTTTCCCCCTGCCGTTGATGTTGTATCGTGAGCAAAGTAGATTTTATACATATTTATAACCTAAAGTTTACAACTACAGTTGAGTAGTAAAGAACAAATTCTTACCAAGAAGGCTATTATAGACGTAAGCCGCCTGTATGAGTAGATATTCTACATCTAAATTTTATAATAAATCTTGACCAGATAAGTCAATTGGTTGTTATGTGTTGCTTCGGGGAGGACTGGGTAACTGATACTCAGAGCGACTAATTTAAGGCGAATAACTGCTGACCAAAGAGACGGAAGGGGCTGGGTGTTCACTTCACAGCGGTCAAAGACATGAGAAGTGCGCAGTTCCCGCCATAGTTTTACAAAGGAAAATGCGGACAAATGTCGAAAGTTTCACTTTCAACACAAAACTTATAGCCGTTTCTGAAAACTTAAACGTTTGAGGTTTTTTTTTCAAAAATGAAGTGAACTTTCATGCACAAGTTTTACCGGCAAGAAATTCGGTTTGCCGGGACATGTTATGCATCGCTTTCATACGAGCTTTGCGCTTGTATGAATTGAAGGTTGTTTGAGGAGACTGTCGATTTGTTCTCAGTAGAGCCTGCAGAGCAAGTAGCTCAACACCCATCCCAAACGGAACTCTGCACTCACCTGCTATTGCAGTTTTCGGGGTTCTGTTCTCAGTTGCTTCTGAGAGGCACCAGCCTCCTTCTGAGGATCTTTGGGTTAGGCAATCTGGCGACGACTTGGGCCAAGGAGACGATTGCCTAGTCCAAAGACCCTAAGAGCGTGGTTGAAGAGGCACCATGAAAAGGGTTTGGTGGGTGCTCATTGCATGAAGGGAAGGCTTCTCATGCATCCACAGTAAGGAACTTGTCTCGGAGACTGGGATTAGAGATACGTCCTACGTCTCGGGGAAGGGTTCATACGATGAGCATTGAAAAATTCGCCCTAAGATTGGTGCATTTTATTTTCGTTCATTTGGACGCAGGGAAGTGTTGGAACTACTTTTCAATTTGGTGTGTCCTCAATAAAAGCCATTTGAGTCGAGGGAAAAGGTCACGGGCCACTTGGTCCATGCGACTACACTTTTCAGGGACATGTTGCTGGGACTAGCCCTGGCAACAGTAAGTCCCCAACCTGCGTGCAAACTTTGGTTACAATTAGTTACTTAAAAAAATTGTTGAGAAACCTAGGCGCAGATGCACTGACTTCTCCTCATGCACCTAGTCGCTTTCCCCCTACCCGTACCCTTTTCCAGGTGTGTTGCTCTGCTACTCAGACCATGTCCAAAACATTTGGCGACAACATTGAATCGGGGAGGGGTAGTTGGGGGAATCTGGGGCTGTTTAAGGCAATATTTGAGCATGCAAGGGTAGACAGTTAAAGCTACAGTGTCTCGAAACTTTTGCAGTTAATCGTTGGTCCTGCTTCCCGAGGCGGGGGATCCCGGGCCATATGTGGGGGAATTGTGGAATTTGTGGGAACTTTGCACCAAATTCGAACAACTGTGGTTGGGGGGAAATATGGGGGGTTAGATTCATGATGCCCCAACCCTCGGAGAAAATGTGGGGACTTTGATTCTAGCAAGGCGAGAGGAGATTGGGAGCAAGCTGTGTTTTCGCTCGAGTGATGAAAAGATTGCGGGGTAGAATAATAAGGTGTACGTGTGTGGAAATCCATCGGTTATTTTTTTGTGCGTGAAATAGACCATCAGATTTCAGATTTTCAGATTGTTATTGTTTTGCACTATTTACATATTATTAACAGCCTAACTATAAACATTACAATACATTACAAGAGCAACAACAACAACAAAATTTGTATAGTAGTGAAAAAGTAAAATGTGTCCAGTGACCAAAGTAGCTTAGGCTTACGGGTTGGTCACTGCCACGTACAAAATGAATTCATAGATATTACTTATACACTATGTTAAAAACAGTAGACCGTACAAGACTGAATAGTCAAAAGGCTGATGGGCAGACAAATTACTCTTAAGAAAAAGATATATACCATCCGTCAAAAACTTCTATAAACAGAACGGGAGAACAACTTGCCAAAAATTCAGGAGAGATAAAAGAACTGTTCAAAGAACTTAAATGAGATGCCTAAGTTGTAGGTCTAATCTTTCGTCAAGTAGAAAGTGCGTTGTGTTTAAATGAGCCATGATCATAGTATATTCGTTATTATCATTTCCTATGCATATACAGTTCTAATGGAGGAGGTTTAGAAAAACTTGTGGACTATTCGGGACAAAATGAATAAATAAATAAATAAACAAATAAATAAACATTGAATTTTTCATCAGAATGTTTACTGTATCGAGTGTTAGCTAACTGTTCAAAGAACTAAAATGAAGTGCGCCTTCAAGTCTTGCTGGGTGTTTGGCTTCCCCCTGAAATACTGGAGACTTTGCTAGAAAAACACCCCTCACCGGTGGGGAAATACAACAACGTTGAAATGGAGAATAAGCAAAGTCCCTGTATCAAACCGCCCCCCCCCCCTCCCCCCCTTGTGCCGATGACAAGTGTATTACTGAAGCCATTCAGTAAAAACGCTTGACGTTTTATGGTGAACGGTAAATAGTTGTTTATGGAGGTAAAAAACGGAAATATCCACCACCTTAACTTGAAGTGGGCGCAAAAGATTCAACGTTGTACGAAATACAGGGTAACAGAGCTCCAGCAGGGTCTCCTGGGATTTAGACGATGGCCGAGCCACCTGAAATGTGGAACTGGCACTAACTTGTAATTGGCTAAGAGGGCACGTCATGTCAAAATCAACGCCGGCCTGATATTCTGTGTTCACTTAGCGATAGTCTTAGCGATCGGTTTCGCTCGGTTTTTGTTCGTAGAAGTAACTTTGATATCTTTAGAGGTTAGTAATGTTTAGTATTCAAAGTGTTAGCTCATTGAGAGCTGCCTTTCTTAGAAGCACGAAGTGTCTTCCTACGGTTCAAAATGCCGTCGCAAAGATGTCTTCCAGCTCCGATCCGCAAGATCCTTCTTTCACACAAATGTGCGAAGGCTTCTTTGAAAATGCAAGGAGCTACGTGGAACATAGGTTGCTAACGAAGCCCGATCCTCCAGGTTATCGCCCAGAAAAGTTCGAGGAAAAGAAACACAGAATAAAAGGTGAGCTCGCGCGGTGATAAATTACGTTCCGCCCCGCAGGGAACTGTCTTTGCGGTAAACAAAATTATGCTTTGTTTTCTCGGCGGTTTGCGTCTACGAGAACGGAAGTTAAATTATTTCTTCATTCGGTAAATATCTTACGGAAATCTCAAGTCGATCCGTGCAAAGGGTTCTGTGCGAAGTGACAACAGTACTGAGTAATTTCAAAAATACGTTTGAAATGTCGACATTTCAATCGAGCCGGCCGTTAGATCAATGTGCGAAACGAGTGACATGTGACTTCAATTCATGTTGCCTTGTGCGCCTTTTCGTAACTTTTTACCATATTCGTAACATTTCATCGCTAATTTAAAACTTTTTTCTGTTATACTGTTGTAGACCTTGTCGTTAGAGCACTGATCGTCAAGACATAAAGTAGATTTCTAGCACCCGTGGCCGTGAAGCCATTTCATAGACTGCAGTAGGGTATTACGACATGGTTACGCCCCCTCCCAACCCCCGACAGTTCCATATAAGGACTGTCTCGTGTTGTCTTCGTGGCAGTTTTAATTTTTGGCAAAATTTCTGTATAGCTCCATACATAATTGCTGTGTGTGTACAGTTTTCTGATTGTTGTTATTGTTCTTTGTATGAGGAATTGAATGTCGTTGTTTCATGTTGATTCATGTCTATGTACAGTTCTGGGTTTTTATGATGATAGCACCTGTCATGGCTCACCCACAGTGACAATGTTTGCTTGTTTTGGGAAATCTCTGTTGGGTGAATTATGATTTGCTTGCCATGATTTCCCGGGTATTATTTGTCCATGATCACAAAATAATTGCACAAAAAAAGAAGGTCTGCAGATTTTCTCTGTTGCTCTGTGGTCATGGGTCAATGATGACGGATAAATCATAACCAGCTAAATCACTGTTGATAAACCCAAACACTGTACAAGGAAGTGAAATTGGCTGATATTATAGGTGATAGATAAATCCTCCTAAACACTACTTGTCACAGTTCCTAGTAATTTACATAATGAAGGAAGGTCATCAAGCTAAGGTGGCACTAGCCTACGTAGCAAGCGTTTCCGTAGGGTTTTCTGCCTGTTCGAGGCGTTTTTCACCTTTTGGCAGTGCAAAAATTGGGGTGAGTACAACACTAATGGAAGCGTACTTTTTTGCGCCTGCCCCAATTTTCGTGCGTTCAAGAAGTGAAATATGCTTCAAACCTGCGGAAAGCCCTATGGAAACGCTTGCTATGCAGGCTAAGGTGGCACCTGTCCAGCCTTGTACCCAGAGTCCTCAGGCTTCTTGGTCAGTTGGTGGTCACAGAGATTGGTTCTGGGGAACTGGAATTTTTACCATAGAAATTTGATTTTCTTGATTGGCTGTTGACTGTATCAAAACTAAAAACTATTAACCTTATGATTTCTGCAGTAAAAATTCCAGTATATACTTAAGTCTCTCCTGGCAACTGCCCTGAGGACTGTGTACAGGACTGGCACCTGTCCAGCTCAAAACAGTTGGCTTATGGCAAGACTGAAGCATTTGCAATAATTGCATTTCAATGCAGTTATAGGCTGATGTCTTCTACCATCTGTCATAAGTTCATTAACCTTCAACCTTTAGAAAGTATTATACTAACGGGATTGTCTTATATTTTGACAGGCACATTGGATGTTATGAAGCCCTGTGCTGGTGTTCTTTCAGTGGTGTTTCCAGTCAAGCGAGATAATGGTGAATTTGAACTTATCCATGGTTACAGGGCACAACACAGCCATCACAGGACTCCCTGTAAAGGAGGTTTGTTGCTGTGTTTTTTTAAAATTATAATTATAAATTAGTTTTATTATATTGTTATATTAAAGGGACACTGTTACGGGGATTTTTTAAAATGCTTTTTCACGTACACAGAATACTCCTAGAACGCCAAGAGAAGGAAATCAAATGATTTTCTCAAAGGAAGAACAGACCGTAATCAGTTACTGGCAAATTTTTCCACAAAACAAAGAAACAACTTGAAAACAATTTAGCCTCATGTTTTCAAGTTGCAACTATTCCCATTCTAGTGATCCACAGCCAAACATGCTTAATTATAGTCTTAGAGAACTAGTGGAGTAGTTTTAAATGAAACGCAACCAGTATTTTTGGGTTTCCTCTGATTAGAAATTATATGATTCTTTTAGCTATTCAAAGTTATCCTAAATATTGCTGGCATTGTCCCTTTGAATATTAATTAGTAATAAAAATATACCGTAATTTAGAATAGTAAGAATTATGTTATAATTTATTTTCTTTATATAATTATATTATAACAATGTTATTGTAATAGGGTTCAAATTTTCTGCAAAACTCTGGTCTTATTTTTGACATCTTGAAAATTAAACCCTTTGAAAACAAGTATTCAATAACTGAAGGTAATTTTTTCTTGTTACAAAGTGTTGGGATCTTGAGAGATTGGAAAGATGGAACAAGGGCCCCAGTTACTACTTATTAATCTGTCACTAATTTCTTGAAACTTCCTTCTTTTAACAGGAATTAGGTATAGCGATGATGTTGACATTGATGAAGTTCAGGCGTTGGCAACCCTCATGACCTTCAAATGTGCTGTGGTGGATGTACCATTCGGTGGAGCTAAAGGAGGAATAAAGATCAACCCTCATAAGTACTCAGTATGTGAAATAATAAAACCATCATACTAAAGCCTGGATAAATACATGATGATTGTATCAGCTGCATTCAGGGTTTTTATTTAGGGCAATGGAGGTACCATACATTGACTGGTCATGATCATGGACATGATTTTGCCTGGCTATTAACTGAGCATCTTGAAACCAAGTTTGTTAAGGAAATTTAACTAATTTAACTAAACAATTTTTCTTGGCCTGTAAATGCCAATTGCCCTTTAGCTTCTTTTCATGCAGGTTTTATTTGTGCAAGTACATATCAATTTTGCTACCCCGATTACACGTCAACAGTACATGTGGTTGCACAATTAAAGTAATTTATGAAGAGTAATAATTCATTATTGAGTAAATGAATCAGTAAATAAGTAGGCATATAATAATAAAATTGTTTACAGTGGCATACTGTAAAATCCTACTTACAAGTATAAGCCCCAAGCTTATACGAGTTTGCAAGGGGTTTTGGGGTGGGCCTATATCTGGGGGGCTTACAATCAGAATATAATTTTTGTTAACAGATAAATGGGCCAATAACCAGGGGGGCTTTAAACTGAGATTTTACAGTATTTACAGAGTCTCTTCATCCAATGTTGTATCAGGAAGTTTTTTCTGAAGAAAGGGAAAACATTGTTGCATGGACAAGATTCAAACTTGGGGCACAACAGCCAGGGCCGTAGCCAGTATCAGGCAAACCAAGGCACTTGTCTCGGTCATTTTTTTCGTTTTCTCAGTCATTGTTTTCAGCTGGTAACACCCTAAATACCTAGGAAGAGAATTTAACCATGTACTTTGCCTCAGTCAAACTTTTTTTCTGGCTATGGCCCTGACAGCCATACTGTGTACCTGTCACCTCAAGACTATTACTTGGACACTTGTAAAACATAGCGAGATTTACAAAGTCATGTTGTTGCAGCTTAGATTACATTTAATCTCTAACTTTCTCCACTGTTCAGGTCTAACATATCATGTTAAATTTTCTCACAAAAGCAACCAGAGCTGGAGAGAATCACACGCCGCTTCACGGTGGAGCTTGCTAAAAAGAATTTTATAGGCCCAGGCCTTGATGTGCCAGCCCCAGACATGGGGACTGGGGAGAGAGAAATGAGCTGGATTGCTGACTCATTTGACATGACGCTAGGTAATTAAAATTAAATGATCTTTATGCATGGTTGTATGTTTGGGTTAAACATTAAAGAGCATATTTCAGTCAACGAGGCACAGCTGAGTTGTGTCATGGGTGGGGAGGGGTCATTCAGGGGTGTGGGAACCCGGTAGAAAAGGGGACGGAAAGTGGGATTCCCAAGTAGGCAGAAAGTGGGACAAACGAGAAAATTGCACATTACATTATAGAGGATAATTATTACACAGTGGCACGAAGATACGAATTTTAGTTTCGAGTGGTTAAAACAATATTTTACAAACGAGCGCAGCGTGGGAGTAAAATATTGTTTTTTACCATGAGAAAATAAAATTTATATCTTCAAGCCACCATGTAATTTTCGTTTTATTATATTGACAAGAGTATTTTTGAACAAACAACAGTGTAAAAGCGGGAAATGACGTCATCGATATCCTCACTAGTGAGGATATGGAAAATACGCCACTCGAGTCCCAGATGTAGTTTCATATGGACTTAACGAGCGGTCTATTTTCTACTAAAACACTCTTGTCTATATAATAATTTAATTATTTTTAAAATTGAATAAGGGCAAAAAGAAGGGAAACATCAAAAAATGGGTGGGAACCAGGATTGAAGGGTATGGGAAGGGTCCACGGGAAGTTTGGACTGCTTGCTCTGGCCCCTCCTCTTATGGCTTGACCAAAAGCTCAGTTCCAGCTATAGCCCTTTGGACAAACAACTCTCAAAATTTGCTTGGTTGAGCGGTTAAGTGACAGTGTAATTAAAAAAGTGGTTGTATAAATTAATGAAGCTCAACATAATTCTTTGTTTTACTTTCTTAATATTGTTTTTAACCGTGGCCATGCACAAACCATAGTTGAAAGTGGGGAATTCGAAATTCTGGGGTCTACTTTACACTTAATTTTAAAAAGTATCTATTATATGTATTGACGAAGTGCAGTAATCAGGTAATTCATTGACATGCATTTTTAGGTTATGGTAATATGAATGCCTATGCTTGTGTCACTGGGAAACCAATTCATCTTGGGGGAATCCATGGAAGAATATCAGCCACAGGACGGGTAATATATTTTCACTTACTCATTTATCACTGTTTATAATATTGAAAAATAATATTTTTTTTAAATAACACTTATTCAATGTATGGTTGTGCTGAGTAGCTATCATAGCCACTAATGAAAAATATTTTATTATTAAAATGCAAATTATGTATTTTTTCTTTTACGTATATTTAGGGTGTCTTCCATGGAATAGATAATTTTATTAATTCAGGTATGTTATTTTCTTGGCAGTAAAAATGTTTTTATTAATGCTACAGCACTAATTAACATAGTATCCAATTTCCATAACACCCAAACATCTGAGTCCTCATTACAATATCACCACTTGACTAAACATTACAGGACTTTAAATAATAAAGAAAATAATTGTCAACGTTGAAATGCTTTGATGTTTAACCAAATTCTCCCAACTAGTGCCATAAGAAATGTGTGGCAAACAGTGGGGAGAACATGCATGTTGATATTGGGACTTAAAGGGTTGTTATTAAGTGATAACCTGTGTGTGGCAAACCAATGAAAAAAGTTCTAAAATAATACAATACTCAAGACTGTGAACATGATTCTTATGCACTGTAGTAATTTTACACAGTGGTTGCACAAACTTTTAACTCTCGTCATGTTCTTTTTACAGAAAAATATGCTCATTTAGTTGGCCTAGAACCTGGTCTTCGAGGGAAAACATTCATTGTTCAGGTAAGTACTTGGATCTCTATTCAGCAATACAGCGACCAATAGGCATTGAGCTTCATTGAGTACGGTAATAATAATTGAATGTAACGGTTGTTACAGTAAATTTTAGTGATATCTTGAAATTAAAAACTGCAGTCTTCGCATGGGCATTTTCACAGAATCATTTTGGGTTGTGCCTTCATCCATTGCCTGAAGCCTTGAGCTTCCCTTTATGTCTCTGCATTTACTTGTTAACTCATAAAGGATAAACCTGATCGTAAAATCCAAAATATATTAAAACCCAGAAGAGATTAGACTAAGTATCTCTTGGGTATTAATATTTAAGATAGCATCACCACAATGAAAGACCATCAATGTCCGTAACATCTTTCAAAAAAAAAGTGTGCAAGGGCTGCTGAGTTTGTAGAGTCTGAACGTCTCAGTAAAAAGAAAACGCTTGCTAGATTTGGAGATCTTCAACCTGTAGTTACTTGCAGTACACTGTGTATATTAAATTCCTGCAAGCATTAAAAATGATGTTTGTGTGAGGCCAGTGACCAAATCAGTCCAACATTTTAATATGTTATTCATGAGATCGTGCATGACATGTAGCATTGGGTGAGAAATTTATTAACTTAACCATAACAAACTTTTTTGAAACTTCAAAGGCATGTGTTTTGCTATCATGGCCAAAAAACATTTTAATTATCTTTTTCCATGACTTCTCTGCTTGTACACGTAGAACGTGGGTGGATAGCCTATAGTATTAAAGAACTAATTAGAATGTACTTGTACCAAGGGCTGTCTATTTAATATCATATCTTATATACTTCATAGGGATTTGGTAATGTGGGTCTTCATACCTGTCGATATCTTCATCGCGCTGGAGCCAAGTGTATTGGTGTTATGGAGAGAGATGGGAATCTTTATAATGAAGATGGAATCGACCCCAAAGAGCTTGAAGATTATAAACTGGTATGAAAGTCTCTGTGTGGCTTCCCAAGCTTGTTTGGGCTCCCGCCTGTGTGGGAAGTTCAGTGTTCCAAGCCCAGGGGGGCTACAAAATAAAGTTTTGTATGGGGAGGCCCGGAGGTTCAAACTCTTACCCTTTAATATACCTAATTTTTACCAAAATGGTACCCTTTCACATACCTAAAGCAAAATTGCACCTCTTTCTTATACCTCAAGGATACTTGCCAAAACAATAGAATCTCCTGTAATCGCCATGTTTTTCCCGGATTTTCAGTCGTTCTGTTTCAGTTGCATAGTCATTTCTGCGGAAATGTGGTACCCTTTGATATACTCCGCTTGACACATTTCTTTCACTTTGCAGCTGATTTTGTGACCCTTAATCATATACTAAAATGGCAATTTTCCCTCCTTTTACATAGTGGGAGCTTAAAAAAGGCATCCCTTTTGGGCGGAGCCTCCCTGTATAACCCACTATAGTGAGTACTCCCCACCCCCCCTCCCCCCGGGGTCCCAGGTCACTTTTGAGATACAGAAAATAGAACAAAGTAATTAATCTATCAACAAGGTGGAGGGCAATGTTCCAGAAAATTGAGTAAAGCACCAGCATTGCGTTCGTGTTTGACTGTATACTTCTCAAACTCATCAATAATTCGTAAGGAGAAAACAAAGGAAATCACTACCGTGATGGTGGTTTGGATACCGGATCTCAATTAGCATAAAATTTTGTGAAGTTTTGCTTTGGATTTCTCCAAGAATTATGAATGGTTTGAGAAGCTATTTCCAAAACTCGAAGGAGTGTTTTATCAGGTATCCAAACACTTTGAAGTTGGTTAAAAAACTCGGCTGCGCCTCGTGTTTTCAACCCACTTCTCGGTGTTTGGATATCCTGATGAAACACTCTTTCTCGTGTTTGATAATTATATTACAAATAAACAGAGGTTCTCAGAAACAAAATATTAATGTGAACTGACCCCTGTTTTCCTTTTCACCTCTATCAAGGACAACAATGGATCAGTGATGGGATTTCCTGGAGCCAAGGTTTGTGGGTTTATCATAAAGAAACCAAAGCCATACATTGCACTGACGTGAAATTTGAAACGTTTCATTATATTTGGATGCTCAAAGTGGCAGTATAAAAAATGCCTTTTGGTTGGCTTTCTTGAAGAGGCTACATGCACTCTGTCTGGGTTTCAAAGCATTTGAGCCTAGAAGCAACTTCTAATAATGGAAAGATTACAGGATACATCAAACTGTTTCCACGGAAAAAGCCAATAGCCCTTTTCACAGTTACCTTTTGTCATTTGCATTAGAATGCTTTTGAACGTGGATGTGAGGCAATTTCGGGCAGAAACTACAAAATTGCCCGAAATTGCCTCACATCCACGTTCAAAAACATTGTAATGCAAATGACAAAAGGTAACTGTGAAAAGGGCTATTGTGGTGTCATGATGAACCGTTTGTTTGCTTCTGTTGCGGTTTCATCTCGCATCTGATTGGTAGCTACACAATTGGAAATGTCAAAATCAAACCAAAGTGTTCACGTTTTTCATTCGTACAATATTGTGCCGGTATACATGCAGTGGTCCCCTGTGCTATGTCCTGCCAGTTAAGCGCAAGTAACAAATTTAATGCATAGGTACAGCTGTATCTATATTGGCCTGCTTCAGTCTTAAACAGACTTTGCATATATAAAACAACACATCAAATAAATTTATAAATAAATCAATAAATAAATAAATAAATAATGCCAGCCGCGTTATGTCTTAAGATCATGTCAAAGCTGTAATCATCATGAGTTATTTGTAGCATAAACATAAATACAAAAGACTGCTTTGTCAAAAATATTCCGTTTGTAATAATATTATTAGATATGTGCTACTGATATTAAATCCATTTGTGTTGTTATGTTTGCCATGTTTCAGATGATTGAAGAAAATCTTTTAGAAGCTGAATGTGACATATTGGTCCCAGCTGCCAATGAGAAACAAATTACCACAAAAAATGCGCACAAAGTTAAAGCGAAGGTAAGTTAAACGAACTGCTGTTCAGTATTGTTTATTAGGAAAATGTGACTGATTTCTGAACGTGAAAGGTTGTTTCCAAACGTGTGATAAAAATGTTTTCGGATACCCCCCAAACGTTCCACTAAATGATGAAAAAAGACAAGAAAAAAAATAAGGTCTGGTGAAGTAAGCAGAATTGCAGTAGATTTCTAATGGCCTTTTTACATTTGAAATTTAATTCTCTCGTATTCATCTTGCAGGTGATTGCTGAAGGTGCAAATGGGCCGACAACTCCAGCTGCAGAAAAAGTGCTGATTGAAAATAAGAAACTTGTCATTCCTGTAAGTTTTCAATATCGTAATTCTGGAAATAAAAGCTACAAAAATAAAATACGTAAGTCTTATGTATTAGGGAAGGGCGTTACTAATACCCGGGAATAACCAATACCTGAAAACATTTTTGTAGCGGGCACAAAAATCTCCCCTCCCTCCCCCCTCCCTCCCCCCCCCCAAAAGAATTGTTGCTAGAGGTGTACCAACTTGATTGTAGTGTCGGCGACAAAAGTTCAGACTTTCTAAGTCTCTTGTGAAAAAGTAAGTTCTTGTGCACTTTCTGAAATTTTTGTTAAGTCTTCGTCTGTGACATTAAAAAAGCCACTTATTATTTTGAGTACCTCCTAACTGTTCTGCGAAGTAATGCATCCTTTGTTGTTGTTTCGTCGCCCCTTCGAAGAAAATATTAACCAATCTACACAGCCATATCGTTCTCGTCCTGTGTCTCGTTTGGCACTTGTTGACACACTTTTCCGACATCCTTACAATATCCTTTTCCTTTCATTGTGAAAAACACTTCAATTGCTCTTCTTGTTTTGCAGGACTTGTATTTGAATGCTGGCGGTGTAACTGTGTCCTACTTCGAGTGGCTAAAGAACATTAATCACGTCAGTTTTGGAAGGTTGACTTGGAAATACGAGAAGGAGGCGAACTTTAATCTTTTAGGTATGCAAAATGTGCCTTACTTGCTTGTTACCATTACAAGAAGGTTTTGCAACCATATTTGCGTACAGCACCAAAGTGCACACAAGCACAGGAGAAGATTGCAAGAAAATTTGCTAGAAAACGACACACAAATGTAGTGCTCGATAGCTTTCATCTGAATGGTCACACTCCAAGTTTTCATCCACAGACTCAAAAGGTAGAACCACCTTGTACCCGAGCATTACAAAAAAGCACCGCAGGAAAGTACACACTACTGGCATCCACAGACTGAAACGTTAGAACCTTGTACAGCGTAGTACTGTAAACAGGACCACAAGAAATTTCACACCTGGATTCCATCCATGGACTCATGTTACAATTTACTGGTGAATCGAGCATGGCCATGGAAGACGAAGACCCGCAGTCTGAGCAAATTAAACATTCCACTATCAAAGAAAATCTGATGCATAGAAAAGATTATGCCTACAGTCTAAAAATGCTGTAACACGTACAGTAATCTAACCTGGGAACGGAAACTTGATTTAACTTTACTTTTAGGACTTAAACATTGTTTTTTTGCCTTCTTCCCTGTGCAGCTAGTGTCCAGGAAAGCTTGGAAAGTCATTTCAAACAGCATCCTATTCCGATTAAGCCTTCGGCAGACTTCCTGAGCAAAATTGCGGTAAGAAAACAAATTCATTAGAAAATTAATACCAAAGTTGTTGATTTTTGTAATGCAAAAGGAAACTGCTAAATATGAAATAAAGATTTTCAAACCAAACACATTTATCCTCCTTCTCTATCCTCCTTCTCTGCACTTTGAAGATCATTCTACCGAAAACTGTTTAAGATGGCGGCAGGTCAACATAGCTATATTTACCATTTTACTATATTAAAGTTGCTAAGAATATTGAGCTTTTGTTCAAGGTAGAGAGAAGGTTCGTTTCGAGATGCAGGTTCGGCTGTCACAGAGAGGTTAACGTTATGGGGAGATTTCAGTAAGAGTATTTGAGTGAATGGATCGTTGGTCGGTAGAGGAAAACATGTCCGTTTAATGGAGTTTGTGGGGAAATTCTAAGAAGTGTATTTAAATGATTAAATTGGCGAATGGGACAAAAAAATGCCCGTTTTAGAGAGACGGCCCTTATTGGGGGAGAGGGGTCATTGAGACCTGCCCAAAGACCAGGATTGTTTTAGCACTGCCTAACAAGAATAGTAACGCAAGTTATTTATAAAACATTGGCGTTAGTTTCCATTGTAGTTGTTCATTTTTTCGTCTTCAGGGCGCGTCTGAACGGGACATAGCGCACTCTGGGTTGGAGTTCACAATGGAGAGATCAGCGAAGGTACGTAATACGGTACACCACGTGATCACAATGCCCTCCGCTTATTGGATAACAAAACGTTTTAAGACGTCTCGTTAAGAGGATCTTGACTTACTTTTTACATTTAATTTGTCGACGCGAGTAATCTCTTTTCATGATATCTTGTGGGAAAACTGAGGAAGAGTATAATGAATCGTGGTTCAGCGTACAGCTCGGGAGAGGACAATCCTTGCAAACTAAATTGGTTAGTTTCTGGTAGCAGAGATAGTGCAGTAGCAGGAGGTGTCCTTCATTTGTTCAAATCCCGAACTTTGCGTCATATTTCCTCCTCTCACAAAACCTACATTTCTGGAAACCAACATTTTCGGAATACGAGCGCCGCAGGCTTCGTAGACACTGGACTGTTTTATTTTATTTTACGGTTTTCTTAAATTTATATTGTTCCAACAATGCAAATCCAAAAAAACACAAATTCCTTGATTAACTTTGACGTGGGAATATTACCGCGACCAATCATACGAGAGATTGTTCTCTTCATTGCGCATCCCATTGTCTGCTAAATAAAAACGAGTAAAAGACTGGGAACGAGTTGTTAAAGTGAATATAAAATGTAGTCCTGCCAAGTTTGGAACCAATTGGTTCTTTATCTTTACCTTTATGCATCTTCACACATAATACATCAGAATAGTAATGATTAACGGAGAAAGGGCAAAAAATAGTAAAACTAATACTTAGCCCTTAACTTGCAATAATGGTTGAATTATAAATGCTTCGTAAAATTGGCAACCTAAGTCGAGGCTACGTGCCGACTATGTGGTTGTTGTTTGTGTGGGATTTACATCATTTTTGAAAACTCCTGGTCTAGCAACTTTTCATCAACACTTTCTCAGTCAAGCCAATTGTGCTATTCTCTGGTATGATCTTTCGTGTGACGGAACGTTGCTTTGTAACTGACAGGTTCAATTTCCGCGATATGTTTTTATTCGGTTCCAATCCACTACTCACTTCTTTCTGGCCACTTGTAAGAAAGACAAATAAGCTGAATCTTTCCCTCTTTTTCCTTTAGCAAATCATGCGCTGTGCGGAAGAATACAACCTTGGACTGGACATCCGGACCGCGGCTTATATCGTGTCCATGGAGAAAGTCTACAACACTTACGCTGTGGCCGGTTTTACATTTACCTAAACCACAAAATAGGATTTCAATAATTAACCACTAGATAACCATTTTTTACTGGTTTGAATTTGATGATATGGGTTGAATGATATTTATTGCAACCGTCTGGTTTTTCACACTCGAGGTGGAAAACCTGTCGTGCTGAATGTGAGAAACCTGTACAGGACTGGTCATACGTGATTGACAGAAATGAGCTGGGTTACCTGAACGGCGGACTGTTGTTTCGTATGGTTTTCTATGGCAGTGCTACCGAGAAACTGCCACACATATTTATAATTAAAGCTACGAAAAAAAATTACTCTTAACAGTACAAATCACAAAAGCTGTCCGATGAATAAAATAGAAATATGTGTCTTTTAAATTGTGCTTATAATTTAGAGAGCCTTATTCTGTAGTGTAGCATTGGGTGATTACCGCAATTAAAAATATTTTGCACATAAAATTTGCACCAGCGCGTGGCGCACGAAAAGTCACCAAGAAGTCTAAGTTCCTATCACAAAGAAGGTTTTTGCACTCGCCCCAATTTTCGTGCGTTCAAAAAGCGAAAAATGCTTCAAACCTGCGCCTTAAGGAAACGCTTGCTACGCAGGCTATAATCTTTCCTTCTGCCGTTACTTAAATTGTTTAGGTGGTTGTGGCTGAATGCCTCAGCTTCATATTTTTATAAGTCATGGCATCGTGTTCTGTTGACAGTGGACAGTGCTGAAAAAAATAACTTAAAAATTGGTCAACGACACTAAGCGGAGGCTATTCATAATGGTGGCCATTTCCAATGAATTTTCCAACTGGACAAAAAAATCAGAGCTATAGGTTAAGCTCCGACGGGGAAGATTTCTCTTGGTGTTTTTAGACGGCTGGATTTATTTTCTTTCTAAATTTAGTTAGGAACAGTTGTCGCTTGGGCGGTAACAGGGAAGAGTCATGAGCAAAGAGCCTGGTAACGGATGTCACCAGGAACACTGGATTGATACTGAAGAGTAGATTCCTGAACCAGAATGGTAACTGAATGGGATTGACACCGCAGTGAACTGTTCCGTTTTCGTCGCGTTTCATTCTAGTGTCGGTTCACTCCGGTGTTTAGTAACTTGCCTTACCCCATCCCCGCCGGTAACAGCTCGGTGTTGGCAGTGATAATTCACTCCTCTTCCTTGTACTATTCCCCACCTTCTTTTTTCCTTCATTTGCATCTGCTTGCTCGTAAACAGAGCATTTCCTGCTCGAAGAACACAGTCTTAGGGACTTCTCGGTCCAACGAACAGCATTATGGGTGGTATCTTCCGAACGATAAAATTTTAAAATAATAAAGTTAGACTCCCCCACCCCTGGTATTTTTAACGTTCAGTTATAACATCCGTTCGTTCAAACTCACGAAACAGGGGTTGCAAACTAGGCAAGAGGTAAGGTTTTGGATGCAAATGTATTAATTTAGAAAATTATGTAAAAACGCAATTAAAATATGCAAGAAAGGACGATGTTTAAAAATCGCGTGACTCTTTTTCTTAGAATTCATTTTGCGTGACGGTGAAATCAAACCACACTGGGTCTGGGAAAAACAGGAATTTCTTCATGAAGAAGACGATTAATCCGCTGTTGAAATGTCTGAAGTCGAATACAATAATTTAATATTTGTAATAAGCCGGCGACTACAAGAGCTGAACGTATTAGAGCAGTTACTTTTTATGTGCAGAGGAAAGCTAGCAAATTACAGCGACGACAACATTCAAGATGTCCTTTCTTTGTTTAAGAAACTCGAGGAGCAAAACTATCTAGGAACCGACCGTCTTGAGGTAATCAAAGACTTGTTAAAAGGTGTAGAGGAATGGCCTCTCCTTGAGAAAGTAAAAAAGTTCGAGAGCAAGAGAAAAGAATACCTCAGTTTACTCGAACAAATCATTCGCGCACTCGACCAACTCAATGACCTAGAACGACTGATCACGATGTGTAGAGGGAAGATGCCGGAAGCGAACGAAGGCAATATTCACGATGTTCGGTCTTTGTTCAAAGTGCTGGAGAACCACAGCTGTCTGGGAGTCAACCGTATGGGCATCGTGAAAGAAATTTTGATCGAAATAGAGAAAGAAGACCTGCTAAAGGAAGTGGAAGAGTTTGAGAAACGTATAGACGAGGACGAGGAGTTTGAAAGAAGGAAAGGTAAAATGTCTTCATGTTTCCCAGTCTGTGGGTTTTTAGTACTCAAGATTCTAGGGTGCAGGCTCTCCCAGTCAAATATTCGTCTTTTTTTATATCGTATTTTCGACTGGATTTCGATTTTGGTCGCATACTGAACGAAACTATTATAATATGAATATTCACAATTTTGAATTTTATTTCCGAACACAATAATGTCAATATTAAATGAGATACTCGGAAAGAGTCGAGCAGATTGGAAATAAACCTCAAATATGCGTTTCTTGGCAATAATATTTGCCAATTAGTGATCATATACATGGTAAATTAAATCGAAAATGCGATCGAATAAAGTTAAACTCAAAAGATTTTAAGTATTGAATAATCTCGTGGTTGACAATACATGAGGAATCAAAGGAATGGTAAAGCATGGTTTGGAGGGGTGGACTAATGAAAGAGGGTGCTAATGGGGGTACCCAATTGTTAGTTAACTACTAATTTTTCGGCCAAATGTCAGTTAACTACTATTTTTTGGGCCAACTGTCAGTTAACTACTAATGGTAGTTAGCTATTAACTTTCCTTTTCTTACATCGAAAATTATTGCATCATAACCCAAAGTTTTCCTCACTTCAGTACGTCAATCATCCTCGGTTATCAATAAAATAAATTACAACAAATCAATAAATAAATTACAACTTCAGACATGAAAATAATTATAAAAAAAAAAGACAATCAAATCAGAAATCTTACTCATAATGACAGAGAAAGACAGTCCGAACTTTTAAGAAAGATGAGAAAGTTGTTTTTGTTTTTGTTTAGTTGTTTAGTCGGCTCAGAGGGTGGAGGGTCTGTCATTCTGCCCTGTGATCAATTATTGACGTGATCTAAATCAGGTCAAACGAGGTCAACCCACGCTTGCGTATTGGACAATCAATTATCTAATCGGAACAGCTTCAAGTCAAACGTACCGAGTCCACACTTGTTGTTTAATTCCTATAAAATCTGTCTAATGTTGAAATGTCCATTGAATTGTGTTTTTCCAAGTCAAACAGCAGGTGACCTCTGTGTCGTTCGAATGCTGACCCTTGTCATCATCTCGATAAAAACTTAGAATAACTTATTCTAAGTTTTTATCGAGATGACCATAGCATGCGTGGCAGGCGTGGAAAGGGGAGGAAGGGTTGAAATTATTCGCGAGCGCGAGAGGAAGGGAGAGGGTGCGCCTACTAGAAGGCCATTGTTTCAGCCATATTTTACTTTCGCCAAAATCATGATTGGTCAGAATTACTTACATGACAATCAAGGGCCCAATCAAACGCCCTGAATGGACACAAATTCGTGTTTCTCAATTTACATTCAACATAGTTATAAAATGGGGTTGGAAGGCCTGCATGACAGTCCCTTCCTCCCGCTCCCTCCGCCCTCACGAATAATTTCTCCCCTCCCCCCCCCCCCACCTTTCCGCGCCTGCCACGCAGGCTACTTTGACCACGCCACTCAAAGCCATCACGGAAATCAAGGTCCAAGTTACGCTCCCTCGTGGCTGGCACTTATGCATCGGAAGTGACTCAAATAACAGTGAATACCGTTACCAGGTCATGCAGCGTGACAGGTAAATGTCACGAAATAGCCTCGCTGTTAAGAAAATCTTTGTTGCTTTTAAAACATCAACAATCGTATTCAATATAATTAATAAAATGTCAGTTAACTGTAGACTTTTCATTTATCTGTTAACTACTAATTTTTTGGCCAAATGTCACTGTTAACTACTATTTTTTTGGCCAATTGTCAGTTAACTACTAACCCCATCAGCACCCTCATGAAATGATGGACTGGGATTTTTGAAAATAATGGAAAAAAACGACAATTCCACAAAATAATTAAGTTTTTACTAAAATTAGGAAATTACCACTTATCTGAGTCCAAGACGAATTTGTACGAATCCTTACTTTGTTATTTATTTCAGCCCATGCTGTTGCCGTTGTTTCTTCTGTAAAAGATGCCAGTGAAAGGATGATGGGAGGTAAGAAACCAAATTTGGTGGGAATGAATCAGTTTTAGTCTTGCGTGCCTGCAATTTTTGTGTTTATTTCAGTGTATATAATGCTCACTTGACTATCGGCCTCAGTAGAGCAAGGGAGCTGTGCTGTGAGTATCTGCATTAAAATCCAAGGAGTGGGAGGGAAAAGCTTTGTTCACTTGATGGATGGGGTCGCTTTTTGACCATCTGACCAAAATGGATGTGAAACCATAAGCAGACAATTATATTACATAATGCAGTTCTGGTTATTAGTGGTAGCCAGTAATGGCATTGAAGCCCCACTGAGAGTGGTAGAGGGATGTATTCACATGCAACCTGGTGGAATATGTCTCTTTTGACTATCTGAGATCCTGGCAGAAGCTTTTGGGCCACTGAGCATCTTCTTCATTAGAACATGATTGATATTATCCCCCCCCCCCCCCCTGAACAATGTTGGAAGCCAGGGGTCAAAGGTGTCTTGAATATTTTGTTCAGTTTTGTTAATGGACATAAACACCGTTTAGGAGGTGTGGAGGAGAAAGATGTTTAAGATGCATTTTGTCGCGCAGATTTTCGGCGATTTTCAATTTGGTTGTAACAAGGGAGAGTGAACAAAATTAAAGGAGGCGTCCCTATAACAATTGGGCGTGATAATAGGTCTGCCTGGGAGACTGAAATATTTTCGCCTTCTTTTAAAAAATCAATAGGTGCTATTGCTTTTAAGGCTTGTCTCTTGAGAGCTGTTGCTGATAAGGTAAAAGAGTAAAACTAAAAGAGTGTGGCTACACTCAAATTTCACTTTCAGCGGATTGACCTCTATTAAGCCCACACGAACCCATTCCGGTGATAAGGTTTTGTACCAGTTTCACAGCATCTCGCTTAAATGGACTTTCTTTAACAAAATGTACCTCTTTCTATCCAAAGCTGTTAGAGTCCATTGTACGTTTCGAAAGATCGGCGGTGCCCTGTTGGTAGTCGGTACTGGGTTGATTCTACGAAGATGCTCCAGTCTTGAAGAGTTTGTGGAAGCATTCAGAGAGGCTACCCTGCCAGCGGCCACTGCATTGCAAGCAATAAGTGAAGGATCAGTGTGCTTCACGGTTCAGGCTGAAACCACGTCAGCTCTCGAGGCGTTGTGGCAGCGATATCGGGATGACACACTGCGGAAAGATTTCCAAGAGTTTCTGGTGACGGAAGAAATCAGACAACTAGCGGATGAAGAGGAAGTGGCGGTATCTGTGTACATTGATGAACAGGAATTGAGGAATGCTCTTGTCGATCTGAAAAATGCTGAACAACAAGGTAATTGACCCGACAACGTCATAATTGATGGCAGAGGGGCCTTTCATAAGACAAAATTTGATGTTTGGTCAAAAGTCGGTTGGTTATGACTGTCAATTTCTGTCGCACCATACAAGGTTTATTCTAGGTTGTGGCATTACAGGATTGCCATAATTAAAAACATAGAAGCACAATATCTACCCCTGCCTAGCGCGTTAAAGCTGTGTTCCTGTTACAAGAAGTAAAACATTTGAGTAGCTTTCTCGAACATTTTAAATCATTTGGCAGTTGCGTCGCTGCAAACCAGAGGCAGGTCTGTTGTACTCTGCGTAGGTAGAACATTCTGTTATGAACTACGTATTGGCGTAGTTACTCGGTTAGTTCCGCACTATGTTTATGGCGTTGCTGACACTCGCACATCCAGCTTAAATACTGCTTGCTCTCGAGGAGGCTCCCTTAGTGTGGCAAGCGCGCACACGACTCGGTGTCGGAGTTGCCATTTTCTTGCCCTATTCCCTCGCCGCCTCGTTTCACTTGAAGGCGTGAAAACGACGGCGGAGCGCAAGGTAATCCAACGAAGTGAGCCTGCTCGAAGGCTTCAATACTGACGCCTCCCTTCTCTCCCTGTAAAAAGTGACTCGTCTTAATTTTCGCAGACTTTATTTGGGTAAGAAGAAGCGTTGGGTGGCAACCCCAATAACGAACGCCAGAGAGCCCATACAACTAACAACAGACGTTTTACGAAAGACCTTTAGTGCCATTTGGCAATGAGAAGGGATTGTATTTTCAGGCTACATTTGGAGATATATTACACATGTGAAATACGCTTTTTATCAATTGTTGGACCATAATGTTACATAGTTTACTGACAGTCAGTCGACCTGGCCGGATCAGAACATCGATGGTTGCCATGGAAAGAACAATAGTGACCAAGAGTCTTTTGACAAGCATTAAGGTTTAAACTGGAGTATCGAGGATTGGTTTGTGAAAGCCGCCAGTCTGTTACTTAAAGTGTGCCCTTTTTTCTCTTATCATTAGTTTCTGAAGGTCTTGAAGGTCCAGAGGAACAGCAGCCCAGATACTTAGATCAAGAGAGACTCGCTTTCGTCCAGAGTTATTTGGAAAAAGCTGAGGATGCTCGAAGCATGACAACAGAGACAAGCGACAGTGGAATGCCGGGAACTAATGGCGCATCATCTGAACTTGGATTGGAAGAGACAAATGGTAAAAATAATTTGCTTCAAGGGATGTCATCTAAAACCCGATAGGTTTTTGTTTTTCATGTGGGCTTGTTTCCTTTCCCATCCAGACGGCCAGGTGGGGGGGGGGGGGGGCTCCCTATAGTCGGCTATACGGGGAGGGGGTGCCTTTTTGGCGCTTCCAACGCACGAAAGGGCAGGAAAATTTGCCGTTATAGTATTTTAAAGGGTTGCCAAAATACACCTTAAACTAAAAGAGACAGCAACTAAATCTGAGTTCTAAAAAGAGTTGAAAAAATTTGACAGAAACAGTAGCCTTACAGAAATCGCTACGCAAAAGGTAAACAAAAGCTTGGGGCATTGATCGAGTCAAGGCTCACAATGATATACCGTTTTTAGCTTTTTTCTGAGGCATTAGAAAGGTTTAATTTTTGTTCTACATATCAATCAAAATTAGAATATTAAAGGGTAGGGGTTGGAAACTTGAGGCGGGGCTTCCCAATACGAATCTTATTGAGTACTCCCAGGGCTAGTCGATTTTTGCGGTGTTATTGGTTGCTAGCAAGCCTTCTCCAGTAAAAAATACCAGATTTCACTTTTCTTATTTTGTCTTAAAGGTTACGCCGTTCATCTAGTAACTTTACGCCTAGGGTTTAATGCCAACTTCTCGACTGACTGACTTGACTTGATCCTCTTAGCCCCTCGAGAGGCATAGGGCTTCCACCATAGCTTTCCACCGAATTTTGTTGTTTGCTAGCAACTTGGCCTCGCCCCATGTGCTCCCGATGTTCTCCAGTTCCTTAGACACCGTGCGCCTCCACGACTGCTTCGGTCTGCCTCTACTTCTCCTTCCCTGGTGGTTCCACTCCAAGGCCATACGTGTGGTGTTGTTTGGCGCATTCCTCAGAGTATGGCCAATCCATTTCCACTTCCTGCGCTTTATTGTGGTTTCTACATCCTCTTGCCCTGTACGTGCCCACAACTCTTCGTTCGTGATGACATTTGGCCAGAAGATACCGATTATTTGCCTGAGCCTCTTATTCAGAAAGGACTGTACCTTGGAAAGCAAAGCTTTGGTTAATCGCCAAGTTTCCGATCCATATAGTAATACTGACTTGATGTTAGAGTTAAATATCCTCAGTTTAGTATTCAGGGAAATAACTCTTGACTTCCATACAGATCTAAGGGTTGCAAAAGCTTGCTGCGCTTTCCTAATACGGGCAACAATGTCTTCCTCTGTTCCCCCTGACTCACTCACCACACTACCAAGTAGGTGAAATGGTCGGTCCTTTGGACGACTTCATCCCCAATATGAATGGGGCTATCGTCTCTGGCTTGAATTCTCATTTCCTGAGTCTTCTCGTTATTGATCTTAAGTCCTACTCTCTCTGCTGCGTGCTGAAGTGCTTCCACCTTCTCTTGCATATGTTGTAACTTCTGGCTCATCAGACAAAGATCGTCGGCAAAATCAAGGTCTTCTAACTTGCGCGTGAAGGACCACTTCGAACTTTTCGAAGCTCGTGTTAAATTAAAAAGAAGACAACTTTTTTTAAGTTATATTTTTAATTTTATGCTTTCATTACACGCTTTTACTGATGTTATTTGTTTTGTGTTTAGATTCCACCACTCAACTTTTCTTAAAAGACCTAAATAAAGCAGTGACCGCAGAACTGACATACAGACTTCAAAATGACCCAATTGCTCTGGAACGGTTTCATCAGTCATTTGGGCTTGACCCCAAAAAATTATATCCCGAAAGACTGCGGATCATCAATGAACTCTTTCCTGACACTCCTGTCAGACTGCTAAAAGACGTTTTCGAGGTCTTACAGCTGTATGACCTCGTGGAGTTGTTGGAGAAAGCAAAACCACGGGCACTACGTCCTGCTCTTCCTCTGAGAGAAATAGGAAGATTACCGAATGCCAGAAATCGCCCTACAACGTTTTACAGTAAAGCGTCAGTTCTGATTATTGACAACAGCACAGGTGTTTCAGACGACACTGCTGAGAAAATTGAATCATTTTTTAAAGCTTTAAATACCAGGAACGAAGTAACAACAGTAACAGCAAAACCGTCACTGGAAAGAAGTGAAGCTTTGAATAACATGAAAAGGAGCATTCAAGTGAAAGAAAATAGTTTTTCTAGGGATACAGTTCTGATGAGGAAACGCGGCAGTCACTTTCAGAGAGGACTGAATAATAAAGACGTGTCTGGAATGGAAAAAGAAGCAGAAGAGAGAGAAAAATGGACAAAAGAACAAAAACCGAAGATCGAGCAAGAGATAAAACAGAAAAAAGAAGAATTGGAAAAGGAGAATGAGAAATTTCAAATGGCTGTTTCAGCAGTTATGGACGAATGGATCCACAGTGAAGGTTGGTTCAAATTAAAAATATTTCACATGATTCTCCTTCTGATTTTCCGCCTTTATTTAATTAACGTCACACACACATAATACATCGTTTAGATTTTCCACTTATAGCGGTTTGGCACTCATACATGGCATGAGTCGAGAGACTTTCGGACAGCAAAAACACGCGAGTAACTGAATGAGCTCAATGAGTACGGTGAAGGTAACGGGCCCTGGAAAATAAACGCGACTACGCAAAAGTTGTGGTCCCTTAGTCCTACTTGTTCGGAAAGTAACAGGTGCTACGGTATTGCAAACCAACCTTACTTACGGGGCGTTGGCTGTACTAAAGTAGGTTTCAGAGGGATCAGAGGAGTCTAGTTTGTAAAATTGTAAAATTCAAAATCTTCTTTCTCTCCACAATTAATGGCCAAGTTGGATCGCTGTGAATCCAAATTAACACGTTTTCTGCTTGCGTCCTTGTATATGTTGTCGGTCTTACGACGGGCTCATACACTATCGTTTTTAACCCGGCACAAATTCTTGAGCACGAGTAAAATGCTGTTCCCGAAGGCCAACGAATTTTTTTTGGAAAGTTAGTCACAAAAGCATACCCCACAGACAACAACAACAATTAGCTTTATTTGCATGACTATAAGTTTTACAGTATTGCAAAAGCATACAACTCAGCAAAAAGAAATAGAAATGTAATGAGGAGATAAGAATTAACTTACATCAGTCTGAATTGATAATAAATTATTGCGTAAATTTAAGCATGATCGAATGAATCTCATCAATTGAATGTTAACAAAATAATTATCAAAACTCATTAATTCTTCTGTAGCTTCTAATGTACTGTGGTACTCTTCTATTTTTCGGTAAAACATGTCTCTAAAAATTGAGTATTTAGCACAGTAAAAAAGTAAATGAATTTCATCCTCAGTTTGATTGGATCCACAAAGCCATCTCTTCTATGGGCCCTGTTTTGTCACTTCCATTCCCAATACGGCTATCTTGTAATCAACTTTCTAATGTATATCTTCGAAACTAGTTGATAGTTCCCAATTTCTTTTCTCTACAGAGATAAAGGAGTCTACGCTTTTTGCCGTATTTGAAATTGGCAGTTGCCCTTTCTTGTCAGTCTATCGAGACATCTATAACATGATAGGTGGCTATTTAACAAAGAAGTTAGCACTCATTCCACGTGACACAAAGCTGGTGATCAACACCATAGCAGAGTGGAAGCAAATCGGAGAAATCTCCGAAACTCTACAGGTGGAATCTCACGAAGGGGAGATTTTTATGGCCACTATGCTAGAGCTTCTTAGCAAACGCTGGCAGGCATTGGATCTCATTTCAATTATGCAAGAGTTACAAAGGACTTTACCCCTCAAGAGAATCCCTCAGTATGCACTTGTCGAGGGTAGGTGCTGGGAACGTAGTCCGGTTACAATACGTGATAATTTGTCTCGTCTCCCGAGGCTTAAGAAGACGGACAAAATTTCCGTTTAAGTGGCACATATAGACTTCCGTCAACAAAGAAGACCCTCGCCTCAACAGTAAATCCCTCTTATGAGGTCGTGCTAAAAGTGGATTACGAGGTCCGGTCGAAGAGACGGCGAAGACAAATTTTAGACTGGACTCGCGGGTTTCATTGTTTAAACTAAGATTAGACATGATTTAAGAAAGCCACAGTCGAACCAATTTTAAACCGGTCAGCGCGATTAGCTTAGTTTATTACAGTCTTTATGCACGTTGCGTTGTAGTCTGTGGTTTGCTCACATTGTTATCAAACAATTAGATGTGGTTTATGGAGTCTGAGTATAAACCTGATTTAGCTTAAAACCAGGCCTAACTTTAACGTCGTTTAAGCCATCGGCTAGTAATGTTCAAATGGCGAGAAATAGTACGGTCGAACTTCTTCTAACACGGATACTAAAAGGACAGGGATATATGTACGCATTATGGATGTGTCTATAGAGGTAGAGTTTTTATTGTATACATACTGAGATTTACCCACTGAAAAGGCGCGAAATAAATTTTCGTTCACAAGCTGGTCTAAGTAGCTGGGCTGAGAAACCTCGAGATGTGAAATTGCTGGAAGAATTTTTGAGAAACTAAAAGAACGACGAGCGAGACGTGTGCGCTATATAGCCAGCAGAATCAAGCAAGTATCTTGCGGAGTTTGTTCGCTCTGTTAGACGTAAAGACGGAGAAGGTTATGAGCCCTGAAGCTTAAGATGTCTTGTTTAAAGTATTGAGAGGCATTTGAAGAAAAATTACCTAGCCCGTGGTGAGTATCGTCAGCGATAAACAGTTTGAATTGACTAGAAAATGTCTACAGTCAAAACATTTAAGTTCTTATATAACTTATGCTTACAACTTTTATGAGCTTTTGACTTGAATCTGGGCAACACAATTTGTCATTAAACAAGAATTTAAATCTGAGTAATGTATATAATAAACATAATACACCATGGAAAGTGTATGCGTACAGTATTTGCGCACTCGTTGGTTTGTATCAGAAATCTTACTCGTTCGCTAAGCTCACTCTTTCGATTTCCGATGCTTGACCAACTCGTGCGTTAATACCGTACGCAAACAATTTCCATGAAGTATTCTATATATATGACGTTTTGTCTCTTTCGGACCTGGCGAACTTTCCATAATAGAGAGGTGTTCCGCGCATGTACTATAGAGGTGTCCGTTAGGAGAGGTTTGACTGTTTTTGACAAGTAAACGAATTGGAACATTTATGTCGTCGGCTTTTTGTATGAGAATCTATCAGTTTGCTATATGGTGAATTTCATTATTGGGACGTCAGTTACGTAGTTTTGTTATTTTTTTTCATAGACTGTTGCTAAGGTTTGAGTCAAGGCAAGCAATCAGTTGTGTTGCGACAGGTGGCATCACCATGTCATTAAGCCTTAGAGTAGCTAGAGTGTTATCAGTTACGTCATCACTCTCACTGGCAACTGTCTTGTTCAGATACCTAAAGCCGTGCCAGTCTATTATCAGGTTCACAGCGGTCAAACGCATCCGGTCTGGCGGAGCCTTGAAGTTTGAATCAGTTCAAACGTTTACGAGCGCAAAGTCCGTATGAAAATGATGCATAACATGTCCCGGCAAAGCGAATTTCACGCCGGCAAAACTTGTGCATGACAGTTACTTCATTTCCAACACATACTCAACGTAAAAAGCTTAAGTTTTCACAAACGGCGTTAAGTTTTGCGGTTAAAGTGAAACTTTCGTCATTTGTCTGTATGCTCCTTTGTAAAATTATGGCAGGAACTGCGCACGCGTCCTGCGTTTGACCGCTGTGAAATTATCAGGTATAAATTAATTATTTCGTAGCCTCGATAAAAGTTTTAAGCGTTTTGCGCGTCATCGTTCCTCTACGCAGACCAGAGGATGAAAATCGAACTTACTAAGTATGGTCTTCATGTATGGTTCCTTTAAAAAATGCAAACGACTTTTTTAGACCTGGGAGAAATTAAATTACAGTGAATAAAAATGATGCTTGATTGTTTGTCTGTATAAATTTGGTCGTCGTTGATCAAAGTCCGTTTTTGTATTTTTAAAACCATCTTGCAAAAACCTCTGGATGTGCGAGCCAAGTTCAACATGTCTCTCAGTTCCTCATTCTCCTTCCTAGAACCCGCGTTACCCTTTTCCAGCGATTCCGCTGGACAAGTCCAGGACAGTTTACAGCGGTTAAACGCTAAAGGCGAAGTGACTTCCGTTGACGAACGTGAATGGCGTTTACGAACGTGAATGTCTATGAACGTGGAGTTCGCATCAAAACAATGCATGAAATGTCCCGACAAACCAAATTTCGTGCTGAAAAAACCTTGAGGATCACAATAACTCCTTATTGAGCGTATACTCAACGTGAAAAGTTTACAAAAACAGTTGAACTGGAACTCTCCACGTTTGCCTTTATTTTTCTGTGCAAAAATATGGCGGGAACTGCGCACGCGCCGTTCGTTTCACCGTTGTGAAGCTGGACACGTGTAACGCCAGGGGCAATGCAGACTGTGGGAACGAGATTGTGAATTCCTGTAACCTTGGCTGAGACCAACACACAACGGTAAAATGATTGATTTTGAGCCTTTGCCAGAACAATTATTTTGTTATTTGGACTTCATGTTGCTCTTTGAGTAGACAATAGGCAACTTAAGCACAGTCGTTTTTGAGCCAGGGAGCTGCTCTTCACCAATGGCTGGAAAACTCTTGTTTTGGTATCTGGTGGCTTGCCCGTTAAGAAAGTGTTGGCATCAGAATGGGTCAAAAGGAAAACGTTAAACTTTTGGTTGCTGTTTGTGGCTCAATAGGGAACTTGAGCAAACACGACGGCGACGGCTGACGAGAACGTCACAAAACAAAAGGTCTAATTAGCAAAACAATGACTCTGCACGTGCGATAGAGATTTCTTTGCCGTCCTCTGCAAAACAACAACGCGAAATGACCAAATTCAAAGTTTTATGTAGAACGTGAACATACGACGGTGAATTTTTTTTCTACTTGAACTGTAATGCCGTCCTTACAGAGTCAGCTCCCGGATTATTCGGCTACATTAGACAGATTGAACGAGTTGAAACTATCGCGAAAAAGTTTGAAATATTTGGAGGTCATTTTTAAAGTGGCGTTTTCCTTGGCGTCGCCGTCGTGGTTGCTTAAGTTCCCTAATCGCCCCCTCCCCCCCCCCCCCCCCCGCGGGTTCTCTGACAGTTCTACGTACCTTTTCACTTGCACGTAGTTTTTAAGTTTTGTCAACGTTTTCACATCTCTGACAACTTAATGATGACTTCCTTTCCGACTGACCAATCAAACCGAAGAACTGTAAGACCAGGAGTCCTAAGCACGAACGTGACACTTGACAGCTCCGCTTCTCATATTTCTTTCATTGTGATTGGCCAGTTGTCAAAAAGATGTCAAAAAAACTCAGCATCAATAACGAATGAAAAAAAAATTGTGTCAGTGCTAGCGTTATGGCAGACAGCAGTGTTACTGATGGAACCAGAATGTGTAGATGGAAGTTTCACTTGAAATCTATTTTGATACAAGTACGTTAACTATCCGCTAGTGTAGTAAAATAAAGACTGAATTGATACTGAAACGGTCAGTAATCATAGGTGACAGAAATACATCTGAAACAGAATTCCCAAGATTGTAAAGCGCACCCCCTGATCTAAGTTTATCCGAGCTTATAAACAGTAGTTGTTTAGAAGAACGTTGATTGGTGTAGAGAGGCCTCTTTCCCCCAATAAAATTTTAAAGAAGATTGGCTTGGCTTCATCGATCGAACTTGTGGCCATTTTCAACATCGAACGATGTGCAGGGAAGTTTTTAACGACAATTTGTCCTCGCTTGCAACTTCACATGTTCCACTCTCTCAGGTTGTGCTCAATCTGTAAAACTAAAAGCACGAGCAGGAAAATGAATAAGGAAATATTCGTTTACATATTTATTTAGAAACGTATTCTTCGTTGCTTTTTTGTTTTCGCTCTAATCAGATCAGATACGGTATATACCTATATATTTCTTTCGTAACTGACACGTGCCACAAACGGACAACTAACACATGGTCAAGATTTATTTGCAGCTGCAGTTTTCGTTTGGTTGTTGTTGTTGTTTCCTGTTCTCAGTTTTCTGAAAACCATTTTTAATTGGTTTGGCTGATCCACTTTTTTAACCGTCAAAATTCGCTTGAAACTACGAAAAAACGATGGATACTGTCGGCTGACATAGTTGCGGAGCGGAGCCAGTATCCTTCTTAATATATCTTTTGAAATATTCTTTCTCTACTGTACTACCTTCGAGAGCCTTCGACCACTGCTAAACGCACTGGCCCGGATTAATGATATCCAGAAGACCGGATAAATAACATCCAGAAGAGTAAATGTGATCCAGGAAGCGCCCATTCTCGTTGAGGGGCAAGTCCTGGAGGAGATGGACAAGCTTACATACCTTAGAAGCATTGTTAGCAAAACAGGAAGAGCACATGCATGAGGAAGTAAAAGCTAGGATTGCATGCCTTTACTACTCTCAAACCAATCTAGACAACACAAATGTTAAGTCAGTTATGCTTTATGGATCACACACTTGGCGACACACAAAGGATTCATTGAAGTTGCCGGTTTTTTGAAAAGATGCCTGAGGCAGATTCTACCAAAAAGATGGCCAATCAGAATATCGAGCCAAGAACTGTGTTTGAAAAACCGAGAACGTAACAGAGCCGTATCTTTGACGCCATTGAACCTACCCTTCGAAGGGACAGGTCCAGTATTACACGCCAAGCCTGAACCCAAAGGCAAACATAAGAGAGGGTGCCCTGTTGCAACATGGAGGAGAATCCTAGAGAGAGAATCCTAGACTCAGAGCTGAAGACCATTCGCATGTCCTGGAAGGAGGCAAAACAGATCGCCCAGGACCGAGATCGTCGTCTATGTTATCGCGGTAATGTACACGAATGATGATGATGACAATGACTGTACTACCTTTTGATGAAATTTGAGCGCCACTAGAGCCAGTCTCCTTTTGCTTCCTCTTCCTGTACGCTTTTGCCTCCAGACTTCAAACTTACAGTATTTTTTTAGAGTTCAGCTATTGTTGGCAGTCCCGTTTTTCTTGAACAAAGGAATGTATTCATTTCTTTCTCGCGAACCAAGGGCCGTAGGAGGTTTATAAAATTGTTTACCTTGCGGAAGCCTCGCGATTCTCAGGATGCGCGTACATAGTTTGAAGGACCGAGCAGTCAGTAGGTGATAAGTGAGTGAACACTACTCCAATTTTTTTTTTTAATGCAAACACTTTATTTTACAGTCTTTTTCAGTTTACGTGGCATTGTATAGTTACAATTTATTTACGGCAGAGGCAGTGATTGAAAATGAGTTTTAAAGAAATACAACAGTTGGCACGAGGATTACACACTCTAACAACTGAGTTGGTGAACTAACATACGAAGCAGTGAAAAGTTAACAACTACTTATAGTAATCTCGTCATATAACTACTGCCCTATACCCAAGAAACTATGTTAGCAAACAAAGCGGTGAAAGGTTCTGAAATAATAGTAATATTCTTCCTTAAATTACTACCTTAACTAAAACTATATTTACATATTTATACACAGATTGAGCGTCAAACAAAATATCTTAAAGATTAACAGCAGAGTTGTGAATTCTACATATTTGCATAAACAGGAGCAGAGAAAAACATTCCATACTTAAGAGCCCTGACTGGCGAGTTTTTTGACTTTAAGTTTCAAGTTTATTTTACGGACAAATTCGTCTAGGCTGAGCGATTGCTCTTCGAGTTTTCTACTACAAATATAATTCCAAGAATAGCAAGGTGTGGTTTAGTCTTCTCACAGCTTTGGTGTTTCCATTTATCCCAAACAACATTTCCTTTTCACTTGGAACGAAAGTACATTTGTTTTCCTCATTAAACCAATCTAGAATCCTCGCAAAGAATGTTTTTGTGAAAGAGCAGTTCATAAACGTATGTTCCAAGGAGTCTTCCTCGCCACAGAACATACAGTCACTATCAGGCTTTATCCGGTATTTGCAAAGATCCTTTCTAGTAACAACTATGCGATGGAGGAGCTTAAAATGGAATTCCCTTAACTTCGGTTCCTTACACAGTTTTGGTATAGATTTAAAGAGCTGGGCCCACTCATTATTATTCATGGGTATACTTTTGTTCCATTTTTGTATTCCAGTCTGATCTACCGTATGAATTTTGATATTTAAGAGTTGATAAATGTTGTTCGCGTTCAGCTTACTTAAATCAACTTGAGTGGTGGGATCCAAAAGGAACATTGTTGAGCTGTCAGTATAGTTTGATGGCAGAGAGGATATTCGCTGTTGTGCTATAGTTAAGAGGTGGCTAGGAATTGCGCTTATTAACCGGCCGTCGCCATAGCGACCGCCGGTTTATAAACGGTCAGTTGGCTTAACATACGAACAAAGTGCTGTAAAGCTTGTGGTACTGGTACTCAAGAGCGGTACTCTCTTATATAAGACGCATGCGCATATTAGTCTGCTGAATGTTACCTTCGTGTGTTGTTGTCTTTTAATTTACAGTATTTAAGATATCAACGGCGAAGGGTTGTTAAGTTTGGGGTTTTTTGTATTTGTCTTGTATAACGCATGCGCAATTGAGTAAAGCAGCTAATAGGATTGAATGCGAAATTGGCTGTGTTGTCTGATCTAGTTAGTGGTTATGGTGAAAATTTTTTTAGCGCAGGAGTTTTTAATTGGGATTGACATTTTGAGGGATGTATAAATGTGGGAGTCAGAAGGATTTGTGAATGTCAGGAGCATATCACGCTTCTGTGAATGTGATTCGCTTTGAAAGTTGCGTTTTGTATAGGAGCGGTGTAATATTGTGCTGCGTGAGAGGGGGTTTCCCTTAGCGTTTTATCGGGGGGGGGGGTGGTTTGCAAAGTGGATTGTAAGGTTTCTGATTGGCTAACTTGTATTTCGCAGCGGACAAAAAGGACAGTTGCGTTTTGCCGGCGTGGGCTAGGAAGAGAAGGAATTGGTACTAGTATGATGATGCAATACTAGTGGATTGCACCATCAGTACATGATAGTTCTTGTGAACGGGGAGAGATGAGTGTTTTTTTGAGGCGAGAAGTTGATACGAAGGAATCGTCATTAATAAGGAGATCAATTAACAAGGTAGGTGTTACGAGTCTTTTTGCATTGAAAGAACGAAAATATCTGAATATTATCGACGGATTTGTGTGGTTTGCGTGTGGTGTTCGCTAAAGGTTACGAGCAGTCTCTCTTTCCGTTCAGAGATAGTGAAGGAAAAGAAAAACAAGCGAGTGAGCGCGAAATCGATTGCGGCTCGACAGGCGCGTTAGCTTTCAAAGACGTGGGCGACTTTCGTGCCCGTTCGCTTGTTTACTTTTGCAAGGGGATTCCCGGGTTAGCAAACCGGATTTAAACATCACGTCATGAGATATGCCTTGACGTGCCCCATACTCTGACGATCTGCTCTAGCTCGTGTTTACCAAGCGTCATATTTTGATTCTACTGCTATGTTCACTGTTTGTATTTAAGGTCTAGGCACAACAGACAACTTCGTCGTCGCTGTGTGAGCATTCTCAGTTGTGGACGAATTGATATCGACATTCAACGTTTGAGTGAATTTGCGTTTTTCAGCACAAATAAAAGCGATAAGAAAGATAAGCTGAGTCATCAGAGTTTAAACATTACGTCATCCAGTAACGCTATAGTCAAAATATTGTGTCACACAATCACACTTTTCGTCACGCCGGTTCGTATAAATAGAGGATCGCGCTAACATTTTTGAAACCTAGGGGTGGGGAGGGTCAGAATGGCCGGTTAAAATGCCCAGTGGGCTTTCTTGTTATTTGAGAAAATTGGAGGAAATTTGTTTTACAGCGATATTTCAACTGAAAGTCCGTGAAGGTCATGAATTTGATGTTTTCATTTAAGAGCTGCTCAATTGAAATTATGCCTTTAGAAAACCATTCACGGTAAAAAACAGGTTTTCCTCCTATCAATTTTTTTTATTGTTAAAAGGGATGGTATTCTGATCTTCATGTTCTGGCATAAAGCTTTTAGTTCTTTGAAATAACTGAGCATTTCTCTATAAAACTTTGGTACGCCTTCTAGGTATTTTGAGTCATAATCGCATTTAAGTGGAAGTTGAGACCACCACATTTGCTAAAGAAATAGTTCGGAATTATGCTCCAATTTGACGCGCCGGATTGGACCAGTCGTGATATCCACACTAACCGCAGAGACTTTGCGGTTATGTCAATATCAACCATGCGTAAGCCACCTTTGTCGTAATTGGCCAAATGGAAAAGAGGGGCTGGACTCTGGACTGGACTTTGGACTGGACTCTGGACTGGACTCTGGACCGACTTTGAGTGATTTGTAAAAAATATGAAATAGACTTAATATTATACTAACCAGTTGATAACTAAAATGAATTTAAATTTTAAATCACTTAAAATCATGCCAAACAAGTTAGGGATGGACCATTATATTTTTTCGGGGGAGGAAGATTTTTTTTCTGCATGAATTTTTTTCGTGTATGATTTTCATTTCACTAGTTTGCAATAAATTTTTTGCTTTGAACCACTATGCACGATTTTTATTTCTCGAAATTTCGCGCGCGCTTTTCTAACACAACTGTAACCGATGGACTTTGAACTTATGAGGTCTCCATGAATCAATCTCCAGCCTTGTCTTCATTTCGTTAGAGAAAAAAACATGACTGTCTTTAAAGACCAAGTTTATCTTTAAGAAAGTCGTCGTGGGCCTGAAGAAATAATAGGGAGCTTACGCAAACAAGACGGCGACGGCTAACGAAAACGTCACAAAACAAAAGCTTTAAATTGCTAAACAATGACTCTGCACGTGCGTTATACTTTTTTGGTACATTTCTTTGCTGTCCTATACTCAACTACAACGTGAAATGACCAAATTCAAAGTTTTGTGTAGAACGTGAATACGTGACTGTGAATTTTCGTTTTTCTCCCTGAGCTGTAACGCCGTCCTCAGAAATTCAGTTCCTAGATAGTTCGGCTACATTAGACAGATTACACGAGTCGAAATAATCGCGAAGAAGTTTAAAAAATGGTGAAGTCGTTTTAAAGGGATGTTTTTCTTGGCGTTGCTGTCGTGTTTGCGAAGGTCCCTAATAGGGAACTTAAGCAACCACGACGGCAACGCCAACGAAAACGTCACTTTAAAAATGACTTCCAAATATTTCAAACTTTTTCGCGATAATTTCAACTCGTTCAATCTGTCTAATGTAGCCGAATAATCCGGGAGCTGACTCTGTAAGGTCGGCGTTACAGTTCAGGTATAAAAAGAAAATTCACTGTCGTGTGTTCACGTTCAACATAAAACTTTGAATTTGGTCATCTCACGTCGTTGTTTTGCAGAGGACGGCAAAGAAATGTACAAAAATCTGTATCGCACGTGCAGAGTCATTGTTTTGCTAATTAAACCCTTTGTTTTGTGACGTTCTCGTAAGCCGTCGCCGTCGTGTTTGCTTAAGTTCCCTATTCTCACACAACAGAAACCAGACGAATGTAATAAAATAACTGTACAATATTTCAATACAACGCAAATGCAATAATATTATACCCTTAATCAGGCAAGATACAAATCCAAAGCCCGTGAGCAAAATGCAGGGACAATCGTTCTTTTGAACAACTACGGCACGAAAGGCAGCTTCTTAAGTTTGTTCCTTTTATAAGTTACAGCTCCAGGTTTTTCGCTAATTGCAGAAGATTTAGAGGGTCCCGAACAGCTTTTAGTCGATCCACAAAGCACCATGACTCGATCGATAGGATATTCAAATTTCTCAGTTGTTGTCAGAATTGTCATGCCCAGAGCACCACGGACGAGAACGGAGCAGGCACAATAGCACCTTAACGAAGTAGACGTGCGCTACCGGATGTCGTGAATTTCCCGACATCCGGTAATGGCTGATACCAGAGCCCTACGATCCCACCGCTGACCAAACAGATCGTAGGCTCTGGGAAGGAGAATGCACCTTGCCATATAGGGTTAACGCCCTAGACTTCCACATGTCGAGATTAGACTGCAGTTTTTGAATTTTTTTGAATTTTGTTGCCCACTTCATCGTGCGAGACATAAGTTCCTAACATTTTGGTGGGGCTCTTTACCCATTTCAATTTTAATGGTTTTATGTCGTTCGAGGTCCATTTCCCAAGCCACATGGCTTTGGTGTTCTTCATGTTCAAATTTAAGCCCGAGAATCTACTGAATTCGTTTACGATATTCAACGCATTTTCTACTGAAGTCACTTCTGAGCAAAAGAAATTTGTATCGTCGGCAAACTGACCCAGTTTTATTTCCTGTCCAACAATACTTATTCCTTTAACATCAGGGCTTTGGCGTACCTTAGTCGATAACATTTCTGCTGCTAAGATGTAGAGATAAGGGGATAGTGGACACCTCCTGTCGTACTCCTCGTGAGAGTTGAAACCACTTCGTAGAAAAGCCATTATTCATTACCGCGCTTTCGATGTCAGTATAGAAAACTTTGATCCAGTTGTTTATGCTTGCACCAAAATTGAAAAGTTCCAAGACGCGTAGCATGAAAGGCCATTCTAGAGAGTCAAAGGCTTTTTGGAAGTCCAATGAAATCAAAATTCCTGGAAGCTTTTGCTTTAAAGTTCTATCCATTATATCGCTGATCAACCGAATATTCTCTCCTAGATATCTACCCTTTATAAAACCGGTCTGATCAGGGTGAATTAACTTAGGGAGTAGTGGTTCCAGTCTCTTGGCTATAGCCTTTGAGGCAATTTTATAATCAACATTTAACAATGTTATTGGGCGTCAGTTTTGCAGCAGCGAGAAAGATGCATCTTCTTTTGGAATGAGGGTTATAGTCCCTCTTCGCTGGGAGATTGACAGTTAACCTTTATCATAACCAGAGTTGAGACTGGCAACGACGTCCGGGCCTACTAAGTCAAAAAAGAACTGGTAGAATTCGACTGTGAAGCCATCTTCGCCAGGCGATTTTCCTTTGTCAAAGGAACGGAGAGCTTTTTCACATTCGTCGTACGTCAAATGGCCTTCTATTTCGTCACGTTCGACGTCAGGCAGTTTAGGTATGTTAACGTTGGCGATAAAGTGATGGAGATCAGGTTGTGAATCATTTATATTGGAGCTATAAAGTTCTTTATAAAACATCTCGATTGCAGACAGAATTTCTTTTCCATCCGTAATTACTTCCCCATCTTCCGATTCTAGCTCAAAGATTGTTTTCCTGTTATAATTTCGCTTTTCCAAGTTAAAAAAATACTTGGTGGGTTTTTCTCCGTTTTCAATCCAACGACATTTAGATCTAAACATGGCTGCCTTGCTTTTGTGATCATAAATTGATTGTAGCTCAAGTTTGAGTTCTTCATAATTTCTCAGACATTCGTCAATATCCTGTAGATCCTTACTATGGCAAATTTTTGCATCCAGCTCTTCAAGACGCTCTTTAATTTCACACTCTCTATTTTTCCGTTTGATAGCTTTATCTTTGGGTAAGAGATGATTAGCCTTCTTAGTTCCATTTTTAACATTTCCCAAAGAAGCCCCTTATCGGTAATGTACTTAAGCTTCTCGTAGAGAATCGGGTACATTTCTCCTATTTTCTCTGCAAACGTTTCATCCATAAGGAGTTCATTGTAAAATTTCCAGAAACCTGGACCTCGTGACTCTACTTTGGACCACGACAGCGTAAGGGATAACGCATTGTGACCTGGGGCAATAGATGGTTTTATGTCAACTTTTTTGACAAATCTAGACAGGTTTCTTGAAATAAGATAATAGTCTATTCTTAGAAGTATACGAGTATTTATTGACCTTAGGGTGACGCTTTCTATAGATGTCTTCAAGGTCAAGAGCATCCATTGTTATTATGATGCGATTCCTGTAATTAGTGGTCTCCAGGGTACCGCCTACCTTTTTGTCATCTTTCTGTAAAGCGCAGTTCCAATCGCCTCCAATTATCAGCGACGTCAACTCTGATTTATCAACCAATTGATTATTAAGATCCTGAATAAACAACAGTTGATCACTATTGTTATTTGGTGCATAAATATTGCAAAGAGACAGTTTCATGGAATCAAGCGTCACATAATGAGTATTCGCCCCCAGGGAATCTCGGTTGAGTGCATTCCACTTTCGCACTAACTGAGCTGTGAATTAACATGCAAACCCCTCTACTGTGTTGAGAGCCGTGAAAAAAACAATGGTTGTTTACCATTTACACGGGCAAGCCGGTCGGTTTACCGTTTGGGTCTGTTTGGGCAAATGGTAAGCAAATTTCCGTATTGGGAAAATTCTGTTCGGGACAGGCGCTTACCATTTGCAGAAATCCCTACCATTTACCAAAAAATTTGCACGACGGAGACGGCTAACGAGAAGGTCGCAAAACAAAACCCTTGATTAACGCACGTGCGTTCTTTTTGGTATATTTCTTTGCCGTTCTCTGCACAACTACAACGTGAAATGACCAAATTCAACGTGTAGAACGCAAACACACGAAGGTGAATTTTCGTTTTTATAATAATAATAATAATAATAATAATAATAATATAATAGTAATAACTTCATTCACGTGTCAAGTGATCTAGCACCCTGTAAAGACAGGGCGCTAATTGGGGACACAGCTATTTTCTAATTAATTTTCTAAACAAGTTCTTCCTGAACTGATACGCCGTCCTTACAAATTCAGCTCCTGGATAATTCGACTGCATTAGACAGGTTAAGCGAGTCGGAATAATCGCCAAGAAGTTGAAGACTATGAAGAAGACTATGAAGTCGTTTTAAAAGTGACGTTTTCCTTCCCGTTAAGCTCCCTAATTAATTGTTGTTGGGACAGAAAATGGCCGCGAGAGCCTGAAACTGGTGTCAAAGATTAGGTTTGAACAAATGGTAAACGAATTTCCGTTTGGAACATTCCGTCCGGAAAAACAGGACTACCTTTTCAGACGTTCCGTTGCTCCCGGAAATTTTGCACTGGAACGACCCGAAAAGTCGTGTACCATTTACTTTCCAACCGGAATTTCTGGAAAGTTGTTGTAAATGGTAAACAACCAATATTTCACCTCCCCATTCATGTCAGACATGCCGTCGCATCGACCGTTAAGCAGAAAATCGCCCAAAACGGCCTCCGGAAGCTCGGAAAAGCGATAAAAACACAGCAAACACGCAACAGGTAAGGTTTTTTAAACTTTATTTCGATTTTAATGTATTTTCGGCGGAAAACCGCCGATTATTTTCGATCGAATTTCAGCTCCATACAAACTCTCATATTACGCTTTGGTTACCTGTGCTCAGAGGTGTTTCGAAAAGAAAGTCGCGTAGTAGTGAAAATAACCTGCGATCAGGCTCTATTTTCGTTTCGCTTGGTGAAACATTCAGGCGGGACGGGCGAAACGCGAGCGACCAACATAAGAGAATATGAGAGCGATGCTAAAATTCGGCCTGATCGCAGGTTATAGTGAAAATGGTGGTAATACTACAAATAAACAAGTCAGATTACTTTCCTGGAATAATCTCAAAGCTCATCGAGATCTTTAGTTGAGAAGATCCACACTGGTGCACCATCCGGTGCAGTTTTAACGAACATCTTGCCGTCGATGGTCCAGATATTGAGGAGATATTAACTATAGGTCCACCGCGATCACCTTTTCATGTAAATTCGTTCCTCGGGGCTCTGTACTACAGAACAGTAACTAGGGAAAACATCCGATATTTTACTGACGTCTTTGAGTTTTGTTCCTGCTTTGTAGAGAGCTGTCTTAGTCTTGTGACTAAGAAACTTTATGATTATGGGACTGTTTCCCTTGCATCGAAGTTTATGTGTTATCTCTATGTCCCTTGCCTCCAGAGGTACATTGAGTGCTTGTGCAACTTTTATCACAGCTTCTTCGGTTGAATTATAAGCATTTTCCGGGATCCCATGAATTTCGATCGAGTTCCTACGGGAATACTGTTCTAATTCGTCTAGTTGGTCGTGCACGTTCCCAAGTTTATCAATTTGCTTAGCGAGAGATTTCTTGGTCGTCTCACGTTCATTTTGGAGAGCTGCGTTCTCGTTCTTGTACGTTTCCAAGGACTCTTTGAGCTTCTTTAGCTCTTGAGCCTTAGAGCTAAATGAGGACTTTAGGTGTGCCAAATCTTCTTTGAGTGATTTGTTATCCTTTAGAATACTGCTGATCGATTGCTGTATGTCATGAAGAATACCTTTTAAGTCTGTTAGGCTCGGTTCTGTTTCCATATCTTTTTCAACAAGTTCTTCGTTCCCATCCTCGCGTGCACCAGTTTCGGCCGCCATGTTTGCTTTCTTGACGATGTTGGTGTCGTCTTCGGAGGAGCCACGGTCGCCCCGTTTCAGCTTTTTAGAATGTCTTGTCATTAGTTGTTAGGTTAGACGTCCGTAGCGGCCGAAAAAAAAGGATACGGATACTTTGATCTTAGTTGGGAGAAGGAAAATCTCTCTTGCTCAAAAAACCAGTCTAACCCTCGCCATGCCACCTTGCCTCCCCTACTCCAGTTTATAAGCACAGCTCCCTGGAACAATTTTGCACGCGCTTAAGGGCTGTTTCCATCTCAGGTCTTATCTTGGGTCGATATTAACGCTAAAATACTTGGTGAGCTATCCCCAAACCTAGAAGACGTTGAACAAGAAAATTATATCTTCCGAATTCTTCACAGAGAAAGGGTAAGACATGTGCTCCTTCCATGTTAAAGTAGCTCCTGCACACCTTGTGTACCTACGTTTGTTCTTTGAAATGTAAATCCTATTAATAAACGAAAGTGAAAACCGATAAACAACCCGTGTCCTGCACCGTGATGAATTAATGTCAGTTTATACCCCTTTTATCCAGTTTATACTCCTTTTATCCCTCTGTCAAGTACGCAAAGTATATTTACACCACTGTTAGATTGATAAGTCGGGGTAATTTATGCAAAATAGAAGGAAAGACTATTGATCAGAATCGCGTGACCAACATTTCTGTTCATGATGCGTGACGAGTACAATAAAACGATTTCCACACCCAGACATCAAAAATTCGGAAATTTGTTCAGAAAGCAGACGCTTTATCCGCGGTAAATATGTCAGAGATCGAGTACAATAATTTACTCTTCGAAATAAGCCAGAGACTGGACGAGCAGAATGCACTTAAACAACTACTTATCATGTGTAGAGGGAAGGTGGCTACTCGGAGCGATGACAGCATCCAAGATGTCTTCTCGTTGTTTGAACAGTTGGAGGAGAAGGGCTTTCTTGGACTTGATCGTCTAGAAATAATGAAAGACATGTTAAAAGGTGTAAAGGAATGGGCTCTTTTTGGAAAAGTAAAGAAGTTGGAGAGTAAACGAAAGGAATATATGGGCTTACTTGAACAAATCATTCGGGTACTCGACGAGCTCAATGATTTGGAACGACTGATCTCGATGTGTAGGGAAAAGATGGCGGAAGCGATAGAAGGAAGCATTCATAACGTACGGGCCTTGTTTAAAGTGCTGGAGAACCACAACTGTCTGGGAATTAACTGCCTTGGCATGTTGAAGGAGATTTTGATACAAACGGAGCAAAACGATCTGCTTAAAGAAGTGGAAGTTTTTGAAGAACGAAGGAATCGGGAGGATGAGTTTGAGAGTCGGAAAGGTATTTGTGTAGTTATTTCCTGTTTTGTCCAATCACCAGTTTTCTTTAATTTTTGGCCACGCGTCCAAAGAGTGAAATTGAACTGACTTTTCTGGCGGTTGGAATATTTTACTGAACGCTGAACACGGCATGCCAAATGTGCAGAACGACGAATATCATAGTATTAGAATAAACACAGCTCGAAGACGTACGCCGGGTAGGGAATGCACACCGTGACACTGTTGTAGTGTCAATTATTGTAATGGCAGACAGCTACAGCTAACAGCTGCAAGCCTTGTATATTCGATTTGGCGTTGTACAAACTCCTCTGCAAATTTGCTGTTTTGTAGTTTCTTGTGTGTAGTAAACTTTTGTTTTGGCGACTTTTACGAATGTTGTTATCTAAATTTTGCTCCAGGCCCACTTTGTATACCAGTGTGACTGAGTGGCCTGCCATGGTGAAGTACATTTACTTACTTACGTGCTTAATTGCTTTCTGTTTGATTTGTTTCAGCACAAGCAACTGCTTTCGTATCGTCAGTTGGTAATACTCTGATCGGAGGTAAGCCTGTAGACCACCAGAATGTCATCTACCCTATTTGTAAGAGCGAGGCTTGCATAAGCCCAAAGAAGTGATCGTGTGATCAGTAGTGCTGTTTCGTAGGGTATGCTGAAAGCATGATCTGTTATCCCACGTATGCCTTCCGAGGTGGAGCAATATCTAAGCCCCGCCTACATCTACGAGCTGACATCTACTTGATTTTTACTTCATTTTATACTTGTGAATGCTACTTTTTTTAAATTGCGTTTGATCTTCCGTTTTAGTCCTTGTTGAATGGTATGCGATTATGTGATTTAAACTTCACTGTCTATGAATGTGAACTGTGACTGAATATTATTTCTCATTGGCTATTTCCGTAAAACTTCGTACAAAATTGTGTTTAAACGTTCTTGAAAATCTTGTTTTAACTATTAAAGCCTCGTTCAAATTTCATTTAATATTCCTGGGTCGAGCTTGGCCAGAACATTCAGCAAGCTTTCAAGCTGAACTTTTCACAGTCCATTTTGCCAGTTTGCAGGGAAAGATGGATCAAGAAGAGAAAGGCAGGGTTTCTGCGTCAAGCCTTGTCTCTTACAACAGCTCCTGCTCCTTTATAAATTCTCTTTGTAACATCCTCTGTGAATTATAACATTTCTGTGATTTCCTTGGCCAGCACTTCAGCGAATTTGAGGAAAGTACCTCCTCTAGCCTTTGCCGTCGAAAAAAGCAGCAAGAGCGATTTTAAAGAGCAGCCTCCAGCTTCTTCTAAACGCTTAACAATCTAGCTGACGGTAAAGCTATGAATTGTTAGAATTCGTAGAGGAGCAGGAGCTGTTTGAACAAAGAAGCCTTGACGCTTCACTGAGCACTTCTCTCTGCCTTTCCTTTCCCGACAAATGGCAAAATGGCCGCCTGAGTGTGTGAGCTGAAAATGAGATTGCTGCATGTTCTGGTCAGGTTTGCCCAAGGAAGAAGAAATGATACTTGAACAATGTTTAGATTAGATAATGGGTAAAAGGCGGTAGGAAATCGCAGATTAAAATTAATAGATAATGAAGCTTAAAAGATATCAACGAGAATTTGCTACGTGTGAGCAGGCATAACCACGTGCCATTAACCCATGGAACACTCATTGTATCTGATGAACAGTTCATATGTAGCTAGTAGGTCAACGTCCAGTTCATCTGAGTAATGAATGTAAGACTACCAAAATTACAGCGGCCTCTGAATGTAATTTTTGTATCTGTGCTACATAATTATATTCCAATATTCCAGAGTCAGAGTCTCAGTTAAGGTGAGAGGTAGTTAACGTGAGAGCCAAACCTACACCAAGTCCCAAATCCTGAAGTGCCTTTGTGGACAGCTCAGCTCTCACCTTCATCTGACTTTTTGGCGCTGGGAAATGTTGACCCTGATAGAAGGGACGCAGGCACTGTCTGTCATTATAGTCAGGTATGCCGTTCGCTTAACCATCAACTAGACATGCTTATGTTCTTCTTTATAGTCCTCAACATAAAGACTGTCTTCAAAGTGGTCGCAGGTGGTATAACAGTAGCTTCCACCTTGGAGATTTTGAGTCGAGGGTCCACATATGACCAGCTCGTCAATGGTGTTAATCGCTGTGTGCTTCCCGCAGGAACCAGCCTGCTTCAAATATCTGAAGGTTGTGTGTGCCTCACAGTCCAAGCAGAAGATTTATCAGCTCTTAACACTTTGTGGAGTTTATACCAGGAAGGGACTCTCAAGGAACGCCTGCAAACCTTCTTTGTCACTGAGGAAATAAGGGAACTTGCTGGCGGAGAGGAAGTGGAAGTAATTGTGACCATAGAAGAACAGGAATATGAGAAAGCACGTGTCGAGTTGACCAGAAAAAGGAAAGCTCAAGGTATTAAACTATTTTGAACTTGTTTAAAGTTGAAAGTTAGATGTCCGCGCTTACTTAACAATACCTTATAGTGCGCAAACAATCTCAGTTGGTTAAATGGTCGCACAGTTACTAAACCTGGTAAGCAAAATTTCGTAAACTATTCATACAGCATCACTCTTGTCCTTGATAATCCATCTCGTGAAATACTGATGTAATAATAACTTATTGACTGAGATATAGTTCCCGCATCATATTATCTGTTATTTTGTAATGTTTAATGTTTATTTTGAGGGCCATATGTTAGAAAACTGTAAAAGGTTAATATGTTCACCCTCGTTAAATAAAGTGTATTGTATTGTATTGTATTGTATCGTTTTGTACCCCCCAACAATGTTTCTTCCATGGTTTCATTTATTTACCTTTTTAACTGCGCGAAGATGCTGACAATCAGGTAGAGATGCAGCCTAAAAAAAGGAACCGAAGAAATTCCGATTCTAATCTGTACTGCAAAGCACGGGATGGTGAAGGACCAAACGAAAGAATCGTCGAACCAGAAAATCCTTTATTGAATCAGGCCAAATACCTGGATCAAGAGAGACTTGCTTTTGTTCAGCGGTATTTAGAAAAAACTGAGGATGCACGTAGCATGACCACAGAAACAAGTGACAGTGGAATGCCCGGAACTCATGGCGCACCATCTGAACTTGGAATAGAGGAAATAAGCGGTAATGTGAAAGTTTTTGTTATAAATAGTTTTTAATTAAGTTTCTGGCAGGTCCCCACCGCCTTTAGGTTGCCTCAAACCAACCTGCCTCAACAAAAAGTATATGTATGTATGTACGTACGTACGTACGTACGTACGTACGTACGTACGTACGTACGTATGTATGTATGTATGTATGTATGTATGTATGTATGTATGTATGTATGTATGTATGTATGTATGTATGTATGTATGTATGTATGTATGTATGTATTTTTTTTATATGGAAAAGTTCAGGGACACCCAACGGTTCGTTATCTGTTCGGAAGGCCTAAATCGCTTGAGAAATTCGGATTTAATTGCAGTGAAAACTAGAAATTTCTTTCGCGAAACATCACATCAAAATTTCCTAACAAGGGGACTGATAAATTCCTATTGTTTTGTTTACCAAAATTTTCTGGGGTCTAAATTTTCAGCTTAAAATTCCTAACAGATGAACATCTGTTAGCTTACACAAATATGTCTTTAAAAAGCTCTCAAACAAACTGAGAAAGTAGAAAATGATATTTCAAGTATTTCGCTGAATTTTCTCGTTGGGTGCCACTGAAAAGATGATCGTGGGGAAAGGTCTGCTATATATTTATTCTATATCTTTATTACAGAAACAAGATGCAGAAAAATGCAAAAATGGGTGATGTCACGTCGCCAGCGGGAAACCACGTGAACGAAACATGTTTTTGAAGTTGTTTTCTGAGCGAGCCTTTTTCCTTAAAAGAAATTCGCCATTTGAGTTAAATTGGCGATATATGCGGCTTTTTCAACAGTTTTTTCTCAACCTATGGTGGTTTTGCCTTTTGCCAATTTGGTTATTATTTTCTGTGCGTTGAGGAAGTCTTCAGAGTTCGGTGGGGGAGGGGGAAGTTATACGAGTTTTTCTTTTCATTCAGCGATTTGGCCTTTTTTGGCCCAGCTGTGAAACGAAATGTGTTCAGAAAACGAAGTACAAATTGCCTGTGACTCCGGTCCTTCCTACGTCATCTCGGTTACGCAATGACGTGCTATGATCTTCATCAGAGTGTTACATAGAAACGCAATATAAGGTAGTCAAAAGGAACGCAAAAACGCGCCATTATGTGATTGTAACAACACGACCAATACTGCGGAGCTTGATTTAGCACTTGCATATATAAGAAACATTTTCGCTTGCATTTATTGTTTTGGTAGCCTATGCCCAGGTTCACTTAGTGTGTTGTTCGCGCGAGTACTGGCGTTGGCGGTGGAGCCACGATTTGCGAGCCGGTGAGAAGAATGGGGCAAGGAAAAGTCTTCCTCGTCCCATTCTTCTCGCCGGCTCGCAAATCGTGGGTACTCGCGCTGTCACTCGCGCTAATAAGACACTAAGTGAGCCTGCTCCCAGGCCATTGTTTTGGTGGCTTAAGAAGTGTCACATGTTCCTCATAACTAAGCATTTAGTGATCTGACACTTCCATGAGGCTGTTCTGTTAAAGTGTATACGACAGATTTTTTTGTAAGGATCCTCTGGTTCTGAATAGCTTGTTTCTCGATCCCGAGTTCTGTTTCGCTTTCAACTTCAGAAGTTGGCGATACTCTGAAAGCTCAAAATCACTGCGCAGATTAGAAGTAACAGCAGTATTTTCACATAATTTCGTGCTTAATTTGGCGGATGCGGAGTAAAAACTAATGAAATGTATTAGATCTCCGCAATGCGGCCCACGTAGTTTGTTTTGGCGGCGACTCCGTTCCTGGAATGACGTCACAACGTGACTATCCCCAGCTCTCCCTTTGCGCGGTTTTTGACATGACCGGAAGTAAAATTTCACGTTTTTTAACGGTAAAAGCGCGGGGAATGAAAATCGAAATCGAAAAACAATTTTTGATATTCGTATCAGGATGCCATTAAGATTCGATCAGGCAAAAAAAAAAAAAGAAATCTGTCATATACACTTTAAGAGAAAGACCATCGTACATGCGGCGCACTCTACTTCAAGCAGTAAACGTACACCGTTTTTTAGGAATAACGAAGCCTTGTAGCCTGAGAAAGGCAAAACGTTTAAGACGGACATGTCAAGACCATTCTCAGTGCTTCATTAGTAAATCATTTTGGCAATATTTTGAAGAAACTTGATCCAGGCAGTGTTGATTTTTTGTCTCAATAGCTGTAATTAAACAAAATGTGATGTTCGGAATCGATCATGGAGATTTTGTTAGTCAATGTTTATTTTATTTGCCGTACGCCATTTTTAAAGCCTGTTGAGAAACGTTATGTGTGACCCCTAAAAATGCATCGAAACACTTTAACTGAAACCTGGATATAACAAACTAACTAGGATATAACAAATCACGACTCACAGCAAGCAAAAATGTTTTTTTTTTCTTTTTTTGTAGGTCAACGGCTAACTTTCTTTAAGTTTCTTGTACATATTGGGAACTTAATTCCCAAGTTGTAGGCGCAAGCATACTTTGCTTAAGACATCTGGCTACGTGTACAGCAAACTGAAGAAACGATTGAAGCTATTTTATAGTTAAATTTTTATGGCCACTGATGGTTTAAGTAATTCATACGCAAGTGTTGTGATGATTTAGGTCCCACTGAAAAACTCAGGATGAAGTGAGTTATGTCTGAATCTAATAGCTTAGACACAACGACTATCGGACTTTAAAGAATCTGGGGACTGTGGTTTTACGTCATTCCTGTGCAGATGAATTGGATTAGTGGCGGCTTGCGGCTTGTTCTATCAGTCTGTTAGACAGCACTATTAGACAGCACTATGATGTATTTTTCATAATTCCGCAGACGGACATTTGGGATACCATACGTTTATCACAAGATGACATTCGAATTCGATCGTCTTCATATCCTAGTTTGCAAATAATTAAAATCAATGAGAATTTGGACCGTGCAAAACCCTAAGCGAACAAGATTCTCTATCCACTTTGGCGCTAGAAAACAACGTTGATTGAGGAGAGGGGGAAAGGAGGCTTTTTTACCATCTTACCATCTTGTATTTGTTTTCATGTATGAAATACAGAAATACACTCGCAGTTTGCGTTTGTCTCAACTTGTTCTATGAAAGATCGAACTTATGCAATGCTATCTTGTAGTATACCGTGAAATTTCCCATGAGTCGTGATCACTTGAGTTTCCTTGTGTAGCAATTGGCATGGGATAAAAAGAATTAAAATGATAAACTTTGAACGTGTTCGTTAATCAATCAATCAATCAATCAATCAATCAATCAATCAATCAATCAATCAAAACCTTTATTTATACACGATGACATTTAAAGCTTAGTAGCTTGAGGGGTCGTGTATAGGATATATAATTGCACAAATTTTGGACTAAAATAAGTTTAAAAGACGCTTGAATAAAACACTAAATCTTAAAATACTTTTAAATGAACACTTTCTTAACAAGTTCACGGATGTTTCGACAATGAAACGATCAAAAACATCTAAAACGTCTCACTGTACAGGTTACTAAAATCAACTGATGTCTTTAATTGCATTCTGCTCATGAATACTTTTAATAAAACTACCTAGGGATACTGCTTTGCGGCACTCTCCTGGTAAATGGTTCCATAGAATTGCCCCTCTGTAGGCTATTGAAGATTTCATGATATTTGTTCTAAAAGATGGAATAACTATCAGATGGCTTCTTCTCAAATTGTACCATGACTGAAACTTTGAGATATGTATTGACATGCAGGAGGGCGAGACATTATGGAACATCTTATAGATGAGCTTTAGAATCGATAACTTGTACCTAGTTCTTAAAGTATCCATTTAGCGCGAGCAAGTACTTCTGCCGATGGCATAACCCGAGGTCGCACTGTCTGTTAGAAGTAAGATTATTTTTCATCATGCATTTTTCAGTTATCTCTCTTTAACTAAGATGGTTTTATACCTTCTGTATTTAGATTCCACGTACAAACTTTGCTTCAAAGATCTGAGAGACGACATGGTGCAGAAACTGGTAAACAGTTTTGAGAGCGACCCAATTTCACTGGAATGGCTTCATCACTCATTTGGGCTGCACTATCCCGGGCAACTGGGTCGTGTCTTTAAATTATTTCCCCACACTCCTGTCAAGCTGTTAAAGGACGTTTGTGAGGCCCTACAACTACATGACGTCGTAGAGTTGTTAGAGAAAGAAAGACCACGTATACTTCGTCCTGCTTTTCCCATGAAAGAAATAGAAAAATTATCGCATGGGAGGAAACGCCCAACAACATTTTACAGTAAGGTGGCAGCTTTGATTGTCGATGACGGTACAAGTCCTACGGTCAATGTGGCTAAGAGAATTGGATCATTTTTTGAAGCTTTAAATTCGCAGAACGCAGCCATCACTATAACGGCGGGGCCTTTGATCGGATTATTGGAAGAACTGCCACAGCTGGAGTACAGGGTGAAGGAAATGAGGGTTGATGAGAATATCGAGAAGGAGAAGGAGTTGCAGGTACGGGCTCGGATGCAAACCGCTGATCCAACTGCGTTGGACAAATCTAGGTTGGAGACACAGCTAGAAGAACTGAGAGAAAGGAAAGAGCAAAGGACAAAAGAAAAGGCGAACATCGAGAAAGAGATAAATCAGAAGAAGGATGAGCTATCGCAGGAGAGAGAGAAATTTCAAAGAGCTCTTTCTTCAGTCATAGATCAATGGGTACACAAAGAAGGTTGGTTGAAATTTGATAACTACAAATGCTTGTTTTTCACATGATCACTCATGTCCAATATACACAAACTGATACGGACTGATAAATTAGCCTTACGATCTGTACGGTTAGTACAGACCGTAAGAGGGTAATCGGTCCGTATACAGTCCGCTTTATCCTCTCTTGAGTCCGTTAACTGTATGCGTCTCGTTATACGTTAGTGATTCAGATGGTTATGAGTGAAACGGTTTGTCGATCTGTATACCCTCACTATCTGAAAGTTCTTTTCTTTGGTTGATGCTACTTGCTTATTAACTACTACCTAACTCGAACTCCCGTTATTTCGAACAATTTTTGGTTTCTCTTGCGTGCTAGAGATAGCGGACGTCTACAGTGTTTTCGACGGCAGACCTGTTAACGGTTAACAATCTGTTTATTCCATAGATAAAAAATCTACGCTTTTTGCGGTATTTGGTATCTGTGGTAAGGATATTGTAATAGAGGAACATTTGACAAAGGAGTTGGCGCTCATTCCAGATGATGCGAAGCTTGTAATTACTCCTTTAGGGAAGGAGTACAAACGGATCAGAGAAATTCCCGAAACTCTACATGTTGAGGTTTATAGCCGAATGCCTAGCTATTTGGGTCAATTTCTGGACACCATGCTGGAGGTTCTTTCCAAGCGCTGGCAGACGATGGACCTCATTTCAACGATGCGAGAGGTTCAAAGGACGTTTTTTCGCAAGAACATGGACTTCTTAAGGCCTTTAGGTGTTCGCGGAGGGAGGGACACGCCATGTACAATAAGTGATAGTTTGTCTTTCCTCCCGAGATTGCAGAAGACAGAACAAACTTTGCTTAGTGAATCATAAAACAGTGAACACTACTGAACGAGGCTTAGGGGATCCTCTCTGTTTGGAGTACCGATTTCACTTTTTTAATTTGAAATGTATGTCATGCAGATGTTTAGTAGTTGCTCGTCAAGTGTTGGAGATTGGCAATAACCTGTCGGCAACGAGTGTTACCGGTGTTATGTTTATAGACAGTCCTCCAGCTGGACTACGACCTCCGGATGACCTGGTCGAACCTTCGCTTATGGAGTCTCTCGTAAGCGATACGTCTTGCAGGTGGACACTGAACTGCAGTCACAGGAATCCCGTCGTCGCAGTAATCCTGTAAACGAACATCTCTCGTGTATTGCGACACTCCTAGTTTAAAATTGAAATTTTTAATGTTTCCAATCAAATACGAGAGAAACGATATTCAAGGGGTTTGATATTCTTAAGAAACACTCGAGTGTTTGATAGATTTTCTCAACTCAAATCACTAGGAGATGCTCATTAAGACCGTGTATCCAAACCTCTGCCATGCTTATGATTTTTTAAAATGATTTCGAGAAAACCATTTTTTCAACTAACTGTAGTAGAGGTTCAGGTAATTTTGCGCACCGTATTACATTTATAGTGAATGGGTGTGACGACTTTTTTGGAAACTTTGACAAGTAACATGTCTTGTGTCGAAACATGCGTATAATCGCTTGATAATCGTTATACTGTTGAGAAGTTAAAACAGGGATCTATTTGTTGTTTATTTAGTTTGTTGCTTAGTTACTGTTCGAATCAGAAAACCGTGGACACATTTATTAACCTTTGAAATAACTAAAGGGAAAACAGAAGACGACTTATAATTATTTGTAAAGGTATTGCCAAGTGACTTCGTATAAATTGTCCGTTTGTTTAGATTTCCTGACGTTTGAGCTTTCGTCCGGTTGGTAGCCACGAAAGTTAATGTATCACAGTCAAATATAAGTGTCCATGGTTTATTTTATTCGCACAGTAAGAGTAAGCTTAGCTGTTGGTCATAAGTGTTTTTCAGTATCTGGGTCAGTTGACTTGAAAAGGTCAAGGCAAGCAAACAAAAAGTTGCGACAAGTAACTCGTCATTATTGGTAGTTTGTTTTTCTATTCGAATTTTACCACCATCTATTTAGGATTTGTACAGAGTCTAGAGCATGATCTGTTCAGTACTTTTGTAGAGCTGAAAATTTTAGAAAATTAAGTCTTGTTCTAGAAAAGGAATGGAGATTTGTTCAAGCTGCATGAAGTTGCTTAAGTCCATACCAATTAGGAAGCTTTTTACTTTTCAGTCAACTTACGTTCAGCCACTGATCATTACTTTTAGAAAATAAAGGACTTGTTGTTAATATTAACACCCACACACATGAAATAATTAAAGTACTCTTAGTCTTTTCACTTATATAAATGGCACCGGCATCGGTTTAAACTGTCTCAATCGAGATTTGAGTCTGTTGAAAAGTTGGCATAATTCCTAAACCAAACAAACTGAGGAAGGTGATTTTTTTTCTTTTTTTCCCCTTTTTGACACATAATACGGTAACAGCCCACTAACCGAATGCGGTTGGTCCCTACAAAACACGACTTAACAGGGTGTCCCGTTAGTCAATATTGTATATTGCAAACAATAAATAACCAATAACTAAGATTATCTTTTTCCTCGTTCTCGTGTTGTCAAGTTGTGCCTCTATCACTTGGAAAGAAAGGTTGAAGGCTCTTGAAACAGCTGGAAAAAAGAAATTTTAGCTCTTCTGATTAATGACAGAACAAAACCGAGGAAATGAAACCAGGCACAGCGGCTGTTAAAAACCGTTATACGAGGTACTGAGGGTCTCCTTATCTTCCAGAAAAAGTCCTCCTATGCCGTCTTGTAAAGATTTGGATTCTACATGACGGGAACCTCACCTCTCCAATTCCCGCCATCTTGCTTTCCTGAGTTTGCAATGAGAAAGCCTGGTAAAGACTAGTGCGAAACTGGTGTGTGAGATTGGTACACTGAAACCAAAAAAATTAGAAAGCCGTTTGGGAGACGTCAATCAAATCAAACAAAACAGGACAAGGTTGAAACGTGACAATACTGTTGGTTAACACCCCAGTAATTTTTGAATGGCAATATTAGTTGCGCGTTTGTTTTGATCAAGAACAAGCATCACTTCAACCGAGCAACAAGAAAATGTCGGTCCAACATGGGATGATAAACGTTCCAACATTGTTGGACCAACAAAGTGTTGGCTAACAATGTTGGAACGTTGAGCCGAGGCTTGGAGTCGATCCCTGCCTCAAGTCAAGCTTCCTTGCCGTAAGATCCCTGCCTCAAGCCACAAGACGCAATCATCACTAAATCAGTTTTGTAACAGTTTTAAAACAGACACTTGAGAAGTATTTTTTGCTTAAAAATACTTCAGAGCGAACAACAGATGCGAAATACGAGTTAGAGAAGCAACCTTTGTAATAAATCTAGCCATTACGACACAGCAGGTTTTGAAAGCATGTCCTGACGTTGTTTTGTTTTGTTCTTTTGTTTTGGTAATTTTTGGAAGAGCTTGTCTAGTATAAAATCTGTCAATTTAAAACTATCTGTAGAAACTAATATTTTTTGTTCTCGAAACAACAACAACAACAAAACAAAAACAGATTATGTCGTCGCCATTTTCGATAAACTCAGTAAGCGCCACTGGAGTTCCTTTTCTGTATGCTTCCTTTAACCGTGAGCTCTTGCCGCCAGACTTCAAACCTAGTGCTATTATACAATTCGCTGTTGTTTGTTTGAACAAAATCAGTGCATGTATTTTTTATTTCTTTTTTCTTGTTGCCTGCATTAATGACCTTGAACGCGAGTGTATCTATTTTACCTTGCGCACCTTAATTACTGGTGTCAGGGTACCCACAGGCATACCATCTTCTACTTGGTGCACGGCGCTTTTGAATTACCATTTCAGTCATGAAATTAGCCTTCTAAAGTCGACGTTTAGGGCTTATATAACTAATCAGCGAAAGACCTTGGAATACTTTTGGACAGCAATTTGACATTTAACGAACGTATGATATATACAGCCTCGTATTGTATGGCACGCTTGAGACAAATTAACAGGGTGAAACATTGTACTGGGACATGTTTTGATAGACAAACGTTAATTATCTTAATCAATGCCCTAGTTTTTAGTAAGCTCTTTTATTGTTCGTCAGTCTGGAGTAACACAACTGAAGCTAATTTCAGTAAGATCCAGGCCGTGCAGAACTTTGCTTGTAGGATTGTTTCTGGGACCAAGAAGTACGATCACATCACACCATTATTGAAAGAACATAAGTGGTTACCAATTAGAAAGCAGTTATATCTTAGGAAAGCTATTCTAGTTTTTAGAGTAGCCCCGCAGCTCTTAACAGCCTCTAATTTCATTGGATCTTGGTATCACGCAGCTCTATTGTTTTCGGGGCTAGGGTCCGTGTTTTGTTGTTTGGTGTATTGTTTTCTCAGTAAATCAGAGAAGACCGTATAAGAGCTGCGACATCGCCCAGTTTTTAAGTGTATGAATGGAATTGCCCCAGGTTATTTAGCGGATAGGTTTGTCAAACGATTTAGCATTTCAGGCCGTTAAACTAGGAGCTCTCAGTTATTAGCTATTCCGCATTCTAATCAGTTTGTATTTGCCTTTCTACGTTATATTAATATTTATTTATTTACCATTCTTGTAAGTACTTCTGAAAAGCCCTGTATATTGGGATGACGTACTGTATAATAAAGTGTATGTAAACATAAACAGTCAAAACTGTTGATTCGATGCTTCACTTTGTTGTTCTGTGTTTTTAGTCGAACAAGCACAAGTCTATAGTTCCGAGTAAGTCAAACTTCAACTTGGTGCACCAGCTTTGGTGAGGTTCAAATGTACAGAACAAACACAAAGCAGCAAAGAAAAACATGGCGTTAACAATTTTTTTAGTATAGTTTATTTCATTTTGGTCCCCTTGAAAAGCTCTTAATATCGCCTTTAGGAAAGCTAATTTGATAATTTAAGTAGCCATTTAATAACAGAGTCCACCAAAACACAAACACCACCCCAGCACCAATGAAGGATAGTTGGCCTGTGGCTTACCTAGACATTCTCTGAAGCTAAATGCATGGGACTTTAAACCTCTAAGTCCATCTGATTTTTTAGGACTTCCAATTCTAAAATTCTTTGTATAGCAATGGCTCACTTCAATCAGCATATTGAAATATTATACCATAAGGTATAATTAGGAGAGCAAGGTCGGCGTAGTGGTGGGAGCACTCCCTTCCCACCTGTTTGACTGGGTTCGGTTCCAGCGGTTGGCATGTGGGTTGAGTTTGGTGTTGGTTCTCTCCTTGCCCCGAGGGTTTTTCTACGGTTTCTCCGGTTTTCCTCCCTCCATAAAAACCAACTGTTCCAAATTCCAATTCAACCTCGAAGTCAAGTGTTTACACATGAGCCCCAAGGCGACTTAACTCCCTACACTATGACGTTAATTTGATTTACCATGTACCACAATTGGCACAACGAATTAATCTAATCGTGTTGTAAAAATGACAGTTGTAATTTAGAGTTGTGCTCAGTTTTAAAATTTTATTTACGATTCTATAACCTGAGCCGTTTGCATAGTACTTTTGAGGCCACTTCTGAAATACGAAAGCCCCAATAATTCGTGCACAGGACGTAACGTTACAGAAGTAAGTAGGTACTCATATACGGTAAGTTATTTTCTGGTTGGAGCTGTGGGACCTTAAACTTGGTTTGCATCAAAGCGAAGCTACACCTTGTGCAAAAGACAAAAAAAGGATTCAGTCCACATAGAAGAAAACAAGCTTTTTAATAATTAGTCAAAATCTTTCCCACTGAAGTAAACATTGCAGAATAGACTTAGCAAACAGCAGGTTGTGGGTGAGTGAACTTCACTCAAAATAACATTGTTTAATTGGGCACACTCTTTCCCACTCTCAATCTCAAAGGTCTTTCATTCGTTTAGGGACGCTAGTAACTCTCAACTTACTCTATTATCGTTTCACGTCCTTGATAAGCTATTCTCAAACTTAAAACTCGTCTTTCAAAAAAGTGCATGTATTCGAAGATCTTCTAAGGAGGAAAAGTCGGTGAAGTTCTGGTTTTTTGAAAAGAGAGAGTTAAAATTTTCTACAACTATTAGATAACATGTTAGGCTATAGTAGAGACTTTTTTAACCCATAAAAAGTATACCATAAAAGGCAATATGAAATAACTTTCCCTTTTTAACGGGTCATTGGGTCAGGATTGAAAAATATACGTGCCTTAATTTTTAGCCGTCTGAATCGAATGGTAAGAGTTTGTCGGCGCTTGTTTCAGACAAAGAGAGAGTTGAATCTCGTTGTCGAGCGCGCCATTCCGAGACAACACATTGAATTTGTAAACCAAATGATCCAGTTGGGAACGCGCGCTTCGCATTTCTGTCGGTGGGAGTCCCTGTGTTGTAACCCTTGCGTAAGATCACAGGACACCGTTCTAGCATTCATACTTTTTTCCAAACGAAGTTGAATTTTTATCATTAGCTGACGCTCGCCTTGGGTGTTTTGGTTTGTTTAAAAATTTCCAGCATTATGATAACGGCCTTGCATTTTCATTCATTCATTCATTCATTCATTCATTCATTCATTCATTCATTCATTCATTCATTCATTAACGAACGAACGAACGAACGAACGAATGAATGAATGAATGAATGAATGAATGAATGAATGAATGAATGAATGAATGAATCTTACACTGTGCGAAGTTAGTGCAACTTCATCCCGTGGTTGTGGGTTTGCTATAGAAACCAAGAGCCTCTTGTAGTCCTGTTAGTTTTCAAGAGACCTTGATCGATAGTAAATTGTCTTTCATCTGAAGTTCATAATTTACTAATTGGCATAAAGCGTGTTAATTAACTTTCTCCAAAAATTTTTAGGTCGACTGGAGGTATTGAAAGACCTCCTCAGGCGTGTAAGGGAGTGGTATCTTTTTGGAAAAGTAAAATTGTTCGAGAGCAAGGAAAGGAATACCTCGGTTTGCTTCAACATATTATTTCTGTATTCGTCGAATCCGATCTGGAATGACTGATCACTATTTGTAAAGGGAAGATAACGAACGAAAGTGAAGCCAACATTCACGACACTGGTGCATTTAATACCGTCGAAAGTGCCAGAAAATTTCAACTGTCTGGGAATTTACTGTTTTGGCATCTTGGAGGAGAGTTTGAACCAAACGGAACAAGCCGAACTCCTTATCGACCTTTTGAGAGAACTATTGTTCTTTATTTAAACTTCACATTTCAATCTAGGGAACCGATCTCCGGAGACCCGTTTGAGAAGAACGACTGGAGAAGGCCTCACTTTCGCTCGGACCACTGACGTGGCCCGAAACGGATCGACCTCGGCGAAATAAGGCCAGGGAGGCCTAAATAACTTCGCGAATTAGTTACTTTGTACCTTGTTAAAAGTAGTCTAACTCGCTGTTAATTTTGTTGTAATAGAATAAATAAGAACGATAAACTTGAAGTAATCACAGAGTGAAGTCCTGAGCGGAATACCACGCCAGGCCAATCAGAAAACAGGTTCGTGGGCGAACGGGTTTTCAAAATCCTGGGTTTTGCCGACAAGCCTTTTCTTCCCCCCCCCCCCCCCCCTCCTCCTCGCACTTTTTTAAAACTTTTTTTTGGAATTTTTGCGCGGCCAAAAAGCAAAAAATACTTCAAACGTGCGGAACGTCCTACGGAAATGCTTGCTACGCAGGCTGTAACCGGGTGGGTCTATAAGTGGGGGGTTTCATTGAGTTATAGTGGAACGAGAAGAAGTGGAACGACCGGCAAGGGGAATGAGCGGTGCAGGTGCTCCCCATCCCAGTTCGCCCTCGGCTCACTCCGCTCGTTTAAGCTCGTAGATTTTGTTTACGCCCTTTTCCTCATTAAGGAGCGTGTTCACAGGCTACCTCAGATGCTAGCTCGCAATCTAGGCTGTTCTCGAACCATGCAAGTCCCTGAAGAGGAAACCAGCCCTTCTGAGCACGTAGCGCCATAGTAGGCGGGTTGAAGAGTAACCACTGATAGATTTCACATTCACAAGTTGAGAATGTGTTCACGCATTTGTTTGCTCTGAGTCTGGAGGTCTATCCATTTCTCATTTCCCCTCCCCTTCAATAAAGGCTGCTGATAACGACCCATATAACTGGACTGCTTGGGTAGTCCAAACATCTAGGATATTTTTGAGCGCGAACGGGTATTTACCATTACATATACCCGTTGCCATTTTTCCATTTTCCCATTTATGTGTAAACCTAGTTGGAATGAGGTGAAAACATACATAGCACTACAGTACGCACGCCTTAGCGGGGTTTTTGTTTTCCTTTTATTATTTGATCGCTATTAGTGACGAATATCGGTGAGTGATATCAAGCAAAACGTACTGTCACTCCAGACTTTTCACTACTTTGTTTATGAAGTGTCGAAATGAACGAAAGATTTACCTTCGACTGCCCCAAAATTATACACAAGTATCACATTTACGAGCCCGAATTCTCAGAAACTTACAACGTAATATGAATGTTTCCTTCAACGAAGCCTAAAACAATCAATCAAATTTTGCACTATTCTTATTCATCAAGATGCAAATGAGTGGCTGTTAATTTGCATTTTCAATGCAAGGTGGTGTTTGTCTAGCGTGACTTCCTACTTAGCGTCAGATCATGCTGTTCTCGGATGACTGTGTTAATCGACTACAGAGCAGAGAGAAGCTTATTCCATCAAGATCTATTGTGAAATGTCGTCTATTGGCTATCGCGGTTTACTCTATGAGGTAAGCCAAGAATTGAATGATTTGAGTAAAATCAATAAGATCCTCTACACCACCCGCAGTGAAGGATTGATCGCGGACGACAGTGGATCTTACAATGCTCAAGTAAATCCAGGAGACAACTTTGCTGTTTTCATGACAAAACTGTTCTCAGATTTGGAAAAGGAGGACCATCTTGGAATTGATAACTTAGAGACACTAAGAGGTCTTTTGAAAGGTGTGAAGGAATGGTCTCTAGTAGATAAGGTTGATAAATTCGAGAGGCAAAGAAAGGACTTTATCACTCTGTTAGACAAATTCATTGCTAAACTGGACGAGCTAGACAAGCTAGACGAACTGATCTCATTGTGCGAAGATCATATACCGGAAGATGTCAAAAGTAACATCAAAGATGTTCGTTCATTGTTCAGAGAACTTGAGAAAAAGAACCGTTTAGGATTTGAACGACTTGCGATCCTGAAAAAGATCTTGAATGAAGCAAGAGAACAGGAACTGCTGGATGAGACAACAGAAAAGGAACTGTTAGATGAACTGACGAATTTCAAGAAGAAATGGAAAGAGGAAGAGGATGCCGAGAGAAGAAGAGGTAATTTCCCCTTTAACTTTAGGAACATTAGTGTGTATCCTTGTTTTCGCTACCAAACAGATGTGATTTGCAATCGTTCGTTCAGACAACTCTCTCACTTTGAAATTGATTAAGTTTGTTATGTTTTGACTCGATTTTGGCAATCCGGCCTGCATACAGCTATTAACAAACATTCAGCCCAGCCCCTTTGCTATCAGTTTACCGACCGATGCTAAAACGAACTGAAGTTTACTCGCACTACGAAGGACTCGAATGGAATGTATTGTTCGATGATAAAATACATTAGATTTGCGGAAAGTCCATTAGTAAGTGAATGAACTGTAAGTGCGAGGTAAAGCCCTAGGATATACATGGTTGGATGACCAGACATTGTGATGATATCGTATGCGAATAATTAGATAAACTCACGCGAGCGTGAACATTAGTCTCGATGTATTTTTGTTTAGTATAGTTGCTCAGGTGATTATAGAGAAGCGCGCGCACTGATTGGTCGAGGATTACGTCAAATCTTGCTATAATCACCCCGCGCAAGGTGATTATAATTAACAATTATTCTACGAGGGCGCGCTGGATATCAAATGATAGATAACCAACGAGGCGCGTAGCGCCGAGTTGGTTATAATCATTTGATATCCAGCAAGCCCGAGTAGAATAATTGTTTTATTAAAAACTTAACTACTATTAAAAAAAATCAAGAAAGAACGGGAAAAATGAGAAAGAGATTACATGTAAAAAGGGAACATGAATCGATCACATGACTGAACGAAAAAGGCGCCAAAACCTTGCGAAGTGTTGCAGCGTTTCATTGCAAAGCTGAATGAATCAATGAAAACTGCTCAAAAGTGAACAAAGTGGCACAAGGTTTGGAAAAAAATCTAATTATTGGCTATGAAATATGGTACGTTTGATTTTTCCTGAAACATTGTTGTAATCATCGTTCAAAGCGGATTGAAGCTGAACAATTTCACCCCTATTAGCTGCTGGAGTTGAAACGGAACAAGTTTGTAATCTGTTCGCACAACGGAGCTATCATGTGCGTATTTGATCTAACTGAAGACAGAACATGTACAGTAATTTGAACTTGAAGAGGTAATTTCTATGCAGCTCAGAAGCAAGATTACTGTAGCGAGGAACATTAGAATTCGCCATCAAAGTTTGTTAACAAAGCACAATATGCAGTTGTTCTCGGTTTAGAGGTTGCGGACGGTAAAAACAACATTCAAGCAACTGGGAAAGCGATTCAACTCCGTTTACATGACATCCGATTTCTATCTGACCAGCATTTGGACCTGTTGGAACATAGAGCTACAAGAGTGCAGGTAAACCAATGTCAATTTTGCGTGTTAAAGCCGAAAAAATCTCGCCCTTCCTTCCTTCTCGGTACTAGTTTTCAGCTGTAGCTTGTTTAGCACTTGCATGTTTAGACTGCTTCATAATTTTCGCACCAACTCGCCATGAATGTGTGATAGTTTTTACTAAATGCCCCTGCCTCATTTCACTGTTTTATTTTATGTCTTGTCTTGATATTTTGAAGTGGAAAGCCTTCCTGATAAAACCTACCGTTTGTTCAATTTTTATGACCGACGTGACGATCGATGAAAGAAATTGATTGTAAACACAATGCTTGATGCTTAAATTTCTATTTCTGCACAGTTTCTTCAAACAATTTTGACCTGACAGTTAGACCACGCTGTTGGTGATGTTTGCTGGTGACGCTGTTAGAATTTCTGCTTAATTTAAATTCGCCGCCAAGTGATTTTTCTCGTCCATTTTTCTCGCCGGGTTGCTCGCGAGGAAAAAACTTTCGGCTCACTTTGTTCATTTTGTTGTTGAGGGTTCATTGACCACATTTGGTCGCAGCAAGTCGCAGCAGGTATATGAGCTGATAGCCTAGCTCCGTTCAGCCAATCAAAATGCTAGAAATCCAATATACCTAGTCCAGTTTTTAATAATACTTAATATCATGGGTGACAAATTACTCCTTAATTTTGGCGCGAAATTTCAGCGTTAATTTATAATTTCACATGTGAAATTACAAAATTGCCATGGCAACGGGTCTATAGCCAGCGCCAAGATGGCGTTGAGGTTAATGATGAAGATGCTTTGTGCAGAACTACAGCAATTCTGGAAATATTCATTGAGGACACAATTGGTAATCTGTTAATTTTGACTTATAATTGACTGAACTTCTCAGAAATCACCTGCGAGTTAAAAAGAAGAGATTATTTTTGATAGTGTGACAGCGAAAATTTTTGAACGGCGAGCCAGTTCAGCGATCGAGTGATTGACCGCGAACTCAGAGAAGTAATTCAGTGGATTTGGGCACTTCTTCGAATGGAACAAAGGTCAGTTTTTAAATACAAATTTGCTTCCGAAGTTTAAAACAAGTTTGCTGTGCGTATTTTGAATGTATTTGTGAAGCCTTCTGAGCCTTGCTCGATGGAGCAACGTGGTGCACGATTCAGTGAATTTGCCGGATAAAACGCGAATAACCATTGCCAAGCGATTTGCTTTGGTACTTTTCAAGTAAAAATTCAGAGTCTGGTGTATTTTGCTGTCGGTTACAAAAAACACGAAATCGTCAAAAACTTGTCACAAGATTTTTTCATTATTTCACTCAGAAAAATGTGAACTTTAGCCGTTAAACCCTTTCAATGCTCAAGGAGTTCTCGATGCGATAAACAAGTCAAAACCCCACGATTGTGAGTGTAATTTGTCACCCATGATATTAATAGGTAATCAAATGGTATACTCGTGAAATTAGGAAATAATTTCACTTGCGTGTTGTCAAAATTTTAATAATTTCCCTCGCCTGAAGGCTCGGGAAATTAATAGAATTTTGACAAAACGCGCGTGAAATTATTTCCTAATTTCACTCGTCACCATTTGATTACACATACTAATATCATGGGTGACAAATTACTCCTTATTTCAGCGTTAATTTATAATTTCACATGTGAAATTACAAAATTGCCATGGCAACGGGTCTTAGTTCAGCGCCAAAATGGCGTTGAGGTTAATGATGAAGATGTTTTGTGCAGAACTACAGCAATTCTGGAAATATTCATTGAGGACACAATTGGTAATCTGTAAATTTTGTCTTTTAATTGACTGAACTTCTCAGAAATCACCTGCGAGTTAAAAAGAAGAGATTATTTTTGATAGTGTGACAGCGAAAATTTTTGAACGGCGAGCCAGTTGCAGCGATCGAGTGATTGACCGCGAACTCAGAGACTGAAGTAATTCAGTGGATTTGGGCACTTCTTCGAATGGAACAAAGGTCAGTTTTTAAATACAAATTTGCTTCCGAAGTTTAAAACAAGTTTGCTGTGCGTATTTTGAATGTATTTGTGAAGCCTTCTGAGCCTTGCTCGATGGAGCAACGTAGTGCACGATTCAGTGAATTTGCCAGATAAAACGCGGATAACCTTTGCCAAGCGATTTGCTTTGGTACTTTTCAAGTAAAAATTCAGAGTCTGGTGTATTTTGCTGTCGGTTACAAAAAACACGAAATCGTCAAAGCGTGGTAAAAACTTGTCACAAGATTTTTTCATTATTTCACTCAGAAAAATGTGAACTTTAGCCGTTATGCACCTATCAATGTAAACCCCGTGGGGGGGGGAGTGCGGGCAAGGGGAGGGGATTTGACGGCGAAGTCCATCCCCTCAGTGGGAGGTTTGATCGAGTACCTTTGCTCGGGGGTCGGGACATTTGATTTTTTCGACAGACAAACTGGGACCAAGATTAAGCGTGGTTACATGGCATCTTCTTTCTTGGCTTTGAAAAGTCCAGTTGTCTCTTGAAATCAAGTTTGAAAGATTCATAGTCTCGAGTGCAGGGCACCTTTTATAAGGATAGTGATCTATCGTCACATTAAAAGTTCCATTAAAAAGTTCCAGTTTAAATTCGTTTTCATTGTTTATTAAATACTCTTACAGGCATGATGATGTACATCACATGTTTTCTCGTAAGGGAGATAGGTTAAATCAAGGGAGCAGCTACAGGATACAGGGCCATTTTTGAAGGCATTTAGATTTGGTGACTCGTTTGGCTCGGCAGTGGATGAAAAGAACGAGAAATGAATTATTTGAGCGTTTTTTCGTCGGGATCAGAGTACGTACGATCTCGGACAAAAAAACGAATTTTGGAATAATATACTGGAGAACGTTAACTATCTTATCTTCAAGGGTAATGGCGAATTTTTCTCAGAATGGGCACTTCTTTGAGCCAATCGAAGTGCATTGTACGGTGTCACTACACGGCAATCTCTACATGTATTCACTAGCAGCGTTAAATGTTCTTCTCTCCATCACCGCATCACTGGGGAATATTCTTATCTTTGTTGCTCTTCGCAAGGAATCTTCCCTTCATCCGCTATCAAAACTTCTGTTTCGTTGCCTAACACTTACAGATCTTTTCGTTGGTGTTTGTCACAACCTCTATTTGCTGTTAGTTTGATTTTCATAGCACATGAACGACTTCAACGTTGTTATACTGCTTTGAGCATAGTTGATATCGCTGGTAGAATTCTCAGCGCAGTGTCTTTGTGTACGAGAACGAGAAATGAATTATTTGAGCATTAAGTGTTGGGTGTATACATGTGGTGGCTCTTTCGGCTCGTTTGGCTCGTCAGTAGATAAAAAGAACGAGAAATGAATTATTTGAGTGCTCAAGTGTTGGATGTATATATGTGGTGGCTCGTTTGGCTCGTTTGGCTCGGCAGAGGATGAAAAGAACGAGAAATGAATTATTTGAGCGTTAAGTGTTGGGTGTATGTATGTGGTGGCTTGTTTGGCTCGGCAGTGGTTAAAAAGAACGAGAAAAAGGATTATTTGAGCGTTAAGTGTTGGGTGTACACTGGTGTATGTATGTGGTGGCTCGTTTGGCTCGGCAGTGAGCAAACGAGCCAAACGAGCCAGCTCGTTTGAAGATGTGTGTAAGCGGCCCTATATTCTGTAGTTTAGCCAAATCAAGTTTGTGAGCTTCATACCAAGTTTAAGTCACCAGTTATTAAAGGTATGAGCACAGCTCGTCTTTTATTTGGTATTTTGCCCCTGGGTGGGGATTTTTAACTACATTTGGTGAACGTATGCTTCCCCACCCTTGGGCAATTGACCAAAATTTTTACTTCTTGGTCAAATCCCCACCCCTTGCCCGCACTCCCCCCCCACGGGGTTTACATTGATAGGTGCATTAAACCCTTTCAATGCTCAAGGAGTTCTCGATGCGATAAACAAGTCAAAACCCCACGATTGTGAGTGTAATTTGTCACCCATGATATTAATAGGTAGTCAAATGGTATACTCGTGAAATTAGGAAATAATTTCACTTGCGTTTTGTCAAAATTTTAATAATTTCCCTCGCCTGAAGGCTCGGGAAATTAATAGAATTTTGACAAAACGCGCGTGAAATTATTTCCTAATTTCACTCGTCACCATTTGATTACACATACTAATATCATGGGTGACAAATTACTCCTTATTTCAGCGTTAATTTATAATTTCACATGTGAAATTACAAAATTGCCATGGCAACGGGTCTTAGTTCAGCGCCAAAATGGCGTTGAGGTTAATGATGAAGATGTTTTGTGCAGAACTACAGCAATTCTGGAAATATTCATTGAGGACACAATTGGTAATCTGTAAATTTTGTCTTTTAATTGACTGAACTTCTCAGAAATCACCTGCGAGTTAAAAAGAAGAGATTATTTTTGATAGTGTGACAGCGAAAATTTTTGAACGGCGAGCCAGTTGCAGCGATCGAGTGATTGACCGCGAACTCAGAGACTGAAGTAATTCAGTGGATTTGGGCACTTCTTCGAATGGAATAAAGGTCAGTTTTTAAATACAAATTTGCTTCCGAAGTTTACTTTCGTTAAAACAAGTTTGCTGTGCGTATTTTGAATGTATTTGTGAAGCCTTCTGAGCCTTGCTCGATGGAGCAACGTAGTGCACGATTCAGTGAATTTGCCAGATAAAACGCGGATAACCTTTGCCAAGCGATTTGCTTTGGTACTTTTCAAGTAAAAATTCAGAGTCTGGTGTTTTTTGCTGTCGGTTACAAAAAACACGAAATCGTCAAAGCGTGGTAAAAACTTGTCACAAGATTTTTTCATTATTTCACTCAGAAAAATGTGAACTTTAGCCGTTAAACCCTTTCAATGCTCAAGGAGTTCTCGATGCGATAAACAAGTCAAAACCCCACGATTGTGAGTGTAATTTGTCACCCATGATATTAATAGGTAATCAAATGGTATACTCGTGAAATTAGGAAATAATTTCACTTGCGTTTTGTCAAAATTTTAATAATTTCCCTCGCCTAAAGGCTCGGGAAATTATTAGAATTTTGACAAAACGCGCGTGAAATTATTTCCTAATTTCACTCGTCACCATTTGATTACACATACGAAGCACTAATTTTCAAAATGGCCACCGTGCGATTTTTTATGTTTCTGGAGAAAAGAAAAAAGAAAATGCGTTTGCTCTGTTAGTCACCTGAGCAATTATACTAAAACAATTGTTCTCCTCAGGATCAGCGAATATTGTGGAATAATCCCTTCGACGATTATTCCACAATATTCACTTCACCTTCGGCAAATAATCACTCAAAGGAGCGCTTAACGTGATAACTGAAAAAGCAAAGAATAAAAAAAGATCCTTAATTTTACCACCGCACTATACAGCAGATTGAGCAGCAAAAACACTGGAAAGGACTGTTCAGGGGCTTCCTTTTGAATGACAACATTAAAGGATTTGATTCACAGACTCGAACGTTAGAAACACCCCTTGTACGGCATAATTAGGGATTGATGGAAAAGCAATGCTCAACAGCCTTTATCTGAATCAGTGACTGATAAGATTTTGTCCACAGCCTCAAAGTTAGAAAAACACCGGTACCTTGACACTGCGTAAATAGCAGTAGCTTAGGATAGAACCGCTCAATGAACGGCAACTCGTCAGAATTTCATCCACAAGCTGAAATGTAAAAACCACCAAACGTGGTAGGCTCAAGGAGGGAGAGAGTTTAACCAAAATGACATTGAATTTGTAAAAAAATCTCTTCTGCAAGAAAGACGATTGTCAGCAATTGTGGGTAGACCAACCAGCTTTTTATAATGCAGACACGATTGTAAATAGCACTGTTGGTTAAATGCAACGAAACCTTAAATTACAATCAGTTTTAAAACTATCAAGGGAGAATATTAAAAGAGACACTGTCACCTATTTTTGAAATCAATTTGAAGAATTGCCTGGTTTTTCTTTGGCCACAGATTTACTTGATTTATGTCTAAATACCTTTCCCAAACACAAATGCCTTCTAAACTATCAAGGGACAAGTGCGTTTTCAAAGAAATAACAATTTACAACAGATTATCGCGATCCAGTGGTCTCTTTTCATTGCGTTTGAGACGTTATTTTGTGATAATATCGTCTCAAAATGCTGGCTTGTGATTGGTTAAAAAACTGTCATGACGACGCGGCCAAGGTCAAACTTCAAAACTGCCGGCAAAAGTTTAGTTTTTGCCCAGTAATTTAGTTGGAAAAACCTTTATTACAATGTAGTTCATCCCTACAAGCAGCTTACCTTGACAGATTGCCCAAAATGTAAGTGCTGAAACTGTGTATTTTTCTATAAAACAGTTTTGTTTTTCGGTTTTTATTTCGCGATGCGCGCGCTGTCTTGCGTTATCATTTGTGTTATCATTTGTGTTATCATTTGCTAGTTATCATTTGCTACTTTCAGCCTAGAAAAGAAGTTGATTTTTACGTTATTCTATTATTTTGTCGATCCCTGTCGTTTAAAAAAAAATCACTGTTCATGCACTGAGAGAGTTTATTTTGTTTCATTCGCTAATGTTTGTTTCATTAGGTAATACGGAATATATTTTCTCCCAACTAGCCCTCATTATAAAGCCGTAATGTCGTCTCAAAATCAAATTTAGTTTAAATTTTTACCAATTTTCTGTAAGTCGCAAGGGAATAACCTATTTACATCCTTGCCATCTGTAGGTTACCGTGTACGATAAAAATCGGAAATTTACGATTTTTTTTATGCAAAGATAAACTTTTCCTTGGAATCTTTCAATTCCGAAAAAGAAACTTGAAAAAGAGTAAATATTCGCCGAGAAAATGGGATGACCATTTTCTACCGGAAGTGAAAGTTTATTTTTGATTGACAGCTAATTGATGCCAGTGCAGCCATCCAGAACGATTTTCGCGGGAAAGATTGTTTACGGGAGAGCCGCGATATTTATCGTTTCCCGAAGAGTTCTATGTCCGTTTATGTTATATTTTTGTCGTTAGAGCCCGGTTTTTCTAAGTTATGACTTTGCTATGGAAACCCACAGGCCGCGGAAATGTCCGTGGGCTGACTCCAAAAAGCGAAAAAGAGAGGAAAACTTTAGAAGACAAGAAAAGCATGACAGAGGAAACACGTTGTAGCCTCGCTGCATCAGACAAAGGTTCATTTCATTGGGAATAGCCTGCGAGCGGGCTCACTTGTTTGGGGAATTTGTGCGCGACAATCTTGGCGGCGAGCGAAGCGAGCCGGCGAGAGGAATGGGGCGAGGAAAAGTGAGCCTGCACGAAAGCCATTGAATTTTGAATTCCGCCCCTGCGAGGTGACAAGTCTCAACTGTCAAGGTATTAGATATCTAACCAATACAAGCGAAGCAAAATGTAAACAAACACGACTATAGCTAGGGCAAGCCGTCACTGCCAAAAGCCTACCGACTTGTACCGGTCCAGACAGCTTCCAATATCATCGTAAAATTTGTATGGTCAGTTTTGGAAATGTATGGTCGAGTTACAAAAATTATATGGTCAGTTTTAGAAATACACGGTCGAGTCCTGGAAAGCTATGGATGAGTTGCTTTAGAAAAGTTTCAGTTTTCGCTAGCGAGTTTTCATTTTCTCGCTAGAGAACTCGCGAGTTCTCGCTAACAAGTTTTCATTTTCTCGCTAGTGAACTCGCTAGCTGGCGAGTTCTCGCTAGCGAGTTTTCATTTTCTCACCAGTGAACTCGCGAGAAAATTAGCGAGAAATTAGCGAGAAATTTTCAATTTCCCGCTAGTGAACTCGCTAGCTAGCGAGTTTTCAATTTCTCGCTAGTGAAATCGCCAGCTGGCGAGAAGTCGCTAGTTCGTTCAATATTCAAGGTTCAAAGTTTATTAGTCAATTTTATAATTAAAATGAAAGGATTACACTATCCTGCAAATAGCAGTGGGGTGTTTACAAGTCGATAGGTTTTTGGCAGTGACGGCTTGCCACACGACAGCAGATTTTCACACTTGAGAGGATCGATTTCTTTATGAATGTGCCACAATAGCGCAAAAGAAAATTATAAAACACAGTTGACAATTTTTGCCGCGTTTTCGTAATAAGTATGGAACTAGGAATGCTCGCAAAATCAAATCGCGAAGGCATCTGTGCAGATGACTCGGAATCGATGCACGAGAGCGCATAAGAAGTTAAAATATAGAACTCCATGGACATGAAATTTGTAATTACAAAGAGTATCAAGCCGATACCGCAGAATACTTCACCAGGAACAAGCGATACCATCTTCCCACAATAACAAATAACCGAAGACTGCAAGATAATGTTCTTTCGTTTACGACCTGGGGCTTTCGTTGCGATAGCCAGATAATGCCCATTGCATGGTAAATAAAGTCTTACAGATCCTTTCATTACGGAGATCCCAAGAAGAGAGGCTTGAAAACTACCACGCACTAAAACCAGGCTGCAAATAAGCGAAACAAACGTGGCTGATATTCCAAAAAATGACACAAAAGCGCAATCGCTAACCAGACGCAACTAGTCGAGTCACGTTAAGAAATTGAATCGATTGAAAAACCCAGCGATAGACTGTGAGCAGTCTAAAAATCTGAGAAAGGCCACAAACAATAAGACCACTTGTCACAATAATAAATTCTGTCATCGCCTGTCATTTCAATCCAATCAGAATGCTGCGTTCGTGGACGAACGCGGAGAATTGAAAATTCAATGGCTTTCGTGCAGGCTCACTTTTCCTCGGCCCATTCTTCTCGCCGGCTCGACTTCCGCCGCCAAGATACTCGCGCGAATAACACACTAAGTGAGCCTGCTCGCAGGCTACACCGGGAATGGCCATCACACCCTTCCAATCACGAGGAAAGTATCGGAGCGAGCAGGCAAAATATCCTTAGAACGGAAGAAAGAGGGTTATTGAATGTTTGGACTGATTTTAATCGCGGTAATGATAGTGAATCGCCAGACGATGGTGATGAAAACTATAGTTACCAAATAATATTGTACGAGCGCAAACTATGCTGAAACGTACGGCATCTGTTAACACTGCAGTTCGATGGAATACATTGTAGTACCTCAGTTGATCTCTTTGGGATAGTAGAGCAACCCATAACAAGCGAGCTAACATACATACAGTTTAGAACACACAACCATTCAAATAACCTGATAACTGGTACTCTACCGGCTCCCGCATAGCGTAAACAAAGAACTGACAGTAAAGAGAAGCGAATTTAAATTCATCTTGTTTTACCCGTGTTCTCTTTTGATTTTATTCTAATGTTTTGATTTTAATGCAAAAAGAAGAATTTTATCATTTTAGATTTGTTAATACAGTGTAGCCCGTGGTAAGTAGCCAACGCTGGAAGACGACCTTTTGATCTCTTCGCAGGGAACCTCGCTTGCTGTCACAGCTAATAGTTTCACTCATTTGTACATTTGCCTATCAGATCCCGATGAAACCGCTCTTTTGTTGTTACTTTATTTCACTCTTTTGGATACCAACGATTGCCTTTAAAAATTCCCTATTTGCCGGTGAGAAACGGACAAACAATTGTCTGTCGAACACGCGCTATGCGATTGCTTGATAACGCAAGTAAAAACAAGCCCTTTGAGCATTTTTCAATTATAAGCTTTGCTAAGCTTGACACTACAATAAGTACCCATTCAACCAATATAAGAAGCGCTGTTTAAAAGAGCTGCTGTAGTTGTACTGATTCAATCACAACGTTCCACAGCGCTCAGTTTCACTTTGCTTCGCTTCGCTTTTTTTCCCGCGCCGCTTCAGTTTAGGCCGAGCTGGTTGGCTTGAGGTTTTTGCTCTTTTAAGTTCTCCCCATGCATCACGATGATATCAGTGAAACGACGTCCAACATTGAAAGAAATTCGACAAAATGGTAGGACGTTTAAATGTTAGGAACACGAGGATTTACGTGGAGAGAATATTGCGCGAAATTTCCACGGGAGGTGACCGGAAGATGAAATAGCACGCACTGATTGATCTACTGTCGGCAAAGGTGTTTGTTTGCGTAGCGAAGATTTTCTGTGGAGCGCTATTTCTCGACATTCATTTTTCGCTAGAAGGTGGCACTTTAAAGAGTTCCAACTCAAAGGTGATTTGTTCGATTTTAATCAAATTTGGAGAGTCGCTAGCTTGACGCTTCTACAACAAGAACCTTTCGGGGAATTTGATAATTCTACACATTTTTTCGTTAAGAACCATTTCTGTGCGGTTACGCCGTTTTTTTTCTTGCGATTTAGAAAGTGTTCGAAAGCTTTTGAACGCGGCTGAATAAAGGAAAACCCAATACTATTTTTTAGCCCTTGTGTGCCGGACTTTCAACAAGAAAAAAAATGGCAAAATTTAAAATTCCCTTCGAGCTGGAGCTTTCAAAAGGCGATCTAGACCTTCACATTCAGACTTCGCGGAAAACTTAAAAATTCGTATTCGTGAAAAGTTAGTAACATATTCAAATAGCCAATTTTATAAGCTTTAGTTTGATATAAGGTTTGGGGTATCTGCGGCGAAACTAAGCCGAAGCGCTACACGCATAAGACTGGAGACACCTCTGAAGGTACACGATTAAACCCTTGCAGTTAGGATAGATTAAGGTATCCATTTTTGGCAAAACTGCATGGGTCATTGTTTTCGGCTTCCATTGATGCAAATAATATGCCATCTGGATTTTTCAAACGCATGCTAAAAATAGATGACATTGCCCCTTTACTTATTATTTTTTTAAAAACTTTGGCAACAATGCATATGGCATTTGTCATAATACATTATGTAATGGTACTTCATTGAAATTTTATTTCAGACCGAGCTACCGATGCTGTGAACACTGTTGTTGTAGGTAAGGTATCCACTTTATTTAAATTAATGGTATCTTGGAGGTTTCAAGTTTTATCTTCCTTCGGAATCAAGCATCCCTGAGCCTTGTCAACAATATTCTGTGCCCTCATTTTTTTCTGTTCAGTTTTCTTACAAGATGGTAACTACCTAAAATATACTTCATAAAGAGACTACTCCCTCACCAAGCCCTCCTTAGATAACTACGTTTTAAGTATCATAAACTTCATTAATAGACCGCCGACTAAATTTGCCTCCTTTATTAGAACCTTCAAAACGTACAGACTCCCTCCTTCACCATGAAACCCTTCTTTAGCAGAACATTAATAATCTAGCTAATTTTATACAAAGATTGCCTCCCCAGTTGTAGATACCGGCTGATATGGAAACTACATACTCTACAAGCTCGATAATAATAGGATGTGGAAAATACTATACCGAATTTCAGTTCTGGAAAGCCGGATCTCGAATAAACGCAGGGTATACGGGGCCTAGGTCATAAGCGTTCCTTCTCGGGGCCGAGAAGAGATTAATCATGATCACTATTCCTAACATTGAATTTTCTCAAAAGTTTAATCGAGAAAATACGGTACTTTATGTGTTTTTAGACCCCTCTCCTATACATGCTCTTGATTAGCACGTGTTGTGGGTATTGCACACTGGCCTCCTATAGGATCTCTCTATGTTAACCTGAGGAAACAAGTGAAGGATAGATTATCAGAAGAATTTTCCATCCTGCTATAAAAAAGTGCATGCAAAGGAATGTCTGCGAGTCTAGAAGTACGTTAGGCAGTTTTCACCTGGATTAAAGAGTCCGTCAGTGGAGCCACTCCATGTAGAAGCCATGCTAGAAAATTTATCCACCTGCTCTGTCTGGGAGGAGGTAGACGAATAACTAAAGCGTGCTAAGAAGTTAGTTACCAGCCTTTTAAAGAGGAGCCGTATACCGGAAGGCAGTCTATTCATGAGCTCTGTTGCCAGTTGTTAATCAAGTAATCTTTCTATTTGTGAAATTTTAGCTCCAGCAGTTGGTTTGTACTCAACCGTTAAACAGTTGATCGGAGGTGAGTACTATTTAGATATAAATTTAATCAGTATTGCCTGTTATGTAAAAGGCACCTAAGAAGTGCTAAATACTCGTGGATTGTATATTATAAAGTATTAATCAGAAGTTACCTTGACTTTTTGTATTTTATAGTCTGCTTGTCATTCAATTCTAACAGCTCTATAAGTTTTCTCCAAGTTCTCTATAACGGAGTCGAATATCATTGGTAGTTGGTACGGGGATCTCTACCTCCGCCCCAAGGTTCAAGCCCTTACCCTTTAATATACTAGTTTTGATCGACCCTTCCATACCTAGAACGAAAATTAAACAATTTTGTATCTCAAACGTAAGCTAAAAGCAGTAGATCATCGTGGACTTTTAAACACTCGATCGAACGCTCCAAGCTTTCATAGAGTTATTGCACTTCGATTTAGCTGCCATCATTTTAGTTTAGGTTTGTTTCGGTGACCCTTTAAAATACTAAAACATCAAATTTCCCTTCCCTTTCGTATATTGGAAGGGCAAAAAAGGCACCCATTTAGGGTAGAGCATCCACTTATAGACGACTGTAGGGAACACCCCCGGGGGTCTCTCAGAGAATTTTATGGTTTATATCCCACGACCTCGTATTCAGTAAATGTTTGTTGTTTCAAACTGAGCTTTAATATAACAAAATTGCGCTCTTCTGTTTTTATTCTGCTTGTTATTTTAACAGCTGTAAAGGTCCTCTGTAAATTCTCTACGATGAATGGAACAAAAGTGGCAGTTAGTATTCTCAAGATCCTCAGTAGAGGTCCTCGTGAAGCGTCTTTCGGAGACTTCGTGCACGCTCTTGAAGAAGCAGTTCTTCCAGAACAGACTAATCTACGCACAGTAAGTGAAAGCTCAGTGTGCTTCACTGTCCAAGCAGAAAATATGCCAGCTCTCAAGGCACTGTGGGAACGTTATCAGGATGGCACACTACAAAGAAATCTCCAAAACTTTTTGGTGACGGAAGACATCAGACAAATGGCCAACGGAGAGGAGGTGATCGTAACAGTACATATTGATGAGCAGGAGTTTAACGATGCCTGTTTAAGCTTAATCGTCCCTGAAAATCAAGGTAAATATCTGATTTTAATTAACAATGAATAACATCAATCTTTTTCCACAGAGTAACCTTCTTCTATATGAAATCTTTTTAAAAGTCCCAGTTTGCTGACTTGGTACACCCTTTGGTACCAAATCTTCTTTAAATTGGATTTAGCACTGAAGCAAGACGATTGATCGACGCCGCTTTCAACACGTATCGAGACTGTCAACTCTTTTTTTGAAGATCTGTTGCCTGATTTAGTTTTTCTTGTTAATGCATCCTTTAGTTTTCAAACGTACAGTGACATACTTATTAAGTTAGTTAGTTTTAGTTGTTACACATCCATTCTTCAGTAAAAGTGTATTTGCTTCCCAGAACAACAAAAGAGCGACTCAGCAATGCCGATGAGAAGGGCAAGACGAAATTCGGATTCATTCGTGTACGTCAGCACACAAGAGAGTGAAGAGAGGCATTTTTATTCAAAACTTAGACAAGCGGAGAATAAGTGTCACCAGGAAAAAATAGAAAGTTTGGAGAAAGAAATCGAGACACTCAGAGCGCATATCGAGGAGACAGATGGCCTTCCTTCAACATCTAAAAAGACAAGTGGAGGCAGCCACGGTGAGCTCCAAATAATTATGTCATCAAGACAAATGGCAGTAGCCCTTTTATTTGATGACTTTTTTCATATATTGCAGTACAAAGTATCGAAATTTTCTCGCTTTCATGTGATTGTTTTTGTCGAAGTAAGATTATCTCAGTTTCGAACTTAGGATTTCAATGGCGTCGTTGCGAATGCTGGTAACTAGCTGTTTTGCTACGGCTACGCTGGTCAACTTGTTTTTTTCCAACAAGAGCCTGCAAAATTCAGTTTGCCTTGTTAAGTTGCCTTAAACCACTTGACATACCGGAAGGACGTGTACAGACGTTCAACGAATTAAAACAATTAAGCGAATGATTCCAGCGGTCTTTATTTTATTTTACTAGAAGAATATAAGCTGCCTTATAAAGTTAACTTCAAGCTGTACTAAGGAACGTGCTTTGGGTAAACTACTAAAACACTGCTATTATTTTTATCATTTTAAGGACACTTTGACAAAATTGTTTATTTCTTACATTTAGGGATTCTCTATTTTATAACTGAAACGAGACGCGAAGTAAATTGGCTGTTAATCACTGTTGTTCTTTAAACGCTCTTGGTAGAAGTTGAACACATGTCTTGGAGACGAAAACGGACAATTCAAAAGGGACTAGAAGAAAAGACAATCAGACCAGCTGCTATCCCTGATTTGGAGATCAGAGGTGAAAAATACTTTTTTTTTTTATTTATTATTTTTTTTATTGATGCACCACAATCACTAACATTACAATACAATACTTAAAAACATTGCTACAATCAATACAATACTTTGAACGTTACTTACAGTACTGTACCCTACCGGATAGTATTAACATTAGTTAAAATTAAAATCGGGTACTGAGACGATTTCAATGCAGACAAATCACTTACATAACAATGATCTATTTGCAATGTTTACATTACTTATATTACTTACAATGGTGTTTAAGTTCATTTGTTTTATCTTAATTACAAGTATTACAAAGGGAAAAGAAAAAAAAGGAGAGAAAGTACAAACATCTGAATAAAGTGAAAAAAAAGAACGAAAGAGAGAGAGGCAGAGGTATTTGCATGGCTTTGCTTTACATTTAAATTAGGAAATAGCGTATGTTGTGTCATAACGTGAGAAGAAAGGGGAGAAGTTTTCAATCTTGGGAGAAATGTTGCACATTTTACATGTCCAGATAAAGAATCTGGCAATCAGAAAATGGAAATTTATGCTCTTGTTTCTGTTTGGTTTTAACCCTAATATCAGACATGGCGTTAGATTAATAACATTTGGGAGTTTTCCTCTGTTAATTCCCCATTGTTTGAAACCTTGCCAAAAAAGGCTGGATTCCCCACAAGTCCAGAAAAGGTGAATGAGAGTCTCTCTATCATTTTGGCAAAAAGTGCACTGCTCGTTATTTTTCAGTTTTATTTTGGTCAGAAAAATGTTGGTCGCTAATCTTCTGTGTAAAAGCTTAAATTGGAAGACGATTAGTTTTGTAATTTTTGTGCATAGAAAAGGTGCCCGGTAAACTGTCTTCCAATCAATATTTTCTTGGTTTTCCAGCATGCACTCTGCGGCCCATTTTCTTTGGGCATTAATGGGACTCTTTTGTTTTTTGTTTACGAGGATCTTGTACGCCAGTCTATTTGGCTTTTTTGCCTTTAAAAAGGTATCAAAAGTAGTCTCGTATATGGTGTTAACGTTGTGGAGATTGGTCTCGTTACTTTTCCAAAGGGCTTTAACAGCTGATATCACGCCTTGGAAAGTGAGAAAGTTTGTTTTGATATTATAACGGTCTGTAAAGTCAGTAAAAGATAGAAAATTGTTCTCGTCTTTTATCAGATGATTCACGGTTCTAACTCCCTGAAAAGACCATGATCTGTAGCGTATGGGTCTGTTTCCGACACGTATAAGGGAGTTTTGCCATAGATTTTGTGCCTTCAGCTGTTCGCGATGGAGGAAATATTAGCCTCATATTTAATGTCCGTCCAGATATGGAGTATTTCTGAAGTAAAGGTATCTGATATTTTGATATGTTTTGACAAATCTTTTTTACTGAGGTTGCCTCGAAAAATTTCCTCACCGCCAAAATTCCGTGATTCCAAGTCAAACAAAAGTTTCCATTTTCCGTGGTTTTCTGTGTCTAAGTATTTCTTTATCCAGCCTGCTTTAAGAGCTTTGTTAAGAAGTTTTATATCAATCATTTTTAGCCCTCCATTCTCGTAGTCGCTGATCATTATGTCACGCTTTATTTTGTCTCCCTTGCCATCCCATAGGAAATTAAAAAACATATTATTTATCTCTCTTATAGCATTGTGGTTTGTTGGTTGGGGGGACAAAATGTAAACCAGTTGAGAAGCAATTAGGCTTTTTAGAACTGTAATTTTTCCGAGTAAGGATAGACGGCGTAGCTCTCAGCAGCTTAAGCTATTTCTCATTTTGATTAGTTTTTCGCTATAGTTAGCTTCTATAGTAGTTTCGGGGTTGGTTGAAAGCCATACCCCTAATGCTTTAACTTTGTCTTTTTCCCATTTAAAGTCTTTGTCTGGGTTGAGAATTGCTTCTTTTCCAATGTTGGCGCCGATCCACAAAGCCTCTGTTTTCTTGCTATTTAATCGGAGGCCAGAAATTTCACTAAAAAGGTCTAATGTCTGTAAAGAAGTCGTATAGGAGACGATCGATCCATTTAAAATGAGGGTAGTATCATCCGCGTATTGGCTGATTTTAATTTCTTGTTCATTAATTGTAATGCCCTTAATGTTTTTGTTTTTCCTGATTGCCTCAGCTAATATTTCTACACAGAGTATGAAGAGATAAAGAGAGAGAGGACAGCCTTGTCTGACCCCTCTTTGAAGTTTGAAGAAAGCGCTAGACCACCCATTATTTATAATGCAACTTTCTGTGTTATGGTAAAAAAGGCGAATCCAGTTCATGGCAGATGGACCAAAATTATAATGCTGTAATGTTTTTTGAAGGAAGGGCCACTCTACTGTGTCAAAAGCTTTTTCAAAATCGAGAAAAAGTAGAAGTCCCGGAATGTTTTTTGCGGCTGTATGCCTTATAATACCATCGATGAGACGAATGTTTTCTCCAATGAATCTACCTTTAAGAAAGCCCGTCTGGTTATTGTCAATAAGATTTGGAAGAACATGTTTAAATCGGTTAGCAATCGCCTTGGCTGCTATTTTATAATCGCAGTTTAATATAGATATCGGGCGCCAGTTTTTAATTAAATACGGTTCTGCGTCTTTTTTTGATATAAGTTTGATGATGCCTCGTCTTTGAGTCACTGACAGCTGTGCTGTGCGGTAGGCTTGGTTAATGGATTTCGGGTAGAGACCAGCGATGTCGTTCCAAAACATTTTGTAAAATTCCGCTGATAAACCATCAGAGCCTGGGGTCTTGTTACATTCCATATTTTTAAGTGCGTTCAAGCATTCTGTTTTGGTTAATAAACCTTCGCAGCTTTCTTGGTCAATCAGGTCTAATTTTTTTCTCTGTATGTGACCCGAAAAAAACGTCATTGGTCCATTCGTTTTGAGTGCCATTGTTAGAACTGTATAGATGTTTGTAGAAATTAAAATTTCTTTATCTGTGGTGGCGAAGTTTACATCGTACAGTTTTAATTGGCTTATTAACCCTTGCTTGTAATGTCGTTTCTCTAGATTTAGGAAATATTTTGTATTCTTCTCGCCCTCATTATGCCATCTACATCTTGCTCTCAAAATTGAACCTTTCGTCCGGTATTCAATTATTTTTTCTAGTTCTAGTTTTTTAGTGTCCAAATTGTCTAAGGTATCTTTCCTATCTTTTCCTTCCATATTGCTGGATTCGATTAAGCGTTGCAGGCTATTAATTTCTTTTTCGAGCTTTTCTTCGTCTCGCGATGTTTTTGCTTTATTTATTGCTGTATATTTTAAAGAGTGTTCTCTTATTTTTAGTTTTATCATTTCCCACATGAGAGCGTCGTTGACGGAACTATCATTTTTGTATTCTTCTTGAGTGTCTTTTATTGCAGCCCGTATTTGATTTACATAATCAATTTCTTTTAGGAGTGAGGTGTTAAGTTTCCAAAAGCCCGGGCCTCTCATGTTAGAGTGGGTAGCGATCTTGATTTCTATTAAGGAGTGATCTGTTTTATACCCAGTTGAGATATCAGTGGACTTAATGTTACACATTAAGCTTTCAGTAATAAGAAAGAAATCTAAACGGCACTGAATTTCTGGCCGTTTGCGTCACCAAGTATATCTGCGAGTGTCTGGGTTTAAGACTCTCCATGCGTCTAGTAGATCAAATTGAGCACAGAAATCTTTCAGGGTTCTAACTGATTCAGTATGCATTTTAGCAAGACCTCCCTTTTTATCCATATCCAAGTCCAAAACCAAGTTAAAATCTCCTCCAATTGCTACTTCGTCGCACTGAAAATCATTTAAATGATCGAAAAAATTCTGAAAGAAGTCTGGATCATCGTCATTAGGCGCGTAGAGCGTGGCTATGGTCATACATTTTTTGTCTGCTGTAATATCGCAGATGATAAATCTGCCGTTGGGGTCCAGGTATGTCCGTAGAGCTGAAGATCGAAATTATTATTGAAAAGAATCGCGACTCCACCTTTAGCGCTGGTGCAACAGCTAAAAAGTGTTTTGTATCCCCACTCGGCAGACCATACGGAAATTGTGCTTTCAGAGCAGTGCACTTCTTGAAGCATGTAAACAGAATAACTTTTTCTTCTAAGCCAGTTAAACAGTTCTTGTCTTTTTAACGTGTCTCCAAGTCCTCTCACATTAAGGGAACATATTTTTAAACCCATGGGCGAAAAAAGAAAAATATATTTCTATCTATTGGAAAAACCATGCAGTAAAAGCGAACAAAAGTTATTGTGGTTATGACAACAAACGGTGATGTTTGCGGTTTTAGACAAACAGGATACATGCAAAAAAGTGACAGAACGAACACATAAAAAGACGTCATTGTTAATTTGAGTCCCAGCAGGATTGGTAGTTGAAATGAGCTCGTTAGTCATTCAGTGAAAATTTGTATATGGTGGTTTTTTAAAAGTCATTACATAAGGAAAAGGAAAAGTAGAAGAAATTATTCTAAGTAGCTTGGAATATTTTTATAGTCATATTTTTCATTGTTAATGATGAGATAGCGTCCAACAACTTTTGCATTTGGGTGTCCTCCGTTTTCTCTGGCTTTATTCATCGCTTTTATCAGAACTCTCCTTTCATCTTGTATCGCTTTCGCGAAATCTTCGGTTATGTACGCGTCAGAATATTTATCAGGATGTCTGATCTTACCTCGGTTTTGCCAGATTAAATTTCTATCTTCACGGCTGATGAATCGAGCAATAATGGGCCTGCATCTACCTTCCATTCTCTTTCCTATTCTGTGGACGGCATGGAATTTTATGTTGGCAGTATCAGGTGCGGGATTGCAGAAAATTAATTCAGAGTTTAAAAGAACGAGGCATGTAACAAATGTGCTGTTTTGTTATTCTTTTGTTATTCAATGAGATGCAAATGAGTGTGAGGCGTTTTTCTGCAATCCCGCACCTCAGAGGCAGTATCGACGCCCATTTCATTCTGAATAACTTCGTAAATTAGAGATTTGCAATCTTCATCTTCTTCCTCCATTATATTGTTAAAGCGCAGGTTCTCTCGTCTGGTATACTGCTCGAGTTTTATGTTGTCTTCAACTGCAGCTTTCAGTTTTTTTCCAGGTCCGCGATTGTCTTGTTGAGTTCTTCCAGACTACCTTTCATTTCTTTCAAATTTTCTTTTGAATTTTCCTTTAGAGTATCGACTTCACCTTGAGTAAAGCTTATGCTTCCCTTCAGAGATTTTAGTTCGCCTTTTATCCCTTGGATTTCGTGTTTAAATTCCAGTCTCACTTTATACAATTCGGCGCGTAGACCGGCGAAACCAGCCTCCATGGCGTTTGTCAAGGCGTCGATGGAGCTTCTAACGTCGAGTTCTTCATTCGCCAAGCCAGAGTCGTTGTGAACCGAAGAACTTGATCCTCTCTTTTTCCTTTTGTTGTTTCCCATACAAACTGTTTACTTGTAGTTCTCTGAACTTGAAAAAGGGAGTTAGTGCTTGATTTTAACCATTTAAAATACTCGTTGTGGAAATTGACATAAGAGCCTGTTTTTGCGGAACACTAGTGATCGCGTCTGCCCGCCCTGCTGCCGGGCCCAGTGTCCGAGGTGAAAAATACTGGACGTAATGGTATTTTTAGGGATTTGCATCATTGTCAGGTCATTACATTCACAAAGTTAGCAATGCAAAGCGATGTTAATCTCGGTTAACGCTCGCTGCTGACTTTTAATTTAAAAATTGTTTAATAACCGACTGAGTTCTTAATCTATTTAGTTACTCATTACAAATCCACAGTATAACAAAATAATTACGTCGTGAACATTGGGGTAGGGCCCGGGGGGGTGTGTGTGGGGGGTGTACTCCCTTATATAGCCTATACGGGGATGTGCCACTGAACAGGGTATGGTTTTTGGCCTCTTTGTCCTAAACAGGGTATGTGATTTCGTGCGAGTCTGTCCTAAACAGGGTATATAATTTCGCGCGAGTCTGTCCTAGTTGTAAACGGGGTATTGCATGTCCTAAACAGGGTAATAAAATTCAGGTTGTTGTCCTAAACAGGGTAATAAAGTTGTATTTTAGGATTTTTTTTGTCCTAAACAGGGTCAGGGTTTCAAACCCTCAGCGGCTCACCTATACCCAAATATGGGTCGAGTACCCCCCCGGGGGGTAGGGTAAAATGGAATTGCCGCGCACAGGACGGTAATGGACATGTGACGTAATGGTCTCAAACAAGAAGAGACTTGAAGCTACTTGACTTGATGGTTTGGTGCACATCTGATAAATAAGAAGATTAGAACTTCACACGATTGAAATGTGAAGGACGCTGATCAATACCTCTGAAATGCATGGTAAATCATACGCATGTATTAGCATATATTGATTAATCTGGAAAAAAAGGCTTGCGAGAAGTCACAAGGATTTGTCTTAAAAACGTAGGATGGTAGGGGCTTCCTTCTCTAATAAATTCTCATCACATTTTCATTTGGTACCAAGTACCTGGATCTATCAAAGGAAGGTCACGTTGTCATCCTTGAAGAGCAGTGCGAGAACGTATAAATAAAGAGTGGCTAAAATGCTCAGGGATTTTTGATTGTATTGTACCAATCTTCAAGGGCACCCAACGCTTCGTTTCGGAAAATATCTGTTTGGAAGGCCTAAATCGAGAGATTTCTTTGGCGAAAAATCACTTCAGATTTTCGTATCAAGGAGACTATCCCCGTATTGTTTTCGGAGGGACAAATGTCTCGTTTAGAGTGTAAAATAAGGCCAGCTTGCATTTTCGGTGAGCTATCAGCAGCTCGCAAATTCGGGGGATAAGATTCTGTGTCCTATAATTTTCTGCGGCCTAAATTTTCAGCTAAAAACTCCGAACAGTTTGACCTCATATGTATTAGCTCACACAAGTTTGCCTCAGCTAAGTTTTAAAAGCTCTGAAACAATCTACGAAAGCAGAAAATGATATTTCAAGTATTTTTCTAAACTTCTCTCGTTGGGTGCCCCTGAATCTTAACCCTTTATATTCTTCTATTATTCTCATTGTTTTCCACAGCTCGAAAAGGTGAAGACCTGGAAAGCCCTAGAAAGAGGCGGCGAAGTAACTCTGTTTCCGATTTATATCCTAAAACAATAGATGATAAGATCAAAGGAAGAGAAATGGAACAAGAGCGATTTCTCGGGGAGGAAAAATATGCGTTCGTTCATAGATATCTAGAGAACGTCCATGAGGCGCACAGTATCACGACATTAACGAGTGACAGCGGAATTAGAACGCCTAGAGCACCCTCTGAACTTGGGACGGGAGACATCTCTGGTAATTATCGGTCATTTGTTGTTGTAAGACCTAACTGTTATGGCATGGTGCTTGCTAATAAATACCAGTATTTGTGGAGTTTAAAATATACCAATTTTTCTTTTCTCGTGTTAATATAACAGGCTTATCAATCGTTGTCCTCTCCGCAGCCAGCTCTTATAAGTACACCGTCAAAACGGTATTTCTAACCCTTCATATAATTTCAGGGATGGAGGTGCAGACACGCTCACAACTCGCTACCACAACACGCTCAGTGTGTTTAAAGACTCGTTTTATGCGCATGTTTAATTATTGGACAATGAAATAAAGACAAGGTTTTCAGGTTTCGTCTTGATCATAAAACGTGCTAATCGATTTGGATTCACGAGCTATTTGTTGTCACGCTTAGCGTGGGAAATGACCCACTACTAAAGCTCCTGAACATTGCGATATCTTCATCCAAAATCTTTTTTGCTGGACATGAATTGAAAAGCAACCAAGAAATTAGCGCCCTGTGACTACTGTCGGTCGTCAAGCAAGTTTAACCTCGTCATATATAGATAAGTGTAGTTGAAGCAAAGACAAGATTGAACAAATTCTATTTGCATATTAGAGTCTTTATGTACATGAAATAAATGCAGTTACTCTGATATGGGGTTCTGATTGGAGATTCTTTTACTTCAGTGTTGAAGACTATTCTCGATTGTCTGATTGCACTTAATTTAACGTGCGCGGATCGGCTACGGTTACTTCGCCACACGTTTTTATCACTCCACCTTCAAACCAGAACGAAAGAGGACCGCAACAAATCATCGCTAGAACATTGGAAATTGCGAAACATTTCGATCGATCAATTTTGTACTCATTGTCGAGCTCAGAAACGCAAAAAAATTTTAAATTCATCAATACACTCCAATAAATAATTCTAGATAGTCGTTCAGTCTCTCTCTACCCTGCTTGACTTAATCTATTCAGCTAACATTTAATTAAGGTGTTTCGATACAGTTTTCTTGGGACCATACCTAGCTTTTTGAATCGGCTCTTAGACAGTCTTCTTCTTGTCAGATCAACGTGAAATTTGCAATACTTGTTGGTTTTGGATTGAACTTTAGCGTGGTTTACATTTTGTAAAAATCGATATTTCCATGACAACGATAAACAAAAATCCTGGAAAACAGTAAAATTGAAATTTTGCACGATCCAGATTTCGTTTCGAAAAGCAAATACCAGCATCTTAAACTGTGTTGCATGGCAAACAAAATATACAAGAACAAAAAATTCTGTATGTTTGTTTTGAAGTAAATCGCAAAAACATTTTCAACCTTAGTTTTTGCCTAGTAATAGTAAATGCACCGAAAAATAATCAACGCTTTGATGAAATGGCTAGTAAATACTGTTAAAATGTGTCTTTTACATACTATTTTACGCCTAGAAAGTTTTGTTGAAACTGGTGTTCGCGATCTCGAGAACGACTTGTTTTTCTAAGATCATTCGCGTAATAATTTTGTGGTAATTTTTTAATTTGAGTGCTTTTGTGAAAATCTTGAGAATGGCTCGATAGATTTTTTTAAAACACTAAACATGTGTGCCTGACGATGTGACCAATTTTAGTTTTGAGTCTTATTAACATTGATTCACTGGAACACTTTTAGATTCAACGTTAAAGAGGATGTATGAACCGACGGAAAGGCTTGCGTTACATATTAACAATTGGCAAGTAAATGCTAATATATTCAAAGTAATGAGCAATGCATTCTTCCGTGATTTTTACTTTTCGTTGTAATCTACGGTGCAACAAAGAACAAAGAAACCAGATAAAAATCACGAAGCAATGAATAACGCACTACTTTGAATATATTAGCATCTACTTGCCAACTGTGAATTTGTAACGCAACCTTCTCCGTCGGTTCATACATCCTCTTTAACGTTAAATCCAAAAGTGTTCCAGTGAATCAGTGCTAATAAGACTCAAAACTAAAATTGGTCACATCGTCAAGCACGCATGTTTAATGTTTTAAAAAAATCTGTCGAGCCCTTTTTAAGATTTTCGCAAAAGCACTCAAATTAAAAAATTACCACGAAATTATTACGCGAATGATCTTAGAAAAACAAGTCGTTCTCGAGATCGCGAACACCAGTTTCAACAAAACTTTCTAGGCGTAATTTTTGAATTTGAGCGTTTTTGCGAAAATCTTAAGAACGGCTCAATGGATTTTTTTTAAAACATTAACGCGCGTGCTTGACGATGTGTCCAATTTTAGTATTGAGTCATTCACTGGAACACTTTTAGATTTAACGCTAAAAAGGACGTATGAACCGACGGAAAAGCTTGCGTTACATATTCACAGTTTGCAAATAAATGCTAATATATTCAAAGTAATGCGCAAAGCATTCCTCCGTGATTTTTACTTTTCGTTGTAATCTACAGTGCAACAAAGAACAAAGAAACCAGATAAAAATCACGAAGCAATGAATTACGCATTACTTTGAATATATTAGCATTTACTTGCCAACTGTGAATTTGTAACGCAACCTTTTCCGTCGGTTCATACGTCCTTTTTAACGTTAAATCTTAAAGTGTTCCAGTGAATCAATGTTAATAAGACTCGATACTAAAAATTGGTCACATCGTCAAGCATGCGTGTTTAATGTTTTAAAAAAATCCATCGAGCCGTTCTTAAGATTTTCGCAAAAGCGCTCAAATTCAAAAATTACCACAAAATTATTACAGGAATGATGATCATCTTAGAAAAACAATTCGTTCTCGAGATCGCGAACACTAGTTCCAACAAACCTTTCTAGGCGTAAAATAGTAAGTAAAAGACACATTTTGAAAGTGTTTTCGAGCCATTTCATCAAAGCATTGATTATTTCTCGGTGCATTTACTATTACTATGCAAAAACTAAGGTTGAAAATGTATTTGCGATTTACTTCGAAACAAACATACAGATTTTTTTTGTTCTTGTATACTTTGTTTGCCATACACCACAGTTTAAGATGTTGGTGTTTGCTTTTCAAAGCGAAGTCTGGATCGCGCAAAATTTCAATTTTAGTATTTTCGAGGTTTTTTGTTTATCATTGTCATGGAAATATCGATTGTTACAAAGTGTAAACCGCGGTAAAGTTCAATCCAATACCAAAAAGTACTGCAAATTTCACGTTGATCCGACCAGATAAAGATCGTCTAAGAACCGATTTTAAAAGTGGGGTATGGTCCCAAAAAAACTGTATCGAAACACCTTAATACAAACATTGCTCAAAACAATATGTAAGCAATTATTCACAGTGACAAAACACTCTGTGGTTGATAGTCGCCTGACTAACGGGGCACCGCAAAGGCAAAATGGTAAGGTGCACGAATTTTTTCTTTCTGACTCTGACATAACTTTTTGTTAAAAATAGTTTTCTCTGTCCAATCAATAAGTGTGCGTTGCCTGTACGGTTAGCATGTTGAGTTATTTCACACGGATCTTCGTTTCGAAAGCTTGGAACGCATGGTTTTTTCATTGTTTACGCTTCGCTGTGTTTAGCATGTCCCACGTCTTTTTCTCTGAGATGGATCACCTTCTCTATTGACAATATTCATTTTCGTAATAGAAAAAAACAATAAGGCTAATGTGCTTGTTGACACTTGCTTCGATCTATGGGCCTCCACCTTACGTTGTCAAAGCAAATGATCCTTTTTGGACTTTTTTTTTTTGATGGTGAAGAATCCATATGAACAACTGAGGTCACAAATCTAATTTCAGATTCTCACAAAAAATTTTGCTGAGAATAACCTGAAGGGCTAATCGTAATCTTAATGATCAAAACTGATTTGTAGTCAACGAACTGTAGCTTTATGTGTAGCCTGAGTAAAACTGGAAGAGGGTGCGAGTTTGAATTATAAACGGTGAGGGGGAAGAGTAACTTATTACATTAGTACTGACCTTTACTCTAACAATGCTCAGTACTAATAGGAAATCTTACATCAAGTTCATCGTCGTTGATAAAAGCAAATTACATGTAGTATCTTAAATATATAATAATAAACAAATGACATCACGGGTAGTTTGCTTGTACCAATTTTATTCACTCTTCGTGATCTAAACGCTCGTTCGATTGTGCCAATTAAAAAAAATCTTACGTGCCCCACTAACCATGCATGAAGTAATCTTTATTGATTGGCGGGATTCAACCTCATCGCTATATAGACTACCTGCATGTCGTGGTAAAAATACAGATTTGTACAGTGCTGGAAATAATTTTTCTTACTTAGCAGGACATGTGTCCTTTCAAGTCTTCATTTTGGTCGGTCATATTACAAATTTGGTCGGACACTAATTAGCATAATGTAATTTGCATACAAAAAAAGAAACTTATGTCAATCTGAACTACCTGATTTACAACGTATTTTACACTAGCAGTTGAACACTTCTCTTAAACACTATAATCTGTTTATCTATTCGACACAAAATGTCAACATTTATTTTACAGTCATTATTGTTCAGATGATACTAATGACTTGTGATAACAAGCCTTAATTTTTTTTCTTTTTACCGCTATTTGAATTCAGTTTCTCACTGGTGTACTGTGTTATCATTGAAGTATTTGATTGAAGCTCATGAAAGCAGATTACCAAACCGACTGATGTCATCTCTTCGTGCTTCAAAACAACTCCGATTTTTTATGGACAAGCTCATGACAGCAGATCTAGAGCTAAAACATACTGATACAGCGTGCAAATACATCACAGTGACGTCTTGAAATGTCTTGTCGAAGTAATGAGTAAGTGTTAAAGCCAATGTCGGGCTACTTCCAAAAATGGCTATTTTATCTACTATTAGCCTGACTAAAAGTCAGGGAAGTCAAAACTGAGTTGGGCGGGTAGAATATCTTACGTATCTTTTAAGTTTTTACAGCAATGTTCTGAAATAAAAAAATTCGATTCAGGTATTTATCCCTGCCAGTTTTGAAAATTACGTCTGTCACATTTCGACACATTGACTAAAAATGAAAGAATTGAACTCTGTAGAATATAAATGCCTCGAGCAACAATGTAACTTTTACTTCTTGCATCTGTAATGTGAGAAGACAAGTCTAACATTACGTAGAAAATATTATGCATTACATATATGATAACACCGAGTAATAACGTACTGACGTATGGAGAAACGCTGAGAAGACAGCACTAAAAACGTTCGAACGTAATTACGTGTGGAGAACCAGGGAGACGACAAGATGTATTTCATATGGAAAAACTACCGTACGGAAAGAAGGCGAGATTAACACCAAACGTGTGAAGTAACATACGAATAAATGTCAAACGACAAGACTGGTACTGTATGCACGTACTTTACAGTTAGGGAAAACAGCCGTGAAAACAAGATTAATACGTTCGTGTCGAGAATAAGCCTAATACGGTACGAACTGACGTAGGGTGAAACGTTGAGACGATAAGACTAATACTGTGCAAACGAATTAACGTACGGAGAAACGTTGAGAAGGTAAGACTGATACCGTGCAAACGAACTAACGTTGAGACGATAAGACTAACACTGTACAAACGAAGCGGAGAAACGTTGAGAAGATAAGACTAATACTTTTCAAACGAACTAATGCACGGAGAAACGTTGAGAAGATAATACTAATACTGTACAAACGAACTAATGACGGAGAAACGTTGAGAAGATAATACTAAAACTGTACAAACGAACTAACGACGGAGAATCGTTGAGAAGATAATACTAATACTGTACAAACGAACTAATGACGGAGAAACGTTGAGAAGATAATACTAATACTGTACAAACGAAGTATCGCACGGAGAAACGTTGAGAAGTTAAAACTAATACTGTGCAAACGAACTAACGCACGGAGAAACGTTGAGGAGATAAGACTAATACTTGCAAACGAACTAACGCACCAATTAACGTTGAGAAGATAAGACTAATACTTGCAAACGAACTAAGTACCAAGAACGATTAATACGACAACATTAATACAAGAGATGGGAACGTACAACGATATGGAGAAACATTGAGACGAGATTAATGCCATACGAACGGACTAACGTACGGAGAAACGTCAAAAAGACAAGACTAATATGGCACGAACAAATTAACATACGCAAAAAAGTTTGGGTAGACAAGATTAATACGTTATAAGAGAACCAGCGTATGGAGAAGCGTTGAAAAGAAACACTACTACTGTACGAACTAACGTACAGAGAAAAGTTGAGACAGTAGAGCTGTATTGAATAGGCAACTAATTTATCACATTTCACAGGTAACAAAGAACTTTACCTTCAAAATTTTAGTAGCTTTCTCGTGTTCGGACATCATGTCCGACCATATGGTGAAATTGGTCGGACAATTTCGAAATTTGGTCGGACAATGTCCGATGACCGACTGTTATTTCCAGCACTGTTTGTATGAGAATAGTTTAAATAAGGTGACATGAAGACCAGTTAGTAACGTCATATGGCTGCTGTCAGGGCCTAAAAATCAACGATATACGTGTCGTGCTGTCTGTGATGCTGTCTTACGATTTGTGAGGCTGGGGGGATATTCTGTGAGACGATGGGTGGCGGTGTGCACCAGGACACTGAAACTCTTACCTTATCAGCGGCGCAAACCCATACAGCTAATGTTATGGGAGTAAGACCCCCGGGTCTTCAAGTGTTTTGCATTCGCAAGTATGGATCTACTTCGAATGTCTGTTTTGTGTACGTGAGGTCTGGCAGGATTTTATTCGCGTTGTAGTCCTGTGTTTACTTAGCTGAAGTACAAATTTCCACAGCAGCAAACACAAGACGGACTTGCCAATTTGAGATGCTGTATGAACAGAACATGGAAATTAACGTTACTTCGATCCTTAATTCACAGTTTTGTGGATACAAGAAACGCACATTTGATGGCAGACTCCTGTTTTGACAATAAAATGTACTAAGAACGTATGTGGTTGACTGAAACGTCTGAAACCTTACAAATTAAACACAGTAAAGGGAGTTGCGTGTCACGCAAATCACGCAGTACGTCAAGACGGCACCCTTTAGAAAGTTGACTGTTTATGAGCACTGAAAAGTATTGGATATTCGCCGGTAGAAGTAAGAAATTAAGGTTCAACTGCAACTTGCATTTTATTTCTGAAACAAAATTGTTAACTTTCCATTGATCTATGCCTAAATTATGTATGCAATATTTTTTGACGGTGAGTTTAAGTTTAAGTTTACTTGTTTTTGTCTGTGTTCTTTGAAGAACCGTGAAACAATGAGCTTTCTTTGGTTTCTTTACTCCGAGTAGTCACGCAGCTCGATCATTACCAGGTTTTATGGTGGATAACCACAAGAACTTTTTGGTGGTGGTAGTGGTGGTGGTGGTTGGGGGGGGGGGGCTGAGGGGTTAGTGTGGGACTTACCGGAGGTGTAAAGACCCATAGGTGGTCAGGATAAATTTCACCATATTGTGAAAAAAAAAACGGCATTGGCTCTGCGCGCATTGCGTGCCTAAATTTAATATTCCTATTGTTCGTATTTTCTCAGATGACGCCCATAACATATTCTTCAAAGATCTCGACGAAGAAGTTATCAGAGAAATGGGAAACAGAATTGAAGCTGGCGATCACGCAACGAGGCGTATTCTTCAATCATTTGGGATTCCTGATCCTTTCCATGGAAGGATTCCTGACATTTTCCACTTGTTTCCAGACACTCCCGTAAAGCTACTGAGAGACGTTTGTGAGGCTTTACAGTACTATGATCTCGTAGATCTGCTAGCAAAACCAATATCAAATTTAACTAAATCACTGCGGCCCGTTCTCACATTAGACGAGGTTAGGAAATTGAGGAAAACTGACGGTCGTCCAATATATTATCATAGCCGTGCTGCAGTTTTAATTTTTGCTGACAGTGAAGATGATTCTAATGTAAAAAGTTGTGAGACGTTTTTCAAAAGTCTCAACATTAAGAGTGAAGTGAATATAATTCAGTGCAGAGATCTATTGACCCGTGAATTGCAACTAACGGATATGAACCTGAGCAGAGCTAAAGAGGAGGTTCAACGGTTACAACGCAGCATCGAAAAAGGAAAACGAGGTGAACAGTGTCAGCAAGTGGAAGACCAAACTAACATGATGGAACTGACAAGTGAGTTGCAAATGCGAAGGCAGAAAGTGGAGCAGTTGGAGAAGGAGTTGAAAGAAACCGAGGCGAGGTCAACGTCGACAGTGATAGACAAATGGATTCAGCGTCAAGGTTGGTGTGAATGGAGAAAAGTCAAAAGTTTGAAGGAGGGGAGGGTGGAGGACAAGGGTTTGTGGTCTTGCCCGAAAAAAAGTAAGGGGGTATGGTTGTGAGTGAATCAAGGCTTTTGATCAGTCAGATTTCAATGCTTTTACGACATATACAGTAATTTAAGCGCCAGACGCCGATGTCTTATAAACATACGCTTCTTGGGAAAGCGAGAGTCTGTCTATCAGATACAGGACACACAACCTTTAAGCGAATGCACACAGGTTGTTTATCAGAAAGCTAGGTACTTTCCACATTTATACAGCTTTCCGATCAATAAAATTTTAAGTATACAAAAATTTTCTTTCTCTAAGTTTATGAAACGTTAAGTTTTGACGAACTGGCGTATATGATAATCTTGTTTACTTAGCATTTATTTTTCTAAACGTCTTTCGCCTTTACGATACTTGTTTTCTTTTTAATCTGCTGGTTGAATTCTTTTTTTAGACGAATTTTCCTTCTTTGCGGTATTTGATTTCTCGTCCGTTGGGCTCAGTTATGGCGACATTAGGAAGCCGAGTTCCGGGATACCTAACAAAACTAAGTTTGTTGTCGGCTGTTGGCCAGGGAAACTCTCAGAAACTCTTTGGGTTGCTGTTCCTCCACCATCTTTGTTAAGACAGTTTCCGACATTGTTGCTGGATATCCTGAACAAGCGCTGGCAGACCCTGGACCTGCTATCAATGATGGACGAGTTGAAGAGGTCGGCTTTTCATGAAATGGGTGACAGGAATACCTACCCGGGTGAACGTTTAGTAATAATGAAAGACACCCTATCGTCTCTTCCAAGATTCAAGCGAGAAGAAGATTTTAGTTGAATACAAAAGCCGACTAAGTTTGAGTATTTTCATGCAATTGTTCATCAGCATGAAGGAGCGAGGGCTCCCGGCGCGTGAATGATGTGAAATTCAAAAGTCTTATTTTTATATTATGTTATTATAGCATTAAAATTATGCCAAAGGCATTTATTAGGCCGGCTCTTTTGGGACCTTTCTCGGGATTCGTTTTCCTGAAAGAGAAAGCCCTGAACATTTTGTCGGATCCACAGGCTACGAACAGTACCCTTTCCAGATACAGTAGAATCCCAATATAACAAAGCGCCTAGGGACTGGGAAAATGTGTTCGTTATATCGGGGGTTCGTTATATCGGGTTTCTTTTCCATACATTTTACTACATTGTTATTCCGGGGATTTTGTTATTTAGGGGCTCGTTACACCGGTGTTCCACTGTACACTGGTGGTTAGTACTTTTCGTTTGAACGATCATATTTTAAGGATGTCTTTCACAGATAAAAAAGTTAGAACGACCTTTTTAAACATAAACAGACGCACAGGAATTTACTGTTCACAGGCCTTCAGATGAATGGTCGCACACAAAGATGTCATCCACGGACTCAAAAGTTAGAAGTTCGTTGTAGCACTTATTAAAGAACAACCCAGCTACTACTCAATAGCTTTCATTTGAACAGAGAAGGCTGGAATTTCATCCACATGCTCAAGAATTAGAAGTCAGCACCAAAGGAAAGTACTGCCAAAGAGCGGCGCTCTTTAAATTTTTAGTGTTTTAGATGCGGCGCTTATTCGGGGGCGGCGTTTAGTTGAGGGTGGCACTCTCTAAAAAAACATTACATTTGTAAACGATAACAAGCAAATGTTAACAAATAGAAAAGAAATATACCCACTTTGAACTGAAAAACATGATAATACAGGAGAAGAAATTTCCGAGGCTGGTTTGTATTGAGTTGTAGAGTACTTGTTTATTAGTTTGGCTCCTCCAACACTGATTCAGTTTGATGATGCTTCGATTAAGCGCTGCATTGTTGTGAATGAATGTTATGTGGCGCTTATTCGAGGGCGGCGCTCTTTAACATTTTTGCGCTCATATGCGGCGCTTAATTGGAGGCGGCGCTTAATCGGGGGCGGTGCTTAATCGAGTAAATACGGTATTGATTTCATCAGTGGACTGAAAAGTTAGAACTCCGTGTCAACTCGAGGTATATAATTTCCAGGATCAACAAATCAAATAATAGCTAAGGCAAATTGCACTTTTCAGTTGACTGGTTATGGCCAAATAAAGGATTTCTTCTGGAGAACCAAATAGTGAGTCAAGTTTTGTTCATGGGTGATAATACGGACTCAAATAAATCCGTTTTTTTTCCAGTCTACAAAGCGTGATTGTAGCGTCTGATTGGCTTCGCCATGCTTAGGCATGAATTTTTGATTGATACATATTTTTACTTTTTCTAAAAAAATTCATACATTATAGTTGTCAAATAAATGTAAAATAGCCAAAATATTTCTAGCCTTTCACAAGTGACAAAGGTTTTTGTAACGTCACGCCTTAATAGTGCGCATCTTAAAATATTAACCGAAAATGTAGCTTTCTTATGTAATAAGTAAATAAAACAATTTTTTAGGAAAGAGCTGTGAAATGTTTGGAAGCTTTACCTCCGAGAAGGGCGGTCTGTTATTAGTTTTAGTTAAGTGTTACTGGTTAGGTCTATTTTTAGCGTCTGCTTACAGATTCAGTCTGATTTAAAACATTTGAGGCCGACTATTTAAAAGAGGCTTTAGAAAGGTTTTAACAATTGGTTTAAACCGAAATGAAACTGATCAACCGAAACCCGTTAGCGTCATTGGCTGTTTTGAGAAATACTACTTATAAGTATCTTAGTACTATTTGACTGAAATGCTCTTAAACTGGGTCTGACTTAAACCTCGTTGAAATAACTATTCCTTAGTGTAAACATAAGTTCTTAGCGAATAGTCGCGTGATCATCGGTGGGCTAACCATGCACAGCAAGTAATGTTAAATCAAGACACAGCAAAGACTACTGTACATGCATTAATGGCCTTCCATGCTTGCGCACAGCCTATAACCCGGGCATATCCATAGGCAGTTATGGACAGCATTTGTAACCCAAAGTACTCAAGAACACTTAAAGTTTTGTCGAAAATTACAGTTTATACTTGAATTCAAGGTGTTTTACTTTCGTTGTTACTGCCGAGCGTGCTTGAGCACTTGTGCTTTATTGGATGTATTCAGGTGGTCATTCTTCTTTATATGTGTTAGACGAGATCCATCTCTTCTTACGCTTTGGCCTGATAAGCTTTCTTCCTTATTTTCTTACATCGGAGAGCTTTCAACGGCTTGTCGCTAGCTAGTGAGGGACAGTACCCATCATGCAAGGAGCAAACGAATGTAAGGTATAGTTAACCCCTAGCTGATGACTCGGTATCGGAGTAGAATTCAGAAATTTCGACTGGTACTGGTACTGTTAAGACAAAGTGGAGGGTTTTTCCGCAGGTGCTGTGGGATCCATGTTTCTTTATAAGGTTGGTTTTGTCCATCCTATCTTTGGCTCTGCGAGACATCAACACGACATTTGGACTCTCGACCTTTCCAATACACGTGATGGCGTGATCTGGTGGGCGTGCGTCCTCGTTTAGGGCTTTTAACAGAGTGCACGGGTATTTTTACGACATTTTCGTATATTGCTATGCCGTACTGATGAGCTCTAAGAAGAGCGAAACAGCTATCTACGGCTGCAACCCTGCTCTGTTGAAGTTCTATTAGTGTCGATCGTGTTGATGTCTTGCAGAGTCAAATCTTTTTACGTAGTCAGATCAGCCTTGCTGCTATGTTTGTCATCTGGAAATATCTGACCATCTAAGTAAGACGACGTGAAAGATGGAGAGAAATGATGACTTGTACAATGAACAGATAGAGAAGACAATATAATTAAAGCTGGAAACGGAGATACCACAAAAAGGGAAGCGTTTGGATAAGGAACTTGAGAGCAGTACAAAGATGGCAAGGAGGTAAAGCGAAGGAGGAGAGCTGAGCACGAGATGAGACTGGTGATTGAAGAACAATATGAATTAAGGAAAGAACTGGAGGTGAAAAGGTAAAGTCGCACACGAGCAAAGGAGGCCCACACGGCCGGAGCTTGTCTGGGTTTCTGTAGCATGAAGCAACTGAGAGTATTGCTACTCCCCCCGGATGGGATGCTAGTCCATCGCAGGGTTACCCCCAGCAGTATGTCACCGGTACCCATTTTATACCGACCTGGTTGAAGAGAAACAAAGTGGAGTAAAGTTTCTTGTCTAAGGAAACAACACGATGGCAACCACCTTCACTGACCTTCACAACTGAGAACTGGGTAGCAGTAATGAAAAGAAGGGAACAATGCACTAAAGAGCGACAAGTCATTGAGAATCAAATAAAACAGAAGGAGAAAGAACTAGACAAGGAGAAGGAGAAATTTCAAATGGATGTTTCCACAATGAAGGTTGGTAGAAATTGAACAGGTAATGGAAAATTATCACTAAAATAAATTGCATAGTATATCGTGTGGACCTTCGGCTGAAGTTTTCAGTACCTTGTTCGAATCTGGCATGATCACACTAATGGAACTGTAATTATGAGTGTCGAGACCTCCCTGATTTTTGGCTATTTTATTGATTATATCTGCGCCGAAATGACCACCCGTGTCAAACAAAGAAGTAGAACCCGAAATCATGATAAAAGGCAATTATGACCGAAGAGACTTAAAAGTTTAATTTACCCTCAGGATACATGCAGGCTTTTTTCCATTTTTCCTTTAGACCCCAGATAGAGCTGTGCTCCAGTAGTGTCCGGGGGTCTAAGGCTACTAACTTTTGCGTTCGGGCAGCCTAAAGAATGGTTTTCACCTGTAACAGAGTCGGAGTCGGAGTCGTAAGCGGAGTCGTAAAAGCGTTTATGAACTAGTGAAAATCAGATCAAAAATCGGAGTCGTAAGCGGAGTCATAAGCTCGACGGAATCGGAGTCGGAAGAATCAGAATACTTCCATTTTCTTCAAACTTCGCTTACGATTCCGTCGCTTACGATCTAGTGAAAACCAGGGGTCAATTTAATAAAACATTTACAAGTGTAGCTACTGTTTTCAACATCTGAAACAATAGCTACACTTGTAAATTACACTTGTAAATGTTTTATTAAATTGACCCCAGGTTGTCGGAGTCGGAAGCAGAAGCCTGGAAGGATAAACCCATCACAGTGCTCGTTCCCGCTTGTGATTACGACTCCGACTCCAACTCCGTCGCTAGTGAAAACCAGCTTTAAGGCTGAGCACTTCAGATTTTCAGTGATGTGGGAAGTACAAAGGACTTTTCTATTCAAGAGCTTTCCCCAGGATTTCCTCCTAAAGTTCAGGCTTGAAGTTATGGCAATAAAGGATAGAAGGCAGCGGGCGAAATTCAGAAGGCGGACGATAATTCAGTATGAGTGGGCTGTACCATGATCTCCTTGCTGGGGGGCGCGCTAGTGGTGGGGGTGAAGGAATCTCATTGTCACTAGCCTAAAACTCAAGGTGCGGGGAATTCACAAGTTGGGGGTATCGCCCGCATTCCCCCGCCGATTCTTATTTTGCAAAAAATTGTGTCGGTTACCAACCATACTTGCGCCTGTCCTGGTACTTAGAGAATTGTTCTTTGTGGTGGTAAAATATTATTCGAAGAGAGTCAGTTTGTAGCATTTTGTGCACTTACCAGAGGCTTGTAGTGGAACGTCAAGTTTGTTTAAGGACTGGAAATCACCAAAAACGAACAAGCAAAAACGCGAATCTGCAAAGTGCTTTTTTCACGCATGCCATAAGTATATAATTAAAATATTTTATTTATATGCATTCACACTATGTTCGCAATCATACAATTGCATACTGTTTACACGTATACATTGTAAACCCCCTCCCCACACGTAGACACATCACGCCTGTTCAAGGTGCAATTATTACAAGAGTACCATTTTAATATTACTGTTTGAATAATTAACACTGGGACAAGTATATTGGCTAATACACGTAATGTATAATATCAATTAGCTTAGTAGTAGTACATATGTATTTTTCCGTTTAATACTTTAAGTGAATTTGAACTTTAAAACTTGTTATGTTCGAAGGTACTCAAAACCAGGAAACAGTTTTGATCTGGGCAAATTATGGCATTTTGTTAAAACTGTTTGAGTGCTAAATCAATTCCAACCTATTCTATTCTAAGTCATATTACAGGACAATCTCAGTGTTATAAATTCGAGCTACACAACATATTGAATTTGTAAACGGACAGCTTTGTAGGTTTTTTATGACTACTTTTTTTTCATATATCTGTGCTCTAATTTAATTGTGAATCCATCGTATTTTACAACTTAAAACAAGTTCTTTAGACGGGCCATGGTATCTGGTCTGGCGTTCGTCCTGCGCATGCTCGTCGCTGCTCAATCACATCAGAGTCCTTTGTTTTTGTGAACTATCGCGTGCTTTTTGTGAGTGATTGTTTACCAGTGAAGTCCATTGGGTGTCAAGCAACTATTAAGTCAATGTGGTAATATTTTGTCAGGTTAAAAATAAGTAAAGTTACCAAATATTTCGTTAAAATATTCTGTCAATACTAACGAGACAGTTAACAAATTAGGCAATTGCCTCGTGGGCTTAGAAAGAATGGGAGTTACTTCCAAAGCTCAGCTATTGTTTGGACAATTTTTCTTTTTCAGTGAACAAAGAACTTTCTGGATTTTCATTTGACGGCAAGTTACACCTAAAGTTATCTCTGTGAACTGTTTTGTACTTTGATGTGAATGGCGAAGTTTCGACCGCTTTACTGCTGGTCTTCATCCGGCGATGAAGACTGGCTGTATATCATGATAAATTGCGCAGTGGTTGACGTTGACTCAGGTGCATTTTGATCCGCATTGTTCACACTAGGCGCTTTTTCCTCAGAGGTCCGCTGAGGCACCGATCAGCTGTTGTGTTGTTCACGCTTGTTGGTGAAGTGAATTGCTTCTTTAACCCTACAGGTGCAGCAATGTGGGTCGCGGTATAAAACCTTAACCTTACCCCAACGCAGATAGAGTCCGGTCTCATTAGCATGGATGTTTTGAGACGGCTGAAGTCTGAGTACGTGTAAGCCGTATATCTCTGTCGTTTTCCTTAATCCGTTCATGCTTCGATATTCCTGTCTCTCGAATAATAATAGACTTTGCCACTTTCACATGGAATTATTTCCTGATACCGTGACACCCTTACAATTAACCTTCAAACATAGAACGTAAAAGTTAAAGTTAGAAACTTCAAAGTTGAAAGTCCTGAATAGATGCAGCCGACAAGCAGGGAAATGTTTTCTAGTATGTACGTGCGCAAATTGAATAGAAATTATTACAATGGGAGCTCGAAAAGTTAAAACAAGAGAGCGAAGAGCTTACGAAGAAAATGCGGCTGAAAAAACAGATTCTTGCATGGGGTACCCGTGAGAAGGATGTGAGACAGTTGAAGAAGTGTTTTGAAAATGAATTAGCGATCAAGAGAGAAAAGGGGAAAGCAGAGAAAAGTGAAAAGCAACAACCGAAGGTAGTTGATAATTGAGGAACCACAGAAAGAAAGGGAAAAAGATTGAAGTAGCTGTTTAAGCCTTTTAACAGCTATGGGCAAATGACTATACAAGGAAGTGTCGGGGAAAGAGTAAGGAAGGGTGCCACTAGAGACCCGCAGAGACAAACATGTATGTAAGTTAGTTAAGAAATGCCTAATTAATAACGTTCCTCAGTTCCTTCGCCTGATTATTTCACCTTTAACCGGGATGTCGTTCTAAGGATTACGCAACAGAGTAATTGTCTTCGCATCCCGCGAGTTAGGACTGAAGCCGCCAAGAGAGCTTTCTTTTACAATGGAGCCTTAATTTATAATAACTTTTTAAACTAGATCCATCTTATGTCGATCGGTGTAAAATGTCATTTCCTTATTCGTATATTTTTATTCTTATTAATTTAAGAGGTCATAGAATTTAGTGCTTTTTATATCTTATATCTTTTAGTACTATTTCAAAAACGAGTGCGAGTGTTTCATCACGATTTCCAAACACGAGAAAACAGATGAAAGCACGAGGCCGCTTCGGCCGAGTGCTTTTATTGTTTTCGAGTGTTTGGAAATCGTGATGAAACACGATGCACGAGTTTTTGAAATGACTTCTCTAAGGAAACAATACAAAATTATGCAGTGTTGTATTTTTTCCCATTTTTCTTTAAAATGCCTTGTATGTGTGATTTGTTGTAATCAGTCGGCATTCATTGTATTTGTGAGCTTTTGGTTTTAATTATCCAATAGTTTCGCGTTGCACCAAATTTGGATTCCAAAAGCGTTGTGAACTTGAAGTGATTTACATATTGTTTTTGCCATGGTCTAAGGAAGGTTTCGCTGCCCGAAAACAATCGAGGAAGAAGAACTTTGCGTAGAGAGAGCAGTACAGAAGTCTACCAGGTGTAAAAATAAGTGGGCAGTAGGCATTTTTGAGGATTGGCAACGAGTGCGAAGTGTCAAGTCTCCAATACTCGAAGTTGGTGGAGTTTTTAAAGTAAGTGCGACAATTAGTGTCGATTCCAGCAGTGAGTCCGTGTCACGGAAGGTAGAAAAAGTTTCTCAGAATGTGGATATGGATACTATGCCAGTCTGTTTTGGTGACTTTAAGAAATGTACTGTAAACTTTAATTTCAAATGACTTCAGCTTGTCAGTTTTTTTCCTGGTCATGTTATTAAAAACAAGAAAGCCCATTGGGCATTTTAACCGGCCATTCTGACCGTCACCACCCCTAGGTTTCACAAATGTTGGCGCGATCTTCTATTTATACGAACCGGCGTGACGAAATGACACAATATTTTGACTATAGCGTTACTGGATGACGTAATGTTTAAACTCTGATGACTCAGCTTATCTTTCTTATCGCTTTTATTTGTGCTTGAAAACGCAAATTCACTCAAACGTTGAATGTCGATATAAATTCGTCCACAACTGAGAATGCTCACACATGGACGACGAAGTATTTACTGTTGTGCCTAGACCTTAAATACAAACAGTGAACATAGCAGTAGAATCAAAATATAACGCTTGATAAACACGAGCTCGAGCAGATCGTCAGAGTATGGGGCACGTTAAGGCATATCTCATGACGTGATGTTTAAATCCGGTTTGCTAACCCGGGAATCCCCTTGCAAAAGTAAACAAGCGAGCGGGGACGAGTCGCCCACGTCTTTGAAAGCTAACGCGCCTGTCGAGCTGCAATCGATTTCGCGCTCACTCGTTTGTTTTTCTTTTCCTTCACTATCTCTGAACGGAAAGAGAGACCCTTCGTAGCCTTTAGCGAACACCACAGGCAAACCACACAAATCCGTCGATAATATTCAGATTTTTTCGTTCTTTCAATGCAAAAAGACTCGTAACACCTACCTTATTAATTGATCTCCTTATTAATGACGATTCCTTCGTATCAACTTCTCGCCTCAAATAAACACTCATCTCTCTCCGTTCACAAGAACTATCATGTACTGATGGTGCAATCCACTAATATTGCATCATCATACTAGTACCAATTCCTTCTCTTCCTAGCCCACGCCGGCAAAACGCAATTGTCCTTTTTGTCCGCTACGAAATACAAGTTAGCCAATCAGAAACCTTACAATCTACTTCGCAAACCACCCCCCCATAAAACGCCAAGGGAAACTGCCTCTCATGCAGCACAATATTACACCGCTCCTATACAAAACGCAACTTTCAAAGCAAGTCACGTTCACAGAAGCGTGATATGCTCCTGACATTCACAAATCCTTCTGACTCCCACAATTTTACATCCCTCAAAATGTCAATCCCAATAAAAAAACTCCTGCGCTAAAAAAATTTTCACCATAAACACTAACTAGATCAGACAACACAGCCAATTTCGCATTCAATTCTATTAGCTGCTTTACTCAATTGCGCATGCGTTATACAAGACAAATACAAAAAACCCAAACTTAACAACCCTTCGCCGTTCATATCGTAAATACTGTAAATTAAAAGACAAGAACACACGAAGGTAACATTCAGCAGACTACTATGCGCATGCGTCTTATATAAGACAGTACCGCTCTTGAGTACCCGTACCACAAGCTTTACAGCACTTTGTTCGTATTTCAAGCCAACTGACCATCACCACAAAACCGTGTCCACTTTATAAACCGGCGGTCGCTTAGCGACGGCCGGTTAATTAATGATTCATGTTAAGCTGTGTTTGAGTAATATATGAATACGCAGATTAAGAACAATTTTATCATTAGTGATGAAAACGTGATGAAACACTAGTGATTAAAACGTGAGGAAACAGTAGTGATTTTCAACTGGTGTTTCATTGAGTTTCAAACTCATCCACCTGACCCGAATGGGGCGCTCTGGTTGGCTTATAGCGTCATGAATTATTTTAAAATGTATTTGAGAATCAATTAGGTTAGTTTGTTTTGTAATAATTTTAGGATGTTTTTATACCCCTTTTTGTATTGTAAATAATTTATTTTGCAGGGCTCCTATTGATAACAGAGTCTGCCTTGACTCTGACGGGATTTCCCTGAATAAATAAAGATGTTTACTTTACTTTACTAGAATTTACAAACCTGAAGGAAACCCTGAAAGAAAGGAGAGAAAGAAAATATGGAGGCTGCTGCATCATCGGCGATAGATAAATAGATTCACTGTCAAGGTTGGTGTGGAAACAGAAATGTCATCATTCGATCCTCCGCGCGTTTTTGCCAAAGCATGCAGTCAATGGTGGAAGGAGATAGAGAGTCTAAGAATGAGGGCTAAGAATAAGGTATTTCAATTTTTCTTTCGTCGGCTGATCTCACTGGGGTAGCAGAACCCTCCTCGTAAGCTTTGGGCTTAAAGAGCTTTATATTGTGGTAGTGAACAGTCATTTCAGTCGATTCAGTAGAACCTGTTGCCATTTAGGAGATGTGGATTGCTTATAAGTAAGAGGGGAAATGAAATGTTTTGTTACCAAACTGGTGGGCCTGTGAGCCGGTGGGTCTATAACCGGGTGGGCTTATAACCCGGTAGGCCTATAACCGGGTGTACCTATAACAGGGTGGGCTTATTACCGGGTGGGCTTATAAGCGGGTGGGCCTAAAACTAGGTGGGTCTATAAGCGGGTTGACCACAACCGGTTCAGTCTAAAAACGGGTGGGTCAATAACGGGATGGGCTTATAATCAGGTGGGCGTTTAACGGGGTGGGCTTATAACCGGAAGGGCTTTTGACCGGGTGGGCCTATAACTGGGTAGGTCTATAAGCAGGTCAGGGGACCACAACAGGTTGGGTCTAAATTGGGTGGGTCTAAAAATGCCGTGTGGGTACATAACTAGGTGGCTTATAAGCGGGGTCTTCACTGAGTTATAGTGGAACGAGCGGCAAGTAGAACTAGCGGTGCAATTGCTCTCCATCCCAGTTCGCCCTCGGCTCGCTCCACTCGTTTAAGCTCGTGGATTTTGTTTACACCCTTTTCCTCTTTAAGGAGCGTGTTCACAGGCTACCTCAGATCCTACAAGCACCCGGAAATGTAGCTTGCAGTGTAGGCTGTTCTAGAACTGTGCGAGTCTCTGTAGCAGAACCAGCCCGTCTGTGCAAGAAAATGCAAAATGTAAGAAAATGCAAGAGCTGCACTACACAACGATATAAATGATTCCCCTCAACTTCTGCTAATTCATACTGGAACAAATGACCTGTCCATAACCACTCCTATAGTTGAATTCTTTGCTGAACTGTCTACGTTGGTTACTGAGGCTGCTACGAAATTTCCAACCAGCAAAATATTCTACTCTACACTTCTTTCGCGCACAGACATACCGATCCCGATAATAACCAGGATAAACAAACAGTTAATTACGGAATGCTCCAGATTACCACATGTACACCTTATCAATCACGCCAATCTCTTCGCCGAAGGAATTGACTTATTACACGGCACAAAACATATTAAAAGACGACACATTGGTTTATTCGCTGCAAACCTGATCGATGCGATTCGTGGCAGAGCTCGACAGACGCGATACAATCCTAAGGTTGTTAATCATGTCAACAGATCTCCGCGTCGGCAAGTTCGGTCTGCTCCCAAGAACAAATATTCAAGCTACAGTCAAGCATTGCAAAGTACCCCAGCTGGGGACTATCAGATCCCTAACAGTCAACCACGGCAACAATCGAAACAGCCAGCATTATCGGGGTCCCACCATTACCAAACACAGCTTCTAGATCAGCCACGCCCCCTCCCAAGACAATGTTCAAACACTCCACAAACCTGACACCAGTAAAGACAGCGGTTTAGAAATACCCAAAGAACTGATATCCTTTTTAAGATTTATTAAGACATTTATTTAATTTTAAATTTTTTTTACCAGGATGCGAGTCTATTTTTCTCTTTCTTAGTTTTCAAAAAGTTGGAACCAAATGGGATTGACAAGTTGTCTGACTACATCAGACAAATTGTCTTTTTTGCGTGCGATATTAATGGCTTATTTTCTAAATCTTTAAGGAACAAATTGCAAAGTACTGATTTTCTAAACATGGTTAATGGTTTTGATTTTATAATTATAACCGAGACCTGGAAATGCACTGATGTTTAGGTAGCAGGGTATAGGTGTATAATTCAGGATGGTATTGTATCGAAAAGCGGTGACCGGAACTCCGGCGGTATTATTTTGCTATATAAGAATATACTTCACGATTGGATTTCAATTACCAAAACGTCTCCAAATTTTCTTTGGTTTAAAATCGACAAAAGTTATGCCAAAACAATGAAAGATCTTTACATCTGTGGCCTTTATATTCCACCGAATAATTCAAATTATTATTACCCTGAACTATTTGAAGAACTTGAAAAAGATATCTTAAATTTTGCTACTAAAGGATCACTCCTTCTCATGGGTGATTTTAACGCGAGGACAGGAAAATACTCTGATAGTGTCTGTCATGAAGGGAACAACATCATCGTAAATGATCAATCTGAATACTCGTATTGTCCCATTCGACGAAATAGTTATGATAACGAACTAAATAGTCACGGTAAAAGACTTCTTGATATCTGTGGAAGCGCCGATCTAAAAATTTTAAACGGAAGAGTCAGCGGGGATACTTTAGGTAGAGCCACCTTTCACGGAAGAAATGGGATAAGTGTCGTCGATTATGCAATATGTGACCAAGATACTCTTTCAAATGTTGCAAATTTTGTGGTCAAGCAGCCATGCTCTTTATCGGATCACAGTTCAATCATAACTTGGCTAAATATTAACACCAATATCTCTAAGCTTGAACCCTCACATGAAAATAATCGGCTATCACGCCTACCGCTACAGTTTCTCTGGGAAAAGGATTCCGCGCCAAAATTCAAAGATATCTTACGCTCAGCAATACATTGATGACGACACTCCAATCCAAGATGTCAACACCACACTCGAAAAAGTTGAAAACATATTAATCATAGCCGCGAAAAAATGCTTAAAGATTAAAACAGGAAAAAAACGTAGGAGAATCAAGCCAATGTCGAACAAAAAAATGGTTTGATAAAGAATGTCGCTTTAAAAAAATGAGCTAAGGAAACGTTCAAACCAAAAACACAGAGATCCCTCAAATGCAAATTTACGAGAGAAATATCATGTTGTTTTAACGGAATACAAAAAGTTGTTGTGCAGAAAACGAACTGAGTACAATTCAAAGATCACCGAATTAGAGGAAAGTACAGAAGACCCGGATAAGACTGAAACGCTTTTGGTAGTGCTTAAAATCAATGGATGACACTTAAAAAGATAAAGATGATCACCCATTAGTCTCAGAGGAAAACTGGCTTAACTACTTCCATTCTCTTCACTCAAATAAACCTTTAAACCCAACTCAGCAGACAATCATCGATGAACTCAAACAACTTGAGAACTGCAAAGAGCAGTTATGCTCTTTAGATTACTTAATCACTGAAAATGAAATACTTGCAGCCGCGAAAAGATTGCAAAATAATAAATCTTCGTTCTCAGACAAAATAAAAAATGAAATGATCAAAGCTAGCCTTCACGAAATGCTGCCTGTATACCATATGCTTTTTAATTCAATTCTAAATTTAGGAACAATGCCTCAGACTTGGTGCGGTGGTCTTATTACACGGATATATAAATACGATATATACATACTGCACAATTCTCAAATTGGATTTCTACCTAAAAATCGTAGAGCTGATCATGTCCTCACACTGAGAACTTTAGTAGATAAATATGTTCATTACCATAACGAAAACATTTAATATGCTTATGCTTTGTAGATTTCAAAAAAGCTTTTGACTCGGTCTGGCATGACGGACTCTTATTCAAATTATTGCAAATTAATGTTGGAGGTTGTTTTTACAATTTAATAAAGAGTTTGTATTCCAACTCCTCATGTTCAATAAAAATTGGAAACAGCCAAACAAGATCCTTTCAATACGCAAGAGGGGTACGCCAAGGTTGTATATTAAGCCCACTGTTATTCAATCTCTTTATCAATAACATACCATACTCATTCGAAAATACTCTATCTGATCCGTTCGTTTTACCAAATGGCACAAAATTAAATTCACTTTTTTACGCGGATGATTTAGTAATATTGTCAAGATCTAAAACAGGGTTGCAAACTTGTATTAATAGATTATCTTCCTATTGCAATTCCTGGATGTTAAGTATCAATCCTAAAAAGACCAAAGTTATGATCTTTCAGAAACGTGCTAAGAAATGTACTGAGTCTAGCTTTCACGTAGACAATGAAATTATTGAAATCGTTCAAAGCTATACCTATCTAGGTACGTTAATCTCTTCGACGGGTAACTTTTCAATGGCACTTGACAAGTTGAAAGAGAAGGCCCTCCACGCCCTTTTTAGCCTTAGAAAACATACGAATATAAGCAAATTGTCTCCAGTCCTTGCAAATAAAATCTTTGACATGATGATCTCTCCAATTTTAACATATCACAACGAAATCTGGGGTGTATATGTAAAACCTGATTTCAAGTCTTGGGACATTTCGCAGATTGAAAAAACTCATCTTCAGTTCTGCAAACGTTATCTAGAAGTAAGTAATAAAGCATCAAATATGGCATGTAGAGCTGAACTTGGAAGATTTCCTCTTAATATAGCTATTAATCAGAAAATAATTAATTACTTTTTATATCTTCATAATAAGGCCGGGGAATGACTCTATCGTTAAACAGATTTTTTTAATGTCGGCAGATCTTCATCCTCTGGTAAAAGTAGTTTCTACTCTAGTGTTATGAGGATGTCTGAATACTATAATTTGCCTGATTTTGACCCCAATGTCTTAAATAAATCTAAGATCAAACACTATATAAGCCTAATGCAACACAAATATATCCTACACTGGCAACATACTATTCAACACTCGAATAAACTAGAATTTTATAACACTTTTAAAAACGAATACACACCTTCTTGTTATCTAGACCTTACAAGCAAGTTAAATGAAAGGAAAGAATTAGTGAAATTCAGAATAGGTAACCACAAACTAATAATTGAAACTGGTAGATATAGTCAAATCCCGAGAGTTAATAGACTTTGCCCTACTTGCGGATCTAATCAAATTGAGGATGAAATTCACTTACTTTTTCACTGTCCTAAATACTCAATTTTTAGAGACAGGTTTTACAGGAAACTAGAGTATCACCTACCATATATAAAACGATTGTCTGCATTGGAAGCTACCAAAGAATTAATGAATTCTGATAATTATTTTGTAAACATTCAATTGCTGAGATTCATTCTATCGTGCTTAAATTTACGCAATAACTCATTATCAATTCAGACTGATGTAACTTAATTCTTATCTCCTTATATAATTATTACATTATAAGTTCTTTTTGTTGAGTTGTATGCTTTTGCAATACTGTAATAACTAATAGTCATGCAAATAAAGCTATTGTTGTTGTTGTGCACATAGTGGGGGGGGGGGGGGGACAGGGGGGTTTAAGCCTCCCGCTTCCCGTAACCTTTAATCCCGGTTCCCGCCCTGTATTTTTTGGCTCCCGCCCCTTTGCATTTTTTCGATTGCGAAATATTGCGCAATGTTGCGTAATTTTTCCCTTTTTCTCCCTCTTCCCGCCACCTTGGGAATCCCGCTTCCCACCCCCTCTTCTCCCGCCTCCCGTACACCTCCCGCCCCCTTTTCTCACGGTCTCCCGCCCCCCTGTCCCCCCCCCCCACCACATAGGGCCATCATGGTAGTGGGTTGAAGAGTAACCACTGATAGACTTTTAGGACTACGGTTAAAACTTTTAAGCGCATGTTAATGGCTAAAACCATTAACATTCACAAGTTGGGAACTTGTTTAGAAACTTATTTGCTCTGACTCTGGAGGACTTTCCAGCTCTCTTTTTCCCGTTAACTCTTCTCCTCTTCGAATAAGGCCCCACATCACTGGACAGTTTAGCAGTCAAAACATCTAGGATATTTTTGAGCGCCTAATTACATATACCCATTTTCCCTTTTATGTGTAAACCTGGTTGGAATGAAGCAAAAACATAACATAACTTTGGCCACTACAATACGTACACCAGAACGTACAAAAGACTGTAGGCACGAATTAGCGGTTGTTTGTTTTCCTTTTATTATTTGGTTGCCATAAGTGACGAATGACGGTGATTGATTTCAGGCGAAACGTGCCGTCACTCCGTGACTTTGTTTGTAACGAGTCGGAATGAAGTCAACAGAATTATCATTAGTACTGTAATCCAAAATTACAGACAAGTAATGTTACGAGTAACGAGTTTGAATTCTTCAGAAACCTAGAATACAATCGGAATGTATCCTTGAACGAAGCCTGCAACAATCAATCAAATTTTGCCATATTCTTACTCATCAAGATGCAAAGGAGTGGCTGTTATTCTGCATTTTCAATGCGAGGCGGTGTTTGTCTAGCGTGACTTACTACTTGGCGTCAGAACATGTTGCGCGTTCCCGGATGACCGTGTGGCTGCCGGGAGGAATCAGACCAGCTTTTGTACGCGCAGTTCGTTCGAGATCTATTTCCAGATGTCCTCTATCGGCTATCACGGCTTACCCTACCAGCTTAGCCAAAAACTGGACGATTTGAGTAAAATCAATCAGATCTTCTATACTGCTCGCAGTGGAGGATTGATTGCGGAAGACAGCGAATCCTACAATGCTCAAGTGAATCCAGGAGACAACCTCGCCGTTCTCTTGACGAAACTGTTTTCAGATTTGGAAAAGCAGGACAATCTCGGAATTAATAATCTCGAGATTCTGAGAGGTCTTTTGAAAGATGTGAAGGAGTGGTCTCTAATCGACAAAGTTGATAAGTTTGAGAAGCAAAGAAAGGCTTTTATCACTTTGTTAGACAAATTCATTACTAAACTGGACGAGCTAGACAAGTTAGACGAACTGATCTCATTGTGCTAAGATCATATACCGGAAGATGTTAAAAGTGACATCAAAGATGTTCGTTCATTGTTCAGAGAACTTGAGAAAAAGAACCGTCTTGGATTTGAACGACTTGCGATCCTGAAAAAGATCTTGAATGAGGCAAGAGAACAGGAACTGTTGGATGAGACAAGAGAAAAGGAACTGTTAGATGCACTGACGACTTTCGAGAAGAAATGGAAAGAGGAAGAGGATGCTGAGAGAAGAAGAGGTAATTTCCTCCTATGTTTTAAGAATATTAGTGTGTATCCTTGTTTTCGTTACAAAACAGATGTGATTTGCAATCGTTCAGACAACTCTCTCATTTTGAAATTGATTAAGACTGTTATATTTTGACTCGATTTTGATAATCCGGCCGGGCCCATTCCCGTTGCTTTATTTGCCCGTACGTTGCTAAATGGGACTGAAGTTTACTCGTACTACGTAGAACTCAAATTGAATGTGTTGATAGTTCGATGATAATATTCGTTAGACTTGCGGAAAGTTCATTAATAAGTGCAAGAGTGAACTGTAAGTGCGAAGTAAAGCCCTAGGATATACATGGTTGCGTGACCGGAGATTATGATGATATCGTATGCCAATAATTATTAATCTCAAGCGAGCGTGAACGTTCATACCGATTTATTTTTGTCTAGCTGCTCTCTCTCACTCAAAGGAGCACTTAATATGAAAACTGAAAAAAGCAAAGAATAAAAAGATCCTTAACTTTACCACCGCATTGTACAGCATATTAAGCAGCAGAACCACTAGAAAGGACTGTTCACTGAAGCGCTTCCTTTTGCATGACCACAGTATAGGATTTAATTCACCGACTCAAAAGTTGGAACCACGTTGTACAGCATAATTAGGCGTACCATGGAAAAGAAATGCTCAACCGCCTTAATCTGAATCAGTGTTTATATTTTATCCACGGTATTAAAAGGTAGAAAAACACTGTTACCTTGCTACAGCATAAATAGCAGTAGCATAAGATAGAACTACTCAATGAATGGCAACTCATCAGAATTTCATGTAAAAACCACCAAAAGTTATAGGCTCAACCTTTAACTCCGGGAGGGAGAGTGTAAATACAAACGCTTAACCAAAATGACATTGAATTTGCAAAAAAAAACTTCTTGTGCAAGAAAGACGATTGTCAGCAATTGAAGGTCGACTAACCAGCTTTTTGTAATGCAAACACGACTGTAAATAGCACTGTTGGTTAAACTGATTATAATTAAAAAATTATAATCAGTTTATAACCAGTTTTAAAACTATCATGGGAGAGCATTACAAGAGACACTGTCATCTATTTTTAAATCAATTTGAAGAATTTTCTGATAATTTTTTTGGGCCACAGATTTGCTTGATTTATATCTAAGTTTTCAAAGAAATACAAATTACAACACATTTTTACCAATTTTATGTAAGGCGTAATAACTTAAGTCTTATTCGCATCCTAGACATCTGTAGCTTAATATACTTATCAATAGTTTTCTTGTATTAGGATAGGTTAAGGTATCCATTTATGGCAAAACTGGATCATTATTTGATGCAAATAATATGCCTTCTGGCTTTTGCTAAAAATAGATGACAGTGCCTCTTTATTTATTAATTAATTAACTTTAACAATAATGAGGAATAATGGCATTTGTCGTAATGCATTATAGCTGTAATGGTACTTCATTGAAATTTTATTTCAGACCGAGCTGCTGATGCTGTGAACACTGTTGTTGTAGGTAAGATATCAACTTAATTTGAGGTAATGGTATCTAGGAGGTTTGAAGTTGTGTCTTTCTTAGGAATCAAGTATCCCTGAGCCTTTTAACAATATTCCCGAGCTTTTGAACAATGTTCTTTGGTGGTAACTACCTAAAATATACTCCATAAAGAGACTAACCCCTCACCAATCCCTCTTTCAGCAAGAGGATAACTAAGTTTTGAGTATGATAAACTTCATTAATAGACCGCCGACTCAATTTGCCTCCTTTAGTAGAACCTAAAAAACGTACAGACTCCCTCCTTCACCATGAAACCCTTCTTTAGCAGAACATTTAATAATCTAGCTAACTTTATTCAAAGACTGCCTCCCCAATTGTAGCTCCAGTTGATATGGAAACTGGCGCATACTCCACCGGCTCGTTAATAGTAGGATGTTGAAAATACCATACCAGAAAGCCGGATCTCGAATAAATGCCGAGTTCAAATAAACGCGGGGTATACGGAGCCTAGGTCATAAACGTCCCCGACACTATTCCTAACAATGAATTTTCTCAAAATTTTTATTGAGAAAATACGGTACTTTATGTGCATTTAGAGACCTTTTCCCATACATGCTCTTGATTAGCATGTGTTGTGGGTATTGCACACTGGCCTCCTACAGGATCTCTCTATATTAACCTGAGGAAACAAGTGAAGGACAGATTACCAGAAGGATTTTCCATCCTGCTGAAGACGTGCATGCAAAGGAATAAGTCTGCGAGTCTAGAAGTATGTTAGGCAGTTTCCACCCGGCTAAAAGAGTCCGTCAGTGAAGCCACTCCATGTAGAAGCCATGTTAGAAAATTTATCCACCTGCTCTGTCTGGGAGGAGGTAGACGAATAAATGAAGCGTGCTAAGTAGTTTAATAGTCACCATCCTTCTAAAGAAGAGCCTTACCGGAAGGCAGTCTATTCATGAGTTGTGTTGTCAGTTGTTAATCAAGTAATCTTTCTATTTGTGAAATTTTAGCTCCAGCGGTTGGTTTGTACTCAACCGCTAAACAGTTGATCGGAGGTAAGTACTAGTTAGATATATACATTTAATCAGTATTGTCTGTTATGTAAAAGGCACTAAAGAAGTGCTTAATACTCGTGGGTTGTATATTGTAAAATATAAAATCAGAAATTAGCTCAACTTTTAGTATTTTATAGTCTGCTTGTCATTCAATTCTAACAGCTCTATGAGTTTTCTTCAAGTTCTCTCTGATAAGTCGAATATTATTTGTAGTTGCTGGTTCGGGGATCTCTACCTCCGCACTAAGGTTCAAACCCTTACCCTTTAATATACTATCGAACCCTTTCATATACCTAGAGCAAAAATTAAAGCTTTTTATAGCTCAAACGTCAGCTAAAAACGGTAGATCATCGTGGACTTTTAGTTGCTCGAACGCTCCTAGCTTTCATATAGTTTTCGCATTTTGCTTTCTGTCAAAATTTAGCAACCCGTTTTAGTTCTCCGATTTAGCTGCCACCCTTTTAGTTTAGGTTTATCTCGATGACCCTTTAAAATAATAATAAACGTCAAATTTCCCTACCCTTTCGTATACTGGAACCGCAAAAACGGCACCCCTTTTGGGCAGAGCTAGCCTCCCCATATAGACGACTGTAGGGAGCATCCCCCGAGGGTCTCTCAGAGAATATTATGGTTTATTCCCAGAACCTCGTATTAATGTTTGTTGTTTCAAACTGAATTTTAATATAACAAAATTGGGCTATTCTCTTTTTATTCTGCTTGTAACTTCAACAGCTGTAAAGGTCCTTTGTAAATTCTCCACGGTGAATGGAACAAAGTTGGCAGTTGGTATTCTCAAGGTCCTCAGTAGAGAGGCGTCTTTGGGAGAATTCGTACGTGCTTTTGAGGACGCAGTTCTTCCAGAAGTGATTGGACTAGTTTCAGTAGGCGGAAACTCAGTGTTCTTCACTGTTCAAGCGGAAAATATGCCAGCTCTCAAGGCACTGTGGGAACGTTATCAGGACGGCACACTACAAAGAAATCTGCAAGACTTTTTGGTGACGGATGACATCAGACAACTGGCCAACGGAGAGGAGGTGATCGTGACAGTGCATATTGATGAGCAGGAGTTCAACAATGCCTGTTTAAGTTTAATCATCGCTGAAAATCAAGGTAAATATCTAATTTTAATTATCAATGTATAATATCAATCTTTTCCACAGAGTTACCTTCCTCGGTATGAAATCTTTAAATAAGTCTCAGTTTGCTGACCTGGTACACTCTTTGGTACCAAACCTTTCACCACTAAAGCAAGTCGATCGATCGACGCCGCTTTCAACACTTGCCAAGACGGTCAACTCTTTTTGTGAAGATTTGTTGCCTGATTTAGTTTTACTTGTAAATGCGTCATTTGTTTTCAAACGTACAGTAGTAACATATCTATTAAGTTAGTTAGTTTTAGTTGTTACATATCCATTTTTCAGTGAAAGTGTATTTGTTTCCCAGAACTACAAAAGAACGACTCAGCAATGCCGATGAGAAGAGCAAGACGAAATTCGGATTCATTCGTGCACGTCGGAACACAAGAGAGCGAAGAGAGGCATTTTTATTCAAAACTTAGAGAAGCGGAGAATAAGTGTCACCAAGAAAAGATAGAAAGTTTGGAGAGAGAAATCGAGACGCTTAGAGCCCACATCGAGGAGACAAGTGGCTTTGCTTCAACATCTAAAAAGACAAGTGGAGGCAGCCACGGTGAGCTCCATGCATGTAGTTATGTTATCGAGCCAAATGGCAGTAGTCCTTTCGTTTGATGACTTTTTCATATATTGCAGTAAATAAGGTATATAAATCTGCTGAAGAAAGGTTATCTCGCTCAAAAATGGCAAAACAACCCTCAAATTTCCCCGCTTTTACGTGTGATTGTGTTGTTGTCCAGGTGAGATTATATTATAACGATATATAGTAAGATTATAAAGCAAAGAAGCTTTCCTCGTTAGCATTTTGTCAAGGCTAGTATCAAAGGCGCTATGGCAAATTGCTGGTAATTAAGCTGCGTTTTGTTACGGGTACACTAGTCAACCTGTGTTCTCCAGCAAGAGCCTGCAAACTTTAGTTTGCCATATCAAGTTGTCTTACTGGCAGGCCATCTTGGGAAGTCCAAAGAATTAAAATAAAAGCGAATGACGCCAGCGGTCAATCAAGCTGTATTTTATTTTATTTTGCTATAATAACATGGGCTTACTGTTAGAATACGCCAAGAGTTTTTCCTTTCTTAGCTAAATTTAACCTGTTTTTTGGATAAACTACTAAAACACTGCGAGGATCAGGAAGTAAGGACTATTCACTTAAAGGGCAATTTTGCGGCCGAGGGATATTACTCCACAAAACAGCTCACGCCTTATTGCTAACAGAACACCTCGAAATAGGGAACCAATCAAAAATCTTTATTTCTGACAGCCAGGGATTCTCTATTTTATAACTGAAATGAGACACGAAATGAATTGACTGTTAATCAGTATTGTTCTTTAAATCTCGGTTTATGACAGACGTTGAAACACACTTGGTTTGGAAGCGAAAAAGAGAAATTCAAGAAGGGCTAGAAGAAAAGAGAATCAGGCCAGCTGCTATCTCCGAACTGGAAATTGAGGAAATCAGAGGTGAAAAATACTGGACGTTTTATAGGGATATGCATCACAATTAAGTTGTTGCAGTCAAAGTTAGCAATGCAAAGCGATTAATCTCGGGTAACGCTCGTTGCTGACTTTTGAAATACAAATTAACCGACCGAGTTCTTAATTCATTTAGTTACTCGTTCTTAATTTACTTCAGTGACCGCAATATGACTGACAAAGCAAGCAGGTGGACTTCGGGATGGAGTAGAATGAAATTGCCACGTGTAGGACAGTTGATCACGTGACCTAATGTTCTCAAACAAGAAGAGACTTGAAGCTACTTGTCTTGGTGGTTTGGTGTATTAACTGATCTGATAAATTTGGCAGCGTATATCTGATAAATGAGAAAATACGATCTTCAGACGTTTTGTTGACTTGAAATGTGAAGTACGCAGATCAATACCTGGTAAATCATACGCATGTATTAGCACATATTAATTAATCTGGGAAGAAAACAAAGGACTCGCGATTTGTTGATGTAAGGGTTCAAGGATTCGTATTAAAACGTAGGGTAGGGGCATCTTCCTTTAATGAATTCAAATTTAATAAGTAAATCAGGTTTTCGTTCAATTCCTTGCATCTATCATCTTTGTTAACGCAAAGGAAGGTTACGTGGTCTCCTTCCAACAGCACTGCCAGAACATATAGTTAAATAGTGGCTAATAAGTTCAGGTTTTTCTGCCTGGGGTTTTTGTTGTACAAATCTTATCTATTCATACTCTTCTCTTATTCTCCTTGTTTTCCACAGCTCGAAAAATTGAAGACCTGGAAAGCCCTAGGAAGAGACGGCGAAGAAACTCTGATTCCGATTTATATCGTAAAACAAGAGACGATGAGATCAAAGAAAGAGAAATGGAAGAAGAACGATTTCTTGGGGAGGAGAAATACGCTTTCGTTCAAAGATATCTAGAGAACATTCATGAGGCGCACAGTATCACGACATTAACAAGTGACAGCGGAATAAAAGCGCATGGTGCACCCTCTGAACTTGGAACGGGAGACATCTCTGGTAATTATCATTTGTTGTTGTTAGACTGACCGTTATGTCATGGTGCTTGCTATCAAATGCCACTATCCGTGGAGTTTAAAATAATTGTTTTCTTCTCGTGTTAATATAACGGGTCTATCAGTCGTTGTACTCTCTGCAGCTCTTACGTGCAATGAGCATGTTTAATTCATAGCTGAATGATGAAGAAAAGACCAGGTTTTCATGTTTCGGTATAGTTAACACGCTAACTGAGTTGATGAGTTGGATTAACGTGTTAATTGTTGTCACGTTCAGCGTCCGAAATGACGCACTAGAGTAAACAGAAACGTTCCTGAACATTGCGATATCTTTATCCAAAACTATTTTTACTGAACATAAATTGAAAAACAACCAACAAATTAGTTTCCTGTAGGACATCAAGCAAGTTTAACCTCGTCATATATAAATTAGTACAGTTAAAAAAAAAATAAGATTGAACAAATTGAGTTTGCAATTGTTACAGTCTTGATGTACACGAAATAAATGCAGTTACTCTGATATGATTTCGAGGTTCTTTTACTTCAGTGCTGAAGACTATTCTCGATTGTTATTGCACTTAAATGTGCGCGAATCTACTGTCACCTTTAAGTTTTTCTCTCCTTCAAAAAAGACCGTGGGAGGACCGCAATAAATTATCGCCAGAACATTGGAAATCAACATTTTTTGCACTCATTGAGGAGCTCATAAACTTAAAAATGTTTTACATTCAACCATTCACTCTGATAAGCAACAAATACTTTTACATAATCGTCCAGTCTCTTCCTCTATCCTGCTTGACTTCATAACCTATGCAGCTAACATTCATCTCAGACAAACAGTGTTCAAAACAACATATCAGTAAAATTATCGCAGCGATAAAACACACTGTAGTTGATAGAATTCGCGTCAAGGGACGGGGCACCGCAAGGCAAAATGGTAAGATGCAGAAACTTTCGCTGTCTGACGCTGACAAAACTTTCTGTTAACTTAGATAGTTTTGTCTGACGCACTTAGTGTGCGTTGCCTGTACGGTCGGTTGTGCTATTTCACACGAGGCGTTTGTTTGGAATTTTGTTATTCTTCATCGTTTCACTATTTACACTTCGGTCATGCAATTATTTACTGTTTACTGTTCGGAGCCTTGAGGCCAGTGATTGCAAAGCAAGTGAATATCCAGTCGAAAGACCACACACCATAAAATACTGGATTCTCACAGTGTAAGGTGTTTTCAGTTGACGAGCATTTCAGCTGAGAATAACTAACACATAAAGAAAGCGTTTGGCGACTGCAAGGGCTATTTGTAAGCGTAGTAATCAAAACTGATTTTTAGTCAACGCACCGTACCTTTATGTGTAGCATTAACACTAGAGGATGGTGTGAGCTTGTTATAAAAACGGGTGAACGTGTTATATAAGTACTGAGATTCACTCTAGACAAAGTCGTTGAGTAAAAATTGTCTGTCAATGACTACAAGCGTTCTGATTGGTCATACAATTTTTCTTGCGAGTGAAAAATTATTCAATCAAAGGCCTCGCACATATTTTTCACAAGGGAAAAAAATCATGGTTTTTGCCAGTCACTTTTGGAAGCTACTAGCGTCACTGAACATTGATTTCTGGAAAAACAAAGCCTTGGTAAGTGCGAGATTTGCACGCATTTCTTCAGTAGAAGAATTTATCGATGGCCAAGAAAACGAAAGTACAGGGAAAAAAAGACCCAACAGAATGTAGCTTTACTACAGGAATTTTCTCTCGTTAAAAAAGTGTCACGACAGATGGAAGAAATTCCTTCAAAAGAACTGAACTGCTGCCTTGGCGAGTTCATAGCAACTAGGAACAAAACTCCTTACGTTCTTTGATGGCTACCTTTGTGCGGTATCTGAAGAGGAGCAATCACGGATTTAACGTAATACAAGGACTCTCAGTTTAAACAGGCTCGTAAAACGCAACAGTGAAAACGGAAGGAACTCAAGCAGAAAGGAAAAGGGAATAAACCTAACACTTCCGTTTCTCCTTGAGACAAAATTCAGAACATCGACTCGACTTCGTAGGGTCTTTTAAATACGATTTGGTTGAACAATTATGGCAGCTCAACGGAGGAATAGCCATCTTTAAAAAAGCAGAAAAGGTTAAGAGACCTTGGTTCACGGGTAGCACGGTTTGGTTAGCGGTGTGAGAAAACGTGTTTCAGCGAATTCAGCTACGAATATTAATTTGTTTTTAACAGATTAATTGAGAAATTAATCAGGCTTACTTGAAGTTTGAGCTGCTTTCAAGTAAATTTTCGAGTTAATAGTAAATAGTGAAGTGTAAATCTTGAGGAGATTTTGAATTGATAGTTGTTGATTTGACTTGAATTTATCTTCCAAATCATGAATGATTTGTTTTGAGTTCATTATTAACAATAACAAGTTGGATGTAGTATCCTCATGTGTCCCAGTACTGGTATAATAAACGAATGACATCACGGTAAGTTCGTTTGTACCAGTTTAGTTCACTCGTTGTAAAAAATTTCAACGCTCGTTTGTTCGTCACTTCGTGAGGTACTCTATATTGATTGGACGGATTCAACTGTATCGCTAAATAGATTACCTGCATATCGTGGTAAAAATACAGCTTTATATAGAAATAGATTAAATAAGGCTAAGTGAAGACTAGTTTATCCTTTTTAATATTCCAATTGCTCTCTTTTTTCTCAGGTGACACCCATGCCGTATTCATCAAAGATCTCAGCAAAGAGGTAATCAGTGAAATGGGAAACAGAATGGAAGCTGACCATTATGCAACGAGGTGTATTCTTCAATCATTTGGGATTCCTGATCATTTCCGTGGAAGCAAGTTTCGTGACATTTCCCACTTATTTCCTGACACTCCTGTGAAGCTACTGAGAGACGTTTGTGAGGCTTTACAGCTCTATGATCTCGTAGATATGCTGGAAAAACCCATACCACATTTAAATAAAACACTGCGGCCTGTTCTTACATTAGACGAGGTTAGAAAATTTGAAAGAATTGACGATCGTCCAATATCATACCATAGCCGTGCTGCAGTTTTAATTTTTGCTAATATTGAAGATGCTTCTTTTATAAAAAGTTGTGAGTCGTTCTTTAAAAGTCTCAACAACAAGAGTGAAGTGACTATAATTCAGACGATAGATCTTTTGGAATTGGCTCTCGAACTAGAACAAATAAAAAGAAAGCAGAGAATAGCGAAGGTTCAACGGTTAAGTCACATAATGGAGGACGACGCAAAACAAGCTGGACCATTGCAGCAGCCACTGGAACAGCAAACTAAGACGATGAAACTGATAAGTGAGTTGCAAATGCAAAGGCAGACCCCGGAGCAGTTGGAGAAGAAGTATAAAGAAATCGAGGCAAAAGAGAGGAAAGAGAAAGAGAATGTAGAGACCGCTGCATTAACGGTGATAGACAGATGGATTAAACGTCAAGGTTGGTGTAAGGTTGTGAGTGAAAAAAGCCTAGGATCAGTCAGTTTTCGGGGACGGAATTTCAATCGTGATAGCTGCTTTTTCTATCGACTATTACGATTTGCTTTATTTTTTTGCTTTGACGACGCACCTGTATATACAGTAATTTAAACGCAAGACGTATGTCTTATAAACATACACTTTTTGTGAAGGTGAGAGCCTGTCTATCAGATACAAGACACACAACGTTTAAACGAATGCACACAGGTTGTGTACCAGAAAGGTTTATAATACAGTGAGGTATTTTCCACATTTATACAACTTTCCGATCAATAAAATTCTAAGTATACAAACGTCAATTTTTAATGAACTGGCGTATATAATAATTTTGTTTACTTAGCATTTTTTTTTCTAAACGTCCTTCGCCTTTACGATACTTGTTTTCTTTTTAATCTGCTGGTTGAATTCTTTTTTAGACGAATTTTCTTTCTTTGCGGTGTTTGAATTCTCGTCGGCTTGGCCCAGTGACGACGACATTGGAAGGCTGAGTCCTGGCCTCATTAGGGAGCTTAGTTTAGGGATACCAAACAAAACGAAGTTTGTTGTTGGCTTGCGGCCTGTAGAGAAACTCTCAGAAACTGTTTGGTTTGCTGTTGCTCTTCCTCCAATTCTGACGTTAAGGCAGTTTCCGACGTTGTTGCTGGATATCCTGAACAAGCGCTGGCAGACGCTGGACCTGGTTTCAATGATGTACGAATGTAAGAGGTCGGTTTTTCATGAAATGGGTGGTGGGTATCCACTCCTGACTGAACGTTTAGTAATAACAGACACTCTATCGTCTCTTCCAAGATTCAAGCGAGAAGAAGCTTTAAGTTGAATACAAAAGCCGACTTAGTTTGGGTATTTCGAACCAACTGGTCATCAGCAGGAAGGAGCGAGGGCTCCGGGCGCGTGACCGGTGTGAAATTCTAAAATCTTATTATTATATTATTATGTTGTTATACTATTATATACTCAGTCTCGTACTAGTGTGCTGATCTAAAGGGCAGTAACATTATAAAGGCATTTACTAAGCCTGGCTGTTTTGGGATCTTTCTCGGGCCCACAGGCTGTGAACACTACCCTACAGTAGACCCCCCAATATAACAAAGCGCCGAGGGACTGGGAAAATGTGTTCGTTTTAGAGAGGGCTCATTATATGGGGTTTCTTTTCCATACTTTTTACTATATCGTTCGTTATACCTGTTATATAGGGGCTCGCTACATCGGTGTTCCACTGGTGGTTAGTACTTTTCTTTTGAACGATCGTATTTTAAGGATGTCTTTTACAGATCAATTTTAACAGACACACTGGAAGCTACTGCTCACAGGCCTTCAGTTGAATGGTCGCACACAAAGATGTCATCCACAGACTCGAAAGTTAGAACTTCGTTGTAGCACTTAGTAAAGAACAACCCAAGTACTACTCTTTGATTTGAACAGAGAAGACTAGGATTTCATCTACATTCTGAAGATTTAGAAGTCACAGGCTCAAAGTCAGAACAGCACCAAAGGAAAGTACTGGCCAAATAGATTTCATATGAATGATTTCACATATTGATTTCATCGGCGATTGAAAAGTTAGGACTCCGTGTCATGACTTAAGCCATTTTTAATATTTTTGAGGATCTACAGGTGCTTAAAATCAAGTAATAATTACGATAGAAGGATTTCTTTTGCAGGTTCAAATGGTGAATCCAGTTTTTTTTTATGGGTGTGGAAGATGATTACTCATGAATTTCTTATAAATTGGTGTATATATTTGCTTTGCCTGTAGAAGTTAGTATATTAATTGTCAACGCAATTTAACAGTAGGCGAATTATAATTTCTAGCTTTTCATAATATAAAATAAAGATTTTCAAGTGGTTACACTTAAATAGTGCGTTCAACAAAAATGTAGTTTTCTTATGTGATAGTAAATAAAACAAATTTTTAGGAAAGGGCTGTGAAATGTTTGAAAGCTTCACCTCCTAGAATCGAAGGTGGTCGATAGTTAACTTTTTAGTGTAATTGGTTAGGGCTATTTTAGCGTCTGCCTACAAATTTAGTCTGATTTCAAACTTTTAAGGACGATTATTTAAGTGGGAGCGTGGTCGTGTAGTAGTTAGCGCGTTGGACTTCTGAAGATCTGAAGGTCGGGATGTTCGAGACCGGTCCCTGCCATCGTGTTGTTTCCTAAGACAACAAACTTTACCCCACATTGTCTCTCTCCACCCAGGTGTATAAATGGGTACCGGTGACATACTGCTGGCGGTAACCCTGCGATGAACTAGCATCCTATGCAGGAAAGAGTACCAATACTCTTAGTTACTTCATGCTGCAGAAACTGGGACAAGCTCCGGCTGTGTGGTCCTCCTTGGCTTGTGTGCGACTTTCCCTTACCTTATTTAACGGAAGGGTCTAACGAAATCTTGGTTTAACTCGGAGAATTTGATCAATCGGAAGGTATTAGCCCCATTTGCTGTTAAGAGAATTTAGGGAATGTGTAACATGGACTGAACCCAACTACAAAATAATCTTAAGCTTAACTATTTATGAATAAGTTAAGACCTTTTTGAATGGTCTGTCCAGTCCACTAGATCATCAGTGTCACGAGAAAAGGTGCTCAAAACGTATGATAATCGGTGTGCTCGCACTAAGCACTCAATTGCACTTTGTACTTAAAATCCAAGGAGAGTTGGTCCTTTGTTACGCCGCGTGTACATCAAGTGCTTGCACTTTATTAGGTCAGTGTATTCGCAAGTTCATTTTGCTTTATACGTAACTGGTCGAGTTGTTCCTCAATCCATTTCCTTCAGTTCCTTCTGGGTAATTTGTTCTTTTCTGCTTACTTGGACAATTGGTCGTAATTTTCTACATCGGAGAGCTTTCAATGAACTGTCGATGGTGACTGTATGAGACAGTGTCCTTTGTGAGGAAGTTTTTCCATCGAATGAGACACATTTATCGAAGTTATCCCAAACTGTTTACATGCATGGGATCGGTGTGGAATTCAGAATTGACTGCTGTACTGATAAGACAAAGTCATGGGTTCTTCGGCAGTTGCTGGTGAATCTATCTTACACTGATCCTTTACATGTTAGTTTTTTTCTGTAAAAGAAGAAAGTGAATCATGATGTTTGCAGACGGAAAGCAATCTACGTTTTTGAAAACAGAGGGGGAAATACGTAAGTTTAAGAAGGTGTTTGAAATTGTAAAGAGGAAAGCAAAGATTTCCATGTCTTTAGGAATTTGGCTTGTGAAAGAGTTTGTTTTTCAAGCGGTGCGTAATGTTCTAGTTCTCGGACTGCCAAATAGATTTCATGTGAATTATCGCACATGTTGATTTCATCCACTCACTTAAATGTTAGCACTTCGTTTTAATTCAAGTCATCTAAAAATCAAGTAGTTATAAGTTACGACAAATTCTGGGCTATACAATAAATTCTCGGCTAAAAATCGTTTATTTGAATGGTCACAGTAAAGGATTTTTTCTGCAGAACCAAAGGGTAATTCAAGTTTTGTTTATGGAAGGGAAGGGTTAATACGGATGCTGAAATAAAAAAAAAAGAGCTTCATCTGGGCTTCGCCCAGGCTACGCAAGAACCCCTGTTGAATTTGTGAATATATTTGCTTTCTTCCTGTAGAAGGTTATATATTAGTTGTCATATCAATGTAATAGTGGCCAAATTATTTCTAGCATTTTAATTTTTTAAAAAAACTTTTTAATTATGGATTTGAAGGTTACGCTTTAATGGTGTACGTCAAAAAAAAATCGTAACCGAAAATGTAACTTCGTTATGTGATACGTAAATAAAATTATTTAGGAACTAGCTGTGAAATTTTTGGGAGCTTAGAGGCTATTCATAATTTATCGCCCAAGGGTGGTCCGAAGATTTCGAAATAAAACCATAAAATTATCTGATTCCCCCTCAAGCAACTGTCATCTTTTCATGCACCCCCCAAATGGGCGTCATAATACTTTGTCACCCCCCCCCCCCCAGTTCGGCCACCTCCTCACAACTTCGCTCCTCAACACATCAATCGTGTTCTCGGTCAACGTTTTCCATCATTTGTCTTCAAAGCCCACAGAGAAATTTGACACGAGTGTATGAGAAACTGAAATGATTAGATCCTTTCTGTGGCTTATAATTCACAAATATTGCAGAATTTATATTGGACAGCATTTATTTGATACTGAAATCAGCAAACACTGGTTTTTGGGCCGTGTTTGTGCCTGATCCACAATGCTGGCGATGCCAAAAGCCCGGAGCGTGCCTCAGGAGGCTAGAGTGCATAGGAAGAGAAAGGGAAATGCTTTGATCTCAAACCGACTATAGGGGGACCCGGGGGGGCATGCTTCTTCGAAAAACAAAAACAAAAAATAGGGTGTTCGGAAGTGGCTGGAAATACATCTAAGACCACCAAATGCTATTATGGGCATTTACAAACCTACGCCACGAATCTCATCTTCATATTTTCTTTTAATGAAATTTCATTGCTTCAAAGAACAATTACAAAAAGGACAACATACATGTACATACATACTGTACATACTCCTCATCATACAAGGTGAAAATCGATGGTTTCAAATTTGACATACCCTCTATCTGGCTAAGTATCGATATATGTGATCTCTCCTTTCGTTCACACTAAGCGCTCAAGTGCACTCTGGATGTTGTTGAAAATTATAGATTATTCTGAAAAGGTGAGTGCTTGCACTTTGTTGGATCAGTATTTGCAAGGTCATTTTTCTTTATATGAATTGGACTCAGCCTATTTCTTCTTGCACTTTGGCCCGATCAGCTTCCTTCGAGTACTGGCCGTAATTTTCTACATCAGGGAGACAGAGGAACAGTATACTTGTGGAGGTTTTTCAATCTCTGTAAAGTATTATAAATTTATTGTAGGTAACGCCAGCTGATGGAACGGGATCGGTATGGAATTCAGACTGCATGGACTGCTGCACTGTTATTGTAAGGGGCCGATTACATGAGCCGGGCTGGGTCAGTAGAAGGGTTGGCTCTGTCTGCCGAGATGACTGTTCAGCCCGGTATTACGATCGTGTCTAAAAGTACACACGAGTGACCACGAGTGACCAGGAGTGACCACGAGTGACCACGAGTAGACCACGAGTGACGACGAGTAGACCACGAGTGACCACGAGTGACCACGAGTGACCACGAGTGACCACGAGTGACTACGAGTGACCTCGAGTGAGAATGCATCAAAATATTTTGCTGATGTCATGATGACGTCATCATTACATCATTTTATCAAATAATCACTATTTCACAGTAAACTGACCTTTTCTTGAGACCTTAATACCTGGATTCAACATTTCCGCCATTTCCGACTGATCGGGGAGGGGCTAAGGGACGGACAGGGAGGGGGGCTGGGGGGTACAAGCTTCCCACCACCCGCACCCTTTAAACTCGGTTCCCGTCACTTTTCTTAACTTTTTCTTCCCACACTTTTTTCCGCCTCCCGTACACCTCCCTCCCTCTTTTCTACCCGGAGTCCCAAATTCTGTCCACCTTCCTCCCTACCCCCCCCCCCCACTTTTCGAAGGCTACCAGTGACCAAGGGTGAAAAAAAGAAAGAAAGAAAGTGAAAATGACAATTATAAAAATTAACAAAAGTTTTCTCTGAAAGTACGTGATTTAAGGAAATATTTTAACGAGAACTTTTCCACTAAAAACCAAGCCTGGAGAAAAGCACAGCATTGACAGGTGGTGAATGACAATTTCAGCAATCTTTAATGCTTTATAATTCTTATATGTGAGAGCCCAATTTCCCCTGTAATATGACATATTTCGTTTAATAGTTAGAATTTGGGACTACGGGTAGAAAAGAGGGAGGGAGGTGTACGGGAGGCGGAAAAAGGCGCTGGAAGAAAAAGTTAAGAAAAGTGGTGGGAACCGAGATTAAAGGGTGCGGTTGACGGGAAGTTTGTACCCCCATCCCCCTCCCTGTCCGTCCCCTAGCCCCTCCCCCATTCAGTCAGAAATGGCGGAAATGTCGAATCCAGGTATTAAGGTCTCAAGAAACGGTCAGTTTGCCCCGAAATAGTGATTATTTGATAAAATGATGTAATGGTGACGTCATCATGACATCAGCAAAATATTTTGATGCATTCTCACTCGTAGTCACTCGTGATCACTCGTGGTCACTCGTGGTCTACTTGTGGTCACTAGTCATGCTCGTGGTCGCTCGTGGTCATTCGTGGTCACTCGTGGTCACACGTGTGTACTTTCGAATTCAGACACGATCCGGTATTACATGAGGCAGGCCAGCCCGCCTGCGGCTAAATTTAGAAGCTGTCGCGTGAAAAGATGGCTACATCGAAGAGCATGAATCAAGTGTTTTTATTCTCGCTAATCCATTGTTTTGGCGTATCATTTTCAGTTTTACGTAGCTTTATGGTCTGATAAACCTTTATGTGTTATATAGAAAGAGAAATAACGATCTTCTGGTGAGGCATTTTGCTCTTAAGCGAAATTAAGTGACGAGAAAGTGTTGGCCCGGCAATCGCGATTACATGGCAAATTTTCATCCCGGCTAGCCGGGATCCCGGCATCGCGATGCCGGGATTTTTAGTGTGTTTCACAGACGTGCCAAGATCCCGGCAAACTGAGCCAGCCCGCCTCATGTAATTGGCCCCAGTAAGACAAAGTCGAGGTTCTTTTGGCAGGTGCTGTAAGATCCATCTTCCGGTGATTCTGTTACTTGTTGCATCTTAGTCGTTCTGTGAAGCAAGGAGAAGAATCAAGATGTTATGGTGACAGAAAACAATATACTTTTTCGAAAATACGTAAATTGCTTGTTCTTAATGTTAATCGAGGTACAGTCGAAGCTCTCGTAAGCGACCACCTCGGGAATTCAGAAGAGTGGTCGCAGCTAGAGCTGGTCGCTTACAAGAATGGGCTCTCGTAAGCGACCATGTGATAAAACAATAGAGGGTGGTCGCTTATGAGAGCTTTTAGCAGAAAGTTTGGCATATGTTGTTGGTTACCAATTGTATTGTTGTAATAATTTGATAGTATTTTATTGCGTATAGCGAATGTACATGACAACGGACCATCGTCACTAAATTTGATCAAGATCAAGATGTGAACGTTTTTATTGAAGTGTTGACTAAGTGGTCGCTTACGGGAGCTAAAATACAAAGGAGAAGACAAGTCGGTAATTCAGTGGTCGCGGTCGCTTACGGGAGCTGGTCACTTACGAGAGGGGTCGCAAGGAGAGCTTCGACTGCAGTTATCCCCAGTTCCCCGTGTAATTAACTGCCGATAAATGGAATATAATGTCAGATTCACAAACACGAAAATCCTGAAATCTAAAATCAAGAAGCAATATTTTCATAATGGCTTGCAAAATGAAAAACTGAAGCCTGAAAACTGAAACTTGAATTTTTTTTCTTTTGTCAGGGAGTTGAAGATTCTTGGAGTTAAACTAGTATCAGGCAGTCTCGTTTAATCCTTGCATGTGGCCACAGAAATTGGGCAAATGCTTTGTCTGACCAGAAGGGAACTAAAAAATCAACATCAAATACTGGAAAGGAACACAGAGATAAAAGTAAAATGACTTCCGGCGAAAGAGTGTGCACCATGTACATGGATACGCACTGCTTCACTTTAAAAACAACATAATCGTCCTTCACCGTTTTGTTTACATTAGGCAGTGCAATTGCCCTTGCACTTGCTTCAATGTAGACGGGTGCCATGCTACTTGGCCGGTCATACGTAGCTGCTTCGTAAACACCGAAACTTGGGGAAAAGGCTTCCGAGAGAAAAACTTCAGTTTATCCGATCAAATCGTGCTATTACTTGAGCGTCAATTGTCTAAATGCATGGGACGGTATGGCCGAGATTTAGAGAATTATTAAATGAGACGATATGAAGGCTAGTTTCATATTTTTGACTTTGTTATTGTAATTTTTTTGTCAGATGACACTCCTGATCAATTCGACAACGGTCATCAATAATTTAAGCATCGCTGCTCAGTAGTATTTGCTTTAAGAAAACTCGAGAAGCTTGAATAATTGTGTACTTACTGAAACGCGCGTCCGAAGAGTCGCGGTCGAGTACCGTTGACTCCCTGAGGAAATTGTGGCTTAAACCGACTTGCAGGCACCACACCACAGGGTTGCCACTTTGGTAGGGTGGGATGAGGTGCTTCCTGGGAACAAACTGATTAATGCGAAGTTTTGCACTTATTAACTACTTGACTAAGTAAAATACAATAATATTTATTTAGTGGCCAATAATTCTAGGACCGTAAGTAGACGTTTTCATTTTTTAAAGCCTACTTAATGCACCTTTTCATTGTTTTGAACAGGTTATTATTTTTGATAACGCACCTAAATGCTCAGTGAAATGGAACAACAGGTCATTATTGAGTTCACTGAGGTGGAGCTTGCAGTAATTCCGTCATGCATTTCTTCATCAATTGATTTTACAAATGAACCTTTATTTTAATTCGTCAACTTGCTTTACAAACATTTTCCTTCTAACAATTCTTAGTTGTTATTTATTGTAATATTACAATTTCCACCATTTTTCGTACAAACGGTAGGCCCACATCGCTTTTTGCCTGGTATTCACTGGAATCGACTCCTCCGATAGCGCTATCAAATCTTTTTCGACATCTTTCTGGAAGCGATCTTTGTCCTCCTCACAGTTCACTATTAATAAAACAAGTTACATTTTAAAATAACGGTTTCCCTTCATTAGCTAGAAAATAAAACAAAAAATGGTCAAAAATGTATGTTTCCTCACCTTTTTTAGTTGGAAATCTCCGGACCATAACCAAACTAGGCCCTCCAAACTCAAACATATCGGTTATGTCAATAGCATCTTCCACGCTATTCTTTACCTCCTCAAACATGTCAAGGGACTGTGAAAGGATTTCATCTAGCCCGTCGTTACAAAAAGCTTCTTCGCGCTCATGCTTGTCCACTGCTTGCGAAAGGACTTCGTCGAGGTCATCATTGACCACTTCAAACAAACGTTTGGTAGAATTGTCCCGGCCATTTTGAAAGAACGCACGAAGAGCGCTCAGGCAAGAAAAGCTGTTACACTTTTTGGCAAACATATTTATGTAGTTTCGTTTTGGCATCAGCGTGCTTGCAAAATCCTTGCGGGATTAGAACAGTCTTAAGGGAACTAGCGAGCAAATATTTCACAGCAGTTCGTTAGCTTGTTTGTTCGAAAACAATGAAAAGGTGCATTAAAACGGATAATGCCCTCGCCCCTCGGCCTTCTTAAAAATAATGACCGAGCGCAAAGCGCGAGGTCATTATTTTTAAGAAGGCCTCGGGGCTCGGGCATTATCCTTTACAGGTAACTTAGAAGCTCGCTCTAATCGTCTAAGTAGTTCTTTTGTTAAGTTTAATTCACATAAATAAAGCCCTTAAGGCCGCGGGTCACAAGCTGCTCATGAACAAATTTATAAGGCAAACGTTTGGTGGAGGTCTTATGCTAAAAAACGTTATATCTTGAATGTTTGGGAGCCGATTCCGTTTAACCTTAACAGAGAGCTTGGACAATGGTGGAAGTGCAACAAGGTTGCTTTTGGTTTGATAGATTGCGCTTCTTTGCGATGCTATGAGCTCCCAAAGTTAAGATTTTGTAAAACTCGACTCCGTGTCCAAGTTTTCTCCTCGTGGAGAGGACAACACTTCTTGATTTTACCACTCAGTGATCCGTTAAAACCTCTATTGTGTCACAACAGAAGCCGATTTTGTGATTTCAAGTTCCACTGAAAGTTACAAGCCTTTAAATCAGTAAAATCGTCCTTCTTTAAATTTGAAGCCTTCAAAATTCTGTTAAAAAGCCTGTTTTAAAAAAGTGCTTGTGTTGTGACAACCTACAACACACCTATTTTACCTCTCTGTTGTGTCAGTTCAGGAAATTCAATATCTGCGCTGTATTCTTGGACACAAAATTGGTGGTTTTAGGGCTTCCAAAGGCTTACCGAATAAACACGAATGTTTAGGTAAGATTATGCTAATTATGGAAATTAAATTCTAGCAGCTATTGTTCACTGTCCAGAAAAGAACAATACGTCGCAATTTAGAGATCGCAAATATTTGGATTGAATAATATAAGCGTTTCCGAAGCTCTATGTTAGCTAAAAGAAGTATTATTTTAGTTTTTGCTTTGTTTTTTGGAAAACTTCTCAAAAGTTTCCATTAACGTTTGAACGTAAAAAAAGCTGGACTTGACAATATTTTTTGTTTAAAAATGCTTAAAAGTCACAACTCCGGGTCACAACTCCTTTTACTCAAGAGCCTCTTCACAAAGTTTTACTCAAGAGCCTCTTCATGAATATTTCGCGCAATGTCGCTATCATTCGTCGCACTTCGTGCATACGCTTTAAATAAATAAATGCTGATGACTTAGTTTCTCACCCGCGGCCTTAACTTGAAAAAGCATAAGACAGGATTTGCATTTGACAACAGTAACACTAGACACAGGGCGACAGATACTTGGTGAGGCTAGCTATACACGAGTGAGGTTTCCTTGAGACTGGTCTGTTATATTCTCTTGTCAACCGAACTTGTCAACACTTATTTTGCAAGTTTCCTTGTTCCAAAACTGGAAAAAAGCATTTGAAAAAGGAACGAAGTTGTCAAAGAAAGCATTTGTCAAGTAGCCGAATTTGCTGGCAGTGTGAAAGAACAGCAAGATATCCTAGAAATGGATGTCAGCACAGCCAACTTATTCACCCTTTACACAGACAAGTGAAAAATTGTCAAAAAAAAACCTTGTCAAGGAAGACTTGCTGGTAAAATGCTAGATGACTAGAGATTTCACGATGAAGACGTTCATGCAATTGTCACACTGAAGATGGCAGACGTATCTGCCAAAACATGTTTGTAAACTCAAGAGCGGCGTGTTGTTCATTAAAACTAAGTAAATAAATAAATAAATAAATAAATTTCGTTCTGTTGTAGAAACGAAAACGTGGTCAATACTTGCCGTTCGTGTTTGGTCTTCTTCAAGTGCATGCCTTTCAGATAAGCCTGATAAGCTATCCTCAGGAAAAAAATAAGAAAACCCTTTCCCCTTTAAGTCCACGTACTAGCTCTTTCTAATGATCCACCCCTTTCCACACGCCCCAAAAGTTATTACTCTCCCCCCTTTCCCATTTGCGTGTTACTTTGCGCCAGAGAGTTGTCTGCCTCAAGAGCAATTTTCTGAATTGTCTTGCCCGTAGAATTATGACTTCTTTGCGTCTTTCGGGTCCTTATTCCATGGTGTTCTCGTATTTTGGACATTTCGTTAAACCAGAGATTCGATTTTAAAATTATGAGCTAATAAGGTGGCAGTATTGCATTTTATTGACGGCATGTTAGAAGAAAACACAATTCATTATTTCTCTCTCAAAATTGCAATTAGTTTTTTTTATCACTAATAAGGCGTTTTTTTCGGGCAAAACCGACAAAAGCAAAACCGACGGTTTTTTAACTTATGAAAAGACAAGCTTAGCAAGTCATGAAGTGTTGTACGCTAATATTCGTACACCGATGAGATGTTTTGTTATGCATTAAGATCATAAATTTAAAAATATGGACTTCTCTTGCCATACATCGGTACTTGACTAGGGCAGATTGAAAATTGTACCTTTATGTAGTATTATGTCTTTGACGTCAAAAAAAAAAATTCAAGTGAAAGACGCAGAATTGCGGTATGGGCCTTTCGTCTAAAACCTTTTCCAAAAAGGTGATTTTGAAATTGGCACGAGCACAACAACAGCTCGGCAGATACAAACTGTTAACTCTAAATTCTTACTTTAGCTTTTCGATCCTTGGATCATAAAGTTGAATATCCCTGTTGATTATCGATCAAAAGACAAAGTGATAATAACATTTCCGATCGCTTGTTGAAGAAAAATTTTCTCAAATTTTTGCTTTGAACGTCAAGAACCAGGAGCATTCCTGGAAGAACTTAACAAAACGGCGGCAAAAAATTTTTAACTAATCGCTGGTTTACTTTTACTTATAGTTATAGTACTTATAGTTACATAGTTTCTTTTCTTGGTATAAGGGTATATTGCAAAGTTATTTGACTAAAAGTTTTCCGCGAAAAAATAAATACCATGAGCCCAAACGCTTTTTCCGTCTTAATTCCGTGGTTTCTCTGTTCCAGGGTTCCGGAATTTCCTTCCTGAAATTCGCGTGACAATTCCGCTTCTTAGCAACACTGTGTTGTCACGCAATGTTACTCGTCCCCCGTAGCATCCGCCATGTTGGATTGGCTTTGCAGACGGCGATCAAAAAGGCTGCTTCTTTCCTCTTTATAGGGCCTCTTCTTTTCGTTAAAAATGTCTAAACACGAGTACAACGATTTGCTTTTCGATATCAGCAAGAGAATTAATGCAAACGAACTGCCAAGACTGGTTTTCATGTGTAGAGACGACATTGCGGCAGGCAGCGAAGACAGAATCCAAGATGTGCTCACATTATTTAAGGAACTTGAAAAGGAGAATCACCTTGGAATTGACCGCTTAGACACGCTGAAAGAAATATTGACGAGAATGAAGAAACGATCCCTTCTAAAGAAAGTGGAAGAGTTTGAGATCAAAAGGAAAGGTTTGTATTGCAATACATTGTAGTTGTGGTAAGTTGGCGAAAACTGTGATGTCTGAAGTTAGTCATCAGTGTAGTCATGCATAGAAAGGAATGACTGAAATTATGAGGGCTTTGCTTCCTTGTTTTTTTTTTCGTTTTCTGAGGCAAATGTTTTAATTTTCTTGTCACTTTATCAAGGCATAATTTTGTTGGTATAAACTTGGAGCATGTAACACTGTTGCCTTTTTCCAGTCAAATCGAGCCTGTGTGTCACATGTATCCCGCATAGTCAATCGAACCCAATCGAACTGAATTTCAATCGAACTCAATCGAAATCGAACTCAATCCATTGAGTTCGGTAATCGAACGAAATCGAACCCACACAATAAAAATTGCACAATCGAACTCAATCGAACTTTCGATTTCCGAACTCCTGATTTTTTTATAAAACTGGTGTTGAAATTCAATAACAAGTTTTTGGATTCACAAATTACTTCATCATCATCATCATGAACTTTATTTAAGTGTCGAACTACTAGCAAATTGCAGGCAATTCATTAATTGGGGACACTGTAAAAAATACTCTAACAGAAATACTATATTAATACTATATTATAGAAATACTATATACATTAAAAATGCTGCTGCTGCTGCTGTCTGATTTTTACATAGGATAAAGAAGTATAACACTTGTTTTTCGTAACCACAGAAATCCCGAAGAAATAGCTTCAGATGCGCTGTGGGTTGTTAGCTACCAAAAGTGCTGCTTTGATGTGAAGGAGGGTGAAGATTTCAAAGTTTTAAAGAAAATAGAGGAGAAAGGCTGTGCTTTTCGAGTTGTAAATGAGTGTGAACAATTAGATCACCTTTTAATGTGAAGTACAATTGCAATAAATAGGTAACTAACAATGAAAATGGTCCAGTAATGTGTAGTTCCAGAAAAAATCCATACCCACCCCATGGAAGGTCTTCGGAAATTCCTAGGGAGAGAGGGGTCTTACAAGCCAAAATTTTAGAAGCAAAGTATGAAGCTAAAATGGAATTTCTTGGAGGGAGGGGGGAGCAAAACAAAAAAAAAACTTCCGTGGGGGGAGTATGGATATTTTCTGGAACTTCACAATCCCAGAATATGGTAATACGCAGGAATAATGATAGCTTTGTTCTATTTTATTCTTTTTACTGCCGTGGATGGTTTATTTTGTTCAGTATTGAATGATTATTTAAAAAAGGACAAGAAAACCTTGTTTTCGCTGGGCTTGTTTTGTAGGCAGGATTATCACAACTTGTGCACAGTAAACCATCAGCGCGCAGTCAGCGGGCAGTTCGTTCATTCATTTGATTTTGATTTCAGAACGTTCGATTGACTACGCCGGGATGTATTTGTTAATTACCAAGCTGTTGAATTATTAATCTAAATTTGAATTTTTCTTTGTTTATTACAGCCCAGTCAGTTGGGATAATTTCGTCATTGAAACGAGCTGCAGGATCTTTAGTGGGAGGTAGGTCAGACAGGAATTGAAATTTTTGCTTAAAGAGCAATAAGCCCTTGGCTCTGTCAAGCCAAAGGCTACCAGAGTGCACAGATTGATTTTGTGGTTGGGCTACTTCCTGAAAACCCTGTATCTACAGATTGTCTGGATCTGCAGTCATCTGGATACCGATATTTAGGGGTTGTGTGGCATTCGCATGCGCACTGTCCAATTTCAACTTGTTTTGTCACAATCTTGGTCAGTTAGCATGTCCTTGTAAAAAATTTGTCGGGTGATTTACATCGCCGTTGCAAAAGCAATTTCATGGAGGGGTGCTTGTCATTATTTGTCCTCAGTTCATTTCGTTCATGCCTGATCAATCTCTTTCCCAGGGTGATGTTTTAACATAGATGGTAAATCTCAAGCTCGTTCCCAGGGTCCTTTTTCCTGTGGAAGAATGAGGACCCTAGGAAGGAAGGACACGCCATCTTTCGTTGAGAAAAAATAATTTATGAGAGCGGATAACACGTAACAGCGAAAAAGTAAGCAACACCAGGATAGATGATTAAATTCTAATAATGCAATGTTCTCTGCCAATGCATAAATTTAAGTTAAGAAATAGCGCCTGCTAATGTAACCTGAGTTGCAAACGGGAGAGAATATTAGGACGACTTGGAATGAGACTGGAGAGTATATTTACTTTGGACTTTTTTCCAAACTCACTTGAGTGCTTGCAACATGTTTTGTAAGCACAAAGTAGCCATATTCAAGGGTCTGGATGGGGGTGTCGAATGTCAGTTGTCTGTTAAAATTTGGGCCATTTGTCAGTTGTCAGTTAACTGGATGTTAATAGTTATCCATTAACCTTGAATATTCGTTTTTGGCCCCTTTTGGACCTCCTATAATAACTAAAGAAGAACAGCTCACTTGAAAGTTATTTGATACCTATTTTTGCACAGTGAGATGTACTGAACACCTTAGTTTCACAATGACCAAAGCAAACAAACACTAAACTGCTTGCTTTCACTAATTTAAATCCTTTTCATTAATGATGGGCAGTTGTTTGTACAACTAAACTGCTTGCTTTCATTAATTTAAATCCTTTTCATTAATGATGGGCAGTTGTTTGTACAAATCCATGTGAATGTAGGTGCTCATTTGTTGTCCGGATCTGGTAGCTGCAGCGGCACTGGTTGACCTGTAATGGCCTTGCCCTGGCCTTCTTCTCAGGCATCTCTCATATCTCTCAATTTATTAACCTCTTTCTCTGATTACGCTTGGGCTTCCCAGTTTGTAAGGGGACCAAGGGAAGAGGTGCACCTCTCCTCCGAAGTATGAGAGATGCCAGCGGAGCAGGCCAGCCTTGCCCTCGTTATCAGAGATATCAGCTTCTGAGTTCCTGTCATACTGATTGTAGTGGACAAGCCTTGCCAACCCAGGGAGGGGGATACTCGGAACTGTTTGGCAGGGGTGTGCCGCTGGGACTCTGAAACCCTTTGCCTATTCTAGACCACTTTCAGCTCCATTTTGCAACCCTATTCTAGACTATATGCCAAAAACCCTACCCTATCGTAGACTAGCTATCTTCCAGAAATCTTCCATCCAGTATAGCCACATTTAAAGTCTTTATCACGTTTAAAGTAAGGGTATGATGGTGACTAAATAAAGGATATGATGATGATGATGATGATGGTGGTGGTGGTGGTGGTGAGAAAACTTGCTGCAGGGATACACTTCTTTTTCCCATTGGCAGCTCACTGCCCATTCAGCTGCCTTATTCAAGCTAATACTACACCTGCCAATATTGTGTTATGTTGTGCTGTACTTTATTTAATATTACATATACAGTAGCTTTGTTAACCAGCCAAAGTGCACGTTTTCTTTGAACGAAGCGATTCTGGAAAATTTCTATTGGTTTGACCTTTGTGTCTTACTTTTACAGCGGTCAAGCTGGTGTGTAATTTCCGTACGCTTGCTGGTGGTCTTGTGCTGGTTGGTAGTGGCTTGGCTCTACGCAGTTGTTCCACTTTTGAGGAATACAGTGATGTTTTCAACAAAGTTGTCCTGCCTGCTTTTACCAAACTTGTTGAACTTGGTGAAAGCTCTCTCTGTTTCACAGTCCAAGCAGAAACAGCATCAGCTTTAAAAGAATTATGGAAAATGTACAACAACGGAACACTGAAAAGTCGTCTCCAAGGGTTTCTTATTACTGAAGAAGTCAAACAGCTGGCCGCTGGAGAAGACGTCGACGTGACTGTGTTTATTGATGAAGAGCAGTACAAGGAAGCGTATCTTAATCTGATGCTTCTACAAAGTCAAGGTAAAACAATCTTCAAGGACAAAGTTGTGTAATCTGAGTAATCCCACCGCAAGCAAGCAATAAATGCATAACCTTCCAAATTTATTTTGTTTACATTGACCGAATTGATATGCCAGGAAGAATGCTGCTAAGTGAAACGAACGACCAACCTTATACTCCTATCACCGAAATGTTGTCAGTTAGACGAGCAACTACTTAAGGTTACTCCGGACCTTCGCGGGTGTCATCCGGGAAAAAAAAAATCGTATGCGTGCCTTTTGAAAGGGAAGCACGGCAAACTATTTATCGTTGGAAAGCTTAATAAATGTAGATTTTGGAAAAATATGAATTGCCGGTTTCTTCAATTCCGCAAAAGAAAATCGCAAACAACTTCGAAAATGACCATGTGTCATTCAATTGAATTAATAGGGTATCAAATCCAAACGCATTGGCAAAATATATGCACAGTGTTAATCACAAAGGATCAATCATCAAAAGTGTGTCAGCATTTTTCAATATTTTGACTGGTTATTTTTAATTAATCTGTCAAGTTCAAGCAGCAAAGAATACGTGATACGCATTGCATTGAAGGTCGCCAGGGATGAAATATAAATTTCAAAAATTCCCAACACACTTTTGTTTCACAACTTCTAAGGAATGCTCAGGCCAAATTTCACAGATATCTAGCCTGCGTAGCAAGCGTTTCCGTAGGGCTTTCTGCAGGTTTGAAGCGTTTTTCGCTTTTTGAACACGCGAAACTTTGGGCGAGTGTTGCGCTAGCCCCAATTTTCGCGCCGCCAAAATAGAAAAATACCTCGAACGGGCGGAAAAACCTACGGAAACGCTTGCTACGCAGGCTAAAAGATATATCCGCCGAATTTTGGTACCCTATAAGTTCATTTGTGTGATTGAATGGCACATGGTTAATTTTTGCGGTCAATTTTCCAATTTTCTTTGGTGGAATTAAAAAAAACAATCCGCAATTCATCTTTTTTTTCGAAATCTACATTTATTAACCTTTCCAACGATATATAGTTTGCCGTGTTTTCCTTTAAACTGGTGCGCGTACGAATTTTTTTCGCGGAGGACACGGGAGGACACCCGCGAAGGTCCGGAGTAACCTTAACCCGGTGTCTTGTGGAATGAACTTACAGTAAAGTTAGCCTTCACTGCGTGCGTAGTTAAACCACAAAGTTTCTTCCACCAACTTTCTTGAGACATATTTCGAGGTGGGAAATTTTACTTCCTGAGAGGAAAAGGACTGATAAATTAAGAGCTAGTGATCATAAAATTATAGAGTAACGCATACATCAAATATGTCAAAACGCCTGGTCAAAACAAAGTCTCCCACGGTAATATGGATTCAAATGGCCTTTATCGTGCATTCTGTTTTCGAAAATTGTGTCTGAGAGTTTGTGGGCTGAGTCAAAGTGTAACAAGTATTCTGCTTCCACTCGACGCTTTTTATAACGTTAGACCCGTCCACACCAAAACGATACGAATACGAAAACAATGCAAGAAGCCAATGCAAACCGGCATCGAACTTCACAACCATTTCCAAAAGTTAGTGTTTTCACCGTCCACACGGATAACGCTTTCCAAAGTTTCCTTTCTCAAATGATACCACACGCCAAAAACGCCGCTTCTTGATGCGTATCCCTGTATAGAGAACATCAAACCGCCAATGAAAAATGCTTTGTCAAACAAAACACATCCTTGTGGACGGGGCCAAAGTTCTCGTGGAGGGCCGGGATGTTGTCGTTTTTGTGCCTCGCTAATTTCACTTGAGGATTCAGAGAATTTTTCTGGATGTTCGTTCTAAATAACATGGCAGAAAGCTACCAGTTCTGGGTCTTTAGAAAGCCGATGCCATTTTTCCGCTGGCGTAGTGGCCCAACAGCAGAAAAACGTAAAAAGAAGCGATAATAAAAGTCACTTCGATTCGTATATACTTTCAGGCATAATGGTAATATATATTATTTGTTTTGTGTTTTTGTTTGTTTGTTTTTTTAATTTACTGCTAGCATCTGATGTTGCGGGGGAAGAGCGATCAACCGAAGGGCGTCGAAAGAGCTCGGACTCCTTTCTTTTTCTCACCCCTAAGGAGGATAAGGTGTCACTGATGAAACTTAAACAGGCAGAAAACAAATTGAATTTCAAGATCCAAATACTTCAAAAAGAAATCGAGAAACTGAAAACCGAGGTCGCCGAGGAAGAACCTGCACAGACATGCAAGAACACAGGAGAGACAGGTAGATATTAATACCGTAAAAGCTCTACGACCATGACTCCTGCTTAATAAGCTCCCGCTTTGAATGCCCATATTTCAAGGTTATTTCTTCCATGAAGTTGTACGTAGGAATAAAGTTATTCGCTAATATGTCCGAGAAACAAACATGAAATGCTCTAAAGTCCGAGAAATTTCGAAAGGTGAAAACATCGAACCTTGATTTTCTTCGGCGTACACAAGTATCGGTTACTTAGAGTGTCGGAGTATATTGAGTTAGGGTATTTGTAAAAATGTCGTACGCCACCCGTTATGTTTTCTGTTTTAGTCATCGAGTGGTTACCCTGGGTAACAGAGGCTTTTCTTGCGGGGTTTTCCGGTTGCAGCTTATGTTCTCTACTGTTCGGCCGACGCGGCTCGGCCTCCGGCCGATTTCTCCCGACGTTAGTGAGGAAAAAACCTCTGGTACCCAGGGTATCGAGTGGTGTGATGGATTTTGTGAAAACGTAACGTTATTTTAATTTCGTTCAAATTCACAATTCGAAATAAGCTCATGCATTTTTTCTCTATAATAAGCTCCTCCCCATCTTGTGTCCTGAAATAAAATAAGCCCAACAGAGCAACAAGAGCTTTTGCGGTATGTTCTCTTTCAATTCTGGTAAATAATTCATAAATAATCATATTTTGTAGTGCCGTTTTTCTCTTATCGTGAGGGCTTGAAGAGTTTTTTTTATTCTTCTTATGTAATTAAAATTTTTAAAACTTATTGATAATTCAGAAGGATAACAAAAGAAGTATATACAGATTTGTCTTCAATTAAGTACATCTACTTTTCGTTCGAGGTACTTGTCTTTTTTAAATAAGTTATATGTGGATCCTACTTACAAACTCTCGCCTTCGGCTGCCTGGTGTTTGTAAATTGAATACAACCACGGCCACTTTCTCCGTATTTAGTATTTTACGTATAGAAAGTCCAAGTTTTTCTTAGAATTTTCCAGTCCTCCGCGGATAATTTTACCTCGCGTGTTGCGTGGATGTTTTATGGAGGACATACCTGCGAAGCGAATGGCCCGGTTTCGATTCTCAGTGGAGGAATAAAATGTTGTTGTTGTGTTGTGTTTGGTTTTGTTTTCTTTTTGCTTGTTTTTTTTTTTTTCACGCCTTTCACGACCACAAATGTTGAACACGAGTAGTTTTCCCACAAGTGTTGGAAAGTAAAGTTTACCAGCAATAACAAAGTAACACTGAATTATAGAATTAAATTCATTCTCTAAAATTACAGAACAGAAAATTTCAATTACAATTAATTCTTCAAAAGTTAACAGAAAAGCTGTGGATACAGATATACCCGCAGAACACATGGACCCATTTGGGTCCCTGTGTTTCCACCTTGGTCATGGAACTGTTACGCGTCACATGTAAATTGCTGCGTTTTTTTGGTGCTTCTTTGGCTTATTAATATGCTATTCTGTTTTCTTTCTTAAACCTTTTGTTACAGTTTTGAATATTTAGTATTTCTGCAGTGAACTGCAAAGCTTCAGTTGCAATCATCGGGTACTGGTACGGAGAAATTGTTTGATAAACATGAATCCAAAATGTGACAGTTGATTGTACTACCACTGAGCAATGGACGGACTCGTGATAAGCGAGGTCATACAAATTGGGGTATTAATTCATTTGTTATCTATTTATTCCTGTTTCACATAATTAGAATTGTCATATACCGTACTTTTGAGTTCCTGCTCGATGCGGGTAGTCTATGGTTACAGGTCTGTTGTCATAGTTCGTATCTTCCCGATACGGGTCCTACAGCTCACAGCCCCAATTTGTCTTGTGGCGGTGCCTTTTAAGCTTAAAGCTTTGGCCTTTGCTTCGTTGAAGAAGCTTTCTTTTTGCTCGTGTTTCCCTCATCCGAACTTTCGTCGGGGCAAGAGCTGGAGCTTTTGTAAGCATCGCTTTCACCATCACTTTCGATGTCAACGTGGGCATCGTTGTCACTCCTTTCATCGTCGCTCCGGCGATCACATTTTGTTCTTCATCTTCCTCACTGGAACAAGAACTTTCATCTTCACTGCTCGAATAGTCTTCAGATGTGTCCTCTAAGGGAAACCAGGAAGGGCGGTTCTTCCTCCAGCGACGTCTTCCTGACGTGTTTGGGAGAGAAACTTCTTTATATTCGCGTTCGTCCACAAAATGTATGCTCAACTCGAGATCTTGTCTTTCTGCGCCGTCCGCGATTTTGTTACGCGAAGAACACATGGCTCTGCGCAATGGTTATCTACGGGGAAAATATTCTCCTCATATGATTGGCTATCGCTTAACCCTCTTAGGGCTCTTGGAACTACACGATCTTTGAGTCGATCTTAAAATAACCTGAGAGGCATTACCTGTGGAATAAGGCTTGTTTGTGCGATAGATTCTCTTTCTTCATAAACTCTTGGTTTTCTTCATTGGCTTTCTTTGCCAGGTGGCTTGAAAAGGATCCATGCGAAAATGAAAATCATAGGGCATCGTAATTTGGCTTATCTATTGGTCGAACCAGGTCACGTTAGTTATTTACCGTTTACTGTTCGCAACCTTGAGGCCAATGATAGCAAAGCAAGTGAATATCCAGTCAAAACACCGCACACCAGAAAATACTGGATTCTCACAGTGTAAGGAGTTTTGAGCAGCATTTCAGCTGAGAATAACTAACACGTGAAGAAAGCATTTGGCGACTGCAAGGGCTATTTGTAAGCGTAATAATCAAAAGTGATTTTTAGTCAACGCACCGTAGTTTCATGTGTAGCATTAACACTGGAAGAGGGTGGGAGCTTGCAATAAAAACAGGGATGGCGCGATGAACGTGTTATTTAAGTACTGAGATTCACTCTAGACAAATTCGTCGAGTAAAAATCGTCCGTCATTCTGATTCTGATTCTTTTTATTCTGATACGAGTCAAAAAAAAATTGTATGATCAACCAGGGCCCTCGTTCATATTTTTTACAAAGGAAAAATGATATGGTTTTTTCCAGCCGCTTTTGGAGGCTACAAGCGTCGCTGAACATTAATTTCTGGGAAAACAAAGCTTCCGGTAGTGTGAGATTTGCACGCATTTCTTCGGTGGAAGAATTTATCAATGGCCAAGAAAACGAAATTACGAAAAAAAAAAGGCCCAACAGAATGTAGCTTTACTACGGAAGTTTTCTCACGTTAAAAAAGCGTCGCCTTCAAAAGAGCTAAACCGCTGCTTTGGTGAATTGGCAGCAGCGGAGAATAGGAACCAAACTCCTTACGTTCTTTGATGGCTACCTTTGTGCGGTATCTGAAAAGGAGCAATCACGGATTTAGCATAATTAAAGGTCTCTCGGTTTAAGCAGGCTCGTTAAACTGAACAGCGGAAACGAAAGGATCTCAAGCAGAAAGGAAAAGGGAATAAATATATCTTCCGTTTCTCTTTGCGACAAAGAACGTTAAGAACATCGACTTCGGAGGTTTTTTTAAATACGATTTGGTTGAACAATTATGGCAGCTCCAAACGAGGGAAAGCCATCTTTAAAAAAGCAGAAAAGTTTAAAAGACCTTGGTTAAAAGTCCGTTGACACTAAGTGCGGTTTTATTAGCGGTTTGAGAAAACGTGTTTCAGCGAATTCAGCTACGAATACTAACTTGTTTTTAACAGATTACTTGAAGTTTGAGTGCTTTAAAGGAAAATTTTCGAGCTAATAGTAAATAGTGAAGTGTAAATCTTGAGATTTTGAGTTAATAGTCGTTTCTTGATTTAAATTGAATTTATCTTCCAAATAATGAAATAAAATGTAAGCTTAAATTGAGTTCATTATTAGTAATGGCAAGTTATAATTCGGTAAATTGTGATCGTGCGGGTGAGTATAGTACTGAGAAGGACTGTTTGAGGTGACGTTGACTGACGTTTCGACAACCTGAGCGGAAGTCATCATCAGAGTCAAGTGAACTGTGAATCGTCGTCAGTAGATGTTATAAGTCTCTGGTCGTTGTCCTGATTGGTCGACGATCTCGTGATGTTATTGGTCGTCTGTCAGTTAAGCCGTGATGTTATTGGCTGTGAAGACTGTTAAACGTGATTGGTGCGTTTCGATCCGTCTTTTGTTAGTCAAATGTCCGTTGGTCTATTGTTAGTCAAATAAGTCGGTTTGTCTATTGTTTGTCTGTCTTGTTATTGTCGGCAATCAGTCGCTTGTAAGGTGCAGGTAGCTGTTGGCAACGGTTCAGTGGTGTTTGTTCTAAGTTAGTAAACCAGCTCTCCAGAGTGATTCGTTGATAGTGGTCCGTACTGTAGGGAACGCATTCAGCAGAGTCCCAGTCGATTCTGTGGTTTGCTTTTAAATGGTGCTCAGCAATGTGATTGTTGATATCACCATTTCTAGTCGCTCGTTTGTGTTCAGTCAGTCGGACGTTCAAATTTCTGCCGGTCTCACCAATATAAGTGGCCTGGCAGTCGCAGCATTTGATGTTTTAAACTGCTCCTTTGTCTTTGTCTTTAACGTTCGTCAGTAGCTGTCGTAAAGTAGTGATAGGTTTGTGAGCAACGCGGATGTTGTAGGGTTGTAGGATTCGTGCGATAGTTTCAGGAGTCCCGTTGATGTAAGGTATGGTTGCAATAGTATACAATCAGCCTCTCTACCTGACAGTAACTTGACTAAAGACGAACGACAAGCACTGAAACGACTGAAAACCGACGAAAACATTGTCATACTCCCCGCTGACAAAGGACGAGTGACTGTTGTTATGGAGAAGACAGACTATTACGACAAAATGGACGCACTTGTTAATGACAAACAGACCTACCAAGTACTTAAACGAGACCCGACGCCAGCACTTCAACGCAAACTTAACAGCAAACTACTTGACCTCAAGAAAACTGACGCTATTGACATTCAACGCTACAACAGACTGAGGTGCCGTGTACCACAACCACCGAAACTTTACGGACTACCGAAACTGCACAAACCTAACATACCCATCCGACCCATAGTCTCATTCTGTGGGTCCCCGACCTACCAACTGTCCAAATACTTGACTACTGTACTTAAACCTTTGACCGACGAATCACGACACAAACTACAGTCGACTGAGAACTTTGTTGACGCAATCAAGACAGTACAAGTACCTGACGACTACAAACTAGTGTCGTTTGATGTGCCATCACTGTTCACTAGTATTCCACTTCAACTGGCTCTAGACTGCACTGAGACCGCCATCAACAACTCTACTATTGAACTACCGCTACCTACAGGCGACTTAATGGACTTACTGAACCTTTGTCTTACTTCTACGTATTTTCAGTACAACGGCAAGCACTACAAACAGTTGCACGGAACAGCTATGGGCTCACCAGTTTCCGTTGTTGTTGCAGAAATCGTTATGCAAAACATCGAGGAACGAGCCCTCGCAACTTACAAACGAACACTACCACTCTGGCTACGTTACGTTGACGATACCTTTACAGCCGTACACTAAGACGAAATCGACGATTTTCACGAACACCTCAACGGACAAAACGCCGACATACAGTTCACTAAGGAGATCGAGGAAAATGGTAAAATACCTTTTCTAGACTGCTTAGTTACCCGCGACAATAACGAACTACGGACGACAATTTACAGAAAACCGACACATACCGACAGACTACTCGACCAATCATCTTACAACCCAACTTCTCACAAAGCTACGACTATACTGACCCTGACAAGACGCGCGCAACTAGTTTGTGACTCACCCGACAGCTTAACGGACGAAATCAAGTCCTTAGACAACGTTTTCAACAAGAACAATTACAATCGGGACTTTATTAGACACAACACTTACAGAAACTCCGAACCTAACGCTACGAACACTAACGCGTCACCTGTCACTACTGCAACCATACCTTACATCAAAGGGACTTCTGAAACTATCGCACGAATCCTACAACATCCGCGTTGCTCACAAACCTATCACTACTTTACGACAGCTACTGACGAACATTAAAGACAAAGACGAACCGAGCGACAGTCGGGGAGCAGTTTATGAAATCAAATGCTGCGACTGCCAGGCCACTTATATTGGTGAGACCGGCAGAAATTTGAACGTCCGACTGACTGAACACAAACGAGCGACTAGAAATGGTGATATCAACAACCACATTGCTGAGCACCATTTAAAAACAAACCACAGAATCGACTGGGACTCTGCTGAATGCGTTCCCTACAGTACGGACCACTATCAACGAATCACTCTGGAGAGCTGGTTTACTAACTTAGAACAAACACCACTGAACCGTTGCCAACAGCTACCTGCACCTTACAAACGACTGATTGCCGACAATAACAAGACAGACAAACAATAGACAAACCGACTTATTTGACTAACAATAGACCAACGACATTTGACTAACAAAAGACGGATCGAAACGCACCAATCACGTTTAACAGTCTTCACAGCCAATAACATCACGGCTTAACTGACAGACGACCAATAACATCACGAGATCGTCGACCAATCAGGACAACGACCAGAGACTTATAACATCTACTGACGACAATTCACAGTTCACTTGACTCTGATGATGACTTCCGCTCAGGTTGTTGAAACGTCAGTCAATGTCACCTCAAACAGTCCTTCTCAGGACTACACTCACCCGCACGATCACAATTTACCGAATTATGATATGATTCCTGGGTTCAAACCATTTACCGTTTTCAGTTAGATGTAATGACTCATCATAACATCACCTTTATTACATCTCGGATTTACAAGGGTAGCTGTATAGCTAATTTCTCTGAGAAAGAAAAGACGAAGAAAAATAAATAAATAAATAAAATAGTATTAATATCCCAGTGCTGGTATAATAAACGAATGATATCACGGTAAGTTCGTTTGTACCAGTATAATTCACTCGTTGTAAAGAATTTCAACGCTCGTTTGTTCGTCACTTCCAGTGTAAAAAAATTCTTACGTGCTCACTAACCTTGAGGTAATCTACATTGATTGCGGGATTCAACCGTATCGCTAAATAGATTTCCTGTATGTCGTGGTAAAAAATACAGCTTCATGTAGGAAGAGATTAAATAAGGTTAAGTGAAGACTAGTTTATTAATATTCCTATTGCTCTTTTTTTTTCTCAGGTGATACCCGTACGGTATTCTTCAAAGATCTCAGCGTAGAAGTAATGAATGCAATGGGAAACAGAATTGAAGCTGACGATCATGCTACGAGGTGTATTCTTCAATCATTTGGGATTCCTGATCATTTCAGCAGAAATTTTGGTGACCTTTTCCACTTCTTTTCAGACACTCCTGTAAAGCTACTGAGAGACGTTTGTGAGGCTTTACAGCTCTATGATCTCGTAGATCTGCTAGAAAAACCCATACCACGTGTTACTAAATCACTGCGACCTGTTCTCACATTAGACGAGGTTAGGAAATTGGGGAAAATTGGCGCTCGTCCAATAGCTTACCATAGCCGTGCTGCTGTCTTAATTTTAGCTGGTAGTGAAGATGATTCTTATGTTAAAAGTTGTGAGTCGTTTTTTAAAAGTCTCGACAATAAGAGTGAAGTGAACATAATTCAGTGCGGAGATCGTTTGAAATTGGCTCGTGAATGGCAACATATGACAGAATCCAGCCTGATCAGAGCTAAAGCGGAGCTTCAACGGTTATATCGCAGCATCAAGAACGTAAGACGAGGTGAACAGTGGCAGCAGGTGGAACAACAAAATGAGATGATAAAACTGACAAGTCAGTTCCAAATGCAAAGGCAGACCGTGGAACAGTTGGAGAAGGAGTTAGAAGAAATCAAGGCGAAAGAGAAGAAAGAGGAAGAGAATATAAAGACCGCTGCATCAAAGGTGATAGACAGATGGACTCAACGTCAAGGTTGGTGTAAATGGAGAAAAGTCTTAAGTTTAAGGACAGTGCCTCCTAATAGAGATGTATTTTTGCAAAGGTTATAACTATGGGAAAAAGTAGATCTTATCTGGGGTTATTGGAATCCAAAACGAAAAATCTGGTTAACCACGCATTTTTCAGAGATAATCTAGCAACCATAATTCTAAAAAAGCGTTAAAATACAAAGAATGTATGGCACTTTCTTTCTAAATTTAAACTCAATTATCTCTGAAAAATGCTTGGTTACCCCCAATTTTCTTTTTGGATCCTGACAGTCCTTGATAAGATCTGCTTTTTCCACATAGTCATATAAACCGCGCAAAACTGTTGTTGTATTAGTGGGAAAATTCCTTAAGAAACCCGAATATCGCGAGATGCGCGAGGTTGGGGGACAAGGGTTGCGGTCTTGCCCAAAAAACAATAAGGGGGTATGGATGTGAGTGAATAAGGCCTAGGATCAGTCAGATTTCGGGGACCGAATTTCAATCGTGATAGCTGTTTTTACTACAGACTATTACGATTTGCTTTATTTTTTTGCTTTTACGATGCACCGGTATATACAGTAATTTAAGCGCCAGACTAATGTCTTGTAAACATACACTTCTTGTGAAGGTGAGAGCCTGACTATCAGATACAAGACACAACGTTTAAACGAACGCACAAAAGTTGTTTATCAGAAAGGTGTATAATGCAGCTAGGTATATTTGCACATTTATACAACTTTCCGATCAATAAAATTCTAAGTATGCCATAATTTTCTTTCTCCAAGACTATGAAACGTCAATTTTTGACGAACTGGCGTATGTAATAATTTTGGTTAGTTAGCATATTTTTTTCTAAACGTCTTTCGCCTTTCAGTACTTGTTTTCTTTTTAATCTGCTGGTTGATTTCTTTTTTAGACGAATTTTCTTTCTTTGCGGCGTTCAATTTCTCGGCGGGTTGGTCCAGCTATTACGTCATTAGGAAGCTGACTTCACGGATACCTTACAAAACTAAGTTTTTTGTTGGTTGGTTGTGGCCAAAGGTACTCTCAGAAACTCTTCAGGTTTCTGTTCCATTAGAGTTTTCGACGTTGTTGCTGGATATCCTGAACAAGCGCTGGCAGATACTGGACCTGGTATCAATGATGGACGAGTTGAAGAGGTCGGCTCATGAAAATGGTGGCAGGAATGCATTCCCGGCTTTATTGTTAAGAATAGAAGACACTCTATCGTCTCTTCCAAGATTCAAGCGAGAAGAAGATTTAAGTTGAATACAAAAGCCGACTAAGTTTGAGTATTTCCATGCAATTGTTCATCAGCAGGAAGGTGCGAGGGCTCCGGGCGCGTGACTGGTGTGGAATTCAAAAGTCTTATTATTATATTATTATTATATTATACTATTACATACTCAGTCTCGTACTAGTGTTCCGATCTAAAGGGCAGTGGTATTGTAAAGGCATTTACTAGGCCTGGCTCTTTTGGGATCTTTCTCGGGCTTCGTTTTCTCCTGGAAGAGAAGGCCCTAAGGCTATACTGAGCAACATAATATTTGTCGGACCCACAGTCTGTGAACACTACCTTTTCTAAATACAGTAGAGCCCACCAATATAACAAAGCGCCTAGGGGCTACGAAAATGTGTTCGTTTTGACGGGGGTTCATTATATCAGGGTTCTTTTCCATACAATTTTTGTATATCGTAAGCTATACTGGGCACTTTGTCATTTAGGGGCTCGTTACATCGGTGTTCCACTGTACACTGGTGGTTAATAGTACTTTTCGTTTGAACGATCATATTTTAAGGATGTCTTTCACAGATAGAAAAGTTAGAACGACCTTTTCAACATAATAAACAGACACAGGAAGTTACTGCTCACAGGCCTTCAGATGAATGGTCGCACACAAAGATGTCATCTGCAGACTCGAAAGTTAGAACTTCGTTGTAGCACTTAGTAAACAACCCAAGTACTACTCAATGCCTTTGATTTGAACAGAGAAGACTGGGATTTCATCTACATTCTCAAGATTTAGACGTCACAGGCTTAAAGTTAGAACAGCACCAAAGGAAAGTACTGGCCAAATAGATTTCATATGAATGATTTCACATATTGATTTCGTTAGTGGATTGAAAAGTTAGAACTTTGTGTCATGACTTGAGGCTCTTATTTTTGAGGATCTACAGGTGCTTAATTAAAATCAAGTAATAATTAAGATAGAAGGATTTCTTTTGCAGATTCAAATGGAGAATCCAGTTTTTTATGGGTGTGGAAGATGATTACTCGTGAATTTCTGACGAATATATTCGCTTTGCGCGTCATAGTAACAAAACTGTAGCTTTCTTATGTGATATGTAAATAAAACAAATTTTTAGGAAAGACTAAGCTGTGAACTGTTTGGAAACTTCACGTCCTAGAATCGAAGGTGGCTGATAGTTGCTTTTAGTTTACTGAGTGTAAGTGGTTAAGGCTATTTTGGCATCTGCCTACAGATTTAGTCTGATTTCAAACATTTCACAGAATTGGTCCGCGGTGGTGTAGTGGTTAGAGCGTTGGACTTCAGATCTGAAGATCAGGGATTCGAGGCCCAGTCCCCGTCATCATGTTGTCTTGTTTCATAAATGCGTACCGGCGACATACTGCTGGGGGTAACCTTGCGATGGACTAGTATCCCATCTAGGGAGGCGCTTCATGCTAGGGAAACCGGATGAGCTCAGGCCGTGTGGGCTCTTTGGCTCGTGTGCGACTTTACCTTACCCTATTTAAGCGAAGGGGCTAACAAAACGTTGGTTTAACTCAAAAAAAATTTGATTAATCGGAACGCATTAGTCCCATTTAAGACCTTTTTGAATGCTCTTAACTTCAACCTCGTTCAAATAACGGGCCCTTAAAAGCAGTCTACTAGATGAACGATAGGGTTAGGTTTTAAAGAAACTGTGATGCTGCGTCGGTATGGAAGTGAAGCACAAAAATTTGGATTCTTCAACCGAGTTGATAAAGTATATTTATGGTGGCCAATCTAGTCCACTAGATCATCAGTGTCATGAAAAATGGTGCTCAAAACGTATGATAATCGGTGTGCTCGCACTAGCACTCATTTGCACTTTGAATTTTGTTGAAAGTTACAGTTTGTACTTAAAATCCAAGAAGAGTAAGTGGTTCATTGTCACTCCGCATGTACATAAGTTTTTGCGCGTTATTAGGTCAGTGTATTTGCAAGTTCGTTTTGCTGTAACTGGCCGAGTTGGTTCTCAATCCATTTCCTTCAGTTCCTTCTGCGTAATTTGTTCTGATATGCTTCCTTGGGCGAATGGTGATAATTTTCTACATCGAAGAGCTTTCAATGGACTGTCGCTGGTGACTGAGACTGTACCCTTGTGAGGAGGTGTTTCAATGGAATGAAGCAAATTTATCGAAGTTATTATCCCGAACTGACGATATGGCATCGGTGTGGTATTCATTTTTGACTGTTGTACTGTTAAGACAAAGTCGAGGGTATTTCGGCAGTTGTTGTGGAATCCATCTTACACTGATCCTTTTACATGTTAGTTTTTCTTTAAGAAGGAGGTGAATCTTGATGTTTTGGGAGACGGAAAGCAAGTTACGTTTTCGGTAACAGGTAGATAATACTTGTTTAAAAGTTAGTTGATGTAATTGTCCTCATGTAGCTGCTGGTTAATTCGATCAAAGTGCGATGAAAGGCTCGGTCAGATAAACACGAAAAAAGAGTACCTTGTCTTACCTAATGTTATGCGTTTCTATAAAATTCTTCAGTAGCTTCTCTAAGGTAGTGTTATGCTCTTACAGCGGTCAAGTTGGTGTGTAATTTCCGTACGCTTGCTGGTGGTCTTGTGTTGGTTGGTAGTGGCTTGGCTCTACGCAGTTGTTCCACTTTTGAGGAATACAGTGATGCCTTCAACAAGGTCGTGTTGCCTGCTTTTACCAAACTTGTGGAGCTTGGTAAAAGCTCTCTCTGTTTCATAGTCCAAGCAGAAACAGCATCAGCTTTGAATGAATTATGGAAAATGTACAACACTGGAACATTGAAGAATCATCTCCAAGGATTTCTTGTTACTGAAGAAGTCAAACAGCTGGCCGCTGGAGAAGACGCTGTGGTGACTGTGTTCATTGATGAAGAGCAGTACAAGGAAGGTTATCTTAATCTGATGCTTCTACATAGTCAAGGTAAGACAACTTTTAAGGACAAAGTGATATAAAGTAATACCACCGCAGGCAAGCAATGAACTTATGACTCTACAAATTTTTTCTGTCCAAATTAACTATAATCGAGGAAGAATGCTGGTAAGTAAAACTACCAACCTTGTACTCTCATCAGCGAAATACTGTCGAGCAACTACTTCGAATAGAAACTCGGGTAAATCATGTACACAGATAGGCTGCTTAACTGTCTTGTGGAATGAACCTACAGTAAACATTAGCCTTCATTGCAAGCCTTTCCTTTTTACACCACCGGTCACTAAGCATTCCTTCGGATTAGGAGAACAGAAGATAGTAAAGGGTGACTAAAAAAGGGAACATGGAAGTAGGAGCTATGTTAAAAGACTTAATACAAGATGGCGTCACACGAATCAATACAGTTAGTTGTTTTCTGCTGGAACGAGTTAAAGATGTATTGGGTTTATTCAGTTTGTTGGACGATAATGGCAGATAATGTTATCACAAAGTTTCTTCCACCAACTTTTGAGACGTATTTCAAGGAGGGAAATTTTACTTCTTGAGAGGAAAAGGGCTTATAAAGGCAAAGCCAGTGATCCTGTAGCGTAACACCTACACACAAGTTGTCAATCTCCTGAGACAAAACAAAGCTTCCCACAGTAATATGGGTTCAAAGGACCTTTACCGTCCTTTTTCAAAAATTACATCTTTGAGAGTTTGTGGTCTGATCGAGAGCGGAATAAATAATCTGCTTCCACGCGACCTTTTTTACTGACATTGTTTTACCCGTCCACACGAAAATGACGCAATACAACCAAACCTCTCGTCTGCAAATCTGCATCAAACACCACAACCATTTTCAAAAGTTGGCGTTTCCACTGTCGACACCGATACCGTTTTCCAAAGTTTGCTTTGTCAAATGATTCTACGCGCGCGAAACTTCGGTTCTTGATGCGTATTGGTATATGAAGAAAAAACTGTTTTAACTAGTGAAGGCCATAATTAAGATAATCATATATGGTATAATATTCAAGGCGGTAGGGTGGCTCATCCACGTTAGGTGTTTGTTTTGGGGGAACATTTGGGCAGGTTTATCGGAGGGGGGGAAGGGGTGTCTAGCTATTTTCTGGAGGTTGATGGATGGAGAGGAGGAATTTCACACGCCACGTTTTTGTTGCAGTATTGACGGGAAAATAAGTTGTTTGTGTTGCGTATACGTGTCTAAAAACGCGGCCAAAGTTGCGCATTTGATGCTACAAAGATCAGGGTTCTAGTGGAGGGTCGTGACGTCATTTTTGACTGTGTTTCGCTAATTTTGCAAGAGGCTTCAGAGAAACTGTTTGAGGATAATCTTTTTAAATAACATGGCTGACAACGACCAGTTCTGGTTCCGGCTTAGTTGTTCTACAACAGAAAAAACGTAAAAAGAAGCGATAATAAAAGTCACCGCGTATACACTTTTTACGCGTAATAGTCATAGATACTATCAGTATCTGTGTTCTTATTTACTGCCAGCATCTGATGTTGCCGCGGAGGGAGAGGGATCAAGAGAAAGACGTCGAAAGAACTCGGATTCCTTTCTTTATCTCACCCCAAAGGAGGACGAGGTGACACTGATGAAACTAAAACAGGCAGAAAACAAGTGGAATTTCAAGATCCAAATACTTGAAAAAGAAATCGAGAAACTGAAAACCGAGGCCGCCGAGGAAGAGCGTGTACAGACACACGAGATCATGGGAGAGACAGGTAGACATTCGAATTGAAATACCGTAAATGCTCTACTAAGTCTCCTGCCTAATAAGCTCCCTCTTTGAATTCCCATATTTCAAGGTTATTTCTTCCTCCATGAAAATGTAGAAATAAAATTATTCGCTAAAATGCCCAAGACACAAACATAAAATGCTCTAAACTCAGAAATTTCAAAAGGCGAAACATCGACCTTTGATTTTCTTCGGCGTGCACATTATGTTTTCTGTGATAGATTTTTAAGAACATAACGTTGTTTTAATTTTTGTTCGAAATTCACAATTCTTGTGACCTGACATTTATCAAGCCCAACAGGGCAATAAGAGCTTTGGCGGTATGTTTCGTATCAATTTGCACACTGTCACTTAAAAATAATGATAAATAATGATAATTTTGTAGGCTTTTTATTTCGTAAATTATCATGACGTTGTCCTTTCTGTCTTATCGTGGGGGAGGACTTGATGTAATTAAAATTATAAAATACACTGATAATCCAAACAGATAAGGAAAGAAAAATATGCAGAGTTGTCTACATTTACATCTACTTTTCGTTCGACGTACTTGTGTCCTTGCTATATGCGCGTCCTTTCTTGCAAACTCTCGCCTTCGGCTGGTGTTTGAAAATTGAATACAACCACAGCCACTCTCTCCGTATTTAGTATATTACAAACGATTTGGCGTCAACAAAGCTTTGGAAGCCTACCTTATATCAGTAAGCACGTCCCTTGTCTGTTATGGCAAAGGATACCTAATTCCTCGTCTATCATAAAATTTGTGTCGACTTTTGTTTCCGTTACATAGGCGGTTACATGTAGAACCCGTTTCATCAACTATACGTCGTGCTGGAACCTTTAATTTCTTGCCTTTTTTTCATAGCTCCAGAAATTAAACGCCTAGAAAGGCCTCTAACGAGTCGACGGCGACATTCTGATTCTAGTCTGTTTTGTAAAGCAAGGGATCAAAATATCGAAGAAAGTGAAAAGGAAGAGGAACGTTTTCTTGGAGAAGAGAAATACGAATTCGTTCAGAGATATCTAGAGAACGTCCGTGATGTGCATAGTGCCACGACAGAGACAAGTGACAGTGGAGTGAAAACACATGGAGCACCATCTGAACTTGAAATGGAAGTTATCTCTGGTAATTATCATCATTTATTACTTAATCAATCCTATTTAGTCTTTGTTATTGTTTTGCTTTTTCCGGAAAGCACCTTAAATCTACAATGTCTCTCCACCCAGGTGTACAAATGGGTCCTGCTGAATCCTTAGGAAAACGTAACAAAATAGGGGTAACTGGCATCTGACATTTTACAATGTTTAACTGACGACTGATAAAATAGCCTGTTCCAGGCTCCGCGATAGTGGGGAAACCGTGAATTGAGAAAAAGAGCGCAAAAAAAGCGAAGGGGCTGGGGAGAGACAAGGCGCCCACCACCGCCCCCATTTTTCCAGATCCCGCGCGTCTTATTTTCGCGTTCCTTTTCTAATTTACGTGCCGTCCCAACTATCTGAGAGCCTGGAACAGGCTACTGATAAAAGGATTGGAAGACCTTTTTGTCCTTTTCTCTCTTTACGAATGACATTTTGTCGTTTACAAAGTTTTTAAGGTTTGTAAAGTTTACCAGCAGTAACAAAGTAACACTGAATTAAATAATTAACTTCATTCTCTAAAATTTACAGAACAGAAAATTTCAATTAAAATTAATTCTTCCAAAGTGGACAAAGTTTTGAATATTTGGATTTCTGCAGTGAACTGTAAAGTTTCAATTGTAATCATCGGGTACTGATACGGAGAAATTGTTTGATAAAGTCCAAATGTGACAAGTGATTGTGCTACAGCCGGGTTTCTACAACCCGGACTCGTGATGAGTGAGGCCATACAAATTGGGGTATTAATTCATTTATTATCTATTTATTCCTCTTTCACATAACTAGATTTGTCATATACAGTACTTGAGAGTGCCGGCGCGATGCGGGTAGTTTGTGCTTACAGGTCTGTTGTCATAGTTCGTATTTGCCCGATACGGGTCCTACAGCTCACTAGCCTGCGTAGCAGGCGTAAACGGGAAGGGGAAAGGGAGGAAGAAAGTGGGAGAAAAATGGGGGATTGGGGGCAACCCTATCTTTCTCCCGCGTTCTCTCTCCCATTCCCCTTCCCCGTTTACGCCTGCTACGCAGGCTAACAGCTCACAGCCCCAATTTGTCTTGTGGCGGTGTCTTTTGAGCTTGAAGCTTTGGCCTTTGCTTCGTTGAAGAAGCTTACTTTTTTCTCGTGTTTCCCTCGTGCGAACTTTCGTTTGGGCAAGAGGCTGGAGCTTTCATGAGCATCGCTTTCACCATCACTTTCGATCTCAACGTGGGCATCGTTTTCACTCCTTTCATCGTCGCTCCCGAGCTGTTCTTCATCTTTCTCACTGGAACTAGAACGTTTAGTTTCACTGCTCGAATAGTCTTCAGATGTGTCCTCTAAGGGAAACCAGGAAGGGTGTTTCTTTCAGCGACGTCTTCCTGACGTGTTTGGGAGAGAAACGTCGTTATATTCGCGTTCGTCCACAAAACGTATGCTCAACTGTCTGCGTCGTCCTCCATTTTCTTACGCGACGAACGTGTGGCTCTGCGCGAGGGTTATCCACGCAGAAAATATTCTCTTCATATGATTGTCTATTGCTTAACCCTCTTTGGACTCCACGATCTGTGAGTCGATCTAAAAATAACCTGAGAGGCATTACCTATGGAATAAGGCTTGTATGGGGGATAGACTCTCTTACTTCATAATCTTTTGGTTCTCTTCATTAGCTTTCTTTTCAAGGGGGCTTTAATGAGATCGAAAAATCAAAATCATAGGGCATCTGATCATAATTTGGCTTCTTTATCGGTCGAACCAGGTCACGTTAGTTATTTACCGTAAGATAGGCCTATGATAGCAAAGCAAGTGAATATCCATTCGAAACACCACACACCATAAAATACTGGATTCTCACAATGTAAGAAGTTTTGAGGAGCATTTCAGCTGAGAATAACTAACACATGAAGAAAGCGTTTGGCGACTGCAAGGGCTATTTGTAAGCTTAATAATCAAATTGATTTTTGGTCAACGCACTATAGCATTATGTGTAGCATTGGCATTAAAAGAGGGTGGGAGCTTGCATTAAAACGGAGATGGGGCAATGAACGTGCTATATAAGTACTGAGATTCACTCTAGACAAAGTCGTTGAGTAAAATCGTCTGTCAATGACTACAAGCATTCTGTTCGGTGATAGAATTTTTCTTACGAGTGAAAAAAGATTGTATGACCAATACAAGGCCTTGGACAATATTTTGACGAAGGAAAGAATCGTATGGTTTTTTCCAGCCACTTTCGGAAGCTACTAAAGTCGCTGAACATTAATTTCTGAAAAACAAACCTTCGGGCAGTGCGAGATTTGCACGCATTTCTTCAGTAGAAGAATTTATCGAAGGCCAAGAAAACGAACGTACGAAGAAAAAAAGACCCAACAGAATGTAGCTTTACTACAGGAATTTTCTCACGTTAAAAGAACCTAACCACTGTCTTGCCAGGTTCACAGCAACGGAGAATATGAACCAAACTCCTTACGTTCTCTTGATGTCTACCTTTGTGCGGTATCTGAAGAGGAGCAATCACGGATTTAGCATAATAAAAGGGCTCTCAGTTTAAACAGGCTCGTAAACAGTGAAAACGAAAGGATCCCAAGCAGAAAGGAAAAGGGAATAAACCTAACGCTTCCGTTTCTCTTTGCGACAAAGAACATTAAGATCATCGACTTCAGAGGTTCTTTTAAATACGATTTGGTTGAACAATTAGCCGAGGAAAAGCCCTCTTTAAAAACGTTGAAAACGTTAAAAGACCTTGTTCAAAAGTCCGGTCACGGTTAGCGTGGTTTTATTAACGGTTTGAGAAAACGTCAGGGGCACCCAACAGTTCGTGTCGGGGAATATCTGCTCGGAAGGCCTAAATTCGCGTGAGATTTTCGGATTTAACTACAGTAAAAGCTAGAGATTTCTTCGGCGAAACATCACGTCGGACTTTCGTAACAAGAGGACTTGTTAGTTTCTATTGTTTTCGGAGGGACAAATATGTCGTTTAGCGTGCAAAATAAGGTCAGCTAGTATTTTTGGAGCTCGAGTGCCATCAGCAGCTCGGAAATTCGGCGGACAGGATTCTGTTCCCTAGCATTTTCTGCGGCCTAATATTTCAGCTAAAAAATCCACACCAATCTGTATTAGCCTACAGAAATATGCCTTCAAAAAGCTCTGAAGCCTTCAGAAAGCAGAAAATGATATTTCAAATATTTTGCTAAAATTTTCTCGTTGGGTGCCCCTGAAACGTGTTTCAGCGAATTCAGCTACGAATATTAATTTGTTTTTAACACAGTTATTGAGAAATTAAACAGGCTTACTTGAAGTTTGAGCTGCTCTAAAGTAAAATTTTCGAGTTAATAGTAAACAGTGAAGGGTAAATTTTGAGGAGAATTAATGAGAGTTAATAATTGTTGATTTAAAATGAATTTATCTTCCAAGTAATGAAATTAAATGTAAGCTTCAGTTGATCATTATTAATAATAGCAAGTTAGATGTAATATTCCAGTACTGGTATAACAAACGAATGACACCACGGTAAGTTCGTTTGTACCAGTTAAATTCACTCGTTGTAAAGAATTTCAACGCTCGTTTCTTCGTCACATCTAGTGTAAAAAAAAATCTTACGTGTTCACTAACCATGAAGTAATCGGCTATATTGAATGGCGGGATTCAACTGTATCGCTAAATAGATTTCCTGCATATCGTGGTAAAAATACAGCTTCATATAGGAATAGATTAAATAAGGCTAAGTGAAGACTAGTTTATCATTTTTAATATTCCTCTTGTTCGTATTTTTCTCAGGTGACACCCATACCGTATTCTTCAAAGATCTCAATGAAGACGTTATCGGGGAAATGGAAAGCAGAATTAAAGTCAGTGATTATCTTGTTACGGCACGTATCCTTCAATCATTTGGGATTCCTGAACATTTGAGCAGAAGGTTTCGTGACATTTTCCACTTCTTTCCAGACACTCCTGTGAAGCTACTGAGAGACGTTTGTGAGGCTTTACAGCTCTATGATCTCGTAGATCTGCTAGAAAAACCCATACCACGTGTTACTAAATCACTGAGGCCCGTTCTCACACTAGGCGAGGTTAGACAATTGGGGAAAATTGACGGTCGTCCAATATCTCACCATAGCCGTGCTGCAGTTTTAATTTTTGCTGATAGTGAAGATTATCCTGATGTAAAAAGTTGTGAGTCGTTTTTTAAAAGTCTCAACAATAAGAGTGAAGTGGCTATAGTTCAGGGCAGTGATCATCTATTGAAAGTGGTTCATGAACGGGGAGATATGGAAGTATCCACACTGAGAGCCAAATTGAAGGTTCAAGGGTTAAATCACAGCATCGAAAATGTAAAACGAGGTGAACAGTGGCAGCAAGTGGAACAGCAAACTGAGATAATGAAACTGACAAGTAGGTTGCAAATGCAAAGACAGACCGTGGAGCAGTTGGAGAAGGAGTTAGAAGAAATCAAAGAGAAAGAGAATGTAGAGACCGCTGTATCAAAGGTGATAGAGAAGTGGATTCAACTACAAGGTTGGTAGGAACGAAGAAAAGTCTCAAGTTTGAAGGAGGGAGGGTGGGGGACAAGGGTTTGCGGTTTTGGCCGAAAAAAATAAGGAGGTATGGTTGTGAGCGAAGAAAGGCCCATGATCAGTCAGTTTTCGGGGACGGAATTTCAATAGTTGGTAGAAAATAGCAGCTTTTTCTACCGACTATTACGATTTGCTTTGTTGTTGTTGTTTTTTTTTTCCATTTACGCTGCACCTGTGTATACAGTAATTTAAGCGCCAGACGTATGTCTTATAAACATACACTTGCTGTAAAGTTTAGAGCCTATCAGATGCTAGACACACAACGTTTAAACGAATGCGTACAGGTTGTTTATCAGAAAGGTGTATAATGCAGCTAGGTATTGTCCACATTTAGACAACTTTCTGATCAATAAAATTATAAGTATACAAACATTTTCTTTCTCCAAGTCTATGAAACGTCAATTTTTGACGAACTGGCGTATATAATTATTTTGTTTACTTAGTATATATTTTTTTCTAAACGTCTTTCGCCTTTACGATACTTGTTTTCTTTTTAATCGGCTGGTTGAATTCTTTTTTAGACGAACTTTCCTTCTTTGCGGTGTTTAATTTGACGTCAACTGGGCTGCTCAGTGATGGCGTCATTAGCAAGCTGAGTTCAGGGATACCGAACAAAACTAAGTTTGTTGTCAAACTAAGCTGGTTGTCAGAGAAACTCACAGAAACTCCTTCGTTTGCTGTTCATCCACCACTCTCAGAAGCTCTTCAGGTTGATGTTCATCACTTACTTTGGTTAAAAAGGTTTACGTTGTTGTCTGATATCCTGAACAAGCGCTGGCAGACCCTGGACCTGGTATCAATGATGGACGAGTTCAAGAGGTCGGCTTTACATGAAATGGGTGACAGAGACCCATCCCGGGCTGCAGAGTTGGTAATAATAAAAGACACTCTATCGTCTCTTCCAAGATTCAAGCGAGAAAAAGATTTAAGCTGAATACAAAAGCCGACTTAGTTTGAGTATTTTCATGCAATTGGTCATCAGCATGAAGGAGCGAGGGCTCTGGGCGCGTGACTGGTGTGAATTCAAAAGTCTTATTATTATGTTATTATACTAATATATACTCAGTCTCGTACTAGTGTTCCGATCTAAAGGGCAGTAGTATTATAAAGGCATTTACTAGGCCTGTCTCTTTTGGGATCTTTCTCGGGCTTTGTGTTCTCCCGAAAGACAAGACCCTTAGGCTATACTGAGCAACATACTATTTGTCGGACTCACAGGCTGTGAACACTACCCTTACTAGATACAGTAGAGCCCCCAGTACAACAAAGCGCCTAGGGACTGGGAAAATGTGTTCGTTTTAACGAGGGTGCGTTATATCGGGGTCCTTTTCCATACATTTTACTAAATCGTTCGCTATACCGGGGACGTTGTTTATAGAGGGGCTCGTTACATCGGTGTTCCACTGTACACTGGTGTTTGGTACTTTTCGTTTGAACGATCATATTTTAAGGATGTCTTTCACAGATCAAAAAGTTAGAACGACCTTGTTTAACATAATAAACAGACACACTGGAAGTTACTCCTCACAGGCCTTCAGTTGAGTGATAGCACACAAAGATATCTTCCACAGACTCGAAAGTTAGAACTTACATCGTTTAGCATGTAGTAAAGAAAAACCCAAGTACTACTCGATAGCTTTGATTTGAACGGAGGACACTAGGATTTCATCTGCGTGCTCAAAAGTTAGAACTCACAGGTTCAAAGTTCAAATGATTTCACATACTGATTTCATCTGTGGATTGAAAAGTTAGAACTTCGTGTCATGACTTTAGCCATTTATTTTTGAGGATCTACACTGGTGCTGAAAATCAAGTAATATTTACGATAGAAGGGTTTCTTTTGGAGATTCAAATGGTGAATCCAGTTTTTGAGGGGTTTTTTTAAGGGTGTGATTACTCATGAATTTCTGATGAATTGGTGTACATATTAGCTTTGCGCGTCATAGTAACAAAATTGTAGCTTTCTTATGTGATATGTAAATAATCAAATTTTTAGGGAAGACTGAGCTGTGAACTGTTTGGAAGCTTCACGTCCGAGAATCGAAGGTGGTCGGTAGTTGCTTTTAGTTTAGTGTAAGTGGTTAGGGCTATTTTAGCGTCTGCCTACAGATTTAGTCTGATTTCATCCGAGTTGATAAGATACATTTACGGTGACCAATCTGTCTAGTCCACTAGATCATCAGCGTCATGAAAAAAAGGTGCTCAAAACGCATGATAATCGGTGTGATCGCACTAAGCACTCATTTGCACTTTGAATTTTGTTGAAGGTAACAGTTTGTACTTAAAATCCAAGGAGAGTAAGTGGTTTATTGTCACGCCGCATGTACATAAGTGTTTGCGCTTTATTAGGTCAGTGTATTTGCAAGCTCGTTTTGCTGTAACTGGCCGAGTTGGTTCTCAATCCATTTCCTTCAGTTCCTTCTGCGTAATTTGTTCTGATATGCTTCCTTGAGCGCTTGATCGTAATTTTCTACATCAAAGAGCTTTCAGTGAACTGTCTAGTGACTGAGACAGTACCCTTGTGAGGAGGTGTACGTGTTTCAATCGAATGAAACAAATTTATCGAAGTTATCCCGAAATGATGACATGGGATCGGTATGGAATTCAGAATTGACTGCTGTAGGGTTTTCGGCAATTGCTGTGGAATCCAAGCATCTTACACTGATCCTTTTACGTGTTACTTTTTCTGTGAAAAAAGGAGGTGAACCAGGATTACTTGAGAGAGACAGAAAGCAGCCGGAAACAGGTAAATAATACTTGTTCAAAAGTTAGTTGAGGTAATTGTCCTCATATACCTGCCGGTAAATTCGAAAGTACGGTAAAACAGGTAAAAGGCTAAGTCAGATTAACAAACACGAAAAAAGCCGGAGAATTTAAACCTCGACTATACCGCCCCATATGTCTAGATTATTGTTACTCAAATAATAAGGTGATTAGATTGGATAAACAACTGTCGAGGATGGTTTCAACTTTTCAGTTGTCTGAAGTTTCGGTCAGTCAAGTAGCACGGGACCTGTTTACATTGACGTGCGTTCCAAGCGCAATTTTCGTTCGTAATGTAAACTAACATCATATCTCATATTTCTTATATAGACAAGAGTGTTTTAGTGGAAAATTGACCGCTCGTAAAGTTCATACGAAACTACATACGGGACTCGAGTTGCGTTTTTTCCATATCCTCACTAGTGAGGATATCGATGACGTCATTTCCTGCTTTTACACTGTTTTTGGGCAAAAACACTCTTGCGTATATAAGTAACTTAGCCGTTTTTCCGTGATGCGTGGAGAACAGTTCTCTTTTAGCGTAATATATTGCTTTTTTTACCACCAGAAAATAAAATTCATATCTTCACGCCGCCGTGTAATATCCTTTATATATTACGCTAAAAGAGAACTGTTCTCCACGCATCACGGAAAAACGGCTAAGTTACAAAAAGCGAAAACCACACCATTTCTATACTTTCATGCAAGGATGTGCGCAATTTGGTTTTAAATCGAGAAGATCCACTTTGGAGAATTTCCTAAAAGTCGCATGTATCTCTCAGCAAGCGAACACCACGCCATGGCTGTTGATGTGTGACATTTCAACCGCTTCTGCAAATTTGGGTCGGTTTTCAAAACATCGCTTCCTTAGCTGAAGAATGAATTGAGGACGGTGCCTCCTAATACAGATGGATTTTTGCAAAGGTTATGACTATCTTAGCAAGGGCTAAGCTCAAATGTCTCTGAAAAATGCGCGGTTACCCCCAATTTTCTCTTTGAATTCTGATAGCCCTTGCCAAGATCTGCTTTTTCCACATAGTCTTAAACCGTGCAACAATATGTTGTATTAGTGGACAAATTCCGTAAGAAACCCGAATATCCCAAGATGCGTAGAACGTATGCGCAGTAACTTAAGGAAGCATCGTCCTAAAAACAGACAATAGTCGACAAAAACCTCTTCCAGCCAAAACTTTTTTCCAATTACAAATAGATTTGTTTAAGAAGCAAAAAAACTTTCGAATTCCTTGCTTGCGTGAAAACAGGCACGACAATTTTGTAAGCGAAGTGAATTGTTCACGGGTGCCAGCTAGTGTGTAAAAAGAGTCGAGAGATGATTCTTTTGTTAACTGATTTCAAGTAAAACAGTGCCTTTGTTGTGCTCACTCGTTTGTTTCTCTGTGTTCCTTTTTCCGGCATTTATTTGATTTTTGGGAGGTCATGACATTTAAACATCACAGTTGGTTTTTTACTTCTTTTTGTGGTAGCAAAGTATTCACCACTTGATTTTCTGTGGCCACGTGCAAGGATAAACCTAACACATTAAACGCTAGTTTAACTCGAAGAATCCAGGAAAAGGATCAAGGCATTCGGTGCATTTATAAGTGGATAAATAGGTCTAAACTCTGTATTTTGATGAATTTTATCCGCTTTTTCACCAATCCAACTTGCCGTGATGAAGAGGTGAAATTTGAGCATTTCGCAATCCCATTTCGCGCACAATTTGGCTGATGAGAAGAGTCCTTTATTTCTTTTTATTTAACTGACCGATTTTTACCGACCAATTCTGGTCTTAGAAGCTTGTTCGAAGGCAAATGTGATTGTAACAAAACGGTTTGTTTTCATTCAGTACTTTTCTCTTAATGCATTTAGTTTAAAGAAAAGTAAAGGCGAAATACATCTCTAGCTTAACAAACATGGTGTCAGTAGAGCCGCTTAATGGACACCCGCCCGTGCAGCTAGATGGGTCTGAAGTAAACGTTAAATGCCATTTTCAACGGATGCCGCTGTTTCTTGGCAACTAAACTGGAAGGAATTAAGCAATGCCCTACGGCCATGAGTAATGTTTCAACAAATGAAGTATTACTATCCCTGGAAAGTCATTCAAAAACGTGATTTCTATGCTGGTCTGTCATAAACCCGTCGATTTTACAAATGACGCTTGTTAAGTATTCTACACTGGCGATTTTATTACCCATTATTCTGCATCGCTGTCTATAAACATTCAGCTCGACGTATAGCTAAGTCCTCATTTTATACATGAAAACTGCATTTTACATTGGCTGACCTGTTTATTTACAAAGGCAACTCATAGTTCGACTTAGTCTCACTCTTCGCAACTACTCAGTAATCATCTTTGTTCGTTTACGGTTTATTACTGATATCATGTGCAGTGTATATTCCCATGTGAAATCTTATTTTGAATTTTTCATCATTATCTGGAGAATTCTGTATATGAAGAAAAAAACAAGACAAAATATCCTTACTTTAGAACCTTTAACCTTTAAGGAAAACAGAGAGAATAAATCAGTTGCACCTGCCTCAACTGAACATTGGAGCAGCCCACGAGCTCGTTTCTTTTCAGTTTTGCGTCGGTGGCAACACCCCATCCATTAAAAAAAATAGCGCTTTTCTGAAATTGTAGTGTGGATGTTCGTCATAATACCCACGTATTCATTACTTCTTGTAAACCCAAGTGTTCCCTGAAACAAGTGAGCGTAAGGTCGTCAACAATAATGCTTCTTTCAATTTCTTCACAAATCGCCATTCTTCGCTCGGGATGCGTGTTGCGATAGTAGTGGAAAAAATGGAGATCTAAGGCCTCCAAATATCGCCTTTCAACCCGCTTTTTTGTTTCTTTTGTGGCAGATAGTTCGTCTTGAGAACCTTTGATTGTACCTTCAAGTTCAAATAGCTCGATGAAAGAGGATATATCGCCGTTTTCAGTCTTGTCGGGGTCGATCTTTTTCCCATTAAAATCCTTCACTTCCATCCATTTGACATCTCTCTCTGTAAACGCGCGCAATTGATCCATGCTTTGATCGAAAGCAAGCAACTCTGCCTGGGTCATTTGGCCATTGCAATGTCGGTAAGTTCTTCCAGGCTTCAGGCGTCTTCGAAGTAAATGCACGGGTCTTCGAAATGCGTTTTCAGCGATGGGTGCAATTGTGACCATCTTTTTTACAGGCGAATTATTGCTTTCACGTCTCAGGCTATCTTTCCTGCATGTCTCCGCGCACATACTTAATTTGCCATATTTGTTTAGCTCTTGAAAGCCATCTGTTTTCTCTAAAGATTGTCCACATTTCTCGGCGACTTGACCTAAGGGTGGACGCTGCTCATCGATTGTCAAACAGGAATACGAATTTCCTTCGCTTCTTCTGAAAGGTAACGGTGTTTTTCTCTGTACCAAAGGTAGATTACATTCAATTCGAGGAAGCCTTGGGAAACGGGATGGAAAATGTTCGTCCTCCAAATCCGAAAACATCGGTTTACGAGCAATGTCGTAGTTTCTTCGAATCGGTGGTAACTTTGCTTCCCCCGTATACGCCCCGCTTATTCTGCGTCTGTTCGCCATTACGTTGCCTGCTGTTTCACAGTTCAGTTTGGTAAGAGAAATATTCGAATATATGCTACATACACGAGGTCGGTGGAACCTAAAGTTAAAATCAGTTCAGTTGTTAAAGGTCATAGATCACGTTTTACTGTGACTCGAGCTGAAGCAAAAGCGATTAAAAGTGTCGCAACAGCTTTTTAATGCGGACCTTAAAGCATTTCATATGGAAATTAGCCGTGGCTCTTGCAACAAAAACGTGATTTTTCGAAAAAGGCCCGCCGGCACCAATTGACCAAATTCATTAACGTGTATTCAATTTAGCATCACTCTTCCGATTGTGTTAGCTTCAGTGCTGTTTAAAGCGACGATAACACTGACAATCGGCAGCTTCTGTCTATTTCTGGCCCAAATCTCCAGTAGGTTTGAAGTTGAGCTTCCTTCCTTTTCATTCGTATGTTTCAAGTTTAAGTCATACAACCTCTGAGATATTCCCTAAAAGATATTATTAAATGCAGATGAGCTACAGATATTTCTCAACAAGGAACGTAAAAGTAAAAATCCTTTGTTTAAAGCTCACAATTTGTTTTATAATAAAGATAAACGATTGCCTTTTGATCGGCAAAAACAATTTGATTGCATAGATTGACGCTGTGTTAATTTGCAATTTATTTTTTTTTCTTTGTGATAACTAAAACGTGGATTAATTTTAAGATAGTTATAGGCACACACGCAATTGAATAAAAAATTGAATCATTTTCCATTGGGAAAAAAGGGGAAGAAAGGGGAAAAGAAGAAATGTGAAATAACTTTTAAATTCAGTCTAGTATAGAACTACAAAAGCAGAATTCAAACTTTCGAACATCCTTGTTTTCCTGGAAAGGTGTCTCTTCACGATAGGGCTTTTCATTGTACAATCAAACTGTTCTCTTTTAAAAATTGCTAGGTCTAATCAAATTGATTGTTGTGGAGTCTATTTTACTGCACTTAACGCTTGTATTCTTACTCGCGTCCATTCCGCTCGTCTGTTTTCAGCTTTTATAATAAAATAAATTTAAGTCAGGTAGTCTTTATATCAATCTCGTGCTCTATAAGCGAAAGAAATAAAGGTATAAATATGGAGATACGCAAATGTTGAAATCGAAATCCACTCATTTCTGCGGTTGCATTGTTTCCTGTGGGAAAATAATGTCTAGTAGGTTACGTTTTTCTCGTCTCTCGTGCTCTTTCGTTTTATGGAAATAAAGATATTTTACCCTTTTTTAGTAATTTTTTCTCAACAGGTTACGTTATAAAAAATAAAAGCAAAATTGAAAACTAACGCGTGCAGCGTAATTGCTTTATTTTAAACTGATAAACGCCGATGACAATTGCATAAATAAACTGACAGACAAACAACCAAACAGACAAACAAACAAAAAAGATTGCAATTTTAGTCGCCCAACTTTATTCTAACATCTGATTGCCTTCCTGCGTGTTAATATTTTCAGAAATACCATAGAATGGAATTCGAATTTAAAAGTGGTCGAAAGCCGTGTGTCTCTCACGGGCACTTCAAATTTGTCCGAAGAATTTTCTATTGAGAATTACAATAGATGCTCCACGCAGTCAGCAACTACAGATCAGACACGACGCAAAGGAAACGGAAAATGCGGCTTCAATAAATGCTTTGTTTACTAATGACGGGTCTTGGTTCGGTGAAAACACGTGTGTTTTGTTAGAATCGTGGGTAATTTCCATAAAAGTGTGCAGAAACTCCCACAAAAATACCCTCATTGACATTCTAAATTTGGTTGCGCGCGTCACCGGAAGAATTTGGTTTAGGTCAATAAAACAAATTCCGAACTGATTTTGATTTTTAGTTCTTTGACCTCATATGTACAGCACAAATCGAAATATTTCTCCAGTACTTTCGAGCGGATAATACTGCATTTTTTCCATCGTCGCGTATAGGAAAAACGAAACAACGCACAAAGAAATGGCGAATAGATGTATGGCAAACGGCGCTCATTTGGGCCAAACAAAGTTACCACCGATTCGAAGGAAATACGGCCTTCAACCAAAACCGATGTTACGGGATTTCGGAGATGAAAAGTTCCCATCTAGACTGCCAAGACCTCCTCAAATCGAAGGCCGTCCTCTTCTACAACCTAAAATATCGCAGGCTTTCCGGGAGAGAGAGGGAAATCGCGAATCGCTTAGTACTTATCTGACAATCAGCGAGAAAAATCCTTCTTACCTGGGCCGCGATGGGGGGCTCGAAACCCACTTTGAACAGATAAACAAAGTCGAAAAGATGAAAACGAAAGAGATAATAAACCTTAACTGCAAGGTAGGTAAGAAAAATAGCACACATCACGAAGGTGAACTGCCCAACCGCTGTATGGTTCACATCAATTATGTTGCTGAAAAAGATTATTCGCCAAAGAAAGCAATGAACATCGCTGAAAACGCATTTCGAAGACCCGTACAATTACTCCGAAGAAGTCTCAAGCCTGAAAAAGTTTATCAACCTGGCAATGGCCAAATGTCCCATGAAGAGCTACTTGCCTTCGATCAAAACATGGACCAGCTGCATGCGTTTACAGAAAGAGACATCAAGATAGATGTGAACGATTTCCATGGGAAAAAGATTAACCTGAACGACTCTGAAAACGGCGATATAACATCTTACATGACAATATTTGAAACTGAACATAGAGCAAACAGAAGGCTTTATGAAAGCAGACGCGCTGCAACAAAAATTAATCCAAAAAATAAGCTGCCCACGAAGAAAGAAACAAAGGCTCGAGTTGAAGCGCGCTTCCTTGAGGCCTTAGATCTCCATTTTTACCATTACTATCGGAACACTCATCCTGCGAGAAGAATGGCTATTTGCGAAGAAATCGAAAGAACTATTTTTATTGAGAACGTTTCGCTGTCATGGTACAGGGATAACTTGCGCCTACAAGACGTTTTGGATTCGTGGATGCTATAAAATTAGTATAGCATTTTTTAAGGATTTTGCAGTCTTAAAAACTGAAGAATGTTAACTGGCGAACGCGTCGCCTTCCACATACAGGGTGGCAGGTGAAGACGGACTTGTTATTCTGTGTAAGAAGAAAACTTTGCTTAGTCTTAGGGCTAGTAGCAAGATCGTTATTCATAAAATGGTCTGTAAATATAATAATCCTTCACTAGCTGGCATGCTTTCTACTTTTACAGAATTTGTAGTCAAAAAATGCAGTTTAAAAAGATGCTGTATTTTTCAAAAACGTGGTTTAACTTTAAAGTCACGAGTTGACTCACGGAACAATCAAATCACGTTTCGAGACGACCTTTTACAAGTAGCAATATATCATGCATCAGCCTTATGCATGACACACGGAACTGTGGCTGTTCATTTATCAAGAGCTTTTCAATATTTCGCTCTGACATGCGACAGCTGTTGGCGAGTCAAATATTTAATATTGAATTTGATACACAACTCGGATAGAGATGCAAACAAAATATTGCGCGTGTATTTGTCATTATTAAACGAACGAACTAAAAATTGTTTTTTTCTGCGATGCCGGTTTCTGGAAATTATTTGATGGTAAATGTAATTTTTATCTTCGTTCCAGCTGGATAGTCGCAGGGATGGGTTATTCCGTTGTCCACAGTCGTGTTGTTCAAATTATCAGCGTACAGATTTTTAAACACTGCTCAGTTACAATTTGCCGAGAAATTTGAAATCAAAATTTACGACTAATTTGCAGGTGGTTTGTTTTGTACGACAGCTGCTGAATCAGCGCACATCCTTTTGTTCTCACATTTGAATTGAATTTTTCGAAGAATTACTGTCTCAGTTTTCTTTTTGGAAACAATTTCCGACGACGTAAATGTTGTTTTAGATAAGATTTGTTTGATTTTCCTTCTTATAAACGAAGGTCAGGAAACCTCAAATAATGAAATTAAAGTATCAAAATGCGTTTATTTAACATTTTAACATTTGTTTTCATTGTCAATTGAATATAGAAAACGAAGTTGATTCTGCGCTGAAATAAAAAGCAGTTGATCTAAGGTGATCGGAAAAACGTTTATCATCGTCTTGTACGCTCAAGAAAGCCATGTTCCAAAAAATAATTTAATAATGAAAAGATGAATTTTCACTGTCGCATTAATCTACGTACGTACGGAAGTGAATTTAACTACCTTTCTTCGCGTAAATAAAATTAGAGACGATGTAAGAACGGCATATATGTAAACGTTAAAATCTGAGCGCTGTTCAACGTTTTACGATTACGTGTTCCCGGGGTATTCCCGTGACAGCTTCTCTGTTTTTACCAACACACATATTCTTCTCCAACCTTCTTTACACATTTAATTCACGTCCGTGCGGTAACTTACGCGACAGTTCAAATCTCCGTTTAGGCGGTTTTATTTCAGGTTTATTTATGCACCAGTCAATGTAAAGCTGCTAGGAAAGGGGCAGGGTTGGGGTCTGATTGGTAGGCCGACAGATCTGGAGTAGAATTGATGATATGAAAACACAGGATCTTTATAGGATATTTACCAAGAGGGTGCGCCTTGTTGACTGTTCTATCATTGCTTCACCGCACACAAGCTATCAGTTGACTCTGCGTTTTGCCTTATAAGGAAACCTGATGGCATTTCAAGTGCCTCGAAGTTCAAAGTTTTTTTTTTAAATCGAAGCTTGCGAATGTTTTGTCCAAAAGTAAAGCGAAATATAATTTAGCAAAGATGATCAAAGTTGAAAATTCAATAAGACAATTATTCCACTCGGCTTTGATTTTTTTCGCATTTTTTTAAACCTTAGTCATGCTATTAAACTACCGTTGTGTTAGGAGGCACCGTCCTTAAAGAAACTGAGTTTCTGAGCCGTTTCCGTGATGCGTACAAGGCATACGCACTAACAAAAAGAGTAACCGCCCTCAAGTGATGTTATGATGGCCTCCGCATCCCCCTGGTAATCCAATAGTTTTATTAACTTTGTGTAGGTATCGAAAAGAAATGCGCGACGTTTGTGGGACAACTTAAATCTGAGAGGTTTAAAAGGTTACTCCTACCTAAATTGTTTTCAACTATGCAAATAGTTTTTCTTATTTATTGATTATTTCTAATTATGGACCATAATTAAAAATAAGAAAGGCAGGCGTAATAAAACTGTGATGCTGTTCCCTCGTTGCTGTTCACGGAGCGGCCTCGCAGCGTAACTTCAAAGTTCGTAACAAAGTATCTCATCGCCACATGCGACTCGGACGAAGTCCACCGGTCGACCTCGAAGTGGCCAGTATTAATGAACTTAATTACGCGCCTCCAACAATGGTCTAAAATTCTTTTCATCTATTCCCGAATGTTAGAAGTAATTAAATAAAAGATTTGACATTTATGAATCGGTATTCAAAACAAAGAGTGACCGTTCACGCAGTTTTAAGTGGAAGTTTTTAGCACGAGGTTGTTGTCAGATTGTGTTTAACAAGAAGCCAGTTATGTGTCTATTTGGCTATCAAAAACAGCGGTTTGTTTAGAAACTACGCCGCGGTGTTTGCACAATACTTATACAAAGTACCAATAAACAAAACCCTTACATTACAATTATTCAACTCAGAAGCGTACGGCACGTACAGATCTGAAGAAGACTTTAAGGGGTATGAAGACAAGAAATGTTCAACGACCACCTTTCCCTGAATCGCCACTTTTGCTAAGGTCGGGCAATCTTAAAAAACTTGTCATTTTTATTTCTTTGTTTGGTTACCACGAGCACCATTAATTTCAAAACAAGTAGTCCTTTGACAAACAAAGGTTTTCGTAAGCAAACAATGAAGAAATAACTTTTCCATAAATTAACGACCTGTTTTTGTAATCCTCGCTGTACAACGCGAGTTATTCCCAGTGGAGGTTAGCGACGTAGTTCGATTGACAACTTTGGCGTTGACTTTGATGAATCACTTTCGCTCTAATTGCGCGCAATTAGCACATCGAGAAGCGAAAACCTTTTTGAAACAACGCTTTGATTGACGTCGTTGTTATGGAGTGGAGAAGTAAGTCAAAACAAACCCTTAGCAAATTGATATTGGAAGAGGAAGAGAGCGCGATGAAGCCGACAATTAGGTATAGTACATGTTTCATTTGCTTTTTCAGTTCGCACTTGTTAAACGTTTCTCCCCAATTAGCACTTACGACATAACTGAAAAATTTCCAAATTTTACTTTTCTAAGCTTTTCAAACGACGAGTACTGCCCAATACCTTTCATTTTGAATTGCCATACTTTGAAGTTTTCTCCAAAGAACTCAATTGCTGGCAGCAGCCATGATAAGACCGACGACTTGGGTGGGAAGCATTTTAAAGTGTTTATAAACTTCACACGCACACCTCTCTTTATTTTTTGTCATAAATAACCAAATATCTTTCTAGAAAGGAGTTTATTATACCGCACCAAGCTTATCGTTTTCCAGTCATTATAATCCTGCTTAAACTAGATCTCCTACGTAGCGTATGTAGGCGTAAATGTGTTGTTAAGACAACAGTGTTTTGAATACGCTTTCTCTCAGTGTACCTCTTGCAATTGCGCCAGACATCACGTTCAGATGCAAAGAAAGTTGTTAGAATTAATACGATGGTTTTTGGACAATAAGTTAAATCAGCAAAAGCTAATAAAACCCCACGTTGCCACAATGTGGGATTCATAATTGAAGGTTCAAGTCTAAGCAAACTCTTTTCTATTTGCAGCCGATAAATGCTCGGGGTTTTCAACGCAGTTGTTGAGAACTGAGGTAGACGGTTTTTCTTTTGAATTCGTCTCAATATCATATCAGTTACAGAAACTTCGCGACTTCCTATAAGTCCTTATTTTTGAATAATACTGAACCGGCACGACAGGCACATGCAGCCGCTGAATGTAAAACGGATCCGTCATGGGACGCAAAATTGCTCACAGAGTGCATTTTATTATATATATTTCTTCTTTATAGCTACCCTGCATTCAACGTTACTGAAAATATTTTTTGCAACACTGTTCATCGCGATTTCAAGGAAATAAGGCTCACAAACAAGATAAACTGGCATTTATTTTCAGTTACGGGAAAACACGACGCCAACTTAATTATTTCCTGCTCGGCGGGAAGTACTTTCCTTAATGAAAGCAAAAAAGAAAGTCGCATTATATCCAGACAGGAAACTAAGCATGTGAAATAGCTGTACTGTTTTGTGTAATGTGAGAGTTACATTTCTTCAATCATTGAGGGTTAAACTAGAGCAAAGTTGTAAATTTTAAAATGCACATTGTTAGACGAATCAGGCAGGTGCCACATATAGAGTCTATTCAATGAAATCAAGTTGAATACACAATTATCCACACTGATAAACAAACGCTACCGCTTTCGACGTTTGCGATCTTCTATATGTTTTCCCAATGAACACAAGAGCTTCCAGTGGTTCACGGTTCACTTATGCTTTATAAATCTACTACTTTTCCCCATTTCCTATAAAACCATAAACGCCAACGCAGATTGAAAGTGCCTTTGATGCAAATTAACCCTATAATAATTTCTCTTTTTCCTTGATAAATTTGAAGATTTTGATGGCAACCGAGCAAACGTTTAAGCGAATCACAATTTCATTTAGTCTTTATAAAGAAAGTAGAATTTCCATGGAAAATGAATGTGACTTTTATGATTTTTTAGCCGTACTTAAAAAATAACTGGTGTGCTTTTGTTTTTGTTTGTTTTTTCTTCTATTTGTTTGTTTTGAGGCGGATCTGATACCTATTTTTTTGAAGAACAAGGCTCCAGAAAGGCCTGGCAAACTCAGGAGAGCGGGTCTGGGGAACAAATACTTCGAAGACAATTTCGCTAACATTATACAGGGATTCGCCCATCCTTCTCGATACAAATACGAGAACCAGTGTTCAAAATACATGTTCATATGAGGTCTTGAGGAAACGCTTCCTTGATGGAATATTGATTTCACTCTTTTCGTATTTTAATTTGGCGTCTTGCAAATGCAAACAGTGTGACATTGCAGATTGCTCAAAGTTCTGATAGCAAACTAGAACCACTTAGACATTTTGATCACAAACGAACCGTGTCAAAGGAATGGAAGATGTGCCATAAAAACATTCTTTCTTTTATATTTCAGTACGATCTCTAGTGATTGGATAAAAACAGGAAGCGAATCAGATGGATTCATAGAAGCAGCTCATGACTTTCTTGGTATCAAGCTTAAGGTATTAAATGTGTGTGTCAAAAACCCCAAGTCAACGAACATCAAGTTTAGAATTCTCAACAAATTTCAATACGAGCCATTTCTGGAAGAAAACGAGAGGAGGGTGTCCGATATAGTACAAGTTTATCCGAAAGAGTTTGTCTTCCACCCCTCTGCGGAACTGATTATAAAGCTCCCAAGCTGCGTGGCTCCTAAATCTTGTGGACAATTGGTTTGCCTTTACTGTAATAATTCATGGTTACGGCAAGGTGTTAAACAGCTTAAATGGAAGCCTCTGGACTCGTACTGTTTTCATGTGAATGCAAACAGAACTGAAGCAAGGATCGTTTGCAAGAAAAGTAGACTGTACACGATTAAGATTACCCAGAATTTCCAGGTAACCAAAAACCTGGATCCTTACACAGACTGCCAGGTGGAAATGACAGAACATCCGGGAATTCAAATGAAGTTTCCCATCGGCTGCGTGGCACGTAAGACACCAGTAACCTTGGAAACAGTATGCACGGATGACCTCTACAATATACCAACACCAGTGCCAGTCTCCCCCAGATCATGCAGCGCCTGGCTGCCACCACAGGGCTGTCATCCCGAGGACCTGGACACGAGCAATATGGTGGATATTACGTCTAGCCCTGTCGTTCTTATTCGGCCTTCGAGGCACCGTTTCACGAGGCCTGTTCAACTCACCGTACCCCTGTTAGGTGATGGTTTTGAGGATTTCATTGCAAGAGAAAATACCAGAATTGCCGTTCTACAGAGTAAGGTGTTGAATGAGGAGACAGTCGTATGGAAACATCACTACAGTACACCAGAGGTGAATTTTATCTACGTATACTATTCAGTTATTTAAAAAGACCTTAAAAACATCTTTATTTTGCAAAATGATATAATTTATTTCATTTCTGATTATTGTACATCGCATATAGACTTTGTTTTATGCCTTTCATAAAAATTACGTTGTTCTTATATTCTATATTGATGTACACGAATGCCACAAAATCAAATTGGGTTCGATTTACGGCTGATTAATCTGACAGCATTTTTGCAACGTTACACGTTGAAGTCAATCTTATCCCCACCCCAAAGGTTCTCTTGGGAAAAGCAAACTTTAAAGTTCACACCCTGATATTAGTATGTGACGTTTATAACCTTTTTTTTTCGAATGCTGTTTATAAAAGCAAATGGCCTCAATAGTTACTATAGGTCAGCGTATCAGCCTCTCGTTATCCATGCACCTCATACTAAAATTAGAAGATAGATGCATTTCTGTGAGTGATAACATACACTACATGATAATATAGACTTAATTTGTAAAAAAGGTGGTTATTGTTCATCGTGGTAAATACAGTTAAATAATAAAGTGTATATCGTTTGTCTCAGTAGTCACTTGAGTTGTAGATCCCGACGTTTCGACTGCTTACTGCTAGTCTCCATCAGGAGATGAGGTCGACTGGCTGCGCGTCACCATATGAATCACCATGGTCGTGGTTTTGCCGTATATCAAAGGAGTATCAGAACCTCTTCGCCGCTGCCTACAACAACAAGGTATTTGCGCCGTCTTTAAGTCCGACACGACTCCGTCACATTTAGTGCGACCAAATGACACCGTTGATCCGGCTAAACAAGACGGCGTAGTCTACAGGATTCCCTGTGAATGCGAAAAGTCTACATTGGCGAAACTGGAAGATCTGTGCAGGAGAGGATCAAAGAGCATGACAGGGATATACGACTCGCCCGAACCCAGTCCTCCGCCGTTTCTGAGCACGCCAACAAGACCGGCCACCACCCGCTTTGGAACGAGGTAAAGTTTATTGATCGAGACTCACACTGGTACACCCGTAGCGTCAAGGAAGCTATCCACATAAGACTTCACCCTGATAACATCAATAGGGACAACGGAATTGAAATTCCTGAAGCGTGGATTACAACGATCAAGAAACACAACAGGAGACCGGTACATCAGCGAACCGCCGAGGGAACAACTTCAAATCGGACCTCTCGGGAAACAACTTCACAGCGGAACAATGAGGATCGAAACGCACCAATCCAAGCCGACCATCGTGATTCATATGGTGACGCGCAACCAGTCGACCTCATCTCCTGATGAAGACTAGCAGTAAGCAGTCGAAACGTCGGGATCTACAACTCAAGTGACTACATCGTGAGACAAACGATATACACTTTATTATTTAGACTTAATTTGATTGAGACTCAATGAAAATGAAAATAAAAATTCTTACTCATCGTCAAGATCTGTACGCGCAACACTTAAAACAAACTGTTCGCTGCTTTTTCTTTAACAGAAATTTAATCGATGAAAACAAAAGTAGGAAACGGCGTGGATCAAAAAAGACTCTAGAATAATGTGAACTTCAACTTCTTTTCTGGCACTTTGTATAGAGATCACACTCCTGGGAGTGACTACAGCGCAAGTATCGCGAAATAAAAACTAAAAACAAACTGTCAAAGAAAAGTGCTGCTTTTAAGCTTTTTATACACACAATTACGGCAATATGTTAAGACAAGTGGCTTGTAGAGATAAATCACAATATAATAAAAGTTTTCCGAACTATTTTACTGAGCAAAAACTCAACCTTGGTGCAGGTGTCACTTACATTATTTGCACCAATCACAAGACAACATTTGAGACGACCTCACGGCGAAATAATGTCGTCTCAAACGCAATTAAAAGTCCACTGGACTGCGATGCCTGTTTTTATTTTCTTTCATCCAGTGAGATAAGTAATTAGAGTAGATTTATCTTATGTAAAGAACTCGAATTGGTAACGTATTTTGTTAATTTCATTACAGATCGAAACTACTGAGAACGGCTCCAAAGTTGCCTCGTTCTTGATCACAAGAGGAGGACTGTACAAGATCGTTCGGCGGATAGCAAACAACAACCCGCGCTATGTTGAACAGATATCAGGCTGTATTTCAAGAGAACTCTGTTACCCCGCAAACAATAACAACAATTTCGTCACCACTTCGCTTCGAGGCCTCATGACCGAGATTGCGGAACCTGGGAAGCAGTTTGTCTTGAGAATCGCGCTGTTTGATAACTCTCAGCCTAAAAATCCTGACATGTGCTTTATATCCGAGGTCTGTTCCCAGCCACTGTCTTTGCCACTCGGCAAAACGCGGTTTCTTGTGCGTGGGAGCTTCGAGCCCGATAGAGATGCCGCTGACCACACTGAAGAGCGCACTGTAATGTTCACTGGCAAGACCACATTTGTTGACTTTTACTTGAAATTGAGGCTCAGCGATCCAACTAAACTCCCGGATGTGATTGGCAAGGTATCGGTATATGGAGATGGGGATGTACAATTCTACATCAACCTGCACAAACCAACACAGGTATAAATAAAAATTCTTCATGATTTCCGACTCTATCCTGTTCGGTTGGCCAACACGATTTCTCGTCAATCAGTGCAGAACGCAGAATCTATCTAAAGCTAACGACAGCTGGGAATACACTGTGTATTAGTCCTGATCTGGCCTACGGTTGGCTTAAATTCCAAATAAAGTAAGGTGCAATTACTGCCTGTGGCTACCTTAAGTCTGCATTCTCTCATTCAAGCTAAATGCGTTTGCATAACGGAAGTAATGTTTCCAGACAGTTATTTCAAGTTCTCTATAACTGAGTACACAGTGTAAATTTACTACAACACGTACGCAGTAAACTTCTAGTATACTCACAGTAACATGCATACTTTGTTACGATACAGTTGAACAATCGTTACTCTTTATTCATTTGACGAATCTTTACTTGTTATTGTGCTCACTTTTTTCTTTTAGATTAAGGATTTGGATAATTTAGGAGACAAGTCAAAAATACGAGAAAAAAGGAGAAAAACAAAAGTATTGATGAAGAGGCAAACCGTGGCAGAGTTTGCATTGCAGAGAACAAACTTGGACCTTGGTAAGTAAAGATGACTGCTGTCAATCTTTTAGTCATTCAGTCAGTCAGTCAGTCAGTCAGTCAGTCAGTCAGCCAGTCAGTCAGTCAGTCAGTCAGTCAGTCAGTCAGTCAGCCAGTCAGTCAGCCAGTCAGTCAGCCAGTCAGTCAGTCAGTCAGTCAGTGCGTCCGTCAATCAGCCAGTTAGTCAAACAGACAGGACGTCAGTGAGCTAGAAAGTCAGTAGGTCATTCAGTAAGTCAGCCAGTAAGTTTGTCAGGCTTAGCTTCAGATCTAGACAGTCAGTCAGTCTGTCAATCAGTTAGAAAGTAGGTCTGTCCGTCAGGTAGTCCGTCAGTTAGTCCGTCCGTCCGTCCGTCCGTCCGTCAGTCAGTCAGTCAGTCAGTCAGTCAGTCAGTCACGCAGCCAGCCAGCCAGCCAGCCACTCATTGTGACGAAAACACTTACTTAGCTAATCGACTAGTAGATTTGTCAGTCTTGGTACGGTTCCCATCCATACATACATTCGTATACACCTGCAAACAAGCATCCATCAATTATGTTTGTATTTAAATTTGCAGAGAGTGCTGAGGATTCGTCTAATCCAGAGACAAACATGATATACCGTCGTTCACTTCCATTAATTTCCGAGACGCCTGTACCGCTTTCCGAAACACAGGCGACATGTACGACACCAGCACACACCGAAACTCTTCCGGGAATACAACCATTCAAGCCTAGTCAAGTATCCAGCTGCATTCAATCACTTGAATAGGAAGAGGACTGGGAAGAGCCAAGATAATTGTTTTTTCGTGATCGATAATTTGTTGTTACAAAACGCAATGCTACTAGTGCCAAGATCTTGTTGTATGTAGACATTGAGTGGAAAGTGTTTCTCTAAAAGAGTTTTGTATATACTCTTTTTAAGGGAGGGAGGTAAGCACGGGGGGGGGGAGATGATCCACAAATGAACCACAAGTCAAATGATCCACACGATTGGACCAAGTACAGAAAGTTGCGAAATATAATAAATAATAAGGTCAAAACTACTAAGACATTTTATTATTCTAATGCTTTTATTCAATTCGAGGGCAATTCTGGAAAACCTTGGCAAACGAACAATAAAATTACGTCCTGTCTTTAACCCTCAGACGTACAAGCAACGTTACAACCCCACAGTGGTAGAAGGGGGGGGGGTGGGGGGTTGGATGGAACCTCCCCGTGGGTTTTCGTTATGTTACAATATTTCGAAAAGATTTCACCTTAAGTAGAAAGCCTATGATGGGTTGCCGCGCTGCTGGGGGCCTGTGACGTCATCCAAGATGGCCGCCATTTTGGGCGTCATCTTGTTTTTTACGGAGAAATTAGAAATGGTCAAAAACGTTGGGAATTGGAAATTTTCGACGCTGGACATGCACAATATGACATAACTAAACATTTCGCAGCTTTTTGTTGCCTTTATGTGAATTCTTTACCTAAAAAGGGTAAAAACACGTATTATTCTTCAAAAATGGCTTGACCACCCGCTACTTATGACGTCATATCTCGTACCATAGGAACCGACTCTAACCAAACTGGTGTCAAAATATGTCTAAGGGGTATGCGCACAGCTACTGAAAACGTCACATCTAGATAATTCTTCGTCTTGGAAAAATTGAAGAAAAACCTTATGGGAGGGTGCCACCCCCCCTACCCCACCCCCCTGTAAGTCCGATCAGGTTAAAACAATGAGACTCTGAAAGAACTAAAATTGATATTATCTTTATCTTTAATTCTAGCGAGCTTTCTGATGCTTTTAATGACCATTTTGCAACAATTGGGGAGTGTTCCTTTCTTAGGGAAGCGCAGCGATCCAAGGCAGCTTAGGACATCTCATATGGTAAAAACATGAGGCGAAATTATTGTCTGAGCCAGCTCCAGATTCTACCTTAGACTCTTGTCTGTCATTTTTGTTGAACTGTTATCGCAAAAGTCGCATAGCCAGTGGATATTTTCAAGAAAACCATAAGGGCCCTTAGGCAATTTTGTTGGTTTTGTAGAAGTTATTGTTATTGCCTGAGAGCAGACTCCCATCGCTCGCATTACCAGCTTCGCGGCCAAGTTACGCATGTGAACCCAACCCAACGAAGCGAGCCTGCTTACATGCTAGCATCCTTAAGGGGATCATTCCTTTTAGAAAGAGGTCTAAGTTGAAGCGCGTGAGTCCATCCCAAATAATACTATACAATTTTATTTACAAATTGTTGCGCGCGATCTTTTATACGGCTACACAGGGTGAAATATAAAAGTTCCGCCCAGTGTTGCTTGCAATTTTAAATCGTGTTAAGCCTTAATCCCTTAATATCTAGCCCATGCGGTTACTGCAAGATGCTGTTATTTTCAGGATGAGGTTGTTGTTTCTTTTAATTTCTTCGCGTTGTGTGTCAACAATAGAAAGGTTGGACTGAGCAAGCAACATGTTTACTGTAAAATTGGCTTGAAATAATGAAATAATGAATCTCTTGAGCGTGGAACATAGTGTGGAACAATACTGCTTCGGAATCGGTTGTGCGAACACTGATTTCCAAAGTGGACAAACTTGTTGCAGAGTTGAGTTGCGCGCAAATAAGCGACGCGGCTTTACATTAAGGACGTTCGCACCCAAAATCTTCCCACGTTCAGAGTTCTTTTAAAATTTTGCTGCAGTTTATTATTGACCAACTCTTACCTTAAAGGCAACAAACATTTCGGAGTGGCTCGTTTCAGAGATAACGCGTATATGAAGATCGCAGTGTTTCTAGAAGCTTTGGTCATGTATGGAGATATCGGCTTCATTACAATCAATAAGAAAAAAAGTAAAAGGGAGAACTCCAGATCAGATCGTTGTGTTTGATCTCAATTTCGTACATTTTCGCAGCTGATGTCACGTAGAATTAGCTTCGCAGAAGGATACTTGTAATCGGGGGGGGGGGGGGGTATATATAAGGTATATATGTATGTGCCGCGGAAAAGGGTATGGGTTTTGAAGATCTCAGGCCTTAAATATGGTATCCATTTTGCCCTTTTTAAAATTGTGATCCCAGTGTTATCCTTAGATAGGGTTCCGTTTTTGGTATTACCTAAAATTGCGCTACGTAAACGCCTAACTAAACTAAACTAGACTTAGTCTAGTATTCAAGTGCATGTTGCTAAACTTTCCATGTTACGGAACAGAAATAAAAACGACTTGTTCACACAATTCTCAGTTATAGTTTTTCCCTTGGATGTCATTTGCCGGGTTCAGATCTCAAAAAGGGTAAATTTTCGTTTTTCTATCCTTTAATAGGGTCAGGGTTTAAAACTGCGGCACGTACCTATCCGAAATTTACGGGAGTACCCCCGCCCGCAGTTATGGAAAAATTCTATCGCGTGTGAGTAGAAAAAGCGAAATATTTAGAACTTCTCACGTTCTGAATTTTATGGGTTTTGGTAAAAATGGAGAGAATAAGTCAAGAAAGTAAACTATCAAAAGAATACCTGGGATACCTTGCAACTAAGAGAGCTACTGCTATATTTGTCTATATTTCTTCTAGCCTCCATAGCTGGCGGTATTGTCTGCTTCACCCCATTCCCATTGCGGCTATTCCCTTCGCGGCTCCGCCGTTCGAACTTTGCGCAAACAGTCCCGCCAGCTACGCAGGCTATATTTCTTCCTCAGCGCGCATTCGATGCCTGACGTGGAGTGTCATTGAGACGTGAATTGCGTGCACCATAAGGATGCGCACAAACAATTAGCGCGAACGTCCTTAAATCTCGAAACTAGTTTGCATTGGCTTTCACGGGCTTGAAGCTATTTGCATTCCTTTGTTTTGAGTTGTAATTGAACCATTCTGTTTTTGTTGTGATTAGTTGCAGAGATTACTTTGGTACTCATTTGAAACCCGTTATTTTTCGCCGTGGTTTGATTTTGACTTGGATGAAGATTACTTTACTTTCGTCAATGTTCACATTTATGGAAAACACACGCGCGCGCGCGCGCGGCCTCTGCGCGCAAACATGAATATTGTGACGACAGCAGAATTTGCGATGGTAGGTTGCAACGGTAAATTTGAAGAAACAAATAAAAAATGATTGAAATATACTAAAAATGTCCTGCTGCTCAGCGAAGACAATGGAAGATAAACTTGAGCCTTACGAACTGCGCGCACTTTATATAAAACAAATTCAAAGACTTGCTCGGAAGGGAATATTTGGACAAGCTGTTTATGTGTTCAAAGAGGTGAGGTTCGTTTGTTGTTTTTGCATTAGTGTTATGAAAACGCTTAACCTATAAGTGATACGTAAGGCTCGAATTAATACTGTACCTTTGATATTTAAACTGTGCATATATCATTTGTCTTATCAAGAGCTACATGTAGTGTAGGTCATAGAAACAATGCGAATAGCCGCGTAGCTCTCCTGAAAATAACTGCAACCGTTAGTACTTGATCTGATTGAATTCTACAAGCTTCAGTTCAGTACTTTTCGTTTCTTTGATGAAAAGTGCGTTTTGTTTTCATTTCGAGTCAGCGCTGTCGGGACACGATTCGCGAAATTTAATTTATGTATTTATGATAATTGACGCAAAATTACTGAGTGGATACAAAACACTGGCAAATCAAATCAATTCAATTCTAAAAAAGACAAAAAAAAACGTGTACAGTGAGTCCGTTAAATTGCAATTACAATCTTTATAGGATTGCACTATCTACGCTTTTTTTGTTGTTGTTGTTTTTACTTTAAATTTGTTATAATACAGCTCTCAAATAACCTTGGGGTAACTGCTGCGACAAAACGACTAAGCAACCTGGGAATCGCCGATCTTCTCGCTACCAAAGAATTTCTTGTCGATAGGGATGCATATCGATACATGGACAGGTAACGTTCTCATTGCTGCTTGTAAACAAACGACGGTTAAATTTAGGCCTCATAACACGAAAACATTAAGGCCACATTTTAAACGTTGTCCCGGGTACCCGAGACAACCCTCACCTCGGCGAGACAACGTTTTCGACCATTTATGTGATAAAAAGTTGTCTTTGCTGACCGAGGCAAAGTCGACCCTACTTAATTACTTCGAAGTTTTACTTTGATATTAATAAACTCAGTAGACCTTTTTCATAAAAATTATTTAGTTGATTCGATCACTGTAGCCTCTGTTTGTATCAATCTTTCTTCTTGGTTATACATTTTGTTGAATTAGTCGTTCTCAAACTAAAACCAGACGTTACGTGGCACACAGCACGCAAAACGTTGTCTTGGGTAATCGAGCCAGAGCGTTTATATGAGAAAACGTTATCCCGCCGCCAGGGTTGCCCTACCTGCCCAGGTAATCATTTTTAGACAGCTCGCTCTCCGATCGAGTTGTCTCGCCTCACCGAGACGAGGTCGCGATCCGCAAGTAAACAGTTCGTTGAGCTTGTCAAAGAAAGAGGTGAAAGTTAGCTCAGCCGGGGTAACCCGGGGGGAAGCATGGGCCCTAAGTTAAATGCCGACAAATACGCACCCACCATTCAACACTAGTGCGAACGTTTCGTCGACTTCCGATTCTATTGGCCACTATACTTACCACCACTTCTATCCATTTTGAAATTTTAAAGAAGCAAATTGATTTGCCTGTTAGGCCACCAAACGGAAATTGGTGCAGTTTTCGTGCCAATATGTTTCCCTTTCAGAGGGGTTCGGGGTGGAAGGCTGAATTGAACACAGCATGGTAATTTCAATAGTGGAAACAACCGCTTTGGATTTTCATTACTGGAAAGAAGACCGGCTGGTTTTGAAGTTGTATGTATAAAAAAAAAAAAAAAGAGAGAAACACCCGCGCCAAGTTAGCCTACGGTCAAACGGAGTGAATATAGTCAAAATAATTTTTTACATTAGTCAATATTCTTGAATTCGACATGTCAAACTTCGAGAAGTGTCCACAGAAGTGTCCAAGATGGCGGCCACTTCTCCGTTATCCTGGAAACGAAATCTCTTGATGCTAAGACTCTGTTTGGACTCAACAACATTCAGCGTTGTTGAACACAACTCTCTTTGCCGTACTGTATGGAACGGAGTGGCGAAGAAACGAATTCAACATGAGAACCTGAGAACAAGACTCCTTGGTTGAACGAATACCATTCAACAATATTTAAAAAGGAAGCCAGGCGCACTTAATAAGTTGAATTCAACAGTGTTGAAAAATTTTCTAAACTCGTTTATCCGAGGCCTATACCAGAGCCACTTTTCTTTGGTGAAGTTCCAACAATCAGTACTTCCTTTATTCTCAAATATAAACCACACATTCTTTAATTTACATATACAGTAAACTATTGCGGGAATGACAAGATAACTTTATCTGTCTTTTCTTTTTATTTGTAGACTTCAGGAAGCCTTGATCTACAAAAACGAAAGGCAAATTAATCATATGTGCAAACTCCTTCTCAAACACTTCGACTTTGACCCGACAAACGATGTCCTAAGTGATTTGGAAAAAGCCAACAGAGAGACGTTAGCAAAATCCGACTCTTCAGTCATCTGTATATATGGGCTAGACTTATCGTCGAAGAAAAACCTTAAGAAACTGATGGCGCTGTTGTCAAGATGTCCAAAAGTTAAGAAGATAGAGTTGGTGTTTTGCTCGTTAACCAACGAAAATGTGTTCATGTTGTTTGAAGCGATAATGAAACTAGAAATTCTCCTCTATCTGGGTAAGTGATTGGATTCACGTCACAACCGATTGAATAGGAGTGTAGCATGGTAATACTTTGGGCTTTGTATCAATGATATTATATTAAAGTACAGAGATCTTCCCCATTTTCATCATGTCCAACGCTTTGCAGTAACTGTTGCAGAACATCTCATAAGGTAGAGTTATAAAATAAGGGGGCACAAGCTGCGGGAAGGAAGAAAGAAAACAATGGGAAAATGGTTGAAAAACAGAAAAAAGAAAACCTTCGCCCCTTTTTTCTTTGAACAAAGCTTTGAAGTAAATTTGCTTTCCATTCAGGCAAGGGCAATTTAATTTTGTAACAGCTTTACATGCTTTTATTTCTTTCTGGTTTTCAGGTTTGCGAGGCAATAAAATTGACATGAAGGCTGTACACAAGCTTCACATGTTGTTAACGGAACCGGAAAAATTCCCCGCCTTAGTTTGGGTGGACTTTCGAAACAACAAGGGAATTACAACTGTTCCTGGAGAGTTTGTTCAGCTTTTTACGCAAAGGAGAACGAAACACCAAGCTTCGAAAGAGACAGATGAAGAGAGAGAAAAATCGGTTATTAGTGTTCAAGATGCCATAAATGGAAACGTTGTTTAATTCCTAATTAGCGTTTTTTTAAAAAAATAAAACGTGGCAATATTTGAGGTGATGAAAATTAATTAGAATGTTTGTATGACGTCCTTTCTCAAGTTTGCTGATAATGATTGACGTTAGTCTTGTGTTGTGCTTTAGAAGTCCCCGGCAACATAGATTTATCTTCAGTGCGCGTGGTTGATCCGACAAATAAACTCTTTAAGGCTAAAGCTCACGCTAATATTTTTCGCGTTGTCACTATTGAAGCTACCCGATCTACTCCTCATTTAAAAATGTGCTGCCAATCAAAGGTTATTGTGGTCTCTTAAGACATTTTGACAAATTCACTGTAATCGATCTCTCCATCGCCATCTACGTCGAGCATTTCAACGAGCTTGTCAAGATAAAAGTCGCTCATGACCTTGAGTCTCTTCATGCCGTCCATGAAGTCCCCCCGAGACAAGCTGTCTCGGAACTGACAATCAGGATCCAAACGTTTAAATAAGTCTGATGCGTGAATCCTGTTTTTGTTTAAATATACTTTTAGAAAGTCAAACGGATCAGTCTCTTTCTTCCTGGTAACGAAACTTTCCGTCTTTTTGCAGCCGTGTTGTACAGTAAGAGTTTTTCCTCGCTTTTCCAACACCTTGTCGAGTAGAATTTCACAGTCCTGGTCTAGCTTTATGTTTAAAATTCCCAAGAATTTTAATGACGGGACGCCATTCTTGTGCAAAATCTCCAAGATCTTGTTCACGCCTTGACAACCATTGAAAATCAAATTGTGGTTTAGATTGAGCGTTTCCAATTTTTCGCTTCCCTCGAGTCCCCTTGCAATGTTTTTGAGTCCCTCGTCTGACAGTCGGTTGTTGCTCATGTTGAGCTCCCTGATAGTGGAATTTCGTTTCAATGAATCCCCCAGTTCTGACGTACCTATGTCGTCAAATCCATTCCAAGAAAGATTCAACTTTTCCAACGAGTCATTATTTCGCAGGCTCTTAGCAATGGCCTGCGCTCCACCTCTTCGTATGTGGTTCCAACTGAAATTTAGCTCAAGAAGAGAATTGTTGTAAGTAAGAGTAGTTCCAAAATAAACGCCAGCGGCTTCGGAAAACTTGTTGTAACTCAGGTTTACACTAAGCAAAGAACTATTGTTCTCAATACCTTCTGCCAATAGTTCAGCTTCATTGTCTCCCAGACCATTCCCAGACAGATCCAACTTTCTAATGACCGTGTTGCTTGGCAAAGCTTCCGCTATGGCGATGATGCCTTCTCTTCTAATGTTGTTATTTGCCAGATTTAGCTCGGTAAGAACCCTGTTCCTAGACAACAGTTTTCCAATGCAAACTCCTCCCTTGATATTTAGCTCGTTAAAGGCCACATGCAACTTGGAAGTCGATTTATTTCTCAGAAGAACAGACGCAATCGCTTTGGTGCCCATTTCCCTTAGAAATCGATGGTTAATCTTGATCTCTTCTTGACCGATTTCGTTCCCAAATCGAGACACCGGAATTACGCCCAACGTTTCGCAAACCTTCAGGTAGGTTTCCTTATCTGAGTTAGTCTCGTCTCCGTCAGAGAAATCATCTTCTTCGAGGTCTGTATCCCAGTGTGAGCTGGTTAAGGATTGTGTCTCGTCCTCCTCGTCGAGTCTTTGTTCTGGTCTTAGGAGAGCAAGGGTTGAATCCACTCGCTTTATGGTACTCGCGGCGCTGGAGCAAGATGAACGTAAACTTGCTGCTTGGTTATTTGACTGGTTGTCAGTGTTGGAGTTCCGCCGCGGCATGGCGGTATTTAACACCTACCAATTGAATGCGTATAATCGTTATGACCATTTAAGAATACATTTAGTATCAGGGAAATATCTGCGAACTGTGAATATTATGAGAAAATGAATGCTAAATTCCCGGGACTAAATTGTCCTTCACATAATTGCATGGTAAGGGACCTATGACGTTGATAGTAGACATTACGGAAAATAGCACAGACGTTTGTGACACGGACGGCAGCCGAAAGTTAAGTGTTTTACTTTTTAGGCATCGTGACGCTATTTTAATAGTTCAGACGATTGCGTCATCTGGGGGTGAGGACGATGTTGAATCGTTTGTTGTCAGTGATACTAAATTGGTAGGGGACTTGAAAGAACCTACACTACATTGCCGTTAAGAAATGGTCGGATAGCAGTCTCCAGAACTGTGACTACGTACTAATGTGCTGACTTCCCATCTATTACGCCTCAGTAACTGCTTTTAAGACGCCTTAACTGCTGTTAGGCGCATTTAAACATACAAGCAGGGAAAAATGCGCTATAGATATATTTCGTTACCATTACTAGATGCCTGAGTAAATTTTTGCATGGACTTCGCATGAAAGAATGAACGATAAAAACCAGTTGCTTCATAACTCGTGGTTCGAGCACTTATACTTCAGTTTCACAGAGGCCATTGGTTCGAATCTCGTGCAAAGGTCACGTCATCCGTTTCCAATCTTAAATTAGCCTTAAATTTTGTTCATTTTCTCTTTGCCGCCAAATTTGGTTATAGTCGTTGCACATCTGCCTTGGTATATTTAGTGCCTTTAATTAAGAAGAAAGCGTTAATCGATTACGTATAAGCACTGTACAACAAGAGAGTCCCTGAGTTCGTGTTTGACGCTCACACGGTATAACTTTGACCCCACTTTTGCTGGTTTTAAGTATAATTTAGAAAATAATGTTAGGCTCAGGTTACTGGCGAAGAAAAAGAGACGCTAGCTCATTATCATTAACGAAATAATTGTTGGAGTGTCTCTCTGCTATAATAATTTAAGTGTCTTGCCTTTGTTTATAAAACACTCTGGTTCAAACATCAATGTAAACGAACTATTTCATCTAGGTGTACAGAACGTTATTGGCATGTAAACAGTTAAAATGGAATTGCTTGTGAGAGCTGAATGGGATGTACCATGAGAAACTTTACTTTGAACTCGACTTTTTCAAGTATATTAAAATACACTTGCATGGCTGGTTGAAGTTGTTGTCTAAAACGTAACTGAAATTACCACACTAACCGCACGCCATAATCATCACCCAGGAAAGGTAATATAAGCTGTACTTACCTTTCAATCGGTTTTTTAACTCTTGCGGATTTCTGGATATCCCGGAGATGCCACTTTTTAAAGATTGGAAACGTGTGAAAATGTTATGATGACAGTAAATAGGTGCACATGCTGTTGCTAGGCTGTTTGAAGGTTTTTTAATTAAGCTTGATAACTTTGTATCGCGAATGAAAGCAATGGGATTAGCACCCTTGTAACGGTGTCTCTTGAGAGAAAACAATGCCAACAACGCGGTATTCTCAATAACATATTTCAAAGTAGTTTAACACAGAACTCAAGAGTGAAAACCGGTGCCTTCTCTTTTGAGAAAGCTGTTGTGAAAGTTTCATAATATCAGCTGAAGTAATTATTACACAGAACGTCTCCTTTTGTTTTCATATACAGTGTAAACGCGCGAGGATGGCATGTCTTAGTCACAAACTGCCGTAACTACTTAAACTCAAATTGATGCACATATAGGTAAGCAAAGGACTAAGATTGCTTAGTTATTGCAACCAATTTTAATTGCTCTTGAGCTTTTAAAACAATTGCTATTGAACTAAGCTGACACAGGAACCCAACATGATATTTACTTAGACTAAATACAGCTTTTATTAGAGCCATAAAATTAACCTGTTGTTTTGAAGCGCTTTATAATTAGACGGATCCCTTAATCAGTAGCTTTCCAAAAGTTTAACAACTTTTAACCTCTGGTGATTCAAACTCTTTGTAAATGCCAGTTTAGAGCCCAGTTTTACATCAGCTTAACAAGGAACGAATAAAAAACTGGCATAAAAAATCTTGCCGATAAAACCTGTGTTCATTGTCTAGCAAACTGGGATAGCCTTGAACCAACAAATCATATGTTTGAAAGTATTCCTTAGAGTTTAAGCCGGGAGTACACTGATGAAAATTACTTAGTTCGTGTTAGTTCAGTCTTTTATTAAGACTGTAATGTATCTTAAAATTCAACTAAGGCTATAAAAAAACATCCTCTCGATGCCATTCAATAGTACTTTATTATTTTGTATTTACATGAGATAGCACAGCACCATATTTATTATTCCTCTTTTACACTGGGCGGCATTGCCAGTGCTAATTCGTTAACAAACACCTTCGTACAATTTAATAACAGTTAAATATCCATACGAATTACTCTTGTAGGCTTTGAAAGCTCAATAATGAAAGCAATTCATATGAATGACAAGTGTCCAAATTAAGGCGCTGGGTTAACAAGGGGCTACCCAAATTGATGTAGGCCCGGGCGTCGAACTAACACGGATGTGTCCTCGATTTTGAATTTAGTTTGACCGCTTTACTGTGTCAATGCCTATAAATTCGTTTTGCTCTACGTTGTAACTTTGGTTGTTTTTAAACTGTTACTTAGAATTGACATAATGAACAAATGATATATTCTTTAGACAACGGAAACGCTTCTAACAACACAAACAAACGGGATCCCTGGTCTGCTTTAGAACTCGGATCAGCGACAATCGGCTTTCAAAAAACCGGGGCCTGAAGTGGAGGTGGATAGAAGAAATACCCTTGTTTTAAAAATAACTTCAATTTAACAAATTTAATTTAACAAATTTAATACGATTAAATGCTACAAGCATTATCGGACGGTATAAATAACATTGACCTGATCATCTGTACCGCGCGCATTTTTTTGGACATTTCATCACAGTTGCTAGTTGTATGTTGAAAGTAAAAACTGCGTTACCCTACTCTCATATATGGTTAAAAAAAATAGGTAATTAAAACAAACGTCATCAGTATGAACACCGGTAAGTAGCGCTGGTGAACTCTCACCTGATAACATCTGTAGTATCGTTGGCGTCCTTATATAAATTTTGTCTGCAAAATATGCTCCTTCTTGGCTTATTTTGTACACAAAACATTTTTGTTCACAGAAAGGTGCCGTTGATATCGGCTGAGTTTATTTTCAAGGTAAATTAGTAATCGCTTATTGTTCCAAAGCGTCAGAGGTGCACTCGGCCAACGAGAAGCACGGACTCTTCTTTCCTTAAAATTATCTTAACTCTGTTTACCTGGTTAGCAAACAATGAAAGATAACTTAAACTACACTCTTTAAGTCAACATTTTTTCTTGTGGGTAGTCTTGTGTGGTTTCTTCTGACTGGTTTGTTGATATTGTGTCTTTTGTCTTCACCAGCGGCTTGTGCAGCCCTTGCTCCCTCAGCAGTCTTAGCCTCGACTGTAATTGGTCCAAACCCCACGGGTGAATTGATAAGTGTCTCTGCATCGGAGCTGGGTAGGCGCTCAGTGGTATAAGAACCAGGAGTTGTGACTTCCTCCTTTCCCAGAATTTCTGGATGCATTCCATCTAAGTCTTCTTCTTCCCGGAAATTGTGTAATCGCCGACGGTACTGAGGTCTTCCCAGGAATCGTCTCGGGTAACCGAATCCAAGTTGACGATGGAAAACGGATCTGTCTTGGAAGAGACTCCCTGGGGAAATACCTTGGATCGAGCTCAAGGCATTTTGAGGACGGGCAAAACCGCTGGAAAGTAATGGCGACATTAATGTAGAAGAGCTAATTGACGGTGACACTAATGGAGATGTAATTGGTGATATCATACGGGGCGACGGCCTACCAGCCAAGCTAGATCCAAGGTTTTCTATGGGTGAAACCAGTGAAGACGTCATATATCGGATTGGCGTTGATTCTAAGGGAAGAACATTCCAGAGCTGTGGAGACCTTGATATGCCTACCTGCTGCATGCCTACAGCTGGCTGTAACCCGGCTACTGACTCCATCCCCAATGGCTGCATTCCTATTGGCTGTGCTGAGAGCGGCTGCTCTTGAAGCAGTTGCTGAAGCTGAAATTGACGTAACTGAGGCTGCAAAGATTGCTGAGTGATCATAGGTTGCAATGGCTGCAACTGCTGCAGTGTTTCCAGAGCTGGTGTCAGTATGAATTGCCGCTTGTAGTTTTCAGGCGAGTCATCCTGTAGTAAATCGTCCACGCTGCTAGGTTCTTCCGGTAATATTGGCTCAACTAGGGTTTGGCGCTTGACGTCAACTTTTCTCTTCTCTTTCAAGGATTCATCTTTCTCGCGTTTCCTCGCTTTCTTCGTTGACACTTTAGGGACTTTAGATCTGCTCACTAACGGTGACCGCTGCAGTACGGACGGAAGTGCAAGATAAGGGGACATGGATTGCTGACCGAGCAACGACGCTCCTGCAGAAAAGAAAAGATTCGTGGAGAATTATGTCGCAACAAAGACATCTATCCGCACTCACCCTAAACACATTGTAAGCGGTTCACTTCAAAGGATAGCCAGTAACAGTGCTATAGCTTGAGGGCAAATTGTTTTTATAACATACACCAATCCTTCTGGGTGCAGAAATTCTACAGATGTATTTATTCACATGCATCTTTGTCTGATTCATGTACCCTTATCAAAATAGGCTACAGTTTTCAAAGGCACGCAACATGGTTTTAAGATGGGGGCTGTACGTTCGGAAACCATGAATTTTCTTGAGTTCGTTCCCATCTCATGACTTCTGATGTAATGCGAAAACCTTTTCTTATGTATGGTAGCTCTATTTGGGGAAGTATAACATCTACACAAAACTTAACCAGGCTTCTCAAGTTACAGAAAAGGGCTGCACGAGTTGTTCTGAACAAAAACACTAGAGAGTCGAGAACAGTAGATTTATTTCAATCCTTAAATTGGCTGCTGGTTGTCCAAGAAATAAAATTCAATCAATGCTCCCTAGTGATGAAGCGGCTTCAGGGGCAGGTACAGGAGTACTTGGAAACCAAACTTACTAGGATTGGTGATGTTTTCACCAGAGCAACCCGTCACTCAAGAAAAACTTTTTACTGCCCGCGGTATAATTGGGAAACTGAGGGAGGGCGTACTTTTATCGCCAAAGCTGTTAAACTTTGGAACTCGCTACCAGATAAACTGAAAGACTGCCCAAATGTTAAATCTTTTATGAGAGCATATGCAAGTCACTTTGCTGCCATGAACGCTGACCTAGACCATTTTACCTTAAACTAGGCTTATTATATTCATCTCTTTTTCTTGCTTTTTATATGTAGTTTACCATTTATTTAGCGTTTTCTTTCATTTTTTTATATATATTATGTAACATTTTTTACAGAGGGCCACATGTTCGTCAGTTTTTAACTGTAATGTGTTTTACCCTCGTGAAATAAAGTATAATTATTATTATTATTATTATTATTATTATTATTATTATTATTATTATTATTATTATTATTATTATTATTATTATTATTATTATTATATAAGCCTTAAATTCTTGTTTGGTCGGGTTGCTTTTTGGGACGGACCATTATTCTTTTGGAGGGGGGGATGAAAAATCCCGAAAAAATTGTTTGCAAAATCCAAAAAGCCCAAATAAATTGTTTGCAGACATGAAAAGGAGAAAATAAAAAGTTTGCAGACTAGTTGATACAGAGCTTGATTTATATAAGTATATTTAGTCCATTTGTTAAAATGCAAGATAACAATGCAACAAAACGATTTGCAAAATCTGGATTCATCAACTGGTTTGACTTGGTAAATTAAACAAACTAATTCAAAAGTTGACATTTTGAGTGTTAGCTATTCATTAGAGCAGATGAGCTATTTAACACTCAAACATCAGTTTTGTCATTTCTTTCCGGTGGCTAATTACCAAATCGACTTGGTTGATAAACCCCAATTTCTGTTTTTTACTTTTCCACCAACAAATTGCCACAGTTTCTTAAAATCAGTAACTAACCCCTTTATTAAAAATAATCTCGGGGACAACTACGTTACGCGCGCATCAATCAGGCACACTGAAATGGGTTCTTTTTATAGCTGTTTCTCCACTGCTTGCAAAACTGAAAATTAAAAATATACCCTGAAGGGCACATCGATTTTCTAATCTCGCATTTTGTTATAGATAGGATTAACTGGACTTCGTATTGTACAATTCAGGGGTAATCGTGCTCGCAATTTCAAATCGTCCTCGCGCTACGCGCTCGGCTGATTTAAAGTAATACGCCCAATTACTCCCTCAATTGTGCTCCACTTAGTCCAATTACCATTACTAATCAAGAACTCTTCAAAGTGCAATGAAACTCTAAGAGAAAAGATTAACTTGAATTCCTGGGTTGCATGTGTTCACTAATAGTCACACTGCTTTGCAACAGGGTCCTAGGCTGGTTTGATGATGACATTTAATAAATCATCACTTAAACAGCAAGCAGCCTCCTGTTTTCCACTTGCATGAAGAAGGCAAATTGGATCCAGTCTGTATAAACTAAGCAAGCGCTGTTTCATTTGGCTCCTAAATCCTCTCTAGGATCAGGGGAGAAAAGGCCGCTAGTGCAGTTCTATATTATTACTTGCAATTACGTTCACATTTTAATGTTTCAGGATAATTTGATGTGCGATTTTCAATTTTTTTAGGAAACAAAACAAGCCATAGTGCAGTTATACTTTTATAAGTTAGAGACAGAGACGCAGTGTTCGTGGAAAGCAGTCTTAGGCAGTAATGTTTAGATTAGTACTTTTACTACATAAGATTACCTGATGAATTTTAACCGTATATAAATAAATGTAATAATAATAATAATTGTTAATAATAATAATAATAATAATAATAATTAATAATAATAATAATAATAATAATAATAACAAACACACAAAAAAACTTTTTCGCAGGAAGATGCAGCCGGAAAAAAATTGTTTGCACAGACAACAACACAGAAAAAAAATTGTTTGTCTTGAAAAATTTTTCATCTCCCCCCCTCCAAAAACATAATGGTCCGTCCCTTATATCAAAAGAAAAAGATGAACAAAATTACCTTGTTTTATGTTTGCAATAAGGCCGGCTTCCATAAATAAGTATAAATACAAACGACTACCTACGATCACAAAATCAGATGCCAAAAATTCTGCGACCACATGAAAATACGATTCTGCAGTCGCTCGCTATCGTCTGCGATTCTGCGATCGTGATCGCCGACTACCGCAGAAGATAGAACCACGCTCTCAATACCTTCTGGGGATCGTCTGCCAACACATGGAAACCAACTTCTTTGGTCGATTGCGATCAAAACATATCCCTTTATAGTTCACATTCGGTCATTTCTATTGGCCGAAACGTGTGCATGGAGAAAAGAACAAGTCATGATCTTTGTGAGAAAGCTCTATGCGATCGTTTGCGATCGAGTGAGTCAAAACTTTTGCGGTACTAGAATCGTCTGCGACCCTTAACTGCAATAAGGAAACAAACCTTTTGAATATTCGCCCGTGTTTTCTATGGGCAACATCAAACTCTAGATGGCCTCGATAACCGTGTGTGAGTTCCAAAAAAAAGAAGGAAGTGCATTGACGTGCTTGTTCTCTAAACTGTGCACGTCCCGCGAAATATGACTTGTCTGTAATACGTGGATTTTTTCCGCCGGCTCACATTACACAAAACATATCATCTCATACAAATCTGATGACAGATATCAGACAATGTACCCCACCCGCTTCGATTTCCCTCGTGAAAGGAGGACAAAACACACGAATAAACCCCACATTCAGATGAACCGTTTTAATACTGATCCAAACACATAACACACATTTTTGATAAAGTAGCTGGGTCAAACCAGCAACATCAATCAATTTGCCTATGTTTACGGCACTGCAATTCGCAAATTTTTTCGGGATAAAACCCCGCTTTGGAAATTGATCGAAGAGTTATGAAATAAGTAAAACCCTTTCTCGTCTGGTAGTATTTCATTTGACTTGAAATGGCGCTCTTAAAACTGTCAACAGTCTCCTTCGACGCTTCGCTTTTCGGCCAAGGCTTCATTTTTCAGACAATCCTTAAGTCTCAGGTATTTTCCTCCGATATTTTAGCAGCCTAAAGAATTTTTTTTAAATACCAGTGAAAACCGTCATACTAATTAATTGCTACGAAAGAAACAAACAAACAAAGAAACAAAAATGCAGTGAATATTTAGTTTTCTTGTAACATACCAAGCAGTCCGTTGGAAGGAGAAAGGGAGCTCTGCGATCTATAAAGCTGGGACAATGGCGAGGGGACGTAAGGTTTTCCATAACCCATCATTTCGCTACCATACTGAGGAGTTCCTAACGTTGAAGGTACATAACCCACGCCACTCCCCTCTGCAGTGAAACTTGGTGCACTGGTACTACCCAGTGCATTACCATACCCCAAACCTTGTAAAGAGTTCAGGCTTCTTTGTCTCAAGATGGCGTTGTAGAGAGAGTTAAGGCTATTCAGCTCGCTATAAAGCCTTTGATAACCTCGTAAAACTTCAGAACTATCTTGATCATTTGCCATTGTAGGGACTATGCCTCTTGCCAGACCAGTCTCTTGGAGACTTTGCTGAGGAGTAAGCTGCGCTGGTGACGCGAATAATTGCGCTTGAGGACTTTGTCGTAGACCGTAAGCTCCTAGCATCGAGCCTAATGGAGCATATTGAGGTAAGGCACCATATCCATAAGCGCTGAGGCCTCTCAGAGCACCCAGCGATGAGGGGTGAAAAAGCTGCGGAACGGCAGAGATAAATTGACGTTTCCGTGATTTAACGCCCTTTTTGTTCTTATTTGTTCGAGGGATGTCAGATTTGTGTGTTCTGACATTAACTTCATCTTTGCGCGGTTTAGGAAAATTTTCACGTTTGATTCCATTGTAAAAACCCCAGTGCTGACAATACGGATAATTGAAGCATCCATGGTAAAACATGGCTGGATGGTGATGGATGACTGGGGGTGGCTCATAATGCTGAGCGAGGTGTATTGCTGGGTGGAATATAGGTACAGCTGGGGTTCCCGGCTTTGCAACGACTTGAAGAGACGCTGGTTTAGCGTTAACTTTCACTCCGGCAGGATTGGCGTTTACTTCGATCTCAGCGGCCTTGTCATCGACTTGAAAATGTGACGGTTCACCGGTTTGAGTCACTGTGCCACCATCGTCGGGTAATGGTTTTGGCTCAACGCTTCCATAACAGGCGAACAAACAAACAAGACAAAGTGTTACCCGAACTCCATCGCCAAAATATAACCATGTCATGCTTGTACTTGAACAAAAATACTTGTACACAACTTTTTTGGCTTCAGAGAAGAAAAATCCACATTTCTATCGCGACAAAAGGAAAGTGAAATCGCTACCCTTTTCCTTTTTCATTGGATAGGTTTTGGTGATATCATACCAGTGGTAAATAATTAATAACTTTTAACCACCGATGCGACAAGTGGCCCAATTCTTTCCGATTGCTTTCTATCATCATTTTTATAAATTCCATGTTACTAGGGCTGGGGGCGTTTTTTTCTGTGTAGAAAGACACCGAGTGCATGGAAAGCTTTGTCAAGAAAAGGGTCGGGAAAAAAAAGCTAAGTTAGGCCCTCATACGGAGTATTATGACCTACAAACATTCTACTACAGGAACGTAGTTGAAGATATGTCGAACTCATTGACTGGCAAATGGTAAATTTTGTCAATTGCTTTGCATACTGTCTTTGTTGGATTAAACGACTGCTTAATTGTCAGATTTTTATACTTAGTCATTTACTGTCATTGAAATAAATGTCATGGCAAAAAGATGAAATTTCGGGCGTTTGCCTTTTGCTCGATGTGAGAAAGGACAAGTGTTGGACGGCAACACCTTTTGGACCTACCAAGTTACGTGTACGGTTAGTTTTTGCTAAATTCTCTCCAAATCAGAAAATCGAAGTTCCCGTACTTGTCAGCCAATATAGCACAACAGTTTGCTTATATCTATACGTAGCGTCAATCTACTTAGCTTATAATTTTCTTTTCTCAAAGGCCACCGATTCTTTTTTAAACTAAACAAAAATCATGCATTTTCTTTGTCCAAAATATTCACAAACATCTCTCTTAAAAAGTGCAGCATGTAAGCTTTCATTTGAATGGTCATACTTTAGAAGTTCCGTAGACCACATTGCACAGCGTATCAGACTGTGGCACAGACAAGAACTGTTAAATAGCTTTCATCTGAATGATCACACTTTGGGACTTCGTACACTGACTTAAACAACCTTGTCAGTATACTAAACAGTACTACAGTAAATTGCTACTTTAAAGCTTCCCGTCTAAACTCATTTTCTAAAGGCATAACGATACGACAGAAACTCGGCGGATCTCAGAAAAGTGATACATTGTCAAGAAAACAATCGGATTAAACATCAACTGGTTTGTTAAATGTCAATAGATAAGTGTCTCTCATTATTCCAATTCAATTTAGTTCTATCGAATGGGTTGCACTAGAGAGTCTTCAGAGGGGCACAGTACACCTTCGCCGAGTACACATTTTTTGAGGTTTTAGGTTGAGAAAAATGCAAAATCTAACCTGCTGGCAAACTCTTAGGAGTGGTAGAGGAGAAGGTCTCATCCCTCCCCAACCTTGCTCGGACACTAGCTAAAAATAAGAGGTTTTCTTTCCCCAGTATCTAGCCTATTGGAAAGAAATTGAAACCTTGCATAATAACAATATGCCATAACTAATTATACACCACCGTGTATAATCCATTGTTTTTACGTTTTACTGGGTAGCTTTAAGCAAAATATTTGAAACTTAACGTTGGCTGTGCACAAGCCCAGCGCAACAAAGACGTTTGTCGAGTCTCACACATCTATGCCAGATTTTTTCACCGGCACGACACAGTACAGACAAGTTTTAGAATAGTACATTACTCTCTTTTGTTTGCACTCAGAGTTTGATGCGTATTCCGCAGTGAAAAAATCAAATATTTCATATCTGTTTGGAATGCATATGTAATAAAAAACGAAGGGCCTGTGTGGGTATCCTTGAGCCACCTTCAATAACCACCACTGGACGCAACATATTCTCCAACATCTTTGAGCATTAAACGTCGCTCGAGTAACACACCCTTCGGGAAAAAAGAACAACAACGAAAACGAAACAAGAAGACAGCATCAACAAAAAGAAAACGATGTCCTAGCATACGGAGCTTGCACCCTCAGTGCTAGCGGCAGTGAAAACCGAGTTTTCCTACGTCATCATCCGTCATCATAACATTGGGTACATTGCGATACCGATTCAGGGACCGCGCGGCCTATTTTAAAGTGCGGGGGCTAACTCCATCGCTGAAGTGTGAGGGAGTGGGGAGGGGTTGGAATCAGTGACAGCCTGACGAGAAATTTTTGTCTGCGTTAGTGACTATCATTGTTCTATCTAGGATTTATCGTTTGGAGGAGAAGTCCCTCGTGGCCAAAAGGCCACGAGCTTCCTAGGGGGTACGGGAGCATGCCCCCCGGAATTTTTTTTAAATGAAAAGTACGCGCTGAGATGCAATCTGGTGTATTTTGAGACACAAAATGTTAATGAGATAATGTTACTTATATACTGTAATGATGACAATATATTTTTGGGGGGAACCTGGGCATTTTGGGGGGAAGCTTCTTCCCCTCAAATACCCTAGATAGAACCCTGCAGTCTATCAATGCATCCAGGGCGGCCAAAAGTGTTAAAAGTTGTCAGTTTTTACCCAGTTTTTTGCGTCCAGCGTTAGGTTTTTGCATTGATAGATAACCAACGGGGTGCATAGAGGCGAGTTGGTTATAATTATTCGATATCCAGCAAGTCCGAGTAAAATAATTGTTTTTTTAAAAACTCAACCACTATAATTGTTATAAAATCAAGACAGAAAGAAAAAAAATGAATAAGAGATTAAAAAAGGGACAAGAATCGGTCACATGACTGAACGAAAAAGGCGCAAAAAGTTTGCTAAGTGTGCAGCGTTTCTTTCCAAAGCTGAATGAATCAAAAAGAAACTGCTCCGAACCGAAGTGAACAAAGTGGCACAAGGTTTGGGAAAAAATCAACTAATTTTTGGCTCTGAAATGTGGTACGTGTTTGATTTTTCTTGAAACATTGTTATAATCATCTTTCAAAGTGAATTGAAGCTGTACGATTTCACCATATTAGCCGCGGGAGTTGAAACGGAGCAAGCACAGGCTTACCATCCTCTGTTTCTGTGGTGGGCTGTGCAGTTCTAATGGCCGTGTCGGTTTATCAAATTACCAAAACTAAAGCCGAAATTTAGGAGGTTTAAAACTGAGGAAAATGAAATAAAAAATCGTAAAATTGCTGCCATGGTGTTTCGATTTGTGTGTCTGTGTTTATTTTGGCGATTTAAGGCTCGCGAAAGCGATGTTTTCAAAAAAACGGACGGACTTGTCCGACCGTTTCTTCTTCTCGGCACTTCGTGCCCCGTTTAGGAAAGCTTCGCTTTCCGATAGCGTCACCAGACGGGTAACTAGATAGCATGATGCTTTGTTCGTTCACGTTCATTGTTTTCACTTAACAAGATCGATTTGGGCGATGAATTAAAGAATTTAGCCAGCATTAAGGTCAAATATGACTCCTCTGCGCCCTGTGCTCTTTCCGCTTCGGATGCAAACATTGTAGTTGGAGTTCACAAGAAAAGACAAGTTAGCACCATTCGGAGGTGAGTCGTCTTTTCAGTGACACTTTAAAACACATGACACATCGTCCAAATCTTCACCCACTTTCTTAGCCCTAGGAGACCTTACTATAGGCGATGAATGTTGGCACATAGGGCAACTGCGTAAAACGCGTCATGTGTGCATGTGTAACACAAAGGAGTTTAATATACAGCTGCCCTCTCCTCACTCTATTAAACCCCCCTGAGCACCGGCGAGAGAAATCATCAGCTGCTCAAAAAATTCTGGTTTCTCGAATCTCTAGGGAAAAGAAACAGCCGACACAGGCAAGTAAGAAGCAATAGTGGCCGTTCTCACGGCGAAGTATCATTTTTGACTACACTTTTCCCGTTTTAGCTAATTAAGTCTTGTCAAGAGTGCCATTTCAGGAGTTAATATCTTATTCAGCTATAAAGTTGCAGCGGAACACAAAACCTTTCCGTGTAGCAACTGGCAGTCTAGGCGTGGTGCGTGAGATCTGTTCATTGGCTAATATTTCAAGTAAGCAATCGAAGCGATAGAAATATCTGGAATAGTTCAAAGAAAAACGTATTTAAATGTAAAGAAGATCCTCGCAGTTATTAACGCAACTTATGCAGTTGCGAAAAGAAAGCCTGAAAAAATCAGGCTTGCCGGGATTCGAACCCTGACCTCTGCGATACCGGTGCAGCGCTCTAACCAATTGAGCTAACAAGCCAACTTGGGAGCTGGTCATTAAATTGGTCGTAATAATATACCCGGGAAAGATGAAGATGAAATTATGAATATATGAAATTCATATATTTGAACTGCGGAATGAAGAAATAAATGTAAAGAAGATCCTCGCAGTTATTAACGCAACTTATGCAGTTGCGAAAAGAAAGCCTGAAAAAATCAGGCTTGCCGGGATTCGAACCCTGACCTCTGCGATACCTCATTCCGCAGTTCAAATATATGAATTTCATATATTCATAATTTCATCTTCATCTTTCCCAGGTATATTATTACGAACCAATTTAATGACCAGCTCCCAGGTTGGCTTGTTAGCTCAATTGGTTAGAGCGCTGCACCGATATGGCAGAGGTCAGGGTTCGAATCCCGGCAAGCCTGATTTTTTCAGGCTTTCTTTTCGCAACTGCATAAGTTGCGTTAATAACTGCGAGGATCTTCTTTACATTTATTTCTTCATTCCGCAGTTCAAATATATGAATTTCATATATTCATAATTTCAAAAACGTATTTATTGGATAACGGATAAGGCCTTGCATGACAAAGGCGACCGCCAGGGCACATCTAGAGACAATAAAGTAACAAAGCTTTATTTTGTCAGATTTTCCATATTTGTGTGGTACTCGATTCGTTATAGATCATATTATTAGAATCCTGGTGAACAACCACACTGAATACCATACAAATTTCAAGTAATAATGCAGCAAAGCTGATAGAGTCTTCAGTGATAGTCAAAGCGAGTAGGGCAAATGAAGAGCTACGTCTTATCTTGAACCATTTTAGATACAGTCGAAGCTCTCGTATGCAACCACCTTGGGAGTTCAGAAAAGTGGTCGCAACCAGAGCTGGTCGTTTGCGAGAATGGGCTCTCGTAAGCGACCATGCGATAAAACAATAGCGGTTGGTCGCTTACGAGCGCTTTTAGCAGCAAGCTTGGTATTACTTGTTGGTTACCAATAGTATTGTAGTAAAAATATTAAATAGTTTATCATTCCCTATCACAGAAGATGTTCGCGTATGTATAAGACAAGCAACCATTAGGGCTTATGCTATGTACTACTCTAAAGTTGATCACTAAGTGAGTGTTTTTATAGAAGTATTGACTGAGTGGTCGCTTACGAGAACTTAAAAACAAAGGAAAAGACCCGTCAGTAATTCACAAAAGTGGTCGCGGTCGCTTACAGGAGCGGTCGCCTACGAGAACTTTCAATACATACATTGCAGAGTTTCAGTGACAATTCAAACGGGGTTTTACAATGCTGGTCGTAACTAGAGCTGGTCGCTTACGAGAGTGGTCGCAAGGAGTGCTTCGATTGTATTTCTGTCGCTTCGTCTCTAACTTAAAACCTTAGAACAAATTCTTGTTACGCACTATGCTTGGGCTGCCTGTGGTGTAGCTAACCAGTGGTGGGTTTCTCATAGCTCTCAAGGATTCCCGGACATTTCGGACCCGAAGATTATTACTCCTTCGTAATAGTTTTTTGGGTCCGAAATGTCTTCTGAAAGTTTGGGGAAATGAACTCGACGCAATCATTTTCAGAAATCGTTAGTTTTATTTTCATAACAATCGCTTAAAACAAAATAGACAACTTTTTTCTTTTCGGGCGATAGAATCATTTGAATGGTGCTTTGTTCCACGCTGATTTGGCCTTGGAGGCGTTTTGGACGCGAGAAGACGTATCACACTACGTGGACGTATTATTTTCTTCATGCAAATGTGGGCAATACGAATCCCCGGAAGGACTTGAATACAAATTCTGTCAGTCTTTTGGAATCGCTTAAAAATCATTCCTTTGATCGTGTAGCATCTCTAAATACGGTGGCCAGTGCTTGGCGTTATTAGGGTACTGCTTCTGTGGGGAAAAAATAACATGACATGATTGGTTATTTACTTCGAAGTCACAAGTCATTTTATCTGTTAAAACTATCATGCAAAAAAAAAAACGATGGAGATTTTTTTTCTCGGGATAGAGTCTCTTTCCCTCTTGGATTCCTTAAGAACCTTGAGTAGTAAATTAAGATACCCTCACGTAAAAAAAAAACAAATAACATTGTCCCTAAACGCACTTGCCTTTTTTAAAATTTGCAATAAAATGCGATAATGTCGTGAAGCAAAACGCACCAGTCCTTTATAAAAGCCGCAAGGATGGAGCCCACAGAACGAGGAAAGAAAGAACGCAGTTGATATAAACAGCAGCAAATGAAGGTACCGCTTAGTTCATTTAAATGGTCACACTTTAGGAGTGTAACCACAAAGTTAAGGTTTGAATCTCAGCCGAGAATTAAAAATCGCTCATTGCGCTGAAGTTAGAAGCAAACATAAAGAAAATCATTGCTGTAAATATCGTAAGGTCGAGAAAAGACGGCGCAAGGCTGAAGAGCGAACTGTAACTGCTGAGAGGTGGTTGAAAACACAAAAACATTTTTCTAACAAGTCTTAAAATGCCATTTACTGCGTACACTACAACTTATTCACGGTGACATTTTTCGGAGTAAAATACGCAATTGGTACCAATGGGATAAACATGGCATAAACTAGTTGCATAAAAGTCGTGTGTGGAGCACAACCTTTAAGTTGTTCTTCGAATAATTACATTTGTAGAGAAGACGCGTTACTCTCATGTTTTTATTCCTGGAAAAAGAATCGAACAAACGAAACTTTGCGATGAACCTTTTTCTCGTGTAAATTAGCAGGCTCTACTGTACCAACATTGCTTTTTCATGAAGAAAGGAATGAAAAACTTTACAACATTCGAGACGTTTATTTTCGACTTAACCGGTCAATAGTTTCGCCGCAAAGACAGTAAGTACTCAGTGGAAGGAGTGGCAAGCGATTTATTATTTAACAACCTGCACAGAAAGAAGACAAAACAAAAATCAATGAAGCGATCCTGCAGGACCTGCCTATAAGAAAGGAAAACCTGTTCTCGTCGGTGCGTAAAACTTGTCTTTGGATTATACTCAAATTGCTATCGTATGTTGCTAATAAACCAGAATGGTGAGAAATCTTTAGACTCGCGTACATGTATCGTGGAGTTGTGTAAAATGTTTGTTAAATGAAAGTTTTGCTTAAAAAAAAACTAGTGCAAACATGTTGATAAAAAATGAATGGTATTGAAAAGCGGACTAAATTGTAATTACAACTAAAATACTACAATTAATAAACTTATTCATTATGTTGAAACCAAATAAAACAAGAACCAACGTTATTGGTTTCTTTTTTCGGGACTGAAAAATAAAAATAAAAGACTGTGATGCGAATGCAAGTGTCTTCATTCTCTCTGTTTCCACGTTAACATTTGAGCAGCTTAAACGATGTTTTGAATATTCCACTCACCAGTTTCATGAAGCGTCACGTTTTACTGTTTAGGGTTTCGTGTGAGGTAGCCTCTGGTTATCTCCCTAAGCTTTCTTGGAATAAAAGAACGGGGAACAGCAGATCTAGCCTCTTCCTGCCCAAGACCTCCTGCCATTCCTCCGGCCATTCCTCCGGCCATACCTCCTGGCATTCCTCCTCCCAGTCCTCCAAGACCTCCAAGTTCTCCTTCAGGGGCAGCTTGTCCACCAAGACCACCTAAACCTCCAGCTTCAGAAAAGCTGTTAGCTCCAACAGGTGAACCTTCACTTCCTCCTAGGCCTGCTGCTCCCCCGAGACTTGCTCCTGCGAGTCCAGCGAGGCTATCACCACCCGGGCCCATTTCTCCTCCTTGTCCTCCTTCCGAGAACGAGCCGGCATTTAAGCCTTCTCCGAACGCCTTTGAAGACAGATCACCAAAAGGCTCAGCCGGGTTGCCGCCTTCCAAAGGGTTTCCATGCCCACCAGCCAAGTCACCGAGTCCCGCAGGGCTCGCTGAATTGTGCTCGCTGGGATGAACGAATATCACAGAATCACCATTCGGTCCGGAGTTAGCATTAGAGAACATCTGACGCTTTGGTCGAAAGTCAGCTTCTTGGATGGATCTTGTGCTTACTTTCTTCTCTTCCTCTGCTTGAGGTGTTTCTCCACTGTCTTCCTGTGATTCTCCACTTGATTCTCGTTGTGTTTGCTCTGCTTGTTCTGTAGGCTTGTCTTCAACTTTCTTGGTTTCTTCTTGTTTTGTTTCCTCATCTCCGCTGCTTTGCTCAGCTTCATCCTCTTCAGTCTTCTCGGGGTTAGCAGCTTTGGCTATCTTAGACCTCTTTTTCCATCCGCCATAAGGATGAACAATATGAGGCTGGTGAATGACGATAGGAGGACGATGGTAGATGGTTGGTGGGGACGTAACGTGCACAGCGGGGAAGTGGTTTCCAGCATTTATGATCGGAACAGGTGGCCCAAGATGCACAGCAGGAACATGAGGGCGTACATGTATAGCTGGGACATGGGATGGAACATTTATCACTGGAACATGAGGTCCGATATGGACTGCAGGGACATGAGGGCCAATATGGACCGGAGGATAATGTGGGCCAACGTGGATGGGTGGTGTATGAGGTCCTACGTTAACAGTGTGAGGAAATGGATGCCAGCCAAACCACTGACGTTTGACCTTCTGTGTTACAACTTCACGTTTTGATTTGCCCTTTTTCTTGTGTGATTCATCTTCAGAGTCATTGTCCTCCTCGTCTTCTTCATCTTTTTCAGGTATTGTGGAACGTCCGAAGAAACCGGGGCCTCCGCCATACCCACCGAAGCCTCCTCCATAACCTCCCAATCCGCCATATCCACCATATCCACCAAAACCTGGTGAGGGATAGTTAAAGTGCGGCTGATGGAAAACAATTGGCGGTTGATGATACACTGTCGATGGTGACATAACATGCACTGGGGGACCAGTGAGCGCATTTACGGAGTGGACGGGAGGCGTCATGTGAACAAATGGAACATGAGGCCTGACGTGTAGAAGAGGCGCGTTTGTGCCGTAATGAAGGCTTGGAACTCGAGGACTAAGGTGAACAGCGGGTACATGTGGTCCAATATGAACCGGAGGAGCGTTTGGGCCAATATTCACCGGTGGGCTGTGTGGACCTAGTACGGCTGTATGCTCGTACGGGCTAAAACCTTGTAAATGAGGATAAGCAATAACTTGAAGCTTCGAAGGTTTGGCTTGAACTTTCACTCCCTCGGGATCGGCATTCACAACCAACTCTGGCGGTTTTTCGTGAACGGTATAACGAACGGTGTTTTTCCTTGGGCTTCGTTTAGTTTTTGTTCCCTTTGAATGAACGGTGGCGGAAAAACTAAACAGTACAACCCCGAGCATACAGAGCCATAATCCCCGAAAGGCCGCCATATCGGGGAAAAGTAATCTTGTAAACAAACACGGCCTTCTAGATTCTGTTTAAGCGCAGGAAGTCAAAACACAAGAGACTTGTCGAAAGCCTTAGTGGTCAAACCGAGATTACTTCACTCCAAGGGTATTTTTGCCATGATTTAATCTTTTATCATCTCATCGCACGTGGCAATTAGTTTTACGGAAGAATAGCAGTTTACGGCAGCGTCACATCACACAATAAAACCACCTGCGGTCATAATCCAAATTGCAGGTTTGTGCAAGAAAGGGCTTTTCCTACTGGATGAAAGGTGCTTACGGTAATAAACGAACAAATTGGAACTCGATAAATTTTTCACGCAAAATTATATTTTATGGTGGCTCTCGTGTAATGGTGGGTGTAAAAACTAGGTTGTTTATCCAAACTCGTTGGAAATTTTACACTTTTCATGATTTAAGTTTGTCCTGGGGGTTGAAGAAAATGTCATTTAGAAGGGACAAAACTGAGTTCACTCAGTGGATTACGGAACCACGTTTTGTTTGTAGAGCTGTCAGGTGTACAAATGAAAGACCCTGAAACTATTTCAAGTCTGTGAACCTTATCCTTGTGGTTCACTAACCTAGAATTTTAACAAACTACAGGTAAAACATCTTCTGTGAAATTGTTGTTTGTTTAACCTACTTAGACAAAGGTTTTGTAAAACATCAATAGGGTGGATAATACGGTTCATTATACGTAAACAAAAGAAGACAAAGCAAATCAATTCAACATTTGGTAGTTTTCGGTTTGAAACAATGTTGTCTGGCTATAAACAAACTTCTTTTTATTGTGTCAAACCAAGTGTCATTTCAATAAAAAAATAATAATTTCCAACAAAATTTTAATCTTTTTTAACGCGATACAATTTTTCTTTTCAACCTACGGCATACAAAACCACAGCAACGACAATCAGTTAAGAAGAAACAGCACGGGAGAAAGCTTCACCTTTTATCAAGTATCACACACTAACGCTCCTTTCTTAAAACGATGCTTTCATTAAACGCCAACGAAACGCCAACGCAGTACAAACAGGTGAATTAGAGAAATAATACAGGATACAAGAGTTCACAGAGGTATAAATTTCGCCCCAATGAGCTAAGCAATATAGGAGAAATTACATATCTCCGAGCCACCATGTAGCCCGCCTTTGTTTTTTGTTTTTAAGGCTACTGAATAAGTTTTTTACGTTGTCCGAAAACGTCCGACCACTTTCCGAAAATTACTCGTAAGTAATGCGAACGTTCAAGTATTTCCGAACAGTTCTGAAGATTGCCAAATAATTTCGCCTCGGTTAAAGTAACGTATAATGTATGTATACACCAACAAATCTTATCCAACGTATGTACATGTATACACCAACAAATATTATCCTTTTAAACGGGAAGTAAACGGTATGTCCTTATGTCCATAACTGACACATCCTCATGCGAAATTCTCGTGTCTTCATTGCGCGTTAAGATATTATTTCTAGCGGCGGAAAAAGGTTGTAATGTAGTTCCGTACGCAACGAAGTTAAAAGGAGGCCTTCGATGCGACTTTTCCGGCAATTTGAGGTACGATTTCAAGCAACGATTTTCGCAATAAATTCAAGGCGATTTGATGTCGAATTTTATGCAACGGGAGCGCAGTGCATACTTCGAAAATTGACGCGTTTTATGCTCACTTTGCAGGCGATTTTCTCGCCCCAATCGCCGAGAAATCAGCAAAAATCGCCGGTAGTTTACAAGGCGATTTGTAATTGCACTGTCCCTAGGAATCATTGCTTGGTGCGCTTTTCAATAACAATTAGTGCGAACTCTAAACTCACTCAGTTGCAAATTTTAACCTGCAGCTGAACTTGGGATCAGGCTCACATGCTTGTTTATGCGAGGAGGAGGCGACGCATAAGCTGGCAGAATAGTTGCAACAATCTTCGGCAGAAGTGTTGGGACGCTCGCGCATTTTATAGGTAAGAGGAGGAATCCCCCCTCCCCCCACAAGTGGTGTTTTCCCTGCAGTGGGTGGTTTTCTATGGATCAACAACATTTTTTTTGGGGGGGAGGGGTCATTTCTGGTAAAGTTCAGTGACAAAACGATGAAATAAGTAACGTTTATGAAGGTGTCCTCGAGCAACAGGTGACCCTCTCGACTACATGTGTCACGAATGCCAGTCCCCAGGAGGGGAAGGGAGGGGGAGGGCTAACAGAGATCAGAGACTTAAAACACCAACATGCCGATTCAAACTCCAGTAAATCCCCACCCCCACACAGGGCTGATAGACTGGGGAGGGGTGGGGAGAAAAAGGTACCACAGCTGCAGCTGTGGCAGACTGTTGTCTACTTGCCAGAGATGTGGGTTAGGAGAGGTTTTACCCATCAGAGTACTTAAAAATAGTATAAAAATAAAAATAGAGCCAACTTTTCTTGTCTGGCCCTCCCACTCAGTCAACAAGTACAAAATACATGTAATAATATTAGTTGGAGAGGTAGAACATTTATTTTACGTAACAGAGAAGAGAAAAGTGCAGTTTGATTGTACCAAAGAAGGGCCAGATTTTGGATGAATTACATTTGTACGTGCACAAATGAAACTGTCTTCTGCCTGAATCAAGTCTGCCTTGAACATGTATGCCACTTTAACTTCATCCACAAAAACTTATAATCACTTAATATACAAGGTTAAGTTGACTTTAGACTTAAGGCCTGGACTCATGAATGCAACATTAAGTGTAGTGGTAAGTTACATTGAGTATTTGAACTGCAGTAGGTGTCCATACCTGGCTCCCACATACCCTCCTTCAGAACTGTGTAGTGGAACAGTTGGGAGTGAAAATGGACATTCCTATGTGAAGTCCAATTTAAAAACATTAATGTAACTTTGGTTGCAGTGTTTCACACAATACTCAGAGCCAGCCAAGGGAAGGGAGAAGGCAGAAGACAAAGGATAAAAAAAATTAACTTTAAAATACCAATTCTATACTGTTGCATTATCTGAGAGACAGAAATGGATGCATTATTATTGGTATATATTAATTTATTTAAAAAGAATATCTTGCCCCAAACTAGACTGTTTGGCTGTACAAATTGATCACAAGTGGATTATTTCAAGAGGAGCTATTTCTTGACTAGCTCAGATTTAAAAGTGTGGTGTGAAGAATTGGTCTTGATATGATACGCACATGTATGTGTGACACTTACAAATATATACATTCAACTCCCACAACAACTTTCACTTTTGTCACCATGATTTGCTGTCCATAATAGAGGCAGTTACTTTCAATCAGTAAATTCCCCTTTGCTGGGAATTCAATCAGCTGCTGTCCAGAACAACAGAGCATGACACTTGGCAGGTGGTTACACAAAAAAATCAGGCTAATGGCTATAAAAAGGTCCAGTTTGCGAAAAAGATTTTAATAGAAAACTTGAACTTTTTAAATGTCACACCCAAAGATATTCACCATCATGAAAAACAAATGTCATGTTTTGATCTACATGTAGCCAGCACTGAGTTTTGTCTGTGCTCCTAATGCACGTGTACATTGCTTCAAGTTGCTAACTTTAATTCAAAGAGAGGCTATTCTGACTGTTGGTTGATAATACTATATAAAGATGCATATGGACATGCCATGCTTACCCTCTTTTTTCCAGCTGGTACTATTAGAGCTGTATATACATGTATCCATATGCAAACGTTTATAAGCTTTGGTTTGGCAATGGAATGTTTTAACTTTGTCAAACAAATATTGACCACAAAGACAAAAAAAATGCAGCGTGTTACCAACACAGAGTTTTAATAGCTATTAGCTGACAATAAATAACAGGACTGGGTACCCCTTAGCTCATGCAGTCCTGTCAGGCAATGATCTAAGCCGGTTTCAGGGGGACTGAGAGGGCTGCCTTAAGTCCTGAGCACCCCCAATTATTTTCAACAATAAAATTTTCCAAAAACAGGATTACTTTATACTATATATGCCCTAAAGGATATGTTATAAACAAAAAACGTGAAAGAAAATAAATGCCAGTATAAGAAATCAAAACTTATCCCACTGATAGACATCAGCTAGAATCATTTTCCTATGGGTGACACAGGTCACTCATTTCACAGCCACTGCATAATCATCAGACAAGTGCAGAGTAAAAGAAAGAAGAAAGGTGGGTAAAAGCTGCATACAAGCCACAGGATGCCCACACGGCCGCAGCTTAACCCGGTTTCCATAGCATGAAGCAACTGAGAGTATTGCTACTTTCCCCTTGGATGGGATGCTACACTGTAGTCCATCGCAGGGTTACCCCAAACAGAATGTCGCTGGTACCGATTTAAACAAGTGGGTGGAGAGAGACAATGTGGAGCAAAGTTTAGCGTCTAATGAAACAACAAAATGGCAGGGACCAGCCCTAGAACCACTGACGTTCAGATCTCACGTCCAATGCACTAACCACTTCACCACCACACCCCGCAACACGTGACTTGGAGCATTGAAGTCATTTAACCTGCTTGTCTAAGCTAACAGTTGACCATTTTGCTCCCTAGAGAAAAAAGTGCTTATCTAAGTATTAAAATGTATGTTTTGTTAATAAATGTTTTCCCTTCTATCTTTTTTCTGCTTTATTACTTTTCAAACAAGTTCAGTTACATTTTACTGGAATTTCAAAAATTAGCGATCTGATGCACAGTAAACAAACCAAATTTGTTGCAAATCATGGCAAGGTGAGAAAATGTACTGCATGATTTCAAGATTCTGATTTTCAAGTTTTGTTTTCTAACAATTCTTAATTCCACACTGGTATATTTCACCCAAGAATGACTTACCATAAAATTATGATAATAAGCCCTCCCAAATATATTAGCTCCCAAAACTCATTCAGAAAAAGCCTTCCAATAATAAGTCCTAAGGAAAGCTTCTAGGCATTGTATCTTGAAAACCTTAACTTCCACAGATATGCTGCTTGGCCACATTTGTTCCATGGGAAAGGATTTCAAGATTTTTGAGCCATAATCATATTTGGCAGGTCACGTGAACAGAACAAAGCCTAAAACACAGATGACTGAAAGTTTTGTTCGATTTACAAAACAGTGCCAATATTAAACAATCATCAAGATGCAAAACGTGACTTATCGATTTCTTGAAAGTCTTTTTATAGATTGCTGAAAGACTAGTATTGTAGAATTATAGAAGTTATGACATTATAAGTATGACTATATAATACATTATTTTTCTACAATAGTTTTTCTTTTACTTTGTAAACAGTGCAGTCAAAGCTCCCCTTGTGACCACTCAGACTGGTAAGCAACCAGCTCTAGTTATGACCAGCATTGTAAAACCCCGTTTGAACTGACACTTAAACTCTGTAATTGAAAGCTCTCAACGGCGACCGCTTCCGTAAGCAGCCACAACCACTTTAATTTGTGAATTACTGACTGGTCTTTTCCTTTGTTTTTAAGTTGCTGTCAGCAACCACTCAGTCAACACGTTTATAGAAACATTCACTTCTTGATCAAATTTAGAGTAGTACAATATATGGCATAAGTGCTAATGGTTCATTGACTTATACATACATAAACCTCTTTTGTGATAGGCAATAATAAACTATTTAATATTATTATGACGCTTACAAGAGCCCATTCTCGTAAGCAGCCAGCTCTGAGTGCGACCACTTTTCTGAATTCACGAGGTGGTCACTTACGAGAGCATCGACTGTAATTGCTTACAGCAGATTACAGGGAAAGCTGAATTATCTCCAATTCAATTTCTCATCACAATTTTACTTCTTTCCTCTAAGCTTCAGGGATTAATTTTTTCTTGCTAAAGAGTAGTCTAGAACTTGCACTAGCTATACACACACGATGTCAATTTTTAAAATTCAAATGTTCCTTCTAATGCATTTCACCAATCTAGCAACACAAAGGGCTGCAAAACAGGATATGAAAAGACAACGACCCCAGATCTGCAGTGGGGTGTCTTTATTACTGACCCCGGCCCTAAGTTAAGCTAAAAGTTTCTTGAGTTAGCTTTAACATTAGCTTCCCACGCAGTCGTTTTTAGGGGAGTCGTATTACCCTCCTCCCCACAAACGCCTGCTTACCCGAGTTCGACATTCCTTTCCCATTGTTTTACTTGTGAGGCAATCTAACCAATCACCATTGAGGCATTGTCTGACGAAGACCAATCAAATTAATCGTTACAATGTACGCTTCTGTATTTCCCGTGATTGTTTTTGTTCAGAGATGCTGGTGCCGGGAAGTTGGAATATATTTTTTACTTCTAGAATGGCGAATTATGGCTGACACATCGAAAAAATATATTGCGTGTGATTAAAAGTGTTTCCTGTGCGACGCTTTTATCCCGTTATCGATCGAAAGAGTTCGAATTTTCTGACAAAGCATTGCTGATCTTGCTCGCCTGATCAAACGGACGGTCGGTGAAGACTTCAGCGCTTCTCAAACTGCTGGAGCCAATGGATATAAGAGACTTCTACGACTTGAAAAGACAAAGGGTAAGACGACAAAGGACCGAGCGAGATGATAAACCGATGAATGAGATGAAAATATCACACATGGCATAACAACCAAGTGCGTTTCGGCGGCGAAATCTGTCATTTTAAATTCGCTGGCACATCCATTAACGTTTCTGCTATCTTTACGTTGAGGGACGAAGGAGGTTTTTGCAACGTGCGTTCGCATGCTCTTTTCGCACGATATTCCCTATTAAAACAGAAGGGACTGCTAGTCCTAGTTTATAACGCGTGGTCTAGTTTACAATCACCATTGTGATTACACAGAGCTTTATCTCTTGCGTTGAATTTATCAGTTTAATGTTGCATTTGAAAACTTATAGAGTATAGATATTCCTACACTTCTAAGTTAAATGAACCATTTGAGAGCTCAGAGAATGTAGTTATAATTATCCCCGCATTTAATCAGTGATTTAATGCTTTTGGAAAAATTTAGTGCCGCGTGGGATTGCAACACAATCTCGTAAATATAATGCCTAAACAGGGTTTATCGAGCACATAAAATAAAATTATTTCATCAAAATCTAAGCACCGCTTTTGAAGTTTAACTTGCCATTTGAAAGCTTAGGAGACTTAGTTATCCCTGCATTCAAGAACGATTTTGACATGAACTTTTACTGTACATTTTAAAATTTTGTTTATCTGCATGTGTTCCCGGCGAAAGCGTCATGCGGTCAAGGTCAACCTACCAGCCATAAGTAGGTACAATGTGATTAGCTAAGCGGTGGAAAGGAATGTTGAACTCGGGTAAGCAGGCGTTTGTGGGGAGAAGGGTAATACGACTCCCCTAAAAACGACTGCGTGGGAGGCTACTTTAATTAACATAAGCACTGTTCGTTTGCAACTTACGTGCTCATACGTCGGCCGAACAACTTCCTCATCTCTTAGTCCTACCACGTGACATTTGTTTGAAGATAGGTTAAGTGACAGGTAACAATTTTGAATCCTATATTGTGAAAAACTATCATAAGAATTCAATGCCCTGCAGAATCCGTCAGGCCTCCCTTAATTGGCCGAAAAGATCCGAATGGATCTGAAACGAGCTTGTACCTGAAAGCCGCTGACAAAATGCAGGCACTGAAAGGTACCGTCACAACTCACAACAGAGGACCGGACAGGACCATGTGGGACAACTTTCCCCTTCTCTGTCCTTCGGGAGGTCAAACTTCATGGTGGATTGCTTGCACCGATGTTTCTTTGTGAAAAGCAGGTATGATTTCATTCCTTAAAAGGAGAATGACGCGAAATTTTGCATGTTTTGAAAAACTATTAGATGGATGATTGCGTGACAATTCACTTCTTGACTTTCAGAGTTGTAGGATCGGAAGATCAGAAAGTCGTACACTCGCACCTCGCTTCCAGCAACACAAGAATACTTTTAGTTTTACACAAGTATAGATACATAAGTATAATCAAGCTTTGCCCCTACTGATATTAGAAAGCATGCAAATGTGTTGCTCTCATTCCTTTTTGTTGTCACGCAACGCTCCTGTCGTGACGTGCAAACTACTTGTAGCGAAAATTAATGTGAAATACCTTTTATCTAGAGTGATGATATAGGTACACCTGTGATGCAATAGCTACTACTGGTACTATTGATCAGTAAGCTTCAAAGCTTATTAGCTGCTGTCACCAATATGGTGACAATTTTTCTTTAGTCTTCTATTTTTTTGGCAGTCACTTACCCCAGACTTCCGGTTTTCGCTCGCTCTAACAAACTCTCATCGCAAACTTTTATTAAACATAAGCGTTATCTCGTTTAGCATAGATTCACCATAATTTTCATGATAGTAAGTGTAGAAAATCACTGGGGATTCAGTGGCATAAAAATCCCTTCGACAAGAGCAAGAACAAAGATGCTAGCAAGCTTTCATGCTAGGTTTCAAATACTTACTAAAAAACGTTCTCGGGTGATGCTTATTAGCCTTCATCAGTTTGTTAAAAGATTGTTATTCCGGTGATTTAAAAATTATATAGTATTGTGCAAAAGTAATGCAAGCGAATTTCGATGGAATTCGTGGCTTTCCCCAGCTTTCACGAGAACAAAGAACAAAATGCGTGCATTTCGCTTGCATTACTTTTGCACAATACTGTGGCACCTGCATGCACATGCTAAAAAGTTGTGCGTAATGTTTCAAATGTATTGCACCTTTGAAATGCGAATGAATGCCAGCTCAAATTGTTGGCTTTCGCATTTTGGTGGTGCAATAATGTATTATGGGTTACTCACCCCAAACTTCTGGTTTTTGCTCTGCCAAACAAACAAGGTCACATATTCAACAGTGAAATGCAGCATTTTTTGGCAGTTTTGCTTTGCTTCACCAAACGTTTTTAGGGAATGTGGTGGAAAAAAAATACAAGGAATTCAATGAAGTTAACTTCACCTTAAGGGCAAAGGTGCTAGCGAGCTTTGAAAGCCAATGATTCGAGGCGGCATTCATTCACATGCAACTTTACATGTAAACACTATGACATTTAAACTCAAAAGCTGGTAAGGGCCTTGCTCGCATCAAATCACTCATCAAATCATGGCCTGAAAATAGACTTCTACATTTTTTTCAGCAATACCCAATTAAATAACTATTTGGGTTTTACATAACTGAGTCACGCTAAGGTCAAAATATTTTGTCACACTCTTCATCACACAGGCGGGTGGTTGACCGAGGAAAGAGGGATGGGAAAGGGGTGGGGATGAGAAAAAGGGGGCAATTCACACCTCACACTATCAGGGATTCATGTTATCACAGGCAGAAGGATGTGGATAAGATGTAGGGGGGGGGTGGCAGCAATCACATCAAAGGCACGGTAAACTACCAATTGGGCTCGTATCTTGAGTAACAATAATGTATTCTGCACCATGAGAGGTGGGAAACGATAGCCAGGTCTAATGCCCCTGGAGGTTTTCTTGATCCCTTAGCTGTGAAAAGTACAACTTTTGCCAGAAGTGGTTGGGAAGGTTGTGAAGTCAGAAAGATGATTTCAACGAACTTATGTTTAAAAAAAATAGCTGAGGTAAGAATGTTGATGCCCCCTCCACCCCTCTCCCTTTCATTGTTGGACCTTTGCGGGCCTGCGTAGCGAAGCTGTATAGTTGTCAGTTATCAAGAATCCTAGAGACCAATCTATTTAACACAATGTATCTTAGAAGTACCTACCGGTAATACTTCTTGTATTTTGTGAAAGTTAATACAGGTTCAGTGATCACATATGTCAACTGTAGACGGCACATTTAATCAGTAAAAGATCTTTGTTATGCTTTTAGGAAGTTCAGAACAAAGAGAGCCTGGCTGGAAAAAAATATGCTTGAAACCATGACTTTGCAATACCCAGGAACAGGCCTAGTTGAACTATCCAGCTATTAAGACAGCTGATTCATTGTGAGTTTGTATGCTTGATGATGCCTTAAGGGAAGTGATTCTGAGGAATGACGATGTCTGTGAATCACAGATGAAACATTTTATGGCCTTTTATAAGTAAAAGAGCTCAAAGGGATGGGCAAACCCATGACGTTGCTGTCATTAGTACCCTGGACAAAACAATTCAGGATAAGGTTAATCGATTTTAACTTTTAAATGCTTTACCTAAACTCCATTAAAAATGGCAACATTACAGAATTGAAAATTGCACACATGGAAATGTCTTGAAATACACGAGTGTTTACCTCAAGACCAGAAAAGGGCGGGAAAATGTGAGCAGTCACTTCGGTTTTGGCGCCAAAATTGGCCATATTCTAATGAATGTCTACAAAATCGTTCAGTTTACCTCACTGGAGACTTTGATTGGAACACGTAATGAACATCTTTTTACGTCTTCTTTAAGAGAGCTGGCAATGGAAGGTCCTTAAACTAATTGCTACACGCACTTTTGTTTGGTAAGCAAAAACATCGGCTCTAGCACGTGTCTTTGTCTTCGAGTCGCTCACACTGAGAGCGAGCTGTGGCTTTTCTTTATCCCCCGCGATACGTTTTTCAAAGGGAGCACGTACTACCTGTTGTTAAAGAGTATTTTCACCTTTTTGAAGTAGTTTAACCTATTATTAAAATCCAGCCTCTGCAAATGCACTGCTTACCACTACACCTGCGTTGGTGCCTTCAAGAACTTCTATGTGGTTGAGGGGAATATCATTTCTGTGCTTTTTCCGGTGATTATGGGACAAATGTTTTGAAACTATTTCTGTCTGCAGTGAAGATTGTTCAAATTTACCTTTTAAAAACAAGAATGTTGTGAATTTTCTAGACATACCTTCTCTTTTAAGGAAAATGGCATAAGTAGGGTAAATTTTTGGCGCGAAAACGTATCAGCCGCGCGCCTTAATGTTAATAATGAGGAATTTCAAAAATTTTCCATGCGTGAAATTTCCTTTGCAATTTTGTTGCTTTTTTAATGGAATTTAGGCAAAGCATTGAAATTTTTCACCATCCAATGGTGTTAATGATACGGACTCACAAATGACTGTCTCCAAACTGGTTTGATAGCTCATTTTACAAGGGTGGACGTGCCAGAAAAAGTAGGTTGAACAAAGCTCGATACAATGTAATCAAAATTCAACATTTTATTGTCACAATTGTCTCTAAAATGACTTATAACTTCATCGAAGTCTTTATTCATAGAAAATGAGTTTTAAAGTTCTATATCGTTTTTATCCTCCTATTTTATTCTTTGTAGGCACTAGGGCCACGAAGAACTCATTAATGCGATTCACGCATGCAAATTTATAAGAAGCTCAGTCAACGTTTTTGCTCAAGGCGAAGAACGGTTAACAATGGATGACAACACTTTGGATATAAATAATCAAAATGTTCTCTAAGGCAAGGTCAGTGATTTAAATTATTCACTATTACAAAAGCCAGTTTGCGCGAAACTATTAACTTTTAATTTCTCTGGACACATACAGCAAGTTCAAGCAAACACTTTCTTTGGGCATTTGCTTAACGTATTGCAAACACTGCAACACTAATTCGAATACAAGTCTTCCAGCAGCGTAAAGAGAATGACTAAAGAAAGTATCAAGACTTGACTTTTGACCTTGTTGTATGTGCTATTGAATGTTACCGTGAAAAGCAAAATGTTCCAAAGTTCAACTGAATTCAACGGCTAGCGAGGTGTAAAGTGACGTAACGTCCGATTCCCTTTCCTAGAAAGAATGCGCTTACACTCAAAACACAAGTAGAATTTATCTGCCATATATCGATAGCGATATTTATGCTTTTGGCATGCGCTGGTTGCTCAACATGTACTGTAATTCCGTTACTCCTGTAGAACTTGGACATATTTTAATCATTTTTTCAATTTATTGCATTAAGTTCAAATAGTGTTCAAACATACGCGAAAAGACTATCGCTGTTTAAGCATGCCACTTTCAAGCAAACGTTAAAAGACACTATGAGGGGCTTTGAATCATCTCCGGGCTGTTGAAAAATTCTACAAGAACTCCTCGCCTATGTCGGGTCCACAAACAGCCTCGGCCCGGTTTGTTCTCTTATTCTTCTGGATAACGTTTGGTGTACAAAACTACATCAGGTCCTTTAACAAAAGAGAAGAAGAAGGTTCATGTTAGAAGTCACGTTTAATTGTGACCCATGTTGCATACAATTACAAAGAGCACAACTGCAAGTCACAAACAAAGCAAGTATCTAAACGTAAGAGAAGTCCACAAGGATATGAAAGCCTAATTAGTAAATCATGTTAATGGCCGTTTGTCTACTTTCCAAAGGTTACGCTTACCTAGCCTCTCTGGCGGGACATGCAGGCAAAGCTAACGCGTCTTGCGTGTAGACCACAAGGTCCTATTCTTAACTTTGCGCACTCCATTTGTTGCTTTGTGACTGACATAAGGATAATTCATCCTTAAAGGAACTCAAATAAGTCTGTCTTACTTCAGTGGAATCTAGAGCCGTATGTAAACAATGACGGTTTAGCTTCTAAACGTTTTCAATTCTCGTTGTTATTTTTGGATCAAAGAAATTGCATCTTTTTTTTTCTGGTAGTAATCGTTTGATGAACAGTTTCTCTGTCTTCCTAAAAACAATTTATAATTTTGGCCATTAACGTACCTGTAATCGGTTCTAGTCTAGTCTAAAATTCTGAAACAAAAACCAAAAAGATAGTGCTGGACATGTCCCAAAAACTTCGTTTTGTTTCTTTAGAACTCTCTCAATATTAAAGTATGCAGGTCAAAGGGCCGAATGGGAGTGAAATAAACAAGCCTCGCGTTAGGCTTTAACTCCAGCTCTGTATTCGGGAGAAACAAAACGACCTTCTTGAAACATATGTAACAAAGTCCGAACATTACAATCTCGCTGAGTTGAATTTTTTAGAGGGATGTTTGCTATTGCCTATAAACGCTTTGATTCAAATGGTTTACGGCATAACATTGTTGAATCTTAGGTTACGCTTTATATTTTTCACATTAGAAGGTATTCTACAGTTAGGGAACAGCTTAAATGCTGCCTTATGGTTGTTTTCGTCTTAATTTATTTTAACATTTGCTTATTTTTCTTTCAATATTTTTACTGTAAAGGAAGTTGTTACTTAAATTACCACTTATCTATGAAACAACGTTAATTTATTATTAAATTTTTATCGCACCTACACCATTTATCACCCCAATTAATTTACAGCGTTATGCGTAAGTCATTGAATGTCCGGTCCGTATGTTAATCTTAGCGGCAATCGTAAAACGTCTTTTTCATACCTCGAGCAGTGATTTCTGTCACAGCCTAGCCACGACTGGCTTGGCCACTCGCGTGCTGCTTGGAGTGTGCTTTCCTATCGGGAACATGCGATCTCGACGTTTCCACATTAACGTGCACCGATGGTTTATCATCATCTGACTCTGGAAACAAACTTTCTGAGTTGGGAAGAGGGGGAGGTGGCAAAGCATTAGGCAGCGGCATGGGGATTACAGGTGGAAGTATTGGGCCAGTCTGAGGAGCATGTGGAAGCTCTGGTCCTGTATCTTCCACTGTGGGTACTGGTGGTGGTGCTACTGCTATAGGAGATGCCAGTGGTACAATTGGGGCTACTGGAAGCACTCGGGGAGCAAGAAAAAGAGGTCTCTCTTGAGGGGGTGGTGCGGCGGCTGCGAAAGGCAAGCTCTGCATGACGGCCTGATTAAGTGCAGGCAAAGGAAAAATTGCTGGTCTGTTTGGGGGTAGGTCGGCTAATGACAAGTCACCGTTATCTCCCTTCCCAATAGCATCAATTCGAGGCCCTGCTATACCACTAGGAGGGGAAAAAGGATTGCCACCATTCGCTGGCGGTTCCTGTACAAATGGGGCAATTGCTTCTGCAGCATTGTCTTGAATTATTGCTGGTGCACCTACATCATTAGCAAGTGTGCCGCCTAGAGGGTTGACACCTCCTTTTAGTGGTAATGGTCCAACACCAGTGGGACTATCGATTCGAATCCCTCCTAGTTTTGGTCTCTTTCGTCCACCAGCAACAAGGTTGGCGATCGGATCTGCGAACACCTCTACGGGTTTATTCAGGTTACTTCCTAAACCAAATAGGTTTCCTGGTCGTGTTTTCTTTAAAGGTGCGGCAAAGAACTTTGGACCCCGTCTTCTCTCAAGTATGCCACCACCGCCAAGTACATCAAACTGCCTTTTGAATTTCTGCTTTTCGTCAGCCTGGGTGTTGGCTGATTGGTTTTCCGCTATAGTCCTTTTTGCTTTCACCGGGGTTGGCACTTTTGATTTCGCTGTTTGAACGTTTATGCTCACGTGAGGACGGTGAAGCGCACCAAGCGGGCTCAGCGAAGGTTCAGATTGAATGCTTGACGTAGAGGCTTGCTGGCTGTTCTCAGGTACTTCTGTTTGGCCGGCATATTGCTGTGGAGACAACTGATTGCTCGATTCTAACAAGGAGGCTTGTGGAAGGTTAACTTGTGCTAGCTGTGTCTGTGCTCCGTTATCTTGTTGGAAAACCTGAACAGGCTGCATTGGGATGCCTTGCGGTTGTTGTTCAGCGTCAGCAGTATCTTGTATCGCCTGGGTAGGGACAATCTGCTGCTCCTGTTGACCTCCCAAATAATTGTAAAGCTGTCGCTTCCATAATAGCCTGTCCTTTCTGTCTAAGTTTCCTACTGACTGAGGCACAAATGACCTGGCGTTATTCATTTTTCTTTTCTCGCCATGCTCCGCATTCTGCCCCAAGGAAATAAGAAGAGGAACGGTGCCAAACAGTTGTCTTCTCGTTTTCTTTCCTGTTTCCTGCTTCTTTGCGTGATCATTATGCTCAGACATCGTAGACTTTGATTTGTGATGTTTTTGTTTGCTTTCGGTTTTTCCTCTTTTTGAGGCTTCCACATGAATAGAAACTCTTGGACGCTGATCAAGAATGTCGCTAAAAACTGCCTGAGATGGAACTCCCCCTGAAGGTAGTTCTTCTACTTGTTGTTGTTGTTGTTGTTCTTGCTGTTGCTGTTGTTGTTGTTGTTGTTGTTGAGCTGCTTCGGGACTTGATTGAATAGCCTCCGATGACAGCTCATCTTCTTGTGGCTGCTCTTGTACGTGAATTGGATTTTGTGCAGTATCGTCTTGTGCCATTTCATCCGACTGAAATGATGCTTGGCCTGGCGGAACGGGTTGCTGAGTTTGTTCGAGGGTTTCCTCGACCCGATTAGGTTGCACACCTAGAACTTGGCGTTTATGAATATCATCTTGTAAGCCATCTTCTGATCGCTTTGACGCCTCAACATTGATAGAAACATGCGGACTGTGCAGTGTTCTAGGCAAATATCCAAGTGGCTGACTTTGACTTGCTAGTGAAAATGGCTGCAACATTCCTTCGTGTGGTAATTCAGACAAGCCATATATTTGACGTTTTTCTTTGCTAGTGTGTTCTTTTTTTCCTAAAGTCTTTCTTTTTGCTGTTTCTACGTGGACTGACACTCGGGGTCGCTGTACTCTGAAAGGAATTTGCGGCAGCAAAGGTGTATTCGCAAGTGGAATCTGGACCATATGGGGAAGCTGCTCTATTCCATATACCTGCCGTTTTTGTTTCCTTTCGTGATATTTCCCTTGTGGAAATTCAGACTTTCTTTTGTTCACTTCAACATTGACTGAAACTTTGGGTCTTTGATGGATGCTTGGTTGTGAAGCTAATACGTATTGTTGAACTGGTAATGTTGACTGTGGAACTACGTAGAATTGGCGTTTCTTTGCATTCTCCTTTTGTTTCCCTTTTTCTCTATTGATCTTGCCTCTTTGGCTTGCTGTTTTGGTCCCTTTAGCTGTTTTTGGAATCTGATGCTTTCTCTGCCGTTGCAGTTCTTCCAGCAGCATCCCATTGGCCTTAATTCTGTGATTTACCGGCAAGGTATTAAACGCGGGCATCAAAACACCATTCTGCTTAAACGTTTGCGGCAACACTTGCATTGCTGGAAATCGTGTTAAAAGTGAAATACTCTGGCGCTTTTCGGGGTCGTTTTCCAAGGCTGATTTTTTGGCAGTTTCTACATTGATTGAAACTCGAGGGCGGTTGTTATTCTGTAATGGCGTATCACCCGTGTAAGGATTCGGAATTCCGTTGACGGGAACATTGCCCTGCGGTGAAGCTACTAACTGTCGTTTACCTTGAGATTTCTTACTCTTCTTCGACTTTTTAGTTGGAACAATAGACTTCGCGGCCACGTTAACGTTAATCGAAGTATGCTTAGGTTGTCCCTCTTCACTACCCAGTGTTTGTTGTGCACCTGATTGTTCTGCAGTAGAGATACCTGAAACACCAGGTAGTGCACTAGGGACGAAGCCTTGAATGGGAGCCATGTATGGTGCTACAACAGGTACATTAAAAGCTGGCTGCGTGGATAGCTGTATTGGTGCTTGACCCTGTACTTGCATTGTTTCGAGGGGTGCTCGGAAACCTAACTGTTGTGCTTGAAACGGCATAGCCATTGGCTGATTGGGAAAAGGTACTGGTTGTTGTTGAGCTGAGTTCTGTTGTTGGTCCTGTTGTTGTTCCTGTTGTTGCTCCTGCTGTTGGTCCTGCTGTTGGTCCTGTTGTTGTCCAGCCGTTTCTTGGCCCAGTTGTTGCTGGGGCAGGGCCTGAATCCGCTCGTTGTCATTTGAAACAATCTCTTGAGGTTCGCTGCTTTCGCTTGTAGCAACAAACTGATTCTCCGGTGCGTTTGCAAAATTAGGGTTGGCTTGATATGGGGAAATTTCCTGTCCATTTCCTCCGTCTTCTAAAAGTTCATCTCTTTTATCTCCAGTTTGTGTTTCTTCTTGTGGCTTTCGTTTGGCTGCTACTGGAGATCTTCTTTCCTTGATTCCTGAAGGAATTCCATGTCTCTTTGCTGTTTCTACGTTAATGTTCACGTGCGGAGAATTGTGATGAAACCCTTGTATTCCGTAATTCAAAGCTGCAGGCAAGGGATAGTGGTTTGCGATTAATGGTGATGCTGGTAAGTAATTATACAACTGGCGTTTAGAAATACGAGAATGAACGTCTTGCTTGTTGTCTGTTGCTTTGGGTATTTGTGATTTTGATGCATGTACCTCTACGTGAACTTTAGGTTTATGATGGCGGTGGTAAAATGGATATCCAAGGTAGCTATTGTAAAGTGCTGTTAAGTATGAAGCCACTGGATTAAATGACGGTGAATCATTATCTTCATCGCCTGAGAATGCGCTATATGGAGTGTGTGGGATTGATAATGGATGACGGAGAAGTGGTAATGCTTCTGGGAATGTGGTCTCTTCTGAGTCAGATTCAGATTCTTCAGGATACCCTAGGCGTGGTAAAAGTGGATATGGAAAACGTGACAGAGCCGAGTACGGTGAAAAGGGGAGGTAGTTAGACATGAGTCCTGCTCCTAAGCCAAGGGAAAGGCCAGGAGATAGAGGTGGCACGACCGCTAGAAACTGACGCTTTGACTTTTTTTCATCCGATCGCTTTTTGATGACATGGTCTACGTCAGGTATCATAGATCTTGCCGACTGCACGTTTATATTTACGTGAGGACGATGTAGTAACGGGGACGGAATTCCTAGGTAATGATATTGGTCTGCAACGGGATGATACATCGCATGGTAGGGACTGAATAAGTGATAAACAGATGAAGGTGTAGGTAAGGGTGTGGCTCCTCCCAAATCCCCAAGACTTGATGACTGATAGAGAACTCGAGGTATTTGGGAAGTGACTTGTTGCTGGTATAAAGGAAGAATCTGCCGCTTCGTGCGTACATTGAGCGGTATAGAGGACTTGGCAGTTTCAACGTGAACACGTACGTCTGGTGAATCACCTTTTGGGACTGCTTGCAGGTAATGTTGCAAAGGGAAAGGATATCGTGTCATTCCAGTCCCCTGTAGTCCTTGAAGTGCTTGTAAACTGGATGCAATACCAGGGAAATGAACCTCGTCAACGCCATTCGTTTGTGGTAAGCCATCAGAGGCCGCTAAAGCTTGGTTTTGCAATGCAGCCATTTCCAGTGTATTATAAACTGAGGGTAAAGAGGTGTGGTAGTTATTTTCAGTAGATTCTGGTAAAATAAGTTGTCTCTTGGCAATGTTGTTTTCACGATCTGAGGTATCCCCCGGGATAGTTGATAGCTTTTCGGTTTGCTCAACTGATTTTTGAGAGTCCAGAATTTTATTTATCGGAGAAAGCGATCCAAAAAGTGAATGAGAACCAATGAGCTGTCTTTTAGATAATCTGTGATGGTGTATGGCAGATCGCAAAGTCTTCTTTTGCGTTTGGTCAGTAATAGTGGTTTCTGTATTTTCTTTGTTAGTTGTGGGCATTTTAGAGATGGTCGATTTCGCCACTTGGGCAGTCGATGGCTTCTTAATCGATGCATGTTTGCCGGTATGTTCTATTTGTGAACGTTGAAAGTGGTGAAACCCTAGTTCATCGCCATGGACAACGTGGTTTGGAATTCCCACGTAACTCATGCTGTGTGTGAGCGTGGACCCTTGTGGGAAGAATCTGGCGGCCGGTCGGACAACAAATGAGTCGTGAGAATGTAGAATGGGCTGATGAACAGTCGGAGGTGGTTGATGGAAGATTACGGGAGGTTGATGATATACAACGGCAGGTCGATGGACAACAACGGGTGGCTGATGATAAATGATCGGTGGACGGTGAAGCACTATTGGAGCTCGGTGAACTACGATGTCTGGTCGGTGGTAAATTTCAGGCGGAGGGTGGTAAATAATCGGAGGACGGCTAACAACTATGTTATTCTTTCTCGAAGCTTTTTCATCTTTTTTTTCTTGGGGATGGAAAACCTTTCTTTTGGTACTAATTTTGCTTTTCTTGTAAGATTTTGCGCTTTGCTTGCTAGACTTGGATTCGTGTTCAACGACTTGCGATTTTCCAAAGGCATGACCGTATCCAAAGCTGCCTTCCCCATGGAAGAACTCCGGAGCTCCTACATAAGTTCCCGAATGTTGAATACTACTCGCGTAAGGAACAAAGGCAGCGTGGGCCATGTAATTTTCGTGCGCGTGAAAAATTGGTTGTTTGACCGTCGGGGCTGGCTGATGAAATACGACCGGAGGTTGGTTATAAATGACCGGTGGTCGGTGAACTACGACTGAAGGTTGATGGTATACTACTGAAGGCTGGTGAATAACTACATCCGGTCGATGCACAATAACATCAGGCTTGTGATAGATTTCGGAAGGTGGATGGTACACAAGAGAGGGCTGTTTCACTAACACCAAGTTTTTCTTTCCTCCCTCGTCCGTTTTGTGCCCCTTTTTGTGAAGTGTAGTTTTTTTAGTGGAACGTTTTCTCAACTCTACTGAGCGCCGGTTACGTTTTCCTTCTTTTGCAACAAACTGATGAGGTTTCTTGTTGTCATTTTCTTTGTGCGTAATAGTGTGATTCTTTTTAGGGTCTTCGGCTTTTTCATGATGCTTCTGAACATCAGACTTGGCAAATGCTGAACGATATCGACTTCGTATAGCATTCGGCGTTGCTATGCGAGTCGGTGCAACGTAATTAGCCTGGTAAAGTGGTGAAGGCGTTCTCAATACATTCCACCTACTCGCTCCAACTTGCTGGGCAATAGAGTTTTCGGGAAAGCCATAGCCATACCTCCAACCTCCAGGGTAGTAATTTGGTGCTCCGATATAGGTTTGCGTATGCCTGACGTGAGAAGCATAGGGAACAAAATGTGGGTGACTATGGTAAACGTCGTGGGAAGTGTACGTGGGCTGGTGTACCATTGGTGCTGGTTGATGGAATACCACCGGTGGCGGATGATATATAATTGGCGGACGATGTACAACGACTGAAGGTTGATGATACACAACTGAAGGTTGATGAATGACAACATCAGGCCGGTGAACAATGATGTCTGGTCGGTCATAGATTTCTGGAGGAGGATGATAAATCAACGTTGGGCGTTGTACCAGAACTAAGTTCTTTCTGTGTGCTTTATGATGAACTTTTTTATCTTCCTTTTCGGGATGTAATTTGGTTTCCTTTTTGTCTCCCTTCGCGCTAGTGACTTTTGTATCTGGAACTTTTAGCTTAGACTTTTGATTTCCTTTAGGCAAGTCATGATCGGTGGCCTCTCTTCTAATTTTTTCATGGACAGCCACCTCTGAATTTTTGTTTCCTTTTTTAACAATTGCAAACTTGCCTTTCTTCGTTCCCTTTTCAACTTTGGATTTTCCAAACGCATGTCCCATGAAATGTCCGAAACCATGAGTTGATCCCCAATGTCCACGGTAAAAGTGCGGTGCGCCTACATAAGAACCTGTGTGTGTTATATGGGACAAGGATGGTACAAAGTGAGGGTGTGCGAGGTACGTCTCGTGTGAATGGAAGATTGGCTGATGTACCATGGGCGATGGCTGGTGGAAAACTACTGGTGGCTGATGGTAGATCACTGGTGGTCTATGTACCACGACGGATGGTTGATGAAAAACAACTGAGGGTCTGTGAATGACAATATCTGGTCTGTGTAGAATTACATCTGGTTTGTGATATACTTCTGGAGGTGGGTGGTAAATAAGCGGTGGGCGACGCATGATTACTAAATTCTTTTTGTGTCCTTTCGTGGTTGCCTTCTTCTTGCTGTTAAGCTTGTCATTATCGGGAGTGTCTCTTGTAACAGGTAAAGTCCTTTTCTCTCCATCACGATCGTGACCGTCTTTCTCCTTGTCACTTCTACTCTTTCGTTGATGCTTTGACGCTTTTTCAACTTTTGATTTTCCAAAAGCGTTATGAAAGCCATACCCGTGTCCTCCAAAACCCCAGTGTCCTGGATAGAAGTGCGGAGCACCCACATAGCTTTCTGTGTGGTGCACGTGCGATGTAAAGGGGACAAAATGGGGATGCGCTATGTATGTGTCGTGTGAATGAAGGATCGGCTGGTGCACCATTGGAGATGGCTGATGGAAGACGACTGGAGGTTGTTGATAAATTACTGGTGGCCTGTGAACTACTACCGAAGGCTGATGGAAGACAATAGAAGGCCTGTGGATGACAATATCGGGTCTGTGCATAATGACATCCGGTTTGTGATAAACTTCAGGTGGTGGATGGTAGATAAGAGGAGGTCGACGCATTACAACCAGGTTCTTTTTGTCTCCCCCTGTCACATTTTTGGTTTCATTTTTCAATCTTATCTCATCTTCCACCTCCTTTACTTCTTTCGCAAGTGTCCTTCGACTGCCTTTTAGATCTTTGCTTTTATCCTTATAGTGTTTCTTTTTCTTGTGAGCCCCTTCCACTTTAGATTTACCAAAGGCATGAGCTAAGCCATATCCATGTCCTCCCCATCCGCCGTTATAGACGTTTGGAGCGCCTACGTAGCTTCCTCCGTGATATAAATCAGACGAATAGGGCGAAAAAAAGGGGTGGGCGACGTAAGTGTCGTGTGCGTGAAGAACGGGCTGGCTCACCATAGCTGACGGCTGATGGAAAACAACAGGAGGCTGATGATAAACTACTGGTGGCCTGTGAACCACCACAGACGGGTGATGATAAATCACGGAAGGTCTATGGATAACAATGTCAGGTCTGTGTACAATAACATCAGGTTTGTGGTACACCTCTGGGGGTGGATGATAGATTAAAGGAGGACGTTGGATAAGTACTTGGTTTTTCTTTTTACCCTTTCCAGACTTCTGTTTAACGTTTTCATCACCTTTTTTCCCTTCGTCTTTCGCCGTCCGTTTTACTTTATTGTTCTCTGCTAGTTTGGAGTGTTTAGAGGAGTTGTGCTTTGTTGCAGGTACGTTTGACTTCCCATAGGCTAATCCAAACGGGTGAGGCTGGCTCCAACCATAATTCCAGCCTCCTGGGTAATGGTGTGGACTTCCGACGTAGGTTGATGTGTGCTGTATGTGGGACGAGTATGGCACTGGTACAGGGTGAGCAACGTAAGTATCGTGAGCGTGCATTATCGGCTGATTGACCAGTGGCGGCGGTTGGTGGAAGACAACTGAAGGTGCTTGATATACGATTGGTGGTCTGTGGACAACAACCGATGGCTGATGATAAACAATCGAAGGCCGATGTATAACGATGTCTGGGCGATGAACAATAACATCTGGTTTGTCATATATCTCCGGCGGTGGATGGTAAATCATTGGCGGTCTGTTTATAATAACTTTGTTCTTTTTGTGTTGTTTAGAAATACTCGGTGGAGTTAAATTTAATTTCTTTTTATCTTTTTCTTTGGAATCAGCATCACGTGTTGGCCTTGATTTTGCTTTTGTTTCACCGTCTATTTTCTTTTTGGTTTTACTTTCATCTTTATTTTTACTGTTCTTGATTTTTTCGACTTCCGATTTTCCAAAAGCACGTCCCATGTATCCACCAAACGGTGGCTGATTAAAAAAGTGTGGAGCTCCAACGTAAGTTGCTGCATGCTGAATGTGTGAAGTGTATGGCACTGGAACGGGATGTGCAACATATGAATCGTGCGCGTGCATAACTGGTTGATGCACCATCGGTGCTGGCTGGTGAAAAACAACTGGTGGCTGGCGATAAATGATTGGAGGCCTATGAACAACGACTGATGGTTGGTGATACACGACTGATGGTCTATGTATGACAATGTCTGGGCGATGCACTATAACATCTGGACGATCGTAGATTTCCGGTGGAGGATGGTATATCATGGGAGGTCTATGAATCAAAACCATATTCTTTCTTTGTCCTTTCTTGGTGGTTGATTTTTGTTTGGGGCCTTTTGCATGGCTTTTCTTTTCACTGTGTTTCTCACCGTTGTATGTGTCTTCTTTAGATTTCTCATCTTTCTCGCCTTCTATTGTGGACTTCCCAAAGGAATACCCCATTGGGTGGAAGTAATGCCCGTGCGCTACATGGTAAATAGGTGCTGCGTGATGAAGTACAATAGGAGGTCTGTGTATTACCACTGGAGGCCTGTGTACGACAACAGGAGCTCTGTGTATAAGGATGGGTGCACGGTGGACAACCATCGGAGGTTGATGCACTACAACAGGTGGCTTATCAAAGATATCCGGTGGTGGATGGTACACAATTGGCGGTTGATGAACCACAAGGTCAACGTTTTGTTTCTTTGATCCTTTCTTAACTGTTTTTTCCTTTACTGGTACGCCGGAAGCTTCCCTCTTTTCGTCAGCTTTTGCCGTCTTGTGATTGCTTTTTGTGTCCGAGCCTTTCTCAGCATCAGCTCGCTCAATTTCAGACTTTCCATATGCTGAACCTGCGAAAACAGGCCCGAAATAGTTTCCAGCAGGATGCATGTATGATGCGGTTGGAACCATTACATGCTGTATGTGAGGTGATAACATCTCGTGCGAGTGAATCACTGGTGTTTGCACTATTGACGGAGGGTTGTGGAAGACTACGGGAGGTTGATGATAGACTATTGCAGGGTGATGGACTACTGTCGGTGGCTGGTGGAACATTACTGGTGGTCTGTGGTAAACAAGCGGAGGTAGGTGCATCAGGATATCTGGCTGACGGTAAACCTGTGTGGGTGGATGATATATCAGAGGTGGTCGGTGTATGACGACAACGTGTTTTCGATGTCCTATGTGTGCAAAGGAGCTGATTGGCCGAAAATGGTAAAAGCGCTTACTTCCGTGATGGTGATGGTCGTGGTGATGGCGATGATGGTGGTGGTGATGGTGATGATAACGATGATGCAAGTGGCGCTTGCTCAATTCGGCTGACCTTCTTCTACGGCTTTGTTTCTTTCCCTTTTTCAATTTAACTTCTTTGTCGTCCTTTGCAGCTTGATTGTTCCTATGATTTTCAACCTTTGACCTTCCAAAAGCGTTTCCAAAGGAAGCGGGATATGGTGTGTATCCATTGGAACCAGGATAAGCAGACGCAGATGTATAACCGTATTGAGGTATTTGCGCAGTTTGCGGTGCCGGTGCGGCTGGTGAATTGCCTGGTAAGCCCCAACCATAACTGTTATGTCCCGGGTAGTAATGGGGTGCTCCAACATAAGTTGCTGAGTGCGCAATGTGGCTCTCATGCGGATGATACACTGGGTGTGCTACGTATGTGTCGTGAGTGTGATACACCGGTTGACTAACCATTGGAGCTGGTTGATGAAATACAACAGGAGGTTGTTGATAAACCACCGGTGCCCTGTGGACTACTACAGATGGCTGGTGATACACAACTGAGGGTTGGTGAATCACAATGTCCGGTCTGTGTACTACAACGTCTGGGCGGTCATAAATTTCAGGTGGTGGGTGATAAATCAAAGGTGGTCGTGCAACGATAACTTTATTCTTTCTCTCACCTTTGGCTTGCTTGCTCTCCTGCTGTCTAGGCTTGTCATTGTTATAAACGTCTTTTCCATTTTTGTGATCCTCTAACTCAGCGGAGCGCTTTACGTGTTTGCTTTGCTTGCTTTTGTTGACTTTTGCATTCTTCGTGCTCTGCGGTTTCGAAACTTCAGCTCTTCTCGACCAGCCAGGCGAATTTAATGAAGGAAACACATGCCCTGTTGGTCCGTGCGGTAAAGAACCTGGGAAATTAGTAACTCCACCGTGCGGTAAGCCAACGTAGTGACCAGCGTCGTTTACAACAGAACCCATGTGGGATGCAAAGGCCATGGGATGCACAACGAAGCTGTCGTGTGAGAAAAGCAGTGGTTGATTCACTGCTGGAGCAGGTTGATGGAATACAATTGGTGGTTGGTGATAAACAACAGCCGGTCTGTGAACAACTACGGGAGGTTGATGATATACAATAGGTGGCCTGTGAATAAGAATGGGAGCCCTGTGCACTACTATGTCTGGTCTGTGGTATACCTCTGGTGGTGGATGGTAGATTATTGGGGGCCTGTTGACCACTACGTCCTTCTTCTTTTTGTGTCCATCTTTCCTCTTTTTATGATACTCTTTGGAACTTTTCTTTGACTTCTTGTCTGCAATAGAGCGTTTTGGCGGGTTAGAACCTTTCCTTTGGGAATCCATGACAGTAGCGTCTTTAAGCGATCTGTCTGAATAAGATGTTTTCTTATTGTCTTGTTCAGTTCTGTTAGCTTCTATTCGTGCAACGGTAGATTTCCCAAAGCCACAACCAGGACAGTGCATGTGAATCATGTGCATAGGATAATGATGTATCAGATGGGAGTGATGCACTATCATTTGAGGTCCCCTGTGTACAATAATTGGCGGACGATGGAAGAGGATCGGATGGTGATGAATAATATATGGACGACGATGAATGATTATAGGTGGCCGGTGAAACACTAATGGTGGTCGATGAACAATAATTGGCGGTCTGTGAATGAGAACCGGCTGGCGATGAATTATGATTGGGGGACGATGCACTAGTATTGGCGGTCTGTGAAACACGATTGGATGGCGGTGGACTATTATGTCCGGCCTGTGAACAACTATAGCTGGTCGATGAATCATGTGGCTCGGTGGATGATACAGTATTGGTGGCCTGTGAATTATAAGTAGTGTCTTTTTGGTGCTATTGCTGTTTTTGTCTGCGTTTTCGTCTGGTGTTGAGGAGTTTTCAGTTTCCTCACTATTACGTTTATACATTTGATATGGATGCTCACCTTCAAACGTGTTCCAAGGCTCTGCTACCGCTCTCCGTATCCTGGCTTCAGCACCCACTGAACTTTCTAAGGCACTGATGGATCGTTGAATTCTGGTCGCAGCACCAACGGCGTGTTCCGATATCTCGTTCAAACCTTGGGAAATCAGAACACCACTTGATAGATCGTCACTGTACACTGGAAGGAAATTTCCAATGTGTCTTCGAATTCTTGCTTCAACTCCAACAGGGCTCTTCTTTTCTTGAAAATCCCACCGTTCATCCGTCAAGGAATCTGTTAATGCTCGTGCTATTCGCTCTGCTGCTCCAATTCTTTCTGTGCGTTGCATTTCATCATAAACAGCTCTTGTTGTACGATTCTTTCCTTGATCAGTTGACGTTGTCTTTGTTTGGTCCTTGCTTGTTTGCTTCTTTCCTTTGTCAGCAACGTTGTCTATCTCATTCCTACGGGAGCCTCTGAGGGGTACTCTTGATTTTCCGAAAGCTCCGGTGCCTATCCCGTGCATAAATATTTCTTCGTGAGGGACGCCCCTGTATGTGGCAATGTGGCGTACGTGAGAAGCATATGGGACCACTACTGGTTTGGCCACCCAAGTGTCATGTGAGTGGAGAACTGGCTGATGGACCATAGGCGGAGGCTGATGGAAAACTATAGGTGGCTGATGATAAACAATGGCTGGTCGATGAACCACCACTGGTGGTTGATGGTAGACAATTGGAGCCCGGTAGAGCACTATAGGGGCACGGTGAACTACGATATCTGGCCGATGATAGATCTCTGGTGGTGGATGGTAGATGATTGGCGGCCGGTGTATAACTACAGAGTTCTTTTTGTTGGCTTTTTCTGTAGTTTCCTTAGCTTTATGATACAGGATTTTATGATTCTTATCAAGCTTTATCCCGGTTTCTGTCTTGTCTTTGCTTCTTGTTAAGGCGGCGTGCTTTCGTCCAGCATGGCTGCTTTTCTTGGTTCTTATTTTCTTATGCCCTTTCTTGCTCTTTACAATGGCCCTTATGGTCCCTCGTTCTTCTACAGAATTTTCCTTTTGAGGTACCTTGGATTTTTGATAACTCATATAGTGAATAGCACCTCCATTTCCGTGGTAATATGCGTGAGGAACATGGTACATGTGTCCTGCATGGTGTATCTTAGATGAGTATAGCCTCACTACTGGTCTGTGAACATAAGTGTCATGTGACCTATAAACTGGCTGGTGAACGACAGGCGGAGGTTGATGAAATACAAGCGGTGGTTGATGATACACAATAGCAGGTCGATGTACAATAACAGGCGGCTGGTGATAAATTATTGGAGCTCGATGAATGACGATAGGGGCGCGGTGAACTACTATTTCTGGTCTGTGGTAGATCTCTGGCGGTGGGTGGTAAATAACTGGTGGGCGTCGTACGATGACTGCATTTTTCTTTCCTCCTTTCTGACTGGCTGCCTTCTTGGTTTTGAGATTAAAGGTCGTGTTTTGCTTATCATCGTGCGAAGTTATTTTCCGCTTGTGGGAAGAATCCGTCTCTTGTTCTGTGGAATTTTTCTCACCACTAATTTCATTTCTTTCAAATGCGTGTTCATCTTCATGGTTGGAATGTTTTAAAATGTGCGACTTATAAAATCCGTGTTCTCCTGAAAAGTGATGAACAGTATAGGCATCAGGGACGCCAACGTAGGTGTGGTGATGCATGACACGTGACGAGTAAGGTACCACTACTGGGTGAGATATCCAGGTATCGTGGGACTTCAGCACTGGCTGGTGCACCATTGGCGGTGGTTGGTGGAATATTAGGGGCGGCTGATGATACACTATAGCAGGACGATGAACAACCACTGGTGGCTGATGATAAAAGATGGGTGCTCGGTGAATCATGATTGGTGGTCGATGGACCACAATGATCGGTCGGTGATAAATCTCGGGGGGTGGGTGGTAAATTATTGGAGGCCTATGGACCAGAACAGTGTTCTTTTTTCCCGCTTTCTCACTTGATTCATTCTTTGTTTTGCTTTCGTGGTGTTCTAGAATAGCTTTCTGGGAAGCAGCCTCTGTTGAATCGGTTTTGTCCGACGACGTTGCGTTCGTATTTGAAGGTGGTGTCTCTATCTTTGATCTTTTGCCAATTGGAGGCCTTCCAAATAGAGGATTTCCGTAGTTTGTTATGACGTTTGGAACCCCCACATAATGTCCAAAGTCGCGTACAACAGAACCGTGATGTGTAGCATAGAACGAAGGATGGACAGTAAAAGAGTCATGAGAATATAACAGTGGCTGGCTGACTGCAGGTGGCGGCTGGTGGAAAACAATTGGCGGTTGATGATACACCACGGCAGGTCGATGAACAATAACCGGTGGCTGGTGATAGATGATGGGTGGCCTGTGAATCACAAGAGGAGGCCGGTGGACGACAATGTCTGGCCTGTGGTAGATTTCAGGTGGTGGATGATAAATTATGGGAGGACGGTTGACAACTACGTCTTTCTTCTTTTTCTTCTCTGTTCCGTTTTTGGAATCATCGGTGTCTCGTTTGACTTTATTGTTCCACATGCTGTGAAGGTATCTTTTGTAACTTGACTCACTGTCCCGTTTACTCATGACACCTGCATTCATATCTGTGTAGCTTAACTTCTGATTTGCACCATCACTTGACGTGATAAAATCGTATTCGTCCTTAACATCTCTCTTGTTCAAAGAATTAGCTTTCCACAGGGACGTGAAGTAAGCTAAATAATCGCTTAAACTGTCACGTTTTGTTTGCCTCTTATGAATGGTAGAGTTTACCGCCAGAGTATTATTACTATGTGGTACACTTTCTTTTCTGTACGCGCAATGTCCTCCGTGACATCCCTCGCCATAAGCGCCAGCGTACACGTGAGATGGTATTCCGTAGTATGTCTTCTCGTGGGTAACGGAGGATGTTGTGTGGTACACCACAGGCTTTGTCACCCACGTGTCGTGAGAATGCAGGATTGGCTGATGGACCATTGGCGGAGGTTGGTGGAAGACTATTGGAGGCTGATGGTAGATGATTGCCGGTCGGTGAACGACAACAGGCGGCTGATGGTAGATTATAGGTGGACGATGCAGCATAATAGGAGCGCGATGAACCACGATGTCAGGGCGATGATAGATTTCAGGAGGTGGATGATATATGATTGGCGGACGGTGCATTACAATGTCGTTCTTCCGCTTTCCTTTTACGTCTTTTGCATTTTGTGCGTGTAGATGGGAGACGCTGTTTTTTCGTGGACTTTTCTCCTCAGTTTTCTTTGGTTCCGAATCTATAGAAGATGATTTGGCATTTCTTCGAAATTTGTGCTTTTCATGAGCTTTTGACGCAAAGGTATTCAGTCGGTGATAACGTTTTAGAGTTTTCTCCCAACTTTTTGTATTTACGTTGCCTTTCTTTTCTCTGCCAGATACGTGCGTCATTTCGAGGTCTTCCTTTGAATCTTTCTTTTTAGCTTCTTTCTTCTCATTGTGTGAATGTTCTTTCTTTGTTGTATCATTATTTGTCTTTCCCGAAAGAATTGCAGTCTTCTTGAATGCTCTTCTTGGTGCCTCAGCTGGGATGTTTCTGGATCCGAGTGCTCTGGTTATCCCAGGGGCTTGCTCCATCCCGGTCATTCCTGCCGGTAAACCTTCAACAGCTCCCATTTGTTCTGGAGAATTGAAGCCCATCGTGCCCATACTGTTCATGTCATTGACGCCGTTTATTCCATTTATTGCACCATTCATTTGATTCATTCCATTGAAATTGTTCAATTCGCTCATTTCGTTCATTCCGTTCATCGCATTCATTGGAAAGTTCGCTCCGTTCATTCCTCCAACCAGGCCAGGTGGTGGATTTCCAAAAACGTTCACAGGTGGGGGCACTGGCGTTATTATGTTTTGCCGCTGATAAAACTGTCGACCTGGTCCAATTGGTAACTGTGGCATTGTTCCTTCTTCTGGTACCATACCCATCTGAGGTGATTCCATGCTACTCATTATCGGAATGTTGTTGTTGTAAAACTGTCGTCGATAAGGGCCATTCATATGTCTAAAACGCCGTTTATGGCGTCTTCCCCGGCGGTACTTCGAAACCTCCTCTGGTTCCTCCAATCGGGATCTTTCGTACAAATAAGAATCACGATAACGGTGTCGATGTCTGTGTGGGTACCAGTAGTGCATTCGGCGACGATAGAAGGGTGCCTCGTCGTAAAAACTATCAAAACCACGTCTTTCTAGGAAAGGACGATAAGGATTGAAGAAATGATGGTGGTGAAAACGTCCAAACGACCTACGCATGCCAGGATACCAGTGGTGATGAGGATGGTAAGGTGGATAGTGATAATGGTTGAACAAGGATCGCTCTTGTGTCCCCGAACCGGGGTGGGAACCAGGCCGTGAAACCACCTGCAATGAAGCAGGTTTGGCTTTAACTTTGACTCCGGCAGAATTAGCGTTAATTTCAAGATCGGCTGATTTGTCGTCTACTTGAAAATGTCCGACTTCAGGTCCGTTGGCAGGTTTAGGTTCAGTGTCGCGTTCTGTGTACGAGTCAAATTCAGGTGCTCTGCGAGACTGAGTTGTCACAATTTCTGATCCGCTATTTCCCAATGCGTCTCGTACCGGTTCTGCAGGTGCATTTTGAAGTTGTGGTACTGTGTTTATCGGTTGGCTTTCTTGAGACTGAGTTTTCGTTGATGGGCTATTGTTTGCAGAAGCTGCCGAGTTTTGATTATTTGAAGAGGTTATAGTGCCTGATGTTTGAGCTTTCGTAGTTACGACTGTGCTTGCATCGGAGTTCACCTGCTGATTGTTGACATTATTATTAATTGCCGGTTGTATTTGCTGCTGATTTTCTTTGGAACTAGAGGAAGTTGAACTAGCCTGGTTATTTTCCAGTGGTAAAGCAGAACTTGCCGATTTAGTATTGCTCTTGTCATTAGGAACACTGCCTAGCTTATTGAGCTGATTAACACCATCTTGGACACTGCGAACTTGTGCATTTTCATCAACTGAGCTGCTCGAGCCTACCTTACTTTCCCCAGTACTTTCGCTACCTTTGTTTTCAGTACTTGTGTCCTTGTTCAGACTTTCTTTGCTAGCATCAGTTTTATCCTGCGCCGATGAAGCGAGACTGCCATCATTGTTGGCATTTTCACTGCTTGACGAAACATGTTCGTCTTTTTGTCCTTCGCTTGACTCCTGTCCGGTTGACGAATTGGCGTCATTTTTCTTTGATTCCTGCTGGTTTTGCTTTATAGGACTGTCATCAACACCTTTCTTTTCCTCTTCCACTGATACACCAACAGATTCACCTTCAGGCTGGTCGACTTTTGACCGAACATTTTCCTCAGTGTTCAAGTGTGAAAAATCTAAACCAGAATTCGAAGTCAAAGGTTCTATTGGTGTTTCAATACCTTGTCTTTTGCCAGCTCTTACATTCAAGGTTTTCTCCCCCGCACTGTCTAGCGTTTCATCTTCGACTTCAGTCGGACTTCGCTTATTTCTTTGTATATAGTGGCCATGTTTATAGTTTACAAGTTGTGGCCAATCTCTTTCATGGACGCCTCCAAGGTTACCTGTTGTATATGTACTTAGAACACCTTGTTTTGGGTACGGCTTTGCTTGTATTGACGACCGGTGAAATTGAAGAAGGAGTAAAAAACAAAGTACTAAAGTCGCCAGAATATTTGGCGGCGACCAGCCAAACATTATGTCGTTTTTCAGTACATTAGACTTTCCGGGGAAATGAGCGCGATCTCTGAAACCATTGTTTGGTTATTACATCACAAGCAATTTTTTTTGCGCCGGTTTGTGGACAGAAAAAGATGATATAAGGGGCGCGGAATTTAGATTAAGTCGTCTTATCTCATGGAACCAGCGAGCTCGAACAAAGGGCACCTGTTTGCTTCCAATCAAAAGTACACTTTGTGACAGGTTTTTTCGTTACGGCAATCAAGCGCTCGCTCTGTGAATGGTAGGATTCTGTTTTAGGCTGTAGAAAATACTGGTGACTTTTTAAGTTCAGTGAACAATTTAACAGTGTCAATATTTTGACGCGAAAACACATGGTTACAACAACACCTATTTTCTTGGACAATCTAACAAGGCGCTAACACATATGAGAAAATTGGCTCGGTATTCCGTTATTTTTGTATGAGTATACATGAACTGCTATGGACTGCAAATTAAAGCACTTTTTATTTGACTACGCAAATTAGCCCTAAAGTTACTGAGGGGAGACTTACAAATCGCGGAACAATAAATACTGTTTCTTTTTCTTGCGGCCGTGTGTGCAAATTACATTGTTTTGACTTCAGAGAAAAAAAAAACTTTCAGAAATCGTATTAGACAAAATATATTAATTGACTTTGTGATCATGTTCAGGAAGTCAAAATAACATTATTTATTTCCCTTAAAGGTAACGCTTCGATGACTTTTATGATCGTTTCTGAAATCTACTTAATTATTTGATTATCGAGGATGTTGCATGCGCTGTTAAGCCCACGGACGTTATGGCGTGTAAGGTAAAGGTATATCAAAGAGATTCAGATTAGTCAGAAAAACTTTCTTTTCCAAAAGACCCGAAGCTACAATTCCTATGATGGAAATGCGTCGTGAATTTTACTGAAAAACACCGACCCGTAAAGAGGACGCGCTCAAATAAAGAATGCAATCTGTCAAGACCACTAAAAAAAGGGATGAAACTACCAAGGAGAATCAGAAAGTATACATGGTTGTTTTTCCCACCTCTAATAAAAGATGTTTAGGTTAATTTCGGTTCCCCTTTGAAGTAGGCACCAGCCAAAATAACAGGTTACAAAAGTGTCTTGTTTATCACCTCAAACAAGGAACGAACAAAGATACGGTATTATAGGATAATAATCTTTGTTTAATTCGAGTAAGACAACTGTGGCCTATGCCCAAATGCTTAAGTAGAAGCTGCAATAGCCGAAAAGAATTTGGGGCGTAGGTGATTGTTGTTTTCGACAATTTCACAAACTAACATACCGCTTTAGTCAAATTTTAAGGTGGGAAATCAATATTCACAAGCACATTAATATCTGATTTTGCTTTAGTATTCAGCGCCAATAGATGCTTCCGAAAAATACTAAGCTAGACTTTCTGTAAAGCGGCCGAATTTTTCAGCATCAGCTGCGAGGGATTTCCACTCATAAAATGTTCCTATTCGCAGTTTATGTATATGATCATTTCATGCATTCGCTGTGACACAACAATTTATTGGGCGCCCTTGATAGTTAATTACCAAAAAGGCAATTAAATAGTTTATTGGTTTCAAGAATTGCTTTATAATTTGCCGTTTAACACTTAATTGCCTTCTTTTTGTAGACAAAATGTGTGTGTTAACTGGTGTATTTTGACTGGGTCTAGTAAAACGTTCAATTTCTAGCGTTTTTCGATTCGTCTGTTCAATATTCCCGGTTACTTTTAATCTCAAAACGTAAACCCTCCTTAATGGCTGACATACATTTAATCATTTCCATTGTTCTTGTCACCTGTAAGTAAACTAGTGATAGTTGAGGAGAACATGTGTGTCCATCTATGATGGAAGTTCAACAGGAACCATTCGAATAAAGGTTTTATCGTTTTCTTATTTCATTGAACTTTTTTTGGGGGGGGATATAGTTCAAAATAGAACTCTCTTTGAGAGATTTGAAGCATTCATGAAATAACGATTTTTAGCAGCTGAATTCTAAGCAAACATTTAGAATTCAGAAAAGGCGAATCTCCGTGCGTACGTGAAACACGAAAATTTGGATATGTCAACTGACTTGTTAAGGTAAATTAGCCATCGCAAAAAATTGAATTTCCTCACCAACTCAGTTGACAAATCCAAATTTCCCCGCGCACGTGTTTTCCAGTCCGTGGCAAAGCAGTCTAACTTTATCAAATATCAAATATCACCGCGAAGTAGTTATTTAATCTCTGCCTGTATTTAAAAAGGAAGCAGTTAATTAAATGGCGCATAAACGGCGTCTAAATTGTGCTGCAATTCTTAGTTAGCTTCGGTCGTTTTTATCTTCTCTACAGATGTGACAATACGGATATTTCATACTGAAAACTTTATAAATCCCATTATTGATAGTCATTTTGAAGCTCAACTCAAACACGGTTTCGCTACTCGTAGGCTACTCCGAGGTTTACACGTGTGATCATTTCATATTTATATTCCATTTTGCGACTGTCAATACTATACAGGGCCTGGCTGTTCAAAGGATGGATAACGCTATCCACTGGATAAATCGCTACCTAGCAGATAAATATTAACAAAACAAAGCACACTAGCCACTGGATAGTTATTTATCCGGTGAATACTAGCCACTGGATAGTTATTTATCCGGTGAATAGAGTTATCCGCTCTTTGAACAACCGGGCCAGGGAGCAAACTATTTGGCTTAAAACGGGTTAATTCGTGATATCCATTATTCGTCGTTCTCTGTGCAGGACAGGGATAAGTCAGTGCTTTTACTGATTAGAAGCGTGCTGTTTCCACGAATGTATTTGCTGTGTATCCGGGCCTATTTAAATTGGTGTTCTATTCAACTGGATTGCACTGTGTACAGATTAGGCGGTTAGCTCGTGTCAGATTTTAGATCGAACTATCTGTCGGGAGATAGGTAGGTCGGTGGTTTGACCCTGTAAGCCCTAACAGTGACGAAAATGAAATTTCTCTTTATATTATCACTATTTGTTAAAACATTGAAGCGATAAGAATAAAGAAAATGATCACCGAAGATAAGATGTCTTGATATTTAGACAAATTCTCCTTAAGGCCTGGTAATACGGGCAACATTTTCGTGCAACTTGTCAGGCAACAGTGTTGCGTTGCAAGTTGAGATTGTTTGTTGCGCGTGCTACCACCTTCTCGCGCAATAAATATTCATGTTGCAAAAAGTAGACGTCACTTTTACTTTTTGCAACATGAACATTTGTTTCTCGCGGAGAAATGTGGCTGTGCAAAATTCCTTATTAGAGAGATAAATCTGAAGTGTCGTGGAAATATATTATTTTAGAAAAGGTTTAATTTATTATTTAGGGTGGCCTACCATATTTTCATTACTAGCCGAGGTTAGTGGGTAATACTTTGAACTGCTTTAACCCTTTAAGCCCTAACAGTGATGAAAATGAAATTTCTCTTTATATAATCACCGCTCGTTCAAACATTCAAGTGATGAGAGTAAAGGAAACAATCCCCAAGGATGAGATCTCTTGCTAATTAGACAAATTCTCCTTACTAGTTCGGTAGGAAATGTACGGAGAACAGTAAGGAGAATATGCATTTTCATATGAGGACTTAAAGGGTTAAGCTTTGTCTCTGCATCGTGTTGTGTTGTTACACTTATACACAAGAAAATCAGAAAATCCTAACAAATTGCTACGAGTAACCGGACGGTGGACTAGCACCCCAAAAGTGACAAGCATCTAATTTCTCCTTACAATAACATTAATTGATCACACATGGAATTCAAGAGAATGAAGGAAATGATCACCAAAGAAAAAAGTGTTGATATCTAATCACATTCTCCCTTCTAGTAACATAGGAAATGTACGGAGAGCACTGAGGAGAACTTGCATGTTGATATTGTGACAGCCGCGTGGGTCGCTTGCGGCCCGTGTGCGAATTTACCTGTTAGTGTAACGCACCAGTCGAGACCCACTTGATATCTGCGAGTGGGATGGATAATTAAAAACGATTAAACGATTAAAAAGAAATGAAAAACGATTAAAAAGAAATGTAAACATTTGCAAGCTGCTGTTCAGTCCTAGCAATGTTGTGAGCAAAATGCCATGATACAACATGTTTACTTTAGATAGACGTATCTTTGGTTTGCACTGTATTTGGTAACTGGAGCGTGCACCTGATGAAATCCCTGAGTTAAATGACGCTAACTTGAATTTTGGTGCTTTTTAATTGGTTCAAACCAGACTTCGTATTTCCCAAGAGTACCAAGTAAAGAAATCTACTCTGCTAATGGCAAAGCTTTGCCGTTCATGTAAAAATAAAGTGAACAGAAGGTGTACTAATGTGTATGTAGTCGTTTCGAGTCATTTCTGCGTTTGACTTAACTTATCGGTCTCGGTCGTTTGCATGGACAGTTATAAATTAGGGTTAATTTGTTGTTTTCGAAAATAGCGGAAAGATCTTGGAGCAAACACTCCGATCATCTACTTTGTTCTTCCAACTTCAACCGTGTCTCGAGCTTGGACTTCATAAGCGTAAGCGTAAGCGTGTTTTGATTCTTGTGCTCCGTTTTCGTTTCTGAGTGTTTGGTTGGACGCCTGCGCTTGCGGTTGTCCTTGCATCGCTTGTGAAAAACCGGCTTTACCGCCTCTCAACACTTGTATACTCTTCAACAACAGCCAAATTGATCTTGGTAGGGCGATGAGTTAACTCCAGTGTGTTGCGATATTACACGTCCATTATTCCATTAAAAGACCAGTGTTTAATTGTAAATCAGTATTTTTATAGCGATACATTGGAGCAACAAAAAAGTTCAAAAGATGAAGTTTGACCGTAGTGAAGAATTCTCGAATTTCTTTCTTCAAACAAGTATTACTTCTAAAATTCTGATTAATTTATAGCTTCTCTCTGTCGCAAACAATTCATAACACATTTTGCAACGAGAAATGAGAGAAATTCTAAGATAAAACAACAGGATAGCAGCATAAAAGAGGTGTGTATGCGAGAGGTTCTAAGAAAATTAAATTACAAATCAAAACAAACACCTTTGGTTAGTAGCGAAATACTTCCTCAAATACTTGAGAAAATAAAACCTGCTATCAAACCTCTCGAGGTTTGCGGGTTGTGCTGGTGTTAAACAGAGCGTCGATCTAAAACAAATTGCTGAAACAATAAAACTCTCAAGATTGTCAAAGCGATAAACAAAAGAGCCGAACATTTAATTGTCGAAGCAAAATTGGCTTACGCCCTTGAAAGATCACGTTTGTCTAACACTTACGTTAGCCAGAACAAAAGTTCCCTATCTACTAAGGCTTTACTCCACAAAAAATTGCCTAAGTTATGATCTTTTCACATGGCGCGATAACACGAAAATATATTTGACTGTAGAGGTTGTAACACTAGCGTTTACGAGAAGCGTATTGATGGTGACTTGGTACATTCATTTTGTTTTGTCTTGTACAGTTAATTGAAAACATGTTTGTCTTTTTTCTTTAAAGGCCCCTTAGGTTAGAACTACAATACAAAATAATTAAAACGGTAAACCGATCAAATCACACTTGCTTAAAGCCGATGCTAATCAATTCATTCGGGGGTGAAATTTAACAAACCAGCAATTTTGTCGCAATCACAGTTTTGATCACCTTTTTTTCTTCCTTATTAACCGTCACCCCGTGCAATTAGCCACAGTAGGGCGTACCCAAATATGGTTGGACACCAGCAGTTTCTTTACCGCCATAACAATTCAAACAAAGCAAAATTGCCCTCCCGTGACTTCTAAACAGGTGACCTAAATAAGTTATTAATGATCGTGACCAATCAAACAAATTATATCCCTGGAAGTAAAGCAAAATAAGCATTTTATCATACTTTTTCTAAACCAGTGTGAACTTCCTTTAACACCGAAACCACATGAAACCAAATTGGAAATTCTTCGCTTATTTTAATTTAGGTTGGCTCTAGATTTTGATATTTTAAAGGCAAAATGTTTTGTCTGTTAAATGTTTTATTTGCCACGTTATTTACAATATTACAAAAGAATATTTAATAACTTACGTAAGGTTAGCTTTCGTATTTGCAAGGCCAGTGTGGTCTAACCAAGGGCTTAGTTTGGTCTTTCGTGCCTCGCGGAAGACTATGGCCAAGTTACGACTAAATCGCTCCTTTCTATTAGTGTTTCTATTTGTATCAAGTTTTCTCGTGGTACACGGTAAACCACTGGCTCAGGATAATGAAGAGAAAGAGCGGTTAAAAAGAGACGAACCCGAAGGAGATTCGTCGCCTGAGTCTTCAGCGGACGGGCAGACGGAGAAGGAGCAAGACAAAGCAGCGGGAGATCAACAAAGCGAGTCTGAAGACAAAGAGGAATCGCAACAAGAAGAAGAAAAAAATAACGATGAAAATTCTGTTGAGGAAACCACCGAAGATAATTCAAATGAGGTGGCAGATGAAGCGGAAGAAAGGCAGAAAGACAGCAAACAAAAAGGTTCTAAAAGATGGTTTCATCACGGAAACGGTGGGTTTGGCGGTTGGGGTTATCCCGGTTGGGGTTATCCCGGTTGGGGTGGACTTCATGGACTAGGATTAGGAGGTTTCTATCCGAGCGCTGCACCAGGATATTGGCCTGGTTATGGCCTTGGTGCTGGATATGGTCTAGGCGGCGGTCTTGGCTGGCCTGGCTATTGGTATAAGTCTAAGGTACCAAAAGGCCCACAGAATCAAGGTTCGTCTAAGAAATTTGGAGTGGAACACCCTTGGGGGTATGGTCTTGGGGGTTTTGGCCCTTGGGGTGCGTCCTATGGACTTGCAGCACCGTACGGTTATGGTTTGGGCGCGTTCCCCGGATATGGATTTTTCCCCAACCCGGCTTTGTATGGCGGGGCCCTGTTCCGTTCCGGTGTTCCAAAAAGCAAAAAGAGCGGTGCAAACAGAAGAGAAAATGTAGCAAAGAGGTTTCATGGTTATGGTCTTTATAGTCCGTTTGCTGTGCCAGCCGGGTTTGGATATCCCGGGTGGGCTAATTACGGACATCCTGGGCTCGGTGTCGGTGTTCCCGCGTTTGGTAGCTACAGCCCTTACCTAGGCTATGGTCCGTACGGTAGCTGTTTCTACAAGTCCAAGGTTCCTAAAGGCCAGAGGAGGAAGCGCGATACACCTGGGAAGGCGAACAAGAAATGCTGCGGTGTTTGCGGTGGCTTTGGAGGCTGCGGCGGGTTCGGTGGACATTATGGTTTGCTCGGCGGTTATGGTGGATTACTTGGGGGATGGGGTGGTTATGGGGGATTATTGCATGGGTTAGGATATGGAGGGTTTGGCCACGGTGGGTGGGGTTGGGGTGGATTAGGTAATCCTGTTCATGGCTGGGGTTATGGAGGATTCGGTGGTTGGGGACCAGGGTATGGATGTGGTGGGTGCGGTTGCGGATGTGGATTCTACAAATCCAAGATTTCTGACAACGACAAAGCGAAGCAATCGGAGACGAAACCAAAAAGAGAAACTGGTGAAGAAACACCAGAAGAGGACAAACCCGAAGAACAATCTGAAGAAAATACAGAATCAAAGGACGATAAGAAAGGTAAAGGTGACTGTGGCTGTGCACCACCATCTTCAGACAACTCTGATAAAAACAAGGCTGAAAGGAGAAGCTGCTGCGGGGGCCAAGGCTACCTGGGGCTGCCTTTCTATGGAGGATTCGGATATGGATTAGGAGGATACGGGGGATACGGAGGATTGGGAGGATACGGACTAGCACCCTATGGCTATGGCTATCCTTTCTTTGGAGGATGGGGATATGGCGGATGTGGCGGATTTGGCGGATGTGGCTCTCCATGTGGGCACGCTCTTGAGGTAAACACAATAAATAAAACGTAATCTAGTCGAATTTCTTCGATGTTTTTATTTTCATTTTTTGCTATTTTTTTGTGATTATACAAAAATCTAATTTAACCAATAAAAAACGCAAATTACATAATAAAACATTTATCAGTTGAAGGAGAAAAAATGTCACTGAATTGTAAAGAAGCACGATTTTTTCCGAGATTTTTTGGAGAAGGAGCTTTTGCTGGGATCTTTTATAAAACGTAAAAAAAGGAAAACACGTTTGATCAGTCATTCGAGTAACTTAATATTCATAAAATCAAGATGATGGCATCAATATTTTTTTAATGCATATCCTATTTATAAAAAACGGTATATGGCACATGACTTTCGTGAACACATTTAGACTGGGAATTTATTGACAAGACTAACTGTAGCCTCGTGCAAATGAAAACACCTGCATGAAAACATGTCGCCTAAAGAATAACTGCGACGATGTTTATCAGCACACTTCATTGCTTTTTTGTCCCTGTGCTGACTGCCTTGTGAATAGCTTTATGTCGTGGTATAGATGCTTTAATTCGTTTATGAAATCCGTTAGGCGGATACAACCTGTTTTAGGAGGAAAGCCGACTAATAAATGAGAACAAACCAGTTGTCAGATAAAATAAATGACTTGCAGGGTAGGTTTATCTTGCATTGGGTCAGACTGAGTCACGCTATTGTCAAAATATTTCATCACGCTCTTCGTCATGCACGCTTAAACAGGGTGGTTGACCGATGAAATGGCAAGTCATGTGTTTATTTATATTATCATAGCAAACACGTTAAAGGTACGATAAATCACCAACTTCAAACAATTACACCACTTGGGTTTTTATCTTATGTGGCCGTAATATATTTTGCACCCCGAGGAGAGAGAGAACAACGGCGGGGTCTAATGCCCCTGTAGCTTTTCTTGTTATTTTGCAAATACCCTCTACTGGTACAACCCGCAAATCCCCGCAAAATTGTAGACAAAATAAACTCGTTTTTTTTCTTTTTTAGTCCTGTTTTTCCTTTCAAACACACACCAAAACCTTGATTCAAGTGGTTCTAACTTGAGTCTGATTATTAAAATCAAAATCGCGAACATTTGAATGAAAGCTACTCAACAGTATTTTCGTATGGTGCTGTTTATTATGCTGTGCAAGGTAATTCTAACTTTTGAGTCTGAGGATGAAATCCTAAGGTGTAAAGATTCTAATGAAAGCAGAATAGTCGTGCTTTCCTCCCGCACCTTTTTGAGACAAAAGTTGTCGTGTCAGTGTTAAATAATTTTTTCGTGTTGCGCGCACTGTGTGGCATTTAATATGGTTTTTCTCGTTTATGTTTTGCTAATGTCGCCGTATGCTCCTTCTCGTCGTGAGCATTTATGTATAGTAATATAACAACCTGTACCGTAAACAAGTACAAAAGCTTCAAACAGTCGTAGGGCCGCGCGCTTTGCTTAAGATTAATCACGAATTACATCTCATCATAAAAACTCAAGAGTAGGCGCTCTTAATATTTGCTCGGTTATTATTTAAGTCAATAGAGACCTTTAGGTCCAAGTTTACCGGGAACCTCTTGTTCGAGTTTGAGGTTAGCCGTTTGTCGTTTGAAAGTTTGTTGATTTAGATTCGAGTAAATTAAGATATTATTTTCAGTTGGAAATAAATACCCTGTCAATGCATCGTAAGTCGTCAAAATTACACCAAATTCGAAAAAAGTATCCATGCGCAACTCTCTAAAGAGATAAAACATCGCGAAACACCCATTCAACTTGGCCGCCGCCATATTGGATTTCCACTGAGGATCAATGCTTTTCTTCAAACGACAACAAACGGCTCGAAAATTGCTTATTCGCCTAAAGGTTATAACCAATTTGTAGAAAAAGGATTACTTCATTGAATTTCAGCATTTGTGAGTGGCACAACACAAAATTCGGGCCAAAAAAACTTGCGGTAAATGCGCACGTAAAAACGCACGTTGAAAACCGCAAACGTGACGTCTGGGACTGGTTATATGACCCTCTGCGGTTCTCCTGTAAAAATATGCCAGTAAGAATGAAATAGCTCCATGCTTAAGTTTAAGGCAAATATTCCACAAAAAAGTTTAATGCTTTTTACAAGCATTCCAGTCCAGAGAAAAAGTGCTGATAACATACTACGGTTTAGAGCTCAACTCCCTATTGGTAATCAATGGTTTATACCTAGTTACCAGCACTAGAGGTAGTCAAACCAATAACAAATGGTCTTCCAAGACAAATGCTTGTGCCTGAACCTTCAGTTTCTGACCAAATTAACCCTCGGACGTACAAGCAGAGTCACACCCCCTTCATGGTATGGGGGGGGTTGATGGCACCCTCCTTGGGTTTTCGTTATGTTATTTCGAAAAGATTTCACCTTTAGTAGAAAGCGTGTGATGTGCTCTACAAGATGAGGTACATATTATGGGTTGTTACGCTGCTGGGGGCCTGTGACGTCATACAAGATGGCCGCCATTTTGGGCGCCATCTTGGATTTTACCGAAAAATAGAAATTGTCGAAAAACGTTAAAGATTGGAAATTTTTAATGCTGGACTGTAGAATATGACAAAATTAAACATTTTGCTAATTTGGTTGACATTTTTTTGACTAAAAAGGGTAAAAACATGCATTTTTCTTCAAAAAGGCTTGACCACCTACGACTTATGATGTCATATCTCGTAACCATAGCAACCGATTCTCACCAAACTTGGGTCAAAATGTGTCTTAGGGATATGCGCACAGCTACTGAAAACGGCAGGTCTAGATAAAAATTCGCCTTGGAAAAATTAAAGAAAAACCTTATGGGGGGGTGGCATCCACCCCCCTGTACGCCCGAGGGTTAATGCGTGGTAAGAGTTGCGAACTGAGTAATAATAAAAGGTTGAAAGTGTTGCTTCATCGACTTTTTTCTGTAATCTGCTATTAAAAGGTTCCCCACACACTGTCTTCTCATGGCCTGATTTTTTTTCAATTCTTTTAAAACAGGTCTTTGAGCCTTGTGGCTGTGGATACACCACAATGGCTGGTCCTTGCGGATATGCTTCCTGCTGTGGAAAGTCAAAGATTTCTAAAGGTGATAACGATGCATCCAAGGATAAGAGAAGCACTGATGAGAACAAGAAGCAGGAGACTAAACGGTGCGGATGTGGTGGCTGTGGAATTGGATTTGGCGGTTGCGGCGGATGCGGCGGATGCGGCGGATGCGGCGGATGCGGCGGATGCGGCGGATGCGGCGGATGCGGTGGATGCGGTGGTTGCGGCGGTTGTGGTGGTTGCGGTTGCGGTGGTCACGGAGGGTGGTACGGTCATGGTGGATGGGGTGGTCACGGAGACTGGTATGGTGACATAGGACACGGTGACTGGTTTGGTGACCTGCACCATGGTTGCGGAGGTTGTGGTGGATGCGGGGGATGTGGATACGGAGGATGCGGTGGCGATTGCGGCATTGCTAGTTTAGGATTCGGACATGGAGCATGGGGAGGACATGGCTATGGAGGATGCGGGCGTGGAGGTTGCGGTGGTTGCGGAGGTTGTGGCTGTGGGGGATGTGGTTGTGGTGGCGGATTTTTCAGATCCAAGCTGGCCAAAAACGATAAAAGTCAATCACAACAGTCCGACAAGCAAGCTAAAGACAGCCCTGAGCCTGCCCAAGATGACAAATCAACAGCCGAAGGTAGTAAAAAGGAAGAGAAAGCAAGTAAACGGTGTGGATTTTGGGGAGGTTGCGGAGGATGTGGATGTGGAGGATTTGGAGATTTAGGTTTTGGAATCGGTGACTGGAACTGGGGTGGATGTGGTGGTCCATACGGGGGCTGGGGTGGCTATGGCGGATATGGACCCTTTGGAGGCTTCGGAGGTTATGGTTATGGTGGTTGTGGAGGCTGTCCTGGTTTTGGGGGTTTTGGATTGGGCTACAATGCAGGACCAGCTATTAGTGGGCCCTGGACATACTTCAATGAAGGATGCTGCAAATCTAATGTGGGTTCTCAAGAAACTGGTGCTTCAGATAGTGGCACTGATGGGAAATCTCCAGCAAAGGAGGCTGCACCATTATCTGTGAAACCTGCCCCTGTCACTGCTGCCGCTTCTCCTGCTGCTGCTGCCGCACCGGCTGCTGCTGCTGCTGCTGCTTCAGCGGCTAAAGGAAAGGCGTCTAAGCGCTGCGGAATCGGCTGTGGAGGTTGTGGAGGCTGTGGAGGCTGTGGAGGTTGCGGGTGTGGTTGTGGATTCCCTGGTCTCGGATATGGAGGATACCTTGGTGGGTGGGGTCATGGTGGCTTCGGGCTCCTTGGACATGGACTCGGGGGTTTCCCTGGTTATGGCCTAGGGTGGGGATATCCGGGTTATGGCTACGGCTATGGATACCCATTCGGGTTTGCCCGAACAAACGTTCCTCAGAAGAGTAAAGATGTTAAACCAAACACCCGCGGAGAGATTCCTGTAGCAGAAGATAATTTACAACGCAAGAAGCAAACTATTCACCTTGGATATGGATATGCCAGTGGCGACAACTACCGTCTCGGATACGGATTTGGTGGAATGGGCGGTTAGTCGTAAACAAGTTCCTGCATAAAGCGATTTAAAAAGCAAACAAAACTAGCAGAGCCGGTGACGTTGCTTTAGAGATAACACATGATAAACTTGCATTGCATAAAAATCAAAACTTAGCCTTATTTTTTTCTTTTTTTATAATCGATATTTTATTTGTACTTATCTTTTTTCACATTTCTTTCTTTATTTGTTTGTTTATTTAGGCTTATCTAGTTATCATGGAGTAGGTGGCGTAACTGGAACGTCCGTCTATCGTTCAAATATTCCAAAGGGAAACCAAAAAGGCTTTAAAAGGTGGGGATGGGGACATGGCGGATACGGAGGACACGGATATGGTCACGGAGGCTTTGGCCATGGGCATGGAGGTTGGGGATACGCCGCACCTTATGGTCACCCCATTACGCATCCCGGATTCACGAGTATTGGATTTCCGGGCCATGCTTTGGCAAGTTTTGATGTTAAAAACAACATTGCTCAGAAACGAGGAAAGCAAAAGCGACAAGTCGTGGCGCCGTTCGGTGCAGTAGGAGCTCTGCCCGCCGCTTTCCCAGCCGCGTTACCTTCTGCCGTCGCTCCGCTTGCTCTTCCCGCTTCCTACCACGCTCCATTGTTTACACCTGTCGCTCACCCAGTTTCTGCTGTCCCATCATACACCTCTGTGCCGGCAGCTGGCGTTGCTTTGCCTGCTACACTTCCCGTAGTACCCGGACGTACGTAGTTCCTATTTGTTGTACGTGTTAATTTAAAGTGGACGCATTTTTCTCTGACTGTAACATTTTGCAATGAATTAAACTCGGGAACAGTTTGATGTCAAAAACTGAAAAGATTTTTTTTCATTTCATATTACACTCAAAAATCATACTATTATCCTTTTACAATGCGTTCAATATAGAAACTTTTGACAGGCAAAAGAAGCAAGCGTTTGACTGGTGCATGAAATTCGAAGCTTCCTTTGACCAGAGAATGTAGACTGTGTATCGGTCCTCCCATAAACTTTGTTTTAAACCATAAATGTATGTAATATTATTTTAACTTTTGAGCCTGCGGATGAAATCCTCAAGATTGACCATTCATATGAAAGCTACTGAGCAGTACACAACTCCTTGATTCATTGATAAAGAGTCAATTATCGTCTGTATATTGTCTTATTTTGAACTGGTTTTGTTTTCCTTTTTAGTGCATTTGGGCGGTCCAGCCTTTGGTGCACTAGCCCTTGGCCGTTCAAACATGCCGCAGGGTCAGCCCTTTGGACCTTTCGGCAACATAAAGAGATCAGAAATGCCAAAAGAGTAAACCAAGAAACAATTCTTTAAAGGTATGAATGAATTTTATATACCTTTATCTTTTCCATCCATCGAAATCGAATTTATTGAAAAGGTGCAGTTAATTGGAGACCACTGAACTACAAGAGTTTTTCAAGTAGTATATACCTTATTCTACATCACAAAGTAACATGGTCTTTTTTCACGTTCGTGGTCCTTGTCTTGTTTAATCTTATCTAGTTTTGACTTTTCTTGTTCCTTTATGGTTTGATCAAAAGTAAATACTGTTTATTAAACAAAATGGGTGTGTAATAGATTGATATGAACCGTTTAAATAGAGTTCGTTCTCAGACAGATTGCAGATTATTAGGGCATTGATTTAATGCTTTACCTGCTTAAGTATACGCTTGACGACTTGAGCCTAGAAAGGAAACTCGACTCTAAGAAGGCAGTTTTGAAAACAATATTAAACATTTAAAGTGTTCTTAATGTTGTCAAAATGTGTTCCCCGAGACAGAACTTTGAATGTGCTCTCTACATAAATAATTCGTAGAAAATACTGGAACAAGATTTGCGATTGATTTTGACCATAACCCGTAAAGAAATAAACCTTTGTTTAGTTCAAATTCTATATTACAAGCGTAAAAAGAGAACAGACGCATGTACTATATTATGATAAAACACTCCTGGCATTTTATAACACTTACTCAATGTAGACAGCTTGTGTTTTCTCAATGTGTCTCGTGTTTGCAAATGGATTTTGCTTTCTTTGTTTGCTTGTGAAATAATACAGCGGGCCTCCGCTATTTCGGACACGCAAGGGAAATCAAAAATTGTTCAAGATGACGGAGGTTCGAGATAGCCTATAGTAAATAACTGAGCAACATCGACGAGATTCAGTTCGAGATATCCCGAGCTTCGAGATAGCAGGGATTCGAGATATCCTGGGCTTCGAGATAGGGGGTATCTACCGTACTTATCGGACTGTTCTGACTAACCTTCATATGTACTTTATCATTGTAGATCATCAAACAAAAATGTCATCTTAGAAGAAATTAAGAAATCAAGCGAGAAGAAAACGTGGATTATTTACATTTTGTATCGTTATAAGAAGCAAAGCTTTGTGTAGGTGCTATTTGATGTTTTATAACCATCTACAAAATGGCTCCTCTACGCGATCCATACGCAAACAACGAAATATTCACCAAAGTTATTTTCAATTTGAAAGTATAAAAAAATAAAATGACGCCTTTGATTTACAACTTGTACTTGCATTTTGTACTTTGTCACTCTTTCAGCTCTTCCTTCCTCTCAGCTGTTCTTTTCCGACCCATATATAGCGCCACACTACGTGGAAACATTGTCCAGGGGTTATGTTGCAGAGACATGTCACAGAGACATGTCGTAGCGACAAAAATCGTGTTCTGTACTCACAAAGGGACACCACATTCATATATTCTTTCCTTGCGTCATGTTCCTTGAGGTTCAACAGGTTAGACTTCGTGATTAAAATGTAACAACGTTCTCTCGTTTAAATAAATTAAAAAATCATATGCTTTCGGCTACTTATCTGCACTTTTTGACAAATGATGGAAATGGCGCGAATAAAGGAACAAACCATTAAAAATGTGCAAAATAAAAAACAATAAACATGTGGAATGTATAATAAAAAGACAGAAATGATCGCTAATTAAGAGATTAACTTCTCGGCATCTTGGGCAGACGTGCCGACCTTTTCAGCAATTTGACTTTATGTATTCACCCTTGTAGTCTCCAGGGGCGAGTTACAGAAAACTTAACGTCCGGCGTAACTGCTAACGTAAGACGTTAAAATATTGACTTTGACTGGAGTGAACGTCTGACGTTAGTAGCTACGCCGGACGTTAAGTTTTTTTGCAACTCACCCCTGTTCTATATGAAGTTGTAAAGGTGTACTTCTTCCATGAAGTCTACCACGCTCTTTGCCGCCATCAGGCACAGTGCATTCTCGTATATTTAACATCGCAAGCATCGCTACGATCGCTGAAGAGTGGTTTCCATATATCGTAATGATATCCACTGGGTCGCTGCGATCGCTATTATCGCTGAGCTTTTTATTTTCAGCGATCGCAGCGATCGTAGCGATCACATGGAAACCAGGTTTAAGGGAGTTATTGTCCGCTTCGTTGGCTATGGCAGTGCAGTGTGCCATGACTCTGCCTTTTTCGCACGCGGTAGTCGTCTTTGTCAATCACTCGTGCATTTTAAAAGTCCACAATTGAATAATTGTTAGATCAAGCATGTTTGGCAATATTTGCGCCCCTGTTGCAGTTCTTAACGTTCCTGGCGTGGTCTTTGTTTTGAGTTAGAAAGCATCTACCGGTTTCTCTGATAATAATTAGCACAAGGGATCCTGACGGTCTGAATTTGGGTGGGGAAAAGTCCTGAGGGGTTTAGTGACTACACGGATTCCGTTTTTTTTTAGGAGTGATCGCGCGAGTGGTTCAGTAAGGCCTTTGATGTTAGGAAGACAGTACAGGCGAAACCAGAACATGAGTTTGATGGAACGGCGCAGGCTAAGAACATGAGCACTAACGCTTCCGGTGACGGAATTGTTTCTGGGAGTGTTTTTCCTTTAAAATATTGACTTGTCGGTGACTTGTGTAAAATACGCTCTTGTGATTTTTGCTGGGAGTGCTTTATCCTTTAAAATATTTTAAATGATGGATGAAGGATAAGCATCGGTGACACGTTTAAATTCAAGTTTCAATTTCATTCGTGTATTTAATTAATTGAGATAAATGTCTGACTTGTGCGATGGCGTGTCGTAGCGACCGAATGACAGCGAAATTTGTGATTGAAAAGTTTAGAGCATTAGCACTTTCGAGAGGCTTTCTCATGCCACATTTTCTTGATATGCAGTTGCTGGTCAACATGTTGCGATTTTGTCTTTCCTACATTTAGTTGCTACACAAGATGTGATAGATCTATTTATATGAGTTAACTGCAAGGTCAGGTCTTGAGTAGTTGACATCTAACGATGAATACCTTAATATTCTTACAACTTTTTTTGTCTTATTTTTATATTGAGTGCAATTGGCTGCTCTGATTTTACGTCCATGGAGATTGCTCGATCGGGCGCTATAATAGCTCCATACGCGTTGACTACAAAGTCATATTTAGAGTTGTTTTCCGTGACATATTTTCAGAGGCAACTACTGTATATATCAGCTCGCTGGAAGGCCATTGCAGCACGGTATAATATGCGAAAAGTCCGATAAACGCGCCAGCCAAACGCTAGAAACTGCAAGACAAAACACAAGCGCGCAATTTTAGGTGACACTGGCTGACTTTAAAGGGTGGGTTTTTTTAAGTGCAATCTTCGATTTTTCATGGTAGTCGAGCCCGCAGCATCAAAAAAAGTGGCTCCTCTTGCAAATTGGCGGGAAAAAAGGCGCGCTTTTCAGTTTTTGTCAATTTTTTCAATTTATTTCTTTGAGTTATTCCACATTATTATTCAACAAATTTTCATTATGCCCATATATGGTTATAATGGCTCGCTTCAATATCTGTCATCTGTACATGACAGATATCCTGCGATATACGTAGCTGACCATATTTGGAAGTGCACTCCAGATCTGTTCAGGCGGCCATTTTGAAAAGCGAGGAAGTTTTAGCAGTGTTTTCCCGAAAATAGTTTCAACACGCTGAAAGAAATTTTCCAAGATTTAACGGCTCTCAAAATGTCAACAAATACTTGCTTCAGCTTACAAGGATATCCAGAGGTTGATTTGAAATTTTCGTAGGGAGAACTCAACCGAGAAAATGCTTTTGCTGGCGAAGAAGAAACTTCAAATTCACTTGCTCACGGAAAGTATTCAAGTCAAAAAGGCTTTAATTCAGAGGAAGAGGACCTATTCTTGGTAAGGTAGCAATATTTTTTTCATTATTCCTAGTCATTACCATACATGAGTTTGTAAGTGAGTCTTTTTAAGTGAGCAATAGTAAACTTCGATTTCTTGAAATTTTGCTTCAGTGTTTATTGTGTTAAACATAATAAACACGTTTTTACGAAATATCATAGAACCATTAGATAGTTTTTCTCGTTCTGAAAATGTTAGTCGATGAGAATTTGTTAAATAATAAAACAATTATTCTACTCAATCTTGCGGAATATCCCCTGATTTAGCCAACTCGGCCTACGGCCTCGTCGGCTAAGCATCAGGTGATATTCCGCGCGATTTCGCAGGATAATTGTTATTATTAAAAACTGGACTAGGTATATTGGGTTTCTAGAATTTTGATTGGCTGAACGCAGCCAGGCTATCAGCTCATATACCTCCTGTGACCAAATATGGTCAATGAACACTCAACAACAAACTGAACTGAAAATGTTTTCCTCGCGAGCAACACCCGACAAGAAAAACGGACGAAAAAAATCACTTGGTAGCGAATTTAATTGAGCAGAACTTCCAACAGCGTCACTAAGATGCAAACCAAAATTGTTCCGTAGTTCCTGATCTCTTAAGACAACAAGAAACTGTGCAGAAATTTAAGCATTAAGCGTTGCCTACAATTTATTTCTTTCATCAATCGTCACGTCGATCATTAACATTGAACAAACGGTAGGTTTTATCAGGAAAGCTTTCCTCTTCAAAATAACAAGACAAGACATAAAATGAAAGACAGTGAAATGGGGCAGAAGCATTTAATAAAAACTATCACACATTCATGGTGAGTCGGTGTGAAAATCATGAGGCAATCTAAAGAAGTAAGCTTACTAAACATACTACCAAGAAGGAAGGAAGGAAGGAAGGGCAAAATTGTTTTCGGCTATAACACGCAAAATTGACCCTGGTTTACCTGCACCCGTTGTATTTCTGTGTTCCAACCGGTCCAAATGTTCAGATAGTAAACGGAGTTAAATCGCTTTTGTTGTTTGAGTGTTGTTTTTAAGCTTACCATTCCGTCCTCAACTTCTAAACCGAGAAAAACTGCGTTTTGTGCTTTGCGTTTAACAAACTATGATGGTGAATTCTGCTGTTCCTCGCTACAGTAATCTTGCTTCTGAGCTGCATAGAAATTACCTCTTCCAGTTCAAATTAGTTCTGTTTTCAGTTCGATCAAACACACACAATGATGTCCTCGTTGTGCGAACAGATCACAAACTTGTCCCGTTTCAACTCCAGCAGCGAATATGGTGAAATCGTACAGCTTCAGTCCGCTTTGAACGATGATTACCACATTGTTTCAGGAAAAATCAAACACCTACCATATTTCAGAGCTAATAATAAGAAGATTTTTTTTCAAAACTTGTGCCACTTCGTTCACGTTCGAGCAGTTTCATTGATTCATTCAGCTTTGCAATGAAACGCTGCAACACTTCGCAAGGTTTTGGCGCCTTTTTCGCTCAGTCATGTGATCGATTCTTGTTCCTTTTTTATCTCTTTTATCTCTTTTCTCGTTTTTTCCCTTTCTTTCTTGATTTTTTTAAAGTGGTTAAGTTTTTAATAAAGCAATTATTCTACTCGGGCTTGCAGGATATCAAATGATTATAACCAACTCGGCGCTACGCGCATCGTCGGTTATCTGTCATTCGATATCCAGCATGCCCTCGTAGAATAATTGTTAAATATAAATATATTACATTTCGCATAATTATGCCATTTCGCAACTCCTGTCACATGCCGTTTCGCAATCTCATGCCGCCTTTTACCCTCACTGGCAAATAATCCATATATTTACTCAGAAAAAAGTTATTAACACAAACTTTTCAACGTCTGTAGCTTTCCGCTTTCCTATTTTAAAAAAAATAAGCCGTTAATTATTTGTTATTTTGTTTCCCGTAATCTAAGCATCCCAGAGGGTTTTCCGTTTCGCGTGGTCTGTAGAGCTAAAATCTGATTGAATATTCAAATGTGGCACTCATACCGCGTTGGACTACAACGAAACTTCTTCAGGTCAACCTAAAATTTAGGACAACAACAAAGAAATGCCTCCAAAAAATGTTGACATGCAAGGATTATTCGGGAAACCCGATCTCACGATCTCATAATTGTAAGGAGGGAGGCTGATATCTCCTTATCTCTCTTCACAGATATCTCCTTAATGGAGATTCAGCCATTGTAGATTCAGCCTTCTAATGTAATGCGTTGTAGATTCAGCCTTCTAATGTAACGCGTTGTAGATTCAGCCTTCTAATGTAACGCGTCGTTTATGAGACGAATGGAACCATCCTATCCCCGGCTAATCCTGTGTGCCTACCTTTTTTTTCTTCCCCTTTTTTAAGATTCACAGTGGGAAACACCTTTGCACAATTACTTATTTAATCTTTATATATGTCAAAAAATAGTACTAGAAGACGCTCCAATGTAGTTATTTTATTATTTTTGCCATGTGCGAGATGTGAATTAATAACTTTGTACTGAGGGATCTCATTTAAACATGCGCAATTTAAATCAACTGCGTGAGTGTCTGAAATTTCTCTGACGACAGTTTAGCTTGCTGCTCTTCCAATACAACTTTCGATCACAGAAACTTGTTCTCTGGAATTTAGTGGAATTAAAACAAACATTCCCTGGAATCTTCAGCCATTTTGCTGGGAAAAATAGAACAGTTTGACATGTACAATGGTTCCGTTTGAGCAGCTTGATCGCCGATTCTTGACGAAACAAAGAAGCTCGTGTGTGTTGAAGAATTGCACAATACGGAAAAATTGTGAAAGCTAACTAAGCTACGTCGACATTACCGAGACAAGAGGACTAACACGAGCTTCCGCCCCCCCCCCCCGGGGGGGCACTAGGCAAAATTTTATACGGGGAGACTCCGCTCCGATATCCAACCCCTTACCTTTTTATATACCATTTTGGACAGAAAAGGTACTCCTTTCGTATACCTTTCATTGAAAAATGGTACCCCTTTCACATACCTACTTAAGAACACTGCATCCCTTTTCTAAACCCTTGGAATGCAGTTATGAACGATATTAGGGGAGAACAGTATTACCGGAAGAGATGTTAACCAAAAAAACAATATTATTATCTACTCGAAATTTAAAGGCCCTTTTAGATACCTAAATGACAGATTTCCCTACCCCTTCAAATACTTCAGCCCGTGAAATCCCTAGCCTTTTATATACCTGAAGCCTAAAAAAGGTACCCCTTTCGGGTGGAGCCTCCCCGTATAGGCCATTATAGGGGGTACCCCCCCCCGGGGCTTCCGCCAACAAGAGAAAGGCACCATTACTGCGACCAGGTCGACAATTCTTGGGGTTATCTTCCTTTTCAGCCTTAATCGGGAACCATGGGCGATATGTAACCATGTTCCACTAGTTCTAATTAGAACTGTTGAACTGTAGTGTTGAACATTCAAAACCTGTACTGGCGAACGCTAGCATGCTCTCAATTAAGGTACAGAACAATTTGTTTAAATTTGCACTTTGTGTTGGATGTTCGAAGCAAAAAGGGACGGGTCGACAGAAATTCAGACAGTTTTAATTAATTTTTTTGCGTATGGTGCTAGCTATAAGAATTTTTACGAAGGTGTTGCGATGTTTGGAAACTAGTTTAGTTTAGGTTTTCAGCTTTTAACACGATTTTACTGAAGCTGAACCCAATAGAGAAGACAAGATAAAAATAAACAAAGAAATATTGTTCGTTACGAATAACGAGTCCTCCTCCCGCATGAAACGTTACCAAGTGACATTTTATGATTGCCCGGCTAGAGTATTTCTGTTATAATTGTCCTTTTTTTACTTCAGTAATCTAGATAATATCCTAAGTAAACACCCAAGTGCGAAAGACCACACAGTCGTGATGATTGCCAATCCCAGGTTGGGAGCTCATTCGCGCAGGCATTACACTCAATCATTGCACACAACCATCACACGCAATGTGTGCACTTTAGCAGACGTCAACTGAGTTGACTTAAGGGTAGCCTGCGAGCAGGCTCACTTAGCGTGCTATTCACGCGAGCATCTTGGCTGCGGAACGGCGATTTGAGAGTCGGCGAGTTTGTTTTCTGTTTGTTTGTTTGTTTGTTTGTTTGTTTGTTTGCTTAGGTGGTTCGTTTGTTCTTTGTTTGTGTGGCCTCCTTGTCTAGCTTTTAATTTGGCATTTGTTTGCTTGTTGTTAGAATGATGCTGACATTAGCAGCAACGACCACGACCAAATATCCATGACGAGAAGTTGCTGTATTGCACGAGTGCAAAGTGCACGTAAACGCCTGTTTTCATGTCCACCAGAGGACTCTTGTCAGTCGTGTGACATTTCATGGCATCAAAACATTCCCGCCAAAAACGGAACGAGCAAGAAAAGATCGGAACACTTGGTACCAGGACTGCTTGAAACAGACACGAATCGACATAAAACGTTAACACCCGGATGAGCCTTGTGTGTGCTCAGAACAAACTCAGAGAATATCATTGAATGAGCGCAAAAAATGCTCCCTGTTCTGCACTTAAAGTATAAGGTAACTGATTGACTAACCATGGTATTTTTTTCTCAGCTTGGTTTCTTCCAGGGTTGTTGATTTTAAAGAATTCCAGGGTCCAAAGTTAACCAAGGCTTTTTGTTGATTTAAAATTATTTCTTACTGCTATTTTTTTTAATACTATATACATTTTTATACACAATTGTATTTGCGAGTGAGATTAGCCAAAACAGACGAGGTAAGATAAAAAACAGTTTACAGAAATCCTCATTAAGGTATCAGAAAGCGGAAAAATTGCCATTTTTCATAATTTGACCTTTTTTAAATAGTCAGATAAATCTCCATACGATCTCTCATTTAAAAAAACTGCATTAAAAATGTTATATCTGCCGATAGTAATTGCGCGTAAAAGATTTTTGGCATGTTAATTACTTAATTGAGCGTTGACAGGTTCTGTCATATGGAAAATTAGCGGGGCAAGAAGTCACGTGACATCAAAGCACACGTGCGAAGTTGACACGCGATCGATGCGCTTTGGTGATGCCTGGCAAAAGAAGGAGATCTTGCCCGTTTTCTTCGTCAAAACGGAGTCGAAAGAAAGCTAAGAAAAGTTTCAACCAAGAATGTGCAGCCATTTCAGCTGCAAGCGACAGAGGGTCGTATTACAACCAGCAGGAATGGCTCGAAGAAGTGGAAGACCATGTAAACAATAGAGAAGTGAGCGAGCAGACTGTCGACCAGATGAGCGCGAGCCGCGCAAAAATACAGCTAAATGAATCCGTGGAGGTTTTCCGCGTTTTATCTTGTCTTCCACGCTGATTTCCAGTGAAGAAGCAAAATGACTCCCATCGTAACTAAAAGAAAGTAAATCATTATTAGGGACTGAATAAAAGTAGCCGCCAGCACGTGGCACGGTTTGCAATCCGCCGGACCTTCATTTTTTAGAACAATATAAGCAAAGGACCGCAAACGAAAATGCTGCACGTGTACGTAGGATCTAGTAAACCAGACCTAATCAGCCAAAGAAATACTCAAATGACATGTTGACTAGTCTTTCGTAGAATAAAAGAATCATCGGTGAAAAATCTTTTCTTCCTTACCCAGCTAATGTCATTTCTTCTAGTATCTTTTCCTTTGCATCGACATTGGAAGTCAAACTCTCGATGACGGCGCCCGCTCGCTCATCTGCCGCGTTTGTTTTTGTTCGCTTGGACGTTCTCGGCGACTTTCTGCGGGCCTTGGGCATCGTTAATTAACCTGGTCAGAATTTCGAAGATTAGTCACGATTGTACGTTAACTCCTACGTCGAAATTTGAACGCCGTTATGGTAAACCAAACGATAATTTTGCGTTTACTAACCTGAGAGTTGTGGCTTCACACGTGCAGAAAGCGGTGTATTCAGGAGAATTATTTGCCGCCTTCGCGGCAGTTTGTGCCTGTTCCATGTTAACTGTCATAGTCCCATTGTTAGAGAAAATTGATTCCTCTGCGGTGTCTCCTGAGGTGTTATAATCCCGAGTATAATCTCATTACTCTTGGACGCAGCCGAAATTATATTTTCCCTGTTTTTCGAAAGTAAAAAATAGGCGAGTTGAACGTGCATTTTGAATTCCAAGTCAGCAGCCCCTAGACCAAATTGGCTGAAATTTGGAGAGACTGTTGTCAGATAATTTTCCCACAACACCGTGTCGGCGAATTCTTTTTATCCCTCTCATTAAAAAGTTATAACTTTTTTCCGCAGGCAGTTCTATTTTTTTCTCTTTTCTAACCTTATCTTGTAGTAAAAAAATAACAAACGCACGTTTCAAAAATCTGAGACACAGTTTTGGAGGTCAATGTGTGAAGAAACGAATGCCATGTTAATCGTTTTCTCCCGGCTAATTTTAGCGGGCGTATAACTTGATTTATGCAGACATGCAGTTTTGTAGACATATTCACATTTTTGAAACACGGTGAATTTTAACCGTTTAAAATATAATTTTTTATAATCTGTAATTATTAAGCTTTCAAAAAATGTATGGTTTATAGGGGTTTTTGTTAAAATAACAAGAGCTAAAGCGGACCGCGCGCGGACAGTAAAGTGGGTTATACTGATACCTAACTAAATGAACTAAATTAAGACTTAAAATTAAAGCTAAAATAAATATACTAATAAAATCTAAATGAAAACTTAATTTTTGTTAATATCAGTGTTGTAGCTTTTCAATTTGGGTTCACGTAAACTATTTAATTTTGTCCTCCATCTAAAATTTTTCAAGTTTCAAATTTTGACGGTTTCGATAATCAGAAGTCATATAATTTTTAACAAAGGGAAGAACACAGTGGCCTTGGCTAACTTTCATCCCACATAACCCCTGAAACTGAGGGGTTGCTCAATACGGCCAAGAACATGGATTCGTAAGGTATTGAGATGACTCGATCAGTAGTAAAAAAAAATTAGGCAAAAACAGAATAATATAGTTGTACATTTTTTCATCTTCCATGATATTATTTTGCACCATAGATATCCAACTTATTTAAGTAAGGCTGAAGAATACATAACACGATTTCATCCACTATTGCTTGAATAGCAGTCAGTTTAAAGAGCCGACGAAGCTTTCGGCGCCTTTACTTTCCACTGTCAAACAAGGAATAATTATTGTTCGGATCTAAATGTAATGTTAGTTTCATTGCAACCATTCAAATAATAACTATGGAGCAGTAATTTCCTACGTTTCTCTGTACATTCCCAGCTATTCTTGTATTTCGGGTTCTTCCACGTTTAGTTTTTTATTCCCGGTAGATTTCTAATGCTCTCTGAAATGACTGTTATGCAGGCTACATCCGCCTCGTCTTATGTTGTTCTGTTTGTATAGTTTTTGTACTCACTAAAAATGAGTACACAGTCTAAGCAATTCTTGCTGAGGAGAGGGATGTCAGCAGCTCGTCACTAAAAATCTTATTATTAGAAAGATAGCCACCCTCCACCGCGAATTACGGAAGCGTTTGATGGATTACTGGGAGGTGTGCGTATTTTTTGAGTGTTTTTTTTTTTACATTTTTATTACTATTACAAAACAGATTATTTACAAACATGCTACTAACATTACGTACTAATAACAACAGGCGTATTACCACTGGTTAACAAAACAGTAACAAAACATAACAGAAAACAGGAATTGAGGGCGTAATTAACGTTGAGAATAAAAAAGAACCACATACCTTTTTCTCCAGAGAAACTGTTAATGAGCACGATAAATCGCCTCATACGCAACATTAACCCGCAGCCCTCTCACCAGAATGTGAAAAAATTAAAAAAAAAGGATAAGGAACGCCCATGGGGTGTTAGTTAGACAAAGCGTAACCCCAAAGGGTAGGACTCGCAGTAACGCAACTTTTCGCGAGTCATACCTCCTAATTGGCATACATTAAATAGAAAAACAAGAATGAATAATTATAATGCCTACCAAGGTAAACTAAATAAACAAAGCGTAACTCTTACATCTGTACGTATTTACCAGTTGATGTATAGTTTGTCTGGTTCGGATTTGCTAAAATAGGTTTAATGAGTCCCTGCGGTTTGTGCTGTAAAGAGTTCACGCCGAAAACATAGAGGGGGAAGCAGGCTTTGATGATGCTCGCAACTATGATTAAAATCCCTTGGTTGCACTACAGGGGGGGGGACTTGGACTTTACCCCCTCCTGCTGGGTGGACACAAGAATACAATGAGAAAAATTGATTGTTGTGGCAAACCTTGGGTGGCAGAGCCTATCTCCCCTAGAGTAGCGGCGTCTCTCGGGGAACCCATGTTAGGGTGTAACATAGGATGGACCAGAAGAGGGTTGCCCTTCTGGGAGGACAATAGGTCAGATGGTACGATGGTACCATCCTGGAAGAGATCCGGACCTATTTCCTAGGGTGGCTATAGCACTTACTGTGGGAAAAGTGCAGCCTAGGTTGCACTTCCCTGCCACCAAAAACGTTATTAACTAAACAACAAGGTTTACTGACAACATTAATAAATGAAACAGCTTTAAGTAGATAACAGAATAAACAAAGGCTCGTGAATGGTAGTCCCAAATTCACAATCGAGAAGATGAGGAATGACAAAACTACCAACACAGGGAGGGAGGGAAGGAAAGCAAAGAACAACCCAGCTTGAAGAGTAGCTTACAACTGAGACGGGGTCACAAGACAAGGGGATTTTACTAACTGGTCATTGCATGCCGAGATCACATGGAAGCGTCAGAGGAAAACTACTGGGAGCTTTGTCATACAGGTTTACAGAATAACTACTTCCGGTTGGACATTGCCCCCAGACTATTGCCCAATAACTGAAACCTTGAAATAAAGCCAGTGACAAATGAGTTATGGATTTGACATAAAACCACAGCGATCATTAACAACAGTTTAAATGCTTAAACTTCGAATTGTTTTCCATCCTTTCTGGCTTTCTTTAGTTTCTCTATTTGACGTTTTCCCATCTCGTGTATTTCTTTCGGGAGGTCTTGTACTCGGCATCTTGTACTCGGTGTCCTTGAGTCTTCGGTCACATTTAAACACTCTTTCTCTGTCTGAATACCTCAGGAAGCGCGCAATAATGACTCTTTCCTTGTCGTTTTCCTTTCTCGGCTTTCCTAAACGGTGCACGCGTTGAAAGTCCATACCATGTGCGTATTGTATTCCTAGAACATTCTCCAAGAACTCGGTTAACACCGCTTGGGTGTTTTCAGTCGGCCCTTTACCCTGTTGACCGGTTCCATTTCTTCCTCCGGTATCTGCTGCGAGTTTCTTTCTGGGATGCCTTCAAATTTCAAATTTTCTCGCCGACTGTACGCCTCTAAATAGAGTAGCTTTTTGCGGGTTTCGCTGACGTCGTCGTTGGTTTTCACAGACTCGCTGTGCAACGTCTTTAGTTGTTCGTCGACAAATACGGCATTTTTCTCCATGGAAGTGAAATTGTCGTCTAATGTTTTCTGCTTGGCTTTGACTGAGTCAACGTCCACTTATAAGGAAGTTACTTTACATTGCAAACTTTTGACCGCAATATTTAACTCTTCAAATTGGGTTTCCAGGTTTGATAGCTTAGAAAGCACGACGTCGAGTTTGCTAGAGATAGCATCCATGACTCGATAACTCGGCAGGAGAGTTAGATTCTTGTGATCTTCTGGGGAAGGCTCCGAATCACTTCGATTCCTATTCTTCCTCTTTGGAGTAAAAAGCAATGATTCCATGGGCATTCAACACGATAAAAATTGTCCAGTTTGCGGGAGCTCCTTCTGTCACGTCTTCACTCCATGACGCTCTCCCCAATCCCAGTATTTTTTGAGTTCAGTTGTACACGCGCACGAGCTATGAGTTCATGTGCGACTAGACTGAGTGCAATAACTGTTTCATTACACCGATAGCCATGTGTCTGAGTTACTGAGTTACCAGAAAAACCTTTCTTGCTCAAAAAAGCAAGCTATTCTTCACCTTTTTCGCGCGAACAAGAAATGGGATTATTCCACAACCAGGCAGACAATTTGCGGAAGCTTGCCTGTCTACATGATAACGAGACATGACAACAGCTCGTTTGTGATGCAACGAGTTTTAATATTCTTCGCACCGTAAAAGCCGCCAAAATTCCAATACTCTTTTGGACAACAATCTACATCGTGATTCTGTAGAAATCTCATTCTGTGCTATATCTCATTATTTTACTCTTGTCGACTCTCGTGCGCTGTCAGTGGGTTTCGGTGAGTTAAAACTCTTCACTCTCCCACACTCTTGCTAACTCTCGTGCCCTATCAGTGTGCCTAAACTCTCAATCACACTTATCTCTTGACCCCCTTTCACTATTGTTGAATCTCGTGCTTTGTAAGGGCCTTTAAACTCTGACGGTATCTTTAAGCCACTGCATGACTCTTTCTGTTAGAGTTTCAACTCTCAGTTTCTGTTGCTTTCTAACTCTCTTCACATTCGTGTGCTGTCTGCGAAGTTCAGCAAACTCTCTTCTCCTCTTCACGCTAACTGTCCCGCTATCTTGTCGAATCTCCCGCGCTATCAACGAGCTTTAAGTTTCGAACTCATTTTCCCTTACATGCATTCCTGTCTACTCTCGTGTGCTGCTTGTGAGTTTAAACTTTTAAACGCGTTTTGCACACTGGCTCCCACGCACTCTTGACGACACTCGTTCGCTTCCAGAGTCTAAATTCTGAATCTCTCTTCACTTCTAGTTCTCATTCACTCTTGTTTGTAATTCGTACGCTCTGAGAGAGTTAAAACTCAATATCTCTAGCTTACTAACTCTCATTCATCAGTTGTGTGGGCTCTTGCGCGCTGTCAAAGAGTTATATCTCTCAAATGAATCTTTTTTGCTCTCTAACTTTTATGCATTCTGGTCGACTCTAGTCTACTGTCAGGGAGTTACACCATCAATCTCATTCCTAGCTTTCCTCTTGTCGACCGAGCCATTAACAGAGTCAATGAGGTTAAGCTCTTAATCTCTGTTGCTTGTTAACTCTAATGCCCTCTTCACGACTGTCGTCCCTTATCAATGGAATTGAACTTTAACTCAAACTCGCTTACCTCTTTAACCTCTTGCTTTATCAAAGACTTCTGTGTGCAGTCTGAATGAGGTTAAACTTTCAGTATAGTTTGCCGGAAACTGTAATTAAGACTGGAAGATGTCACTGTATTTCAAGGAATTACGTCTCGGATAACGCAACTTGAAGAAATTGGTCCATTTTTTTCAAGTTTGTCGTTCGCAATCCGTCTTACTCTCCCTCAGTCGTAAGCATCCTTGTTTGGTTTATTATTACTATCTGGGTGTTTTCTAATCTACCTTAGGAAACTATTATTTTGATTTTGCCTTCAATGTGAAAGTAATTTCGTCAGATCAGGATCCTAAAAAGGAATGAAAATACCGTGACAGAGCCCCCTTGGGCTAACTCTTATGCGGCAGGGGTATTTTGTAGAACGCAGAACACAGAATGCAAAACGCAGAACGCAGAACGCAGAACGCAGAATGATAGTCAGCGGTATAGAGCGTGAAACAGGTAGGTACATCATACATGATAAACTGATATCATACATGCCTAACCCTAACCTTAAACCTAGGGTTAGGGCTAGGGTTAGAGTTAGGGTTAGGGTTAGGTTAGGGTTAGGGTTTAGGGCTAGGGTTAGGGTTAGGGTTAGGCATGTATGATATCAGTTTATCACATATGATGTACCTACCTGTTTTACGCTATATACCGCTGACCATCATTCTGCGTTCTGCGTTCTGCGTTCTGCAAAATACCCCTGCCGACTCTTATGCGGTCTTCTCGAGCTCTCGTACCCTGCCAGTGAATTTCAACTCTCAATCGCTCTTTTCACCTTTAACTCTCAAGCACTCTTCTCGACCCTCGTGTACAGTCAGTGGGTTCAAACTCAACTTCATTTGCTCGCATTCCCTAAATACGTACCTAACTCTTATTAACTTAATATGTTTTCTCTCGTAAGCTGATGTCAGTGAGCTTAAACTCGCAATCTTTATCGCCTGCTAAATCTCATTTGCTCGATATTTTCAACTTAAGTAGCCTGTAAAGTATTTTCAACTCACTAACTCTTTTCGTCGTTAACCCTGTACACTTTTGTCGACTCTTGTTATCGAGTTTGAAGCTTACGTTATATTTCTATAAAACGCTGACCCCTAGCACAACTGCTGACTCTGCGTTGTCAGTGAGTTAAAACTGTCAGTATCTTTTACCTGGTCCATCAATGCTCATAGACTCTTGTCGACCCTCGTGCAATAGCCAACAATAGCCAACACTTACATCAGGGATAATCAACTTTTAATTCAACAGATGACACCAGTATACTGAGGAAGCAGGATCCAACATATGCACTTTGATTTGAAATGTTGGCAGTCATTTACATCTCAGAGATTTGCACAACAAATAATAATACGTCTGTAATATTTACGTCATGTACTTGAAAAACCGGGTGGTTACCTAAAATAAATAAAATAAAAATAAATTGCCACGAGGGTGGCACTAGACAGTCTTTGAACTGATAAACCTGTGGCCCTTGAATTATGGGTAATCCATCACGGTGTGGGAAACCATGAGGTTTTGATTCCTGATTAAAATCGTTGTCTATCTCAACCATCATCCGTCTTATTTTGATCGGCTACATCTTACAGTTGGCAGTCCAAGGTAAAAATGCCCTTACAATATTCTCTAGATCCAAGGTGGCCTGTCTCTTCTGGATTGAGGTTGGTACAGCCATTTCTAGACAGAAAACTGCTTTTGAGGTGGGTGAAAAATCATTTGCATGAAGACAGAGTAATCTCATAAAAAGAGGTGGAAGTGAATTGAAAACAAGTTAGGCTTTAGTCGTGCCATAGCTCACACGGCTGCAAGCCACCATTGCTCGCTTACTCGCAAGTTGTGCATATCTGAATTGCAATTGTGTGACTCACTCAAATGAGAGCAAGACCACTGACTGGTTAAAGATCACAATTCGGTTTTCCAGCAATATTTTCTACAAACCTAGACTGCCGCCAATACCGATTTTAAGGCAAACCAAGGAGACTGGTACCAAATAATGAAAACGGCTCGGACAAGATGGTGGATGAATCGCTACTGTTGTACACGTATGGTCTTGGGACAAAAACATACAATTTGTTGGGGACATTTTTATTTCGGGCGACGTTGCAAGATCACAAGGTTCGATTGACAAAGCAGTAATGGAGACAATAGTACAAGAGTACAACAATACAAGAGCCCTTTATCAGGGACGTTTGGTTATCTCGTATTCCTTTCAATTTGAAGACAGTCGTCCCATGTCCCTGAATTTAAATATAAACATGATTTTAAAAATAGAGCCATGTTAAGTAACATTTTGTTAAGAAAAAATTAAAGCAAAATTTTATTTGGCCCTTAGCACGCCGTATATTTTAATGGTATTTTGATTGCACAGCTCTTGTTCAATTTTCCTTTATTACTTATTTTTTTATTACAGTTGAGTTATCTGTTTTGAGAAAGTTCAATTACGCCTGCTTTCTAGCTACCAGAGCGGTATGGACGGTATGGTATCTTATGATAAGGCTATTAAAATGTACCTACTATTGAAATTTAGGCACAAGTTCTTTTAGAGTTTTAAAAACAACGATAATTAAGTTCAAACAATCTTCGTTACTTGATGCCGTTTCATGAATGACTGAAACAAATGTCTTCTAAATATTTCAAAACATTAAAAATGGCTGGCTGTTATTCTAGGTTGTACTTTGTATTCGTATACGCTTTGTATTACCTATGTAAAAGTCACTTCTGTCACTTCTACGAGTTCTTGTAGTAGTCTTTCCAGTGATTTCAGCTGTCACCGGCTTTCTGATTGAACCTAAGATTTGAGTGGAGGAATCTAATTCATGTGATCCACCCTCATACATTTTAGGTACGGGAACTGTAATGTCCACATCTTCTTTGTCATCCTTGACATTTCCTCTATATATTTTCCCTAGAACGTTTGAACTTCCAAAACGTTTCCCTTCACTTTTCCGGCTATCACCACTGCCGCCCCCACCAATCTTCCCGCTTGTTCCTCCTCCACCACCTCCCCCTCCAACTGTTGCTTCACCTCCACTTGTTGCACCACCCCCGGCTCCTCCACCTCCCGCAGCACCACCTCCGGCTCCTCCCCCTCCAGCTGCACCACCTCCTGCTCCTCCCCCTCCAGCAGCACCACCTCCAGCACCCCCTCCTCCAGCTCCTGCTCCACCTCCAGCAGCACTTCCTCCTGCTGCGCCACCTATGGCTCCTCCCCCTCCCGCAGCACCACCCCCGGCTCCTCCCCCTCCAGCTGCACCACCTCCGGCTCCTCCACCTCCAGCTGCACCACCTCCCGCTCCTCCACCTCCAGCTGCACCACCTCCTGCTTCTCCCCCTCCAGCTGCACCACCTTCTGCTCCTCCCCTTCCAGCTGCACCACCTCCGGCTCCTCCACCTCCTGCTTCACCACCTCCCGCTCCTCCACCTCCAGCTGCACCACCTCCGGTTCCTCCACCTCCAGCTGCACCACCTCCGGCTCCTCCACCTCCAGCTGCACCACCTCCTGCAGCACCACCTCCTGTTCCTCCCCCTCCAGCTGCACCACCTCCGGCTCCTCCACCTCCTGCTTCACTACCTCCGGTTCCTCCACCTCCAGCTGCACCACCTCCGGCTCCTCCCCCTCCCGCTGCACCACCTTCTGCTTCTCCCCCTCCAGCTGCACCACCTTCTGCTCCTCCCCCTCCAGCTGCACCACCTCCGGCTCCTCCACCTCCTGCTTCACCACCTCCCGCTCCTCCACCTCCAGCTGCAACACCTCCGGTTCCTCCACCTCCAGCTGCACCACCTCCGGTTCCTCCACCTCCAGCTGCACCACCTCCGGCTCCTCCCCCTCCCGCTGCACCACCTCCGGCTCCTCCCCCTCCCGCTGCACCACCTTCTGCTTCTCCCCCTCCAGCTGCACCACCTCCGGCTCCTCCACCTCCTGCTTCACCACCTCCCGCTCCTCCACCTCCAGCTGCACCACCTCCGGTTCCTCCACCTCCAGCTGCACCACCTCCGGCTCCTCCACCTCCAGCTGCACCACCTCCTGCAGCACCACCTCCTGCTCCTTCCCCTCCAGCTGCACCACCTCCGGCTCCTCCACCTCCTGCTTCACTACCTCCGGTTCCTCCACCTCCTGCAGCACCACCTCCTGCTCCTCCAGCACCCCCTTCTCCAGCTCCTGCTCCACCTCCAGCAGCACCCCCTCCTGCTGCACCACCTCCGGCTCCTCCACCTCCAGCTGCACCACCTCCGGCTCCTCCCTCTCCAGCTACACCACCTCCGGCTCCTCCAGCTCCTGCAGCACCACCTCCTGCTCCTCCAGCACCCCCTTCTCCACCTCCTTTTCCACCTCCAGCAGCACCCCCTCCTGCTGCACCACCTACGGCTCCTCCACCTCCAGCTGTACCACCTCCTGCTCCTCCCTCTCCAGCTGCACCACCTCCAGCTCCTCCACCTCCAGCTGCACTACCTCCGGCTCCTCCCCCTCCAGCTGCACCACCTTCGGCTCCTCCAGCACCCCCTTCTCCACCTCCTTTTCCACCTCCAGCAGCACCCCCTCCTGCTGCACCACCTACGGCTCCTCCACCTCCAGCTGTACCACCTCCTGCTCCTCCCTCTCCAGCTGCACCACCTCCAGCTCCTGCTCCACCTCCAGCAGCACCGCCTCCTGCTCCTCCACCTCCACCACTTGCCTTCCCTCCCCCTTCTTTTCCACTTGCCCCCTCCCCAACGCCTGCCGAGGGAGGAAGTCCAAGTTGATCTGTTAACCAAGCTGGCAGCCAAAGTTTTGGTCCTTCTCCAGGCGGTGGGGGCGCTGCAACGGGTTTAGCTACTATCAATGTTGGCATCATCCAGACGTCTTCGAGTTTTTTCCCTCCTGGGTTACAGCAGCAAGGACAACAAGGCGGCATCATGCAAGATTGAGGTTGACAGGGCAAGCAATCTGAGCATGAACAACCACATGCTGAAGGATTAAAACAGCTACCTCCACTTCCTCCACACGGCATGAAACATATCGAACCGCTCGGTCCTGGAGAATCATCCGACTGATCCTCTTCTGCCGACTCTTTCTCATTTCCTTTATCTTTATTCTTAGCTGTACCTTTAGTTTTCACAACCTTTTCAATGTTGTCGCCGTATTTATGTTTGCCTTCTGATTCATTTTCAGAACTCCCCTCCCTATCTTCATCTTCTTCTCTCTCGTTAAGCGTTTTCAAGGCGTGTTCTAGGACCACGTAGAGTCTTTTAAAATACTCCCTCGAAATCTCGTGAACTGGCCCTTCGGGTTTTTCCTCTTCCATTCTTTTGGTAACTGAAAACCCATCGCCATTTCTTTCGATTAACAGAATCGAATTCAGTACTTGCTTTGAGGTATTGGGAGTCTTTAGAACTATTCCATTGAATTCCTTATTTCTTTTTAATAGTCGGTAAAAGGTAAGGTATTCATCCTTTAGTGTTTTAGCATCGTATCTTTCAGATGACCCAACAGCTATGTAAATTGTCAGTACCACAAACACCTTAAACACTTCATACATGTCGACCCATATTTCTGCTCTTCTTCGTTTTTTTGTCTCCTCATCTTTCTGTCAAAACGTAAGAATTTCCTGCTGTACCATATTATCTCTTCCTAAGCAATCCTGGAACTATTTTTAAATCAATAGGTCCATAGGTTAACAACATGTCAAGAGATATTGCCACCGTGGAGTACAGTGCTATTGAACACCTAAGATAACAGGTCACTGTATTGATAAAGACCACAAATTGTTCAATAATTTATGCTTATCACTTCACCGATATACCCCGATACATTTTATTGTCGGCTCGTCGGGTTTATTTCTCGATGTTTTCGCGCATTGCTAAAGCTCCGCTGAAATAAAATCCGCGGCAATAATATTAATCCAAGGGATGAAATCAGGTGCCTCTTGATCAGCTAGTTTAGCATAACGCAAACGTATTCGAATAGCCAGTATCCAAGTTCCGTTTGTAAGAGCCCGTGATAATCGCAATCAAACTGTCAATTCTGAGTGGAACCTTATTTTCTCAGGTTTTGTAAGTGTCTCGTTGATTATCATGAAAATTATTTCAGCGAAAGTTCCACCAGTTCTCACGATATTTATCTCAACGTCGTTTTATTGGTGTATCGCAAAAAAAGAGTCTGGAGTAAATGCCCTTTGTGAATACTGATTTGTTTCCGCGGTTTCAACTGGTTAAAATGAACCTGACATTCTCAGGTGTCCAGAGGTTCCTATTGACTAAGTACGAGTCAATTAACTCTTTGAACTGAAACAACGACAGGAAATGTTCCTTTATTCACACTAGATTTGATTCATTTCGATCCATTGCGCTCTTTCCAAAGTCAATCATCTCTAAATTACATTTTTAGTTGCATGTATAAGTAAATACAAACTACCACGTCTATCTTTTCTTTCTACCAAGACAGATACCATAATGTGGGTTGCCACATTTTGTTGTCGAGTTGAGCGGCTTCATCTTGAACTTAGGTGGAGTATATTTGATCTTGTACATTATCATAGGGCGCATAAGGCAGCATCCTCCACAGCCACATGGAAAGAAGCAAAGAGATGGATTTGGTTTGGGCTTTGATTTCGGAGACTTGTCGTTCAGTTTTGAGGGTCCTCCTTCTTGAGTACTCGGACTCAATTCCTTTAGACTGCTTAAAGCGTTCTGCAATAATTTACAAACTCTTTTGAGTTTATTTGTGTCGAGAGTTCTTGGTAAACCATTGTTTGGAACTCTATTACTTTTACCATTGAGTGGGAGTCTTTGCAGTATCTCAGCATCTGTCTGTTGGTTATTTTTGTCGTTGTATAAACATACCTCTTTGATGCCAGGTCTTCTCGACGATGATTCTAAGTTATGTGCGTTCTTAATCGCACGTAACTGTTTTACGTGGCTGGATGCTAGGCAGACATCAAATAGACTCAAACCAATGCCAATGAGCCAAAATATTACAAATCGATTTATTTCCATAATTGGCTATTTCCACCTCAGCAATCTACCCAGGGCGGCGTAAAGATATGAAGGCTAAGCAAAGTGAACAGCATTCCCTTTGTTTTCGTAGCAGGTTATTGTGTCAACACAGACAATAGACAACCTTTGGACGTTTCAATTCACTGCATTTAAACTACAAAAGCAGGTTTAAAAACCTTTGGAAATCTATCTTAATGCAAAAATAAGAATAAATGAGTTAGCAGGATCCCAGGGGAGAAGATTTAAGTGGAATGAAATGTGTCAAGGAATGAACATTTGACTGCAGATTTTGATTTCCCTTGCTACACTTTGACATACTTGAATTCTTAAATCTACCTCCTCATCTAGAAGGCACAAATGTGTATGTGTAGCCATGTGTATGTGTAGAGTATTATAAACGCTTGTATTTACTTTTTATCTGATACTGTTAATCACCTTTAAAAGTTTCGTAATGCACAAGTGGAATGAGCAGAACCTGACATCGAACACTTCGCTGGGAGCTTGAATGATCAGTTCGGCACGACTGAAACAAAGATTGAAGTGTATTTAGAATTGAATGAAAAAAACGTTCGTTGAAGCCGTGGAGATTAAGCGTGTCGATTTGAAAAATCGATGTAGATGATGATGTTAATCTATGTTTTTGTCGCGTTTGAATGAGATCAGGGGTGGTCTTGAAAATTTCCTGGAAATTTCGTTGTCATTTTGGCGCAAGGTAAAGGTCCCTAAAATGATGTTTTGGCTGTGTGGCTGTGTGGGTAATAAATAAGTGCAAATTGAATTCTCTCGTTCTTTTCCTTCTGTGACGTTTGCAATGCTGACTGTCTATCAATCTGTGAGCACAGTTGCACCTGTTGGCGCATTTACACTGCGTAGGAAGTGTTTCCGGTCCGCTGGGCTTTCCACAGGTTTGTTACGCTCACTCCAATTTTCGTGCCCCCAAAAAGCCAAAAATGGCTCGAACAGGCGGGAAAAGGACTACGGAAACGCTTGCTGCGCAGGTTATAATGGTTCGAGCATACTTTTTAGTCTGTTGTGTTTGTTTCCTTTTTTGCTTAATTTGAGTTTAAGTGGATTTTGTAAGAGGTAACTGGGCATTTGCACCTGGAGGTCTGTGCCAACCTTAAAGGATAGAATTCAAACCAGTTCAGTTCGAGAGGACAACATTTAACGGAAGGTCTAAATGTGTATCACCGAAAAGGAGCGGTCAGATTTAAGTGGAATTTTACTATTATTTTTACTGTTTAACGGCATTCATTTGATTGCTAATTTTTTCCTTGAAAAAAAATGGTCGGTTTTGAAAGCTGCGTGCAAATCGTGCTTTTTACTCAGACACAGTGTGTCCCACTTTCAAGCACTACATACGCGATCTATATTTTAATCACGATAAACAAAAACGGTAAATCTATTTCTCAATATTGTCTTTCCTCCATAAGGCGAATAGAAATTTTCAGGTATTTTCATTGGAAACCTGCTTGTTGTATAGTCACAGTGTCCAATAGATTAACACAATATACACAATATACACAACAAGTATATGGGACATGTATTATGCCATCAAGGAAGTTTATTAGAGTTTGTTTACAGAATGCAAAAATAAAAAATAAAAAAACGCTGATATCTTGGCGGTATATCTCTGTTATCACTATTTGCGGCAAATAAGGCGAAATACTATTTCTGCCTTTTCAGAACAAATGTAAAAAGTAGCAGTGTTAGCTACGTTAATGAACCATTTTTACTCTTGCTTTTCTGCTTCTTTTTCTTCGTCTTTTGCGTTTTCGTCTTCCTCTTGTCTTTCTTCTTGCACATTCTCCTCATTAAAAGAGGTTCTCTTCTTTGTATTCATGCCAGTCTGCACTTTAATAGAAATCTGAAAAAAAAAGTAATCAACCAAATCCAATACGTCAACGACTAAGGAGAAAACGCGTATGACTGTGATATTGGATGCATGCGCTATGCAATCCTACCCCTTTTTTCATTCTGATTGCGGGATAACTTTGGACGGCAACGCCAACTACTAATTGGCGTTGCAAAAAGCTTCCTTGAACACCAATTAATCAAAGCCCTATGCTAAGTCAGAAGTTAAGCAATTCGTTGAGAAAAATTCAACCTCGAAATGTTTGCATTGTGTTTTCTCATACAAACAGAACGCTAAAATGGACAAACTTTGGCTAAATTTCGATACTAGTTTGAAAGGTGTTAAAAATTTAAGAAAGGTTTCATTCATTTCATTGATGTATCTTCTGTAAAAGCCGTATGCTAACTTGTACGAAATAAACCTAGTTAACTCGTAATCTCGCAAAATGCACGCGCTGTTGGGCGTTTTTAGGTCATTTTCTCTATTGTCTGTCCGTCTGCTATCCTTATTGCATTCGAATTTTCGCGCTGGGTACACGTTTAAGTCCCGGATGTGTCGTGGCATTGTGGGCGATGATTTTCTTCACTTACGACTACATTCCTGAGAAGATAAAGATCATAAACGTTCTTCCATTTATGTACAAATTTTAAGAGGAGCTTGTGTTCTCGTTTTAGAAGAAACTGACCTACTCTATTGCACCGCAACGTTGATGCTCAAAGACCATGGATTCGGTTGTAAGTTACAGCTTACCTGGGCACCGGAAGATGTAGATTTTTTCGGAGCCTGAAGGACAACCTGGGGTTTCAAACGAAGACCATTTACTACAGGGAAACTAAATGTAGGCGAGACTTTTGAAGAGAAGGGGAACATAACTGCATTGAATAGAGTAGAACCACCGGGGAATGGGAGATTGCCATCTGAGACCAAACCTCCACTGAATTGAGAGAACCCTCCTGGGAATGCACGTTTATCGAATGGAACGTTTTCAACTGGAAACGAGCCCCTAATAAACGGAAACGCGGCTCTTGGGAACGGCCCAGCGTTGAAGGGGGAGCTGGAAACGGCGAAAGGAGCCCCGCTAAATTGAGGATAGCCGATGGGAAAGAACCTTTCTTGAAGCCCTTCGTCATAGTACGTTTGTCAGGATGCTGTTGCTCTAACAAACAAAATGAATTAAAATAACTATCAGTTAAGTGTACAAAGTAAAATGGTTTAAGCATAATCAGTAAAGCTGAGGTAATCGAATTCATTGGAAATAAGCATACTCAAAACCTTGAAAATATTCTGACAAAAAGGTTTTTTTTCTCTTGATAAACAAAATTTACGTTTGGCAAAAAAAATCTAGACGACAAACAACGGTCTCCTTTAAGTATTTCAGTCAATGCAGATGATAAGTGCGGCTTACCATTGTCTGTAGTTTTCAAGAAATGACAACGATGAATTGGCTGAACCATACTATCGGACAGAGCTCCAAAAAGCAATGGAAATGGCTTTTATAACAAGGTAAGGGTATTCACAAAGACGGTTACCAAACGCTTGCCCCTATTCCGAAAAAAAACAAACAAACGTGCCCTAAAATGAAAAAAAGACCTACTTGATTTTGTTTGGCTGCGTGTCCTGCAGGGACAGTGAGCAGTGCGCTTATGGCAGTGACCGCACACTGGCTTGGGTTCCAGAGGCTTGAACGTAAACTCGGGCAGTTTACACTGGCAGCAGCACGGCCACATGCACGGCCACTGGCACATTCCTTTCGGTGGCTTCTCCTTACAGCATTCACAACCTGGGTTGTTCACGCTGGCACCAAATAGGCACGGGAATGTAAGGCCCGAGCAACATCCGCAACCGCCTCCGCAACCAATGGGTGGACCGAATCTTCCGCAGCAGTTACTGCACATCGTTCCCTCAGCACAGCAGTCACTAAAACCACCGAAACCGCCAAAACCGCCACCAAAACCAAAACCGTGTCCCCAGTGACGTTTAACTGTGAAGAAAAAGAAAAGGAAAGGTGCACGTGAGTGTTTATGAGCAGTAGTTCAAATTTCAGATTAACATGTGAAACGTTTACGTCAAACACTATATAATAGTTACTGTATAGAATTAGTAGATTAACAATCCACTAAAAACCATTACTAATATAGCTTGATAAGACATAATGTAATGATTATTTTAATTGTAGTTAATAACGGAATTATAATTAAAAAGTTATTCACCACGTTAATTTCTAAAATTGTCAAATAAACCAACTAAAGTTATGGTTAGCTTTACAGTTTTGACAAAAGTTATGAATTGGTTAAGTGAATAAGTGGTTAAGACAATGAAGCGAAAACATGACATGAAAATGACAGGTAATACCTTGGTGATTGTGGATTGTAAATCCGTGACTTTGTGCCGGTCAGTTTGCTACTATGTCCCTCGTGACTTTCGTGTTGGTGGAATCCGTGGATGTGCAAGTGAAGTTATATATATTAGTTTACCTCATAAATAAAAAACATACACAAACAAATCTCATTTTTGAACACTTTATTTTCTTTTTTTATCATCAACAGGAAACATCACATATATTTGTTTTTGGTAAACAAATAGTTCTTGGTAATTAACATTCTTGGCTAGCGTTTTGACCAATATTTGACCAAGCCATTGACTGTTCGCCGTTATTTAGGCTCATTGGGCTCTTGAGGGGCAACGATAGCTGAAAAGTAAGGGGGAAAATCATTAACCACAAGTACATTAATTTTCATTCTATTTTATTTCATTTCTTCGGGGGGGCGGAGGCGATGGTGAGGGTGTAGGGGGGAAGTATTAAACAATCGTATATAATTGAGGATGACATTCTGCGTGCGTACACCTCTTTCGTACGTGTAAGAAAACTTTGCATATATCAACTAGTGAGCAAAAATAAATAACTCTAAGTTCATAAATGGGACGTCAACTTGTCGTCATTTTTGTTTTAGCACTGATGTCTGTTTTTGATTTTTTGGTTACCGACGATTTATCATTCAAACGTACCCTTTCTATCTTTGTTCCGCCTTAGAACGGTCTTGGAAAAGGCATGCTTGGTACGCCGTTGTAGAATGGACTGATGATTGGTGCGTAGCCATAACTATAAGGTGTAGGCAGAAACGTAGGAGGGCCTTCATTCATCAGACTTCGCTTCACGGGGCCTTTACGAGCTGTGAATTAAATAAAACAAGTGCTAATGATACGTCAAAAACGAGCAAATTATCAAAGCAAAAATATAATTTCGTTCTACAGTAGGTTTTATTCATGGCATTACAGTCAGTTCGTTTGTGATAATTAGCTATCTGGCTATTTCCACGTAAAAAACAAGCATTTACTTTCAGAAAACTCAAACACTATTCTAAACCAAAACAACATACACTGTGCAGCAAGTTCTATTTTGAGTTTCTTGAAGTAAATTCAGGTTTAACTTATTTGATATGTCTCTGGTTAAAGGGGCATAATCATTCTATTTCAGTTCACTTTAAAAATCAGAAATATGTCTTCACATCCATGAACGCCCACAAATAATGGTGTAGTTTTGTTACCAAGGACTATACTACTTCACTGAAACTATTTTCTGTCGTCTGTTGCTACGGATGGCACGGATGGAAATGGATTGCAATTTGAAAAAATTAGGCTAAATTTTTCAAATTCTTTCAGCGTGTTGACATTAAATCGATATTAAATGGTCATGGTTTGTTTTCTCTTAATGAAAATTAAGTTAATATGTTCCTTTAAATGTTCAAACACAATGTTGGGCATGGATAAAGTTAGCTACCGTTAATTTTAGCACAGTTTTGACCAGAAATCTGTGAAATCGTCGTGACTATGCCCCTTTAAATTTTCTTTCCACCGTATAAAGATATCCATTGTCTTACCAGACAAGAAAACGTATGCAATGAGTGCTAAATGTGCAGCTAAGAACACTTACATGTTCGTTTTAAGCAGTGTTGTCCACAGGCGGTGTGGTGGCTGTGTGGTGATGGGCAGTGGCACACAGGTTCAGGTTTCAGTGGCTTGAAATCAAACTTGGGTGGAGTGCAGGTGCAGCAGCATGGCCACATGCATGGCCACTTGCACTTTCCAGGTGGAGTCTTCTCCTTGCAGCATTCACAGCCGGGGTTGTTGACACTGGCACCAAAGACGCAAGGGAATGTTATCCCAGGGCAGCAGCCAGTGTTGCATCCTCCGCAGGTTACTGGTGGGTAGAAACCTCCTTTGCAGTTGGAACACATCGTGCCGCCAGCGCACCAGTCATTTGGACCACAGCAGCCTCCACATCCCATGTCATCGAATCCACCACAACACTGGCGTTTCGCTGAAAATAATAAAATTCATTAAAATTTTCCAGGTGTTTACCCCAATAAAGTATGAAGTACATTATTATTGGTTATTGCATCGAATTCCTTTTTTTAAACGTAAGACATTGAAGGCGAATACGTTTCCAGTGGTAATAGTAAACAATGGGCACTATAAGAAAACGAATAAAACAAGTTATAAGTAAGGCTAAAAGAAAGAATACCTTAATACAACTGTTGGTTATTGGCTGTCATCAAATGCTGCAATGTCTTTCAGGTTGTCTGAGTTAGCGACGTACGCCAACTCAGACGTGAAGAAGGCTTAAAGACCCTCAACTTAACAAAGTGTTAAAATGGTTTGACTCTGTCTTTAACCACACAGCCAAAAAAGTTGCCATTGTCTCAGAGGGCTTAAACTCCTAACATTAAAAATCTCTTAGCCTGACATATGTAGACTTAATTAATTAAAACTCGATAAGCATGGTAAAAAGACCAGTAAACGGCATTGGATAAAATGCAATCACCTTAACAAGTCTAGAAAATAACAAGCACACGGAAATCATATTAAATCTTTGTTCAATTTATTGAGCAAATTCTCTCATTAAAAATATGTAAACAATCACTTCTTATGGCAATAATCTGGAAAATGTTTTTTTGTCTCTCTCTAAGTTCATAATGTTCTTTTTGATGAAACTTTAATTTTGCTCTTCTTTCTTCGTTGATTGTGCATTCCCTGGGTATTTTGTCGCCATGCTTTTGTTATCTTTGGACACTCGATGTCCCTTTATCAAGGTGAGGTACCTGAAAAACAAAATAGTAAATACCGTACTTAAAATTAAAATAAATACCATACAGAAAAACAAATAGTAAAAACCATACTTTAATTTGGAAAATCAACTTAATGGATGAAAGCTGTTTCTGTGAATATTCCACTTTATAGAACATTTACATATTTAATATTAACTTGTATGTGACTTGTATATGTACATTTCAACCGCTGGTTGGTAATTTTAATGGAATCCTAAAGCAGGAAATTACAATGTAAGCAGTTCAATCCTTAGTGAATTCAGGGTAGCTGAAAAATAACTCCCAAACAGTTAGCAGAGATTGCGAATTTGTGGGGCGTTGATGGCCTTAATTCAGCTTACGAATACACAGAACGTCGCCACCAAATCTCTTAAATCGCAAGCCAGCACTATCAGAATGCAAAATATATCTAGAATTGTCTGTGTCACCAAGATTGAGCAGATACTAAAGTTGAAGTGCGGTGTCTTTAAAAGTGATCTCTCAGGACTATTCTATTATTTATTATTTTTATTGTTGTTACTGAACACGGACAATCGATTGCATCTTATATCACGTCCTCTTCAAAGCAATATTTCCAAAAACGGCCAGGTTGACATTAAGATCCAGTTTAATTGCAACATTAACATAATATATGCAGGAGTTAAAACATACCCTTCAGATTCATTCAAAATGGTCTTGGGAAAGGCATCATAGGAACTCCATGGAAGAATGGGTTGTAGACTGGTGCATAGCCGTAACTATATGGGGATGGCATGTAAGCAGAGGGCTGTTCCTCCATCAAGCTGCGTTTGACAGGGCCTCGCTTAGCTGATGATTAAAAACGAGAAAAGAAATAGTAGAATTAATGTATGTGAGAATAAGGAAAAAAAACGAGAAAAGAACTAGTGGAAAACTGCTAGCAAGGAAGCCGTGAACCTGATATTGAGAAAGTAAAAGGATTACGCCCTCTAAAGTTCATCCCCTTAGAATTGCCTGGCATCCCTTTCGAATTGCAAAGAACAATTACTCACAACAGTAAGAAGTTGTCTCACTTTTCCATTCAACCCTTAAATGTGACTCTCAGTTTAGCTTTCCCTGCAAAAACGCATCAACCGAGGGTGGCACAAATTGTAATTAACAAGAAAATTACATACCTGTTCGTTTCAAGCAGTGATGTCCGCAGGCAGTGTGGTGGCTGTGGGGTGATGGGCAGTGGCACACAGGTTCGGGTTTCAGTGGCTTGAATTCAAACTTGGGTGGAGTGCAGGTGCAGCAGCATGGCCACATGCATGGCCACTTGCACTTTCCAGGAGGAGTCTTCTCCTTGCAGCATTCACAGCCGGGATTGTTGACAGTGGCGCCAAAAGCACAAGGAAAAGTGAGACTTGGGCAGCAGCCGGTATTGCATCCAGAGCAAGTGATTGGCGCGCCGAATCCTCCTTTGCAGTTGGAGCACATCGTGCCGGGAGCGCACCAGTCATTTGTTCCACAGCAGCTAGGTCCGCCTCCACATCCTCCGCATCCGCCTCCTGGTCCATAAACACCTCCATAAGCTCCGCCACAGCCTCCCGTGTAGTCACAGCCGCCAGAATCGAAGGCATCTCCGCATCCTCCGCACCCACCGCATCCGCATCGCTTTTCTAAAATAACGGAAGTTAAATAGGACAAAATGGTACCAAAATAATGCGGGGTTAAAGAAAGGCATATATATTGCAATAGCACAATTTGAGACAAGTCTTTTAGATGTAAGCGTATTATTTACATTTAAGTGTTTAACTACACCATAATGGTGTTGTTTACTCAAGTTACTTACTTGTGTCTTATACCTTACTCCTCATTTTAATTTGCCAAGGAAATTACCCTAAAGCTTTAAAAACTGGACAATTAAGAGAAAAACATTTTAGTCTGATAATTAAGTTAAGTGAAACAACAAAGGACTGTCCCACGGAATATTTTGTCTTTATTGCACTTTTTTTAAGTCTGTTAGTTGTAAATATATCTTTATATAGCGAGTAATGCAAACCGTGCCGAAAATAAACCTGTTACTTCGGAGTAATTGAAAGTAACCTATAATCAATTCATTAATCCTATATCTTAATTCTATAATTTAACAATCTAATTGTAACAACCTAATTTCAGCTATCTAATAACTACAATCTACTTTTAACAATCTAAATTATTTAAAGCGTCCATTAATCCACTAAACGATTTGTTGCATTCTTAATCAGCATGTGGTAGACATGTCCTCGGCAACGCCCTGCAAATAAATATAAGGAGTGAATAAAAGGTCGTAATGACGGGTTGCTTGAGTTAAAAGGAGAAATATTATCAAGTCGTTTATACTCAAAAAAAATCTGAGTCCTCCTAACGGGAGTCGAACCCATGACCTTCCAGGTGCCGGTTGGATGCTCTAACCCAAAAACCCAACATTTCCAAATTCCAATTCGATCTGGAATCCGAGGGCCACAGGTTTGCCAGTTGAAAAACTGTTTAGTGTCGCCCTCGTTAAACAAAGTCGATGTCGATTTATTCGATTCTAACTACTGAGCTATGAGGGACTCGTGGCGAGCCAGGCAATACAACTAGGTTCTTACGGGTTGCTTTTTATTCTTATTTGAGGAGCACTTTCCCTTTGAAGTGAATCTGCAATACTTTAGAATTTGATGTAATATGTAATTAACAATCAATCAGTCGCTCAACCAATCATTCAATCACCTATCAAGCATCAACTTACCGGCAAACGTACCAATCAAGCTCAGACTATAGTTAAATTAATTGTCATTTAACTTTCCCTTTTATAACACAGTAGGTTAAAATTTGAGTATTCATACCCCTACTTTTACGACCGTTTTAAACTAAATTCATTGTATAGCCAAGAGTGTTTTCATGGCAAATAGACAACTCTTAAAGTTCATGCCAAACTACATCCGAGATTTTCCATATCCTCACTAGTGAGGCTATCGATGACGTCATTGTCCGCTTTTACACTGTTGTTTGTGCAAAAAAACTCTTGTCTAAAAAAACTGCTATAGTAAAAAGGAAATTACGCGGCGGCTTGAAGATATGAATTTTCTCGCTGGGCTCTTTCGTAAAATATTGTTATAACCACTCGAAAATAAAATTCATATCTTCGCGCCGCGATGTAATATCCTCTACACATCCACTTACCAAGTTCAAAAATAGTAATAAGGATGGTATGCCCCAAATGGAGCTCCATAATAAAAGGGGACGATTGGACTGAAGACGTATGGTAAGGGCTGGATGCTCTCGATGGTTTGGGGAAGAAGGCATCGCTTTTTGCAGCCTCCTGCATGGTTGGAGAATGTATCACAGTTAATCAGATAGATTTAGTGAATATTTACCTCCACGCTTATATGCTACTTTCTATCGCCAGTTGTTCAAAGCAGAAATGAGCTAGTCTAGCAATTTGCCTAAACTCAAAAGCTCTTTGGCGCTTTTTTTTTCGCGATAAGATTGTACATAAACTGATGTTATCCTATTGAACAGCGGTCTTCTTAAAACTATCCTTAGCCAAGCATGGAACTCACACAAAACTCCCTACGTGGACATTGCGAAAAAAAATCATAGTCAGGTGTTATAAAAACGTCAAAACCTCGTCTCGTTGTCTAGTCCTTTCACTCTCCAATAGGCAAACTTTGAGTGGTGTCAATATGGCTGCAAATTTTGAGTCCGCGAATGAGGTTTTTGAGTATTGTCATTCAATGAAAGCTATTAAACACTATTTTTGTTGCACGTTTTAGTTTTGCCCCTGAAATGTGGGATTCTTTTTATCAGAAACCGCCTTAGTCCCAAATCATTCTTCCGAGGGAAACACAATGTAGCTTCACGTATCAAGAGGTTTCCTTTACGATTTGTTACCTGTGCGTTTTCGGCAGCAGCAGCAGCAGGGGCAGCAGTGGCAGCAGTGGCATCCATGGCATCCATGGCAACAATGACAACAGTCATGGCAACAGTCATGGCAACAGTCATGGCAACATTCCTTAGGGACAGCTTTGGGCTTCAATGGCTTCAATTTGAACTCAGGAACCTTGCACTCGCAGCAGCATGGCCACATGCAAGGCCACTGACAGTGGCCTTTCTTTGGTGGTTTTTTGCAGCACTCACAACATGGATTGTTGACACAAGCACCAAAGGTGACTGGGAACGTCATTGAGTCGCAGTGACCGCAACCGCAGCATCCTCCGCAGCAGTGATGACAGCATTCCGGACATCCAAAGCCTCCGCAGCAGTTGCAACATCCACAGCATCCACAACATGATCGCCGGTCTGTTGACATGGAAAATGTCAGCATATTAATGGTTTAAGGACTTGCAATATGTTTTCAGAATAAACAAGAAAAACAAGGAAATGAAAAGACAGTGGACACGCATAACCAGGCCAGCTTCGTTTTAGAAACCCTTCGGTATCTGCTTTCGAATTTATAGCAGATGTGCCCGAATACGTGCAAATGCTATTCTTTTTTCTGTTGACGAAGCTGCCCTGTCTATGGTTTTGTCAAAGGGAGTTAAAGCAGTCGAAATGTAAAGGGCAGATCGCAGCAACATACTCACCAGCATAAACGAGGAGTAGCTAGCGAGCAGTAACCAGGTTCCGTGGTCTTTGATGCACCCGACTATTGCTAAGGTGACAACGTTTCTTCTTTTCTTTTCTTTTCTTCGATCCGACAATGATCAGCCTTCTCAGATGCGATTAGAATATACATAATCGTTTCATGAGTTTCTTTTTCATGGATCAAAGATCGGCATTATAAAAGCGCATGTCCTTAATTTTTGCAATTTGAACTGCTTAATTTAAGCTTTGACTTAACGTAGGCAGGGCAGCTTTCGACAGCTTTCATTCTATTAGAAACCCTAGCAATATAGGTTCAAACATTCCGCAATTAGTCTGAGTGAGAGCATATGTGCCATTTGAAGAAATACAAGTCCGTTTGCATGTTAGTGGGTCTCCACACTAAATTTCCATGTTGATCAAAACAGGGAAGTGAAATAACGTATTTAAAAGTCAACTTTCTCCACGTTTTTAAGATTGGACATTCCTTAATGCCAAACATTGCACTCCTTGACACCAAAATTTGCCTATATATTTCCCATGTTTGTACGATTTAATGAACAAGCTGTTGTTTCGCTTTACAACCGAGGAAAAAAAAGATAGATTTACGAAAAACGCCTCTGCCAACGAGCAGTTCAATGGTGTAACAGGAACAGAAATCAGTAGTTTATAGATGACTCGAAATTGCAATCCATTTTCAATGTGGCCCAGCTTTTCTGGGAAAAGCGGATGAAGACTGTAAAACACAATATTTGACTCCGTAAAAGAGAATATGTAAACGAGAATAAAAGAGGATAATAATATAAACGGTAAAAGAGAATATATGTCTCCGAAAAAATATATCTCCGACATAGAATTTACTAACAAGTTGTAGTTTGTGGTTTTTACTTTCAAATTTTGATAGATAAATCGATTGCATTTCGCCAGCGATGGCCCATTACCACTACACTGAAGTTAAAAGTTAGTGCGTCGATTTAGACAGGGATAAATAGGGGATAGTTTATGAAAATAAAGTACTTTACAGCCTTGTTCACGCAAAGCAGTTGGTAAATAGTTATAATTTAGGAATATAAGAGAGAGTTGAAGAGTTGAAGTAAATGGAAATGACAGCAGACACAAAGTTGATTTCTTTTATTTACGGGCATGCTTCATGGAAGTTAGTGTCGAATGGTGATGTAACGTGTTGTGAAAATCTTATCAAAAGCAAATTTTTCGCAGGCACGGTTTTTTCGTTGGATTCTTTAAGACGCCATCGTCTGTTTTTTTGATCGATTATTCATATTTTTTCTCAAATATCTCTTTTTACAAGACAATCACTTGATATAAGTTTTCGCGCTAAAAGCGTCGAAACAGCGCGTGCGTCTTCAAACAACTCTTCGCAAGAGGATCTCCTGAGAATGCCAATGGTCACCTGCAGGAAAATAAATAAACCAGTCAATACACCTGTTAGGGTCGTTTGCTTCACTGAAGTTAGGAACTGAGGAAAGTTCATTGAAAACCCTAGATTGTAGTTTTCTGAAAAAGAATATTTTCTCTAATCTTTGTCAAACCTTACACCTAAATTTTAATCCATAAATGTAACGAACTAAACAAAAATTTCTAAAATTGCAATCAGGGATGGACATAATAAAATCTAAAGAAGCGTGTCTGACGCTGACTTAAGTGAAACGTTAAATACAACGTTTATAAACAACGTTTTTTTTTTAATTTTGTTATGTAACGAACTGTTTCAAAATTTGTTTGGAAATGTAGTATTTTCGGTCTAGTAATAAAGTACTGTTACCGTTTAGAATAGTGCGACTTTCAATCTTCTTAACCTGTTGCTTCACGGTGTTAATAATGGCGATATCAGAGAGATATTTTGTTTTTTCGCGCATATGGTGAAAAAGTCAGTAAATAGATCAAGTCGAGGTACCTTGCAAACTCCAGGGTAAAACAGAGGCGTCGCAATTTGTGCTGGAACCACCACTTTCGTGTATAATCTTTTGTTTTACGTTCAAATTGGTTTTCCGGCTTCCTGGCCTATGTTCTTTTAAAATGGTGGGTAGCAGGAGCGTCAAAAGATCAACATCCACTTGATTCGATGCAAGTGCGTAAATTGGCCATTTACTGTTCGTCACATAGGGCTTATGCGCCAAAAATCGTTTAAATATTGATAAGGGATAATAGCCGTTGAAAAAAGAAAGTTAAAAAAGTTAGCTGAATCCTATTTGGGCGACGGAAATACAATTTTGACCAATTTGTATAACGAATCTTTTTCTAAAGTAATGGGCAAGCGTGATCTTTTAGTCATCAACCTATTATTTATCGCTCATTCTATTTCCCATAAAAATACTGTTTTAAAACAAATTTTATACATTTTTATATATATTTACTTAGTAAAATGGAAAAGGTCCACCATGGAAATATCCTCCGTATCCACCAAAAGGTCCGTAACCGAATGGTCCATAACCGCCGAATCCACCGTAAGGTCCATAACCGCCGAATCCATATCCATAACCGTAGCCATAGCCATCGCCGCAACCGCATCCACAACGCTTTTCAACAGCGTTTCTCTTGGATGGACCTACAATGTCAGAAATAGGTAGTTTGATTAGGTTAATTGAATAATTAGCATTTGGAATTTGTTAGAAGACGTAAGGAGAGATGTACAATTATAATGAGGCGATTATTTTGTTGTTTCTCTAAAATATTTTCGTTTATCCTGGTCAAACGTCTAACGCCATTCAGTGTAAGCTTAAGAATGATCATTAAAATCATAATTATTATCTAAGTTTTTCCTCTTTGTTTGCACCACGGAGAGATCAAAATTCTGCCAACAAAACTTCATGGAATTACTGTAATCGTCTCTCAGTTTTCATTAATAGAGTTCATTTGTACGTGCACATCACTGATAACTTGAATAATGCGTTAGGTTACATTCTGATTCTGAATTAAAAGTACTCAACTAAATCACAAAAATTCTTTAAATCTTGAATTAAGCAGCATCGCAATACAAAAAATATCTTTCATTTTGTGTGTCGAAAAGAGTTGTCAGATATTGCATGTTAAATAATTTTTAGTCATGACAAGTGATTTCTCAAGAATACTTCGTTCGAATACTTCATTCGTTCCAGAATACTGTCAATAGAACACGTCCTTAGTGCTTTGAAACTGAATGAATTTTTGTCGCTTAAAATTATAACAATACCAAATTAAACTAACCTGCACTTTTCTTTCCACAACATCCATGATGGCAGTGAGGGCAATGGCACATCGGTTTGGGTTTGATCGGCGTGAATTTAAACTTGGGAGGGTCGCATTCGCAGCAACAGGGCCACATGCAAGGCCACTGACATTTGCCTTTCGGTGGCTTTTTCTGGCAACATTCGCAGCACGGATTGTTGACACATGCACCAAACGTGACGGGGAAGTTAAGCTGCGGGCAGCAACCGCATCCACAGCCTCCGCAAGTGTGGGGGCATTCGAAGCCTCCACAACAGTTGCCGCACCCGCAGCCTTCGCCCGGTTCACCCCAGCAACCACAGCGTTTTTCTTGGACTGTTCATGCAAGTAGTATCATGCAACATGCAACATGCAAAAATATAACATGCAAATTTACGATGTTAGTTCATGCAAGGTGTATCGTTTTAAAATGGAAACTAATTTTACCTTGTTTTGGGGGCAATTATTTTCTCTTGGTCGACTTAATCCGACCAACATTTGAAATTCAGTCTTGGATGTTCGCCCTTTGGTGTTAGCTCTTTTCTTTCCCTTTCAGTCAAATTGCCCCTTTGATTTGGTCTCTTATACTAATAGTTTATCGGTATATTAAACTCATCTAGGCTAACTAACTAAAATATTGTTTTAACGCTTTTTTTTATTATTATTTATTTAAATGTTAAGACCAAGACTTCTAAACATTTCGTCATCATTAAATTTGAAGTGCGGCAAGATGGCAAAGTTAGTCAGATATGCCAAAAAAGACATTAGGATTTACTTATATAGGGGCTTCTTGTTTTCAAAAGTCGAGAGTATATTGTTGTATTGATCTGAAACTCTTTTCACGCCTTGACCTTGGTTGCAGAAAAGCTTCGTAATCATAATAACATTTAAATGTAGTTGTATTGAGAAAAGAAAACCCTAAACAATCGAATTAAGTAAAATTTTCTTTTGACCTTAAAAATTCGAGCACAATAAACGAAAATCGAAATAAGTTCATTTCTTCTTCCTCAAAACAGGTGGCTGTTAACCTGTAATCTTTTCACGCTCCAATTAACAATGGCAAATTGATTTCCACACCTTAAACTTACAAAAGAAATTGCAGAAGTTTAACGCTTTAACAATCTAGTTTTTAAGGTATAAGAATGAGATTTAATTTGTTTTGACTATTTCATTTGACAAACCACAATAAATATATTGCATCAAGGTGTCATGAAATATTCATTGTTTAGTCTTTACTGTGATCTGTTTTCCCCAACGCACTAATTTTTAAGACCCAAATGTAAGATACCTATTCTTAACTAATATGGTGAATAAACCAATATATCCTTTTTACATAAACAGCATCTGCTTGGCCGGTTTGCATCTAAAAACTGTAAGATGGTTAATTCTTTATATGTAACCATAGATCGTTTTAATATCTACGCGATTATTAAAACAAATAACACAAATCTTACCTTGTGTGGCTTTTGAGGGCTTTTTCTGATTATCTACTGATCGCTTCTCGGGTTTGTCTTTCTCTTTGTCTGAGTCTTCGATTACGACACCCTTGATTTTGCCATTACCACTGCCTTGGAGCACAAGGTGATCGGAGTCAAGATCAACATTTTCCTCGCCGGATGACTCATCGTTCTGTTCCTCGTTTAAGTCAGGCTCCTGCTCGTCTTCCTCTTTGTCTTCTTTCTTTTCTTCGTCGTCTTTCTTGTCTTCATCATCTTTGGTGTCTTCATCGTCCTTTTTGTCTTCATCATCTTTCTTTTCCTCGTCATCTTTGGATTCTTCATCTTCCTTTTTCTCTTCCTCCTCCTTATCTTCTTTCTCTTCTTCATCCTCGTGTTTCTCCTCCTCTTTGTCAGACTCCTCTTCCTCCTTCTCCTCGTCCCCGGCCTCTTCGCTCTTGTCCTTGGCTTCCATTACATCCATAACATTTTCATTTTCTAATCTATACGATGATGCCACAGGAACGGCTGATGTTTGATAAAGGATAACGAATAATGTGAAAACTACCAATAAACCGGTAGTCCTCATCATGTTGAGCTACTGTTTTTCCCTAAGCCTCAGGTGCAACTAATTGAGGTATCGTAAACAACAACAGTGTAACTAGCCCTTCTCGCCTCAATCTATTGTCTCATAAGCTGCGATTCCCGTAAATGACTTGAAATTAGGTAAGATTTAAAATATTTACTATCTGAAATCTGGTTGGCCAGGGTGTTCTATTGTGTGATTACTTCTTCTGTCATTTCATTGGGTGATTAGTCATTGGTAAATGAGGTGACGTCTCATTATTACCATATTTGGATTGGTTTCCTTTTTTTTCTATTACACCTGTGTTAAATATTTTTGCAGACAATTTTAAGCCCAACTTATTTTTTTTCAATCTATTGGCGTCCAAAACCACAATTCTTGAAAGAAAACATGCGATCTATATAACTTAGTTTATAGTTAAAGTGATATAATTCATACATCATTAAAGTTGCAAAGGTCTTCTTTTTGCCAATTCAAGCATTGAATAGATCACCTGAATGGACCACCTACCATTAGCGTGGAGTTAGAAGAGCTTTCTATTTAGCGCTTTGTGTAAAAATCAACGGCGTGTGACAATTTTGCCACAAAGATGAGTGAGGATATTGATATACACCGATTGAAGAAGGAGGACAGCTAACAAGAAAATTTGCTAAAAAAGATAAATGATATTCGTTACTTCCTTTGCGGGTCGGAGCTCCTAAAGCAAGTGGCGTTTTCGAATACAACAGGTTGAACCTCATGCGTAGCAGAGGTTGGAAGGGCACTTATTCAAAAGCATTTTCAATGACCATTTTGTAAAGCAAAGTCGCAACATATAACTACTGAAGACACAACAAAAGCAATGCCTGTTTTGTTATTTAGGATGAACGGGCGAGAAAGGCGATTTTTGATCCTTCAACTTCATAGACAATAAATCGCTTCCAGTGTAATCTTTGTTCTACTTAAAGCAAACTAATAACAAACAACACCTATCAACCTAGAATCACAGATTAATTGAGTTGTAATTAGGAAGTGGTTTCCGAAAAGCACAAGCACATGAACCATGCGAGAAGATAGTATTTGCCAGGTTGAAGAAAGAATAGTGAAAAGAAAAGCCGAATTATCTTTTGAAAAATCCCAGACCCTCTCCCTAAAATTATTACTCATCCTTTGAACTCGTATATTTATTATTTTCTAGCCCTTCTTTTTCGACAAAACACGTCTCTTCATTTTACTGAATAACTCCTGGAATTATTTATTTGTATCATTTCTTTTTACCATAATATAATGCACAGACATATAAACTTTTTCTGCTTCGTAACTTGGAGAAACTTTCTTATTGTTTGTCTGGTTACGTCCATTGTTATTTTTGTGTTCAACAAATCATTTGCTTGGTAAACGCCATTGTTCCTAATTTCAACAAATATTAAATGAATTTCCCCTACATTGTTGACGCGTATGAAAGCAAAGTGACCTCTAAATCTGGTACCAGTAGAAACAATTGCCGTATCTGGCACCTGATTATCACCTGACAAGACAAACAATCGATGCACGCCTCGATGACCACGGTTGAAACTGGTACTGACTTCTTCCTTAGTTATTTGGCTAAACTAAAAAAAGTCCCAAAAAAAAAAATTCCCTTAGTTATGATCTAGTGACTAAAAATAAAATTAAAGTTATATCAAATATATAATAAACGCTTTCTTGTCTTGCAGCGACTTGAATTAAATACAAATTACAAATTGGATGTTAAACTACAGTTGCAAATTATCTTCCCGTGAATATTGGCCATTGTAATCTTTTCTTGTTGACTGGATGGCGGAAAATTTATTAAGGTTTGGTTGGTAAGCATAGCATGGCCAATTAAATCCTTCCACGGACGATTAACAGGTTCTAGTTTGGTGCTGCAGTGATCCGCACCAAAACGTAAAATGCGGCTACAATGTTGAAACTTGCTTTTTTCTCTTCTGTTATTAATTTTTCCTCTTCTTTTTATGAGACATTTGCAGTTTAGTTTAACCGTCCGAAGTATGCATTCATTAACTTACTGCGAAGACCATGCTTACGCCTTGCACAATACAACTCCGAATTGCACATTTAATCCAACTCCAGCGATGCCGCAGTCAAATTTTATTTCATGTTTACTTCCTCATGATCAATTATGAGTACTTGGAAATTACTCACGCAAGTTTATCTAACTCCAAATTCAGAAAAGGAAAATGACATTTGCACGAATTGTTTCCTCTCAAGTGTAAAGTGCGATTTGCATGTTGATACAGTATATTCAGGGTTTTATATTGATTCAGCGGATGAAACCCTTCAAGTATCCTAGCAAATGTGGAACGTGTGTTGAACGTTATTTTTGCTTGATTTCGAATTAAATGAAAAAACTCTCGAGAAAAGATTAATCTAGGGTCGATATTCATTTCTGTGGTCATTGTTTTGCCTAAAGGTAGCTGCATAAGCATTTGTTTCTCAGTAAACTGCTTGCTTAGTAAGCCGCTTCGATTCTAAGTGAACCATTTAGGTGAAAAATCACAATATTACGACATTATCATTTCTTTTTTTTTTTTTAATTTTCAACTGTACTTCCACTTCACATGGTCAATGTTATTTTCTTCATAAGATTGTGGCAATGACAGAGTTTTTCTTGGTATTATTTTATTGATAAGACGAGTGAGGTTGAGCAGCCATAAAGGTGATCTTAAAACTGAGACGACCGTCCTCAGTGATGCTGTGGCTTGGCATGTTCTCCAGCGATCAGTGGATTGACAACTTGACCCTTCTGCGGCGCGGTTTTCGACTTCCTACAGCAACAATGACAGCAGCATGGGCAGCAGTGGCAACAGTGGCAGCAGCAGGGGCAGCAGCAGCAACAACACGGCTCGCAACAGTGACAGCAGCAGCAACAGGGGCAACAACAATCGTGGCAGCAGCAATCGTGGCAGCAGCAACAGTCATGGCAACAATCACAGCAGCAGCATTTCTTGGATCCCTTTCCTTTCCGCATTCCACCTCCTGCTTGTGGTGTCAACGGTGCAACAGCCAAGACCCCTGGATCATCCGACATTTGCGCAAAGGCTGCCGGTTGTGTATTGGAGCGTTGATTGCATTTACAGTTGCATTTCTTGGTAGCATTGCTAACATTCTCAATTTCGTTCACTTCATCTCCTGCCGTCCTGCACTTGCATTCCTTAGACTGGGCATCCTCCGTCGCCTTACTTCTTGGATCGCAGTTACAGCTCTTTCTATCGCCCTGGCACTTTTTGGTATGCTGTTTAGAGCAATCGCATTTTTCTGCACACTTTGATTTCTTCTGGTTATCTTCTGCTGGTATTTCGCAAGTGCATTTGCTGGCATCTGCCTCCTTCTGAGAATCAGTAACTTCTGTAACAAACATACGTAAAGCACGACGTTAAGTACAAAGATTTCTAGGTTACTTGCGTGCTACAGTTACTTACCCCCTCCCCCCTTTCCTTCTTTTCTTTGCCCTTCAATCGAAAGAAGGAATGGCATAAATGTCTGCACGCAAGTTAAATGGGTTTTGAGAGTCCCAATGATTTTAATCTGAGTTTTAAAAGCATGAGAATCTTAGCAAGGTAGTTAGTTGTCCTTGAGTCTGCAGAGCTATATAACTGGCATTATCGTTTACATATACGAAGAGCTTTCAGATTACCGGGAGAATATGGATCGAGACATGGACTCAAAGTGAGCCGCACTACGTGCTGTAATCATTCATGCAATCTGTTTCAATCTATCGTAACAAGCTTCAAGTTAGGATTCTTTTTGACCAAAAGCTATCGCTCAAAACGACAGTCGATAAGGCGGTTAATTATCTTATATCTCCTATCAACCCATTATGTTTATGTCCTGTTTCTCCGCCCATAATTCTGGTGGCAAAGGTTCTTGTGCTGGTTGGTTCATTGTAATATAATCTGCTTCTGTGTTATTGTCAAGAATTAATTTCTTTGTTTTGTATTTTTGGCAAATTGCTTCAAGATTGGTCTCGGTTATATGTACATGTTTGACATGTAAAGATATCGTCAACCGCTCTTTCTGTCTTACCTCCATTTGGTTGCACTTCGTCATCGAGCTCTTTCCTTTCACTTCTAGTCCCCTCAGTTTCTAAGGATTAATAAATAAGCCAGTTAACACATTATCTTGATTATTATCTCAATCAAAGAGTCCTAAATAATTATCAGATTGGATTCGCCGATCCATTTTATCAGGGAATGTACGAATAGCCCAAACGAGACTTTTAAGAAAATTATTTTACTTGCACCCCGCATGGTACATCGACCTTATATAATTTTTGTCCTCAAACAATTAAGCTCATTGTAACTGTGTTTTGTAACCTTAAATTTCAAAGACCAGGGAAGACTCAATATCAAGTAAACTAGTTGAACCGTTTTCCTGTCTTAAATGTTGGTTGCTGTTAAACCTAGACTAACTAAATTGTCTTAATGAATTCTTTTAGCCGAGTCTGTCTCTTCAACACGCAAGTATCACCTAAATTTTCACAACAAAATTGTCGATTCGTTTGTTTTTCGAGCGAAGCTAACACGCTAAACTGTTTTCAGTAACAAAGTAAGCTTATCAGTAGGAGCGAAACGTGAGTGCAAACAAACAAACTACTCAACAAAAGCAAGCATGAATAAATCTTAGAAATATAGTAACCCTTCACACCCTCGCTATAGAAATTAAAAGCGTTAGCTACTCTTACCATGTTTCGCTTTAATTGACTTTGCTTTCACCATGGCCAGTAAGAAAAAACAGCTTAATAACACAAAGAACCAAAGGAACGCTGTCGCCTTCATGGTAACACACAACATAAACTCTAAGAAAAAACTGTGAATATGGCAATTCAACTGTTGCTTTTATGATGTAATTTGCTCTCAAATGGTCAATGAAAACCGGTGACCTGTCATCGCTGTTTTGTGGGTGATTTTTCGCCAAGCATGTTTCTATGCAGTCTTTTCACAGAAAAATTGAGCTTGTAAATTAAAACATTGTTAATGGAAAATTATTGCATATATCTCTTAGGGTAAGGAAGACACCAATTTAAGGCAAGTAAAAAGACAGTTGATGCTCTTGTTACCAGTTATAGGGTGTTCCTATTTTAATACAACCTGAGAGGTGCGTGTCAAACATATGGTCACTTCCGGACTTATTTTACTTCTTCTTCAATTCGAGACGCAATATAATTAAGTCAATAAAAGACATGAATTGCCAAAAACTATGTAGCCTTTTGAATTGCACAGTGACCTATTTTAAACATATTTGAAACTAAGTGCATGTTTTCATGGTTTATGAGGTTGGGATGGCAGTCATTTTGGGTGTAATTGATTGTAAATTAATTGTTGTCATAATCGTGAAGACAGACGTAATGCAACGTCGAATTTAATTGCATGCACTATAGTTGCATTGGTCTGAATATCATTGTTTAATTTATCGAGAGGAGAAAGCTTTTATGTTGTGTGAACGTGTAGTGGACTTGTCGTGAGCTGTCGATTTGAATCGGAGGCTCGATGATTTTTGTCTCCATGTGTATGAAAGGCTACCAGCAAATTGCTGTAAATCGCTAGTTGCGCAGCATTTAAGGGATTGGATGAAAAAACCGGCAAGAACGTCATGCTAGCCCACATATAAGGCACTAACAACATTACAATTCTATATGAATATATACACCAACTGATTAACGCACCTACCTCCACTAACACACACTTTCCTTCACTTGTACTCACTTTCCTTCATTTGTACTCACTTTCCTTCATTTGTACTCACTTCCCTTCACTTGTACTCACTTACCTTCACATTAGTGCCTTATATGTGGGCTAGCATGACGTTCTTGCCCTATATGTGGGCTACCATGACGTTCTGGCCAAAAACCCCTTAGGCATTTCAAACTTTCACCCTTGCTTTTTAAATCGTGCAATCCGTCAAGAACTGCAATTGCATGTGTTGAAACGTCGCTTAAAGGAGTTGTATCCAGATTCAGCTCTTTGGGACACTAACCGATCTGTGACAGGGGAGGAGGAGGGAGCGAGGGAGGGAGGGATGGGTGACCAAAATTGCCCGCACCTTGCGACTAATTAAAATTCCCTTTAAAATCAGCCGAGGTAGCAAATTTGTTTTAATTCTAGGATCCCCCATATCTGTTTTTATGTTCGAGATTCAGCGAAATTGATTTCAAGAGATAAAAGTCGAGAAAATGGAATCAATGAGTAGCAACTGCAAGAAATTTATTTTCAAACGGGGGAATTATAACATCATGATTTGTGGACAGCAATTTTTCATGACAAAATGTTATCTGCACGGGTAGTTGAAAGTGTCAAATAAGAAACAACTGATGTGTCCGTTATTAAATTTATCGGTGTCGTATGTTCCACTTAGATATTGGATAGTATTTGACTTGCTATTTAGGCCATTATTTTCTACAGAGGAGTTTCATGGCTATGTTCACTAATTTCAAAACTACTCAAGCACAAGCTGTTTCCCATTAATTAACTTAGACGGGGATTTCAACTTTTTGTAAAAATTGGATTTAAGAGTTGCTCAAAATGATGTGCAGTTAACCTGACTTTATTACATTCAATTTCCATGTTTATACTCACTAAGTAACATGTCTTATCAGTTTTTGAAACTCATAAAAGCAAGCAGAATATCAATGTATTTAGTATAATTTCCTATACCTATCGTGTCCATTTTCTTTCTAATACATGACGAACAAAGGTCGTCTTGGTACCATAAGAAGAACGATGCTCGAACGAGCAACATGTCATTGCCAATATTCACTCTTAGGGGCCGATAACATGAGGCGGGCTGGCCCGGGTAGCCGGGCTGGCTCGGTTTGCCGGGATCTCGGCACGTCTGTGAAACACATTAAAAATCAATTTTGCGATTACATGGAAAAATTTCAGCCCGGCTAGCTGGGATCCCGGCATCGATTCTTGTCACGATTCTTGTCACTAAATTTCGCTTCAGAGCAAAATGGCTCTCCAGAAGATCGATATTTCTCTTTTTATATAACACATAAAGGTTTATCAGACCATAAAGCTACATAAAACTGAAAATAATGCACCACAATAATGGATTAGGGAAAGTAAAAACACTCGACTCATGCTCTTTGATGTAGCCATCTTTTCACACGACAGCTTCTAAATTTAGCTGCAGGCAGGCTGGCTCGCCTCATGTAATACCGGGCTGAGCAGTCATCTCGGTAAACCGAGCCAGCCCTGCTAACCGAGCCAGGCCGGCTCATGTAATCTGCCCCTTAGTTATTAAGCAATGTATTATTCCCGTATAATGGAGTGAATGGACACTGAATGAATTTTTTTTTTTTTGATTTAAAACGCTCCGCAGTGCTACCTTATAGATATTAACCGATAACGAAATTGTTCGAATTTCCGCCTTAATGATTTGAAATTGGTATTTTCTGTTCCAACCCCTCGAATAAACATTGTAATATTTTCTGCATTTGCTTGGAAAGTGCGGAGTAATAATAATTTATTTAACTCTAACTCTTTTTGCATAAGTATGGGTAGAAAACCCGTATGCAAAACTCAGTTAACTGGGGAAAAAACAACATGGAGAAAGAATCAGTTCAATCATTATAAACTTGCGAGTTATGGCTTTTTTCAGTGGTGCACTGGACTGTTGGCAGCAATCTGTGCGGCGGCAGCCAAAGCTGCATCGTTGAGATTTGAATTGGACTTCTTACAGCAACCGCAACCGCAACAGCATGGGCAGCAATGATGGCAACAGTGGCAGCAGTGGCAACAACATGGCTCACAGCAATGGCAGCAGCAGCATGGCTCACAGCAGCAATGGCAGCAGCAGCAAGGCTCGCAGCAGTGGCAGCAGCAGTCGTGACAGCAATCGTGACAGCAACAGTCGTGACAGCAATCACAGCAGCAGTCGTGGCAACAGTCACAGCAACAGTCGTGACCACAATCGCAGCAGCATTTCTTGCTGGAGTTGACCTTTTTTCCGATGCCATGTTGAGCGGACAAGCCGTTCATGGGTTGCACAGCACCACCAGCAGCTGCATGGGCACCAGGTTTGGGGATTGTTTCCCTGGCTCCCTTTTTCCCTTCATTGCATTTACAGTTGCATTTCTTCTCGCCTTTGGAGTTCTGAAGATCTTTGCATTTCTTCTCGCCCTCTGCCTTCTGAAGATCTTTGCATTTCTTTGGCGAATCCCCTTGTGATTTGCATTGACATTGCTTGAATTCATTCTTGTCTTTACATTGGCTTCTTTTCTGTGAATCTTTACACTTCATATTTTCTTTGCACGAGCAGCTACATTTCTCACTGCATTTAGATTTTTTCGTCGCCTGATTGATTTCCTTTAGAGCCTTCTCGTCGCACACGCAGGGATCCTTTTGTTTTTGTTCTGATAAAAGTAGACGAGATAAATAATCAGTTTTAGGTTTCACTTTTAGAATTTTGTCTTACCAAGGCATGTTTTGCCTTACCATCGTCAAATAAAGTTTCCATTTCACTTCACTTTATTTCAAATGAGTCTATAGGTCCTTTCAGTCAATACATGTTTGTCCGTTTCGTTCCCATGAAAATAATTTATAATCATTGATAAACTTTCATTACATTGAGTCGTTTAACATGACGTTTTATTTCAGGGAGCATCCTTTTAATAAGGAGGAGACGTAGCTGTGGTTATCTTTTCTTGGTAACCTGGCAAAGAGTTGACAATAGCTCCAGATACAGGAATTATGGATACATGCATGTAGTATTAACCGATAAGCTCACATGCTCACTTTACGTTAATTTTTTATTGTTGCTCTAAACAAATGTCTTAAATGTTTTTTCCAGCTGCAAAGTTTGCCGGTTCCTTGTTCATTCTAACCTTTTAATGTATGCCTCAGAAGTAGAACGTTATTGTCATTATCACAGTAAAGAACGTTTCTGATAATCCTTCGCAGAAAACAAATTAACCAAATTTTTTGATATATCGTTTAAGATTCTCCAGTTTGGGTCAAAATCTAGCAAGGTCAAATTCCCGATATATTTGCTTACCGCTCTCATTAGGCGATTGCGAGTCGACGTTCATTGTGCTGTGCTGTTCTTTTTCCAACTCTTCTTTTGGTTTGAGGTTCTTGAATTCATCTGAAAGATAGGAAGTTAAGACTTCCCAGCCACCACTATCTATCTACTATCTATTTCTGTCCTCCAGTACTAACCTCTGTTGCCCTTCAGATGGGTTTGCTCGTCTAAACATACATCAACGAAATCGTATCGTTTGATTAAGTAAAACGAAAGTCGAAACGTAATCTGCCTCCTACTAGAAGGAAACTACAAAAATATTCTCCTGATCGCAATTAAGGGTTTCAGAAAAACAACTTCAGTTTGTTCAACCCAAAACAATGTTTTTTAACTGGCGTAAGGACTGCCATTTAGACAATCTATAAGTTGGCCCGTTTTTTGTCACTTAAAAATTAGAAATCTTCTCAATGGTTCAACTGAATAGACCTCAACCTTTTTAACGTACCCAACCTCGTTCCCAGGTCTTTTTTCGCTTTTTAAATTTAAAAAAGGGAAGAAAGTCCTGGGAACGAGGTTGTAACGTACCAAAACGGTGAAACTGCGCAATTGTTTTCTCTGTCCATAAATACTAACCATTTTCCGATCCACTTTTTTGGCTTGGTGATTCTGATTCTTCTTGGACCACCTCATTATGTCTCTCTTTGTCCACCTCTTGTTTTGGTTTCATATTTTTGAACTGGTCTGCAAGGGCCAAAATAAAATTTTCTTTCAAAGTCAACGATACCCTTTACTTCGTCAATGGGTTTCTTTTCACGAATGAAAATTTCCCAACACGAGGCACAAAGAGATATTTGGTTTGCTCACATTTTGGCAGTAAAAATAAAGGAAACTTTGTCTGAAAAACCAGACAAGGAATAATATCAGAAGAAAATGGAGATTTTAGAACAGGAATTGTTTTCGATGTGCAATTGGTGGTATGGTTCTACTTAATAAAGTAGTAAGTGTAATTTCAGTATCTTACTGAAAATCCAAAAATTGATAAAGTCTTAAATCACTATCTTGAGTAGCAGATTTACATCACATTTCCCCATTAGTTGTCTTGACAAGAAATCGAGGAACTCTTTGGTGGTTTAAATGGACAATCTGGCACTAAGACAGCGAATTACGCGCTAATCGTTTCTTTGTCCATAAATACTAACCATTTTCCGATCCGCTTTTTTCGCTTGACGATTCTGTTTCTTCTTGGACCACCTCGTTATGTCTCTCTTTATCTACCTCTTCTTTTGGTTTCATATTTTTGAACTGGTCTGCAAAGGAACGGAATAACGACTTGTTCTATCAGTGGCTACGCATTTCCAAAATTCATGAATGTTAACAGTACCATTTGGTTTGTTCACGGATTTGCCGTTCACCAATGCCAGGGAGATGCACAAAAATGTTAGTAGTGTCAGCCGCATAATGGCAGTTAAAATGTAACAGACTAAGACCAAAGGATCAAGGATAAGACACTAATAACTTCAGAGTTTGGCAAAATAGACAACATGAAGAAGTATGACATCACAAGTGGGCGGAAATGGGCAAATCTTCTAGAGCAGGAAAATGTCACATGATAACTGGTAAACTACCCCCTTGTTACACGCCTGTGTAAATCTCGCTTAGAAGCTTGCTTACTATTGGCTGACAAACAAGATACCTGATAATTACTCGAGTGCCACTTAAACCTTACAGCATAAGGACGTTTGGTTATCCAGGATGTCCCCATCACTTAATTATTTACCGAAAAGAAAAATGAATACAGATAAACTGTTTGAAGACATTTAAGACGAGATGTGGCACTCTATTCGATACGTGTAATTTATGTCTACATTGCAGAGAGTCTCACTCGCTTTAGAAAAATGGAGATTGAAATCGTTTATTGAGCTTTTTGTAGGAAGGTGCAGGTACAGGAGACTTGATAGTTTATTTTCCTATCTATATTAAACTGCACACATGTCTTTGGCTTATAACTAAGGACAACAAAGAAAGGGTTTCTGGGCGGATCGATGAATTTACTATGCATTTTTAAGTTCTTTCTTTCACAACGCACGACACTTCGAAAACAAATTATTCAGTCTTGTTCCTCTGCATTGATTTTAGGTGATTTTCACCCTCAGATAACGTAATAAAATACAACGGGATATTTATGGTTTACCGAAAAACCAGACATCTTTATTGAGAACTTAAACACAGTAGGTGCAAAACTGTAGATGACTGTCTATTCTCCCGACTACCAATTGCATCAGTAGAAACTCTCGACTGGATTCTTGTGTATTAAGAAACAACTATTGTAGGCTCTGAAATGATTCAAAATGAAGCAGCAGGTGTTATGAAGGGTGTGGAACAGAATTAATACTTTCACATGTAACTCGATTTTTAGCACCTCCTCGAACACGCCCTGGAGCAGTATTTCATACCGTTTACAGGTACATGAAGAAATGTGAAAGAAATGTAATAGAACCAGCTTTTAAATATGCTTTCGAAATCTACCTTCACTGGACGAACAATTGCATTCTATTTATCAACATTTTGCTCTATTTATTTGTACCCAGTAACTGAGTGTTGTACAGAAGCTACCATTCTGTCTTTTCTTCACGTGGACACCCGGTTTTATAGTAAATTCTGTTAAATAAGAAGTTTAGTCGGGGTCTCAGGGGGTCTCAGGGGGTCTCAGTAACCAATTTCTAGCCGTTTCGTATTCGTTCACACAGACAGGAAATCAGCGAAACACCCCGCTCTCTACTTTATGTGGACATTGGATATCATGTCAAATGCCGCGCCAAACATTTTGTCAAAAAAATGGCAAAAAGTCCAGCAACGATATAACCGGATTTAGAATTTAACAAAACATTTATTTCACTCTCGCTTGTTGGATATGAGATGACTATAAGCAACTCTGCATGTTATTTATCAAAACAAACGTGCTTTTGATACAATTAGTAAATAACTTTCCACTTCTACAGGCGTTCCACCAAAACTGCATTCCAGAGAGTGACATGGGGGAAGGACTCTACCAATCACAAAATAGCTAACATTTGAACAGTTTTCCAAAGACCCTTCAGCGAAATTGTCGATTCCAAAGTAGTCTACCTCAGCATTCTATATGGAAACATTCAGACACAAAATCTAGCGTAAACCGATCAGTCAATGCTGCTTTTCGTCATTGCAAAATCTAGCCAGATAATCATTTGATGTCTTCTAAACCAAATTATTACATAGCCAAGGAGACTGGTATTGAAACCTTGCAAACTTCCAAGGGATCACAAAGATGCTTCCAGCCCTACACAATAGGTGGATAAATTCCCTTTATCAGCTGTTCTGCAATAATCACAGTTTAGTATACGTACTGTGGTTTTGTGCAAGGGCAAGGCAAAAATGTTTACAAAAACATTCCAAAAATGTTGTAGTTGAGAGTGAGAGCAAAATGCAACTATAAAAATGGAAATTAAACCATATTATCGAACTACGTTTTTAACTAATGTTTTCTTCAAGGAGAAATTTGTGTATGTACACAAAACGGGTACACTTTTCTAGTCCGACACCTTAAGCTCTACATCTCAACATTTAAGAATTTTGTTTCTTTCATAGAGAAATATTCCAAACAAACTACCGGAAAGTAATATATGGAAATGAAGCAAGTTATTCTGGCAATCGTCCTCAGCGTGCTCTTGGCTTGTCTTCGGTGACGAGACAAACAGGCAGATACTACAGGCAAATCGTCAATTGAAAACTGTAGCCGAGTTTCACTTGAGCAGTGAAGATGTACGGTTTGCATCCGATAAAGATCCTATCGCTTTGAAGTACGTTAGTGGCCGTAATCATAGTTTAAAAACGTATTCCTTTGTTTGTTTAAAGAAATCTCGTTGCCAACAAGATTAGATTTAAGTGATTTAATTTACGAATTTCCCTAACGCTGAGCTAGGTAAGAAACAACCGGTTCCAAAACGTTAAGTAATCCATCTTTAGAACCACCTCATTTGTTTTGAAATTCGCCTGCTAAACATTCGTGGAGAGCTTCGAACACATGGCTTTCATACGCTACAGTGGCACCCCGATGTAACGAAAGTGCAAGGTGCAAGGCGCTGGCGAAATGTTTCGTTATAACGGGTTTGTTATGTCGGGGTAATTTTCCATACATTTTAATCCTACTGGGCTGAAGAATACCGTTCCTTATACCGGGGACTTCGTTTTAAAAGGGTTCGTTATATCGGAGTTCCACTGTAATACACTAATCTACAGTGTTTGGCTTCCCTCTGCTCGTCGAGGCGAAGAATTGAAGAGTCACACTTTTGTTCTTTGTTCGTTTGGTTTTTTGCTTGCTGGTTTGCTTATTGCCGTTTTAGTTGAATTTTAGTTGTTGTCATTGCTTTTCTTTGTAGACACTCTTGTTTCTGTGTTTAGCTACCTTTCTTATGAAAGAGATGATAACTTAACTAAGCGGCATTGCACTTACAGCTAACTTATTCGGTCATTGATGACGATAGGTCACTTAACAAATTAAATGTCATTCATCACAGGAACACCAATGTCTTGGTAGCCAAACTGGTGGAAAGCAACCCAATAAAAAGGCGCCCCCAATGGACGTACGGTTACCCTTGGCCTTGGCCTCGTTCAGTTCATCAGGCGCCTATGAAGCCAAAAGCTCCCAGTTCAAGAACGCATCCGAAATAAATGGCTATCTCATAACATGAGTGTGCTCGCTTGAAATGTTTTGAGCATAGAAAATATTTGAACACTCGAGGCCATTTCTTCGGGATATTTAAGGAAGATATACAAGTGACGTGAACAGTTGCTGTCCGCATCTTTAATGAGTCTGTAATTCTTTTTTTTTTTTACTTTTTCTAATTCACCTAGGATTAAGAAGCGGGGAGTTGCTAATGTAGGTCGATGCAGAGTGATAGAAGGTTTCTGCATTGCTCATTAAAAAGCCATAAAATCCAGTTTGTCTTATTACTGCATTAGCATCGTTCTATAATTTTTTCGCTAACATACTGCAGTTTCACATCAGTCTAAAACGTAGGCTAGTGCTTGTGGCCTTTGAGGCCTCTAATTACAAATAAGATTTCTACCCTTCACCTTCAGCTGAAACGATTATGCATTGTCTTCTTGAAGGCAAGCTAAGTGGTCAGCAGTAATTCCAGCTGCCAATTCATTTTGGAAGTTTCCAAATGACTGATGCCACATTGAGTTTAAACAAGCGAACAACGATTTGGCTTCACAAAACGTCTTACTTATTCTTCAAAACTTGAATATTTCTTAGAAATGTATTTTGTCATATAAACATTAATTCAAATTAAAAAATCAAAGCTCTTAATAACTCAGAGCATCCTTAACGGTCCATTTACCAGTGGTACGCTCCCGTGATCACTGTAAATGAGACCATAGAAAAAAGGACCAGGAGGGAGCATATATAAGTATAATGGTCCTCTAATCAAAGACGGCGAGAAGGGTCCTTCAGATCTTTTACAGTGACAGCAATGGCAACAACACGGGCAACAATGACAGCAATGGCAGCAATGACAACAGTGGCAACAAGGACAGCAGCAATGATGGTGATGATGATGTATGTGGTGACAACATGGTCTTGGACAACACGGGCAGCAGCATGGGCAGCAACATGGCTCCTCTGGTTTTTTCTTGGGTGCCTCCTCTGCACCTGGAATCGGGCACCAGCAACCTAAATAACAAAGAGAAGATTTGAAACGTCTTGCCGTCCATGTGAATTTATTTAATTGGACCCAATCTTAACGATGAAGTTCCACTTTCCTACTTTGGTGTTGCTTGCTTATAAGTATTTTCCAATCAAAATTTCAATCAAATTTTCATTATATTGTAAAAAGTTTATTTCAAATGTATCGCAGGTTAACTAGTATCACTGTTGCAATTATAGTGTCCCCAATTAGTCTATCTTGGCTAAATACATTGACACTTTAATAATGCTTCTTATCTAAAGGTTCTTGGATTTGGGGTCTAGTTTAAATTACGCGCTCTGACGCGTTATTTGTTTGTTTGACATGTGAGATCCTTAGAGTATGTCTGGCCTGGCCTTCAACCTAGGAACAAATACCCACATTTTGTGCCTTCCAATGGTTTTTGTATGTCGAACGAAATATGGTGAAGGCCTTCCACACGGCGATATCAGATGACAAACGACAATCGAACCGATCATTCAAAATGACTTGGACTGACCATGTGGCACACATGAAGGACAAACACAAGACAGATAGAAGTTCAAGCAGGTTGGTTGCCAGTTGGTTAGCGCACTAGGGAAGGCCATTAACAAGTGGAGAAATGATAAATTCAAGTTGGAAGTAACAACATGGACGAGACATGTTCAGGATATTATTAAGATATGCTAGTGATAGAGACGAGGGGACTTCACACTGCAGCGGATTGCTTTGGTCCAAAACAGGATTTCGTATTCAGACCGAGGAAGTAGAATTTCAGCTTCTAATGGAGGCCCAGTTGCGCAGTCCCTCTGAAGTAAATGACAAGTGAAGTTGATCATAATGGTATTTCCCCAAACTGTTAAGCCCGTAATTCCTTCACACTTTATCATTCTATCTAAACTCAGAGCTTATCAATTTCATGCCGCATGCAGGAAGTTCGTACTTTGTTATCAAGAGGGTCTTAATTGGGTTAGCTGTTAAATGGCTTAGATTTTAACCATCATGCGATAAGTAAGGACAGTTTTTCTTGAAATTTTACACGTGAGAACTGTGGGCATTTTTTGTTGTCACTCGTGAGTGTGTGAGCCAAAGGAGGTTAACGTAAAAGATCCAATGATTAGTGATTTACTTGTCATACATTAATACTATTTAGTGATTTTCACATAAGAATACAACATTGCTTCTCGCACCAACCTCGTTCCCAAAACCTTCTTCTTTTTTATTAGTAACATGGAAAAGCGAGGGCTCTGGGAATGAAAATGGTTTGAAATACGAAACTCGTAATTGTACTCGTACTCAGTCTCTTACTCGTAGTCCGATTTGAAGGTCGCTTTTATCATAGCATCAACTGTCGAAGCCATAACCTTATTAAGACCCCCTTTAGTACATAGTGTTGAAGACATGGATCATTTCCTAATAGCATGCTCATGCGGATAGAAATTGACAAACCTTCATCGCATTCCTTGTGACAACAGTGACAATCACAAGGCGGCATACAGCCACCAACACATGGTTGAATACTATGGCAAATTTGGCATCCTGTAGATGAAAATAAGGCTAAACTCTTAAGATGTTTATTAGCTGCAAGGGAAATACTATTTAAAAAGTGTATTGAAAGCAGCAATGACAATATTTCAAAATCATATCCAATATAGCCCTAGCCTATACCTCATGCAACAGAAGTTTGATCCTTGCAAACTCAACAGAGCTTCTGACACGTATTATATTTATATGAGGTCTATCTGCAAATACAGACCAATGCGTATACCCATTGAAGTACATACCACATCTCCGACTCTTTCCTTTCCCAGCATCGTTGTTTTGTGAAGTGTGTCTAATGCATTCTGGTCTGTGAACAAAATGTGAAACAAAAGGCCATTAAACTAAACATTGAATGTCTCTTGCAGCAGATTTGAAAAACAAAAAATAAATGTTGTATTCTGATTTGACATGTACTCATTTACCAAAACATGTTATTGACAGCGTTACACTGCCACGCGTTAGACAAAATATTTTTCAGTGTCCTACCTTTTGCCGTGTGTACGTTTGTTGGTTCGCCTTCGCTGTGTTTGATTCAGAGTATCTTAACAATTTTTTAAAGGAACATTTCAGTGTTTTCAAAGTTTTCAGACGCTATTCTTGATGCCAACGGATTCCAGATCGAATGAAAATATTTTTCAGGGGGTGGGGGGCTCTGGGGGCTTACGGTCAGAATATTTGAGTTTGAAAAAAGGAAACAAAGGCATGCTGTTTTCACACTTCTTACGAAAGACCGTATACATCACATTATCAGATATGTCGAATGTTTCAGCTGATAATCTACCCTAAATAGACCTCCCTTGTATGAAAATACTTGAATTCAGGCTGATCTATATTTCCTTGAACGAAGTGAATTGGGACAGCACCAGTGGCGAATTGAATTAAGATTGTACAAAAAAACCTCCTTAGCTGTGTGGAGCGACAATTCTCTCTATTAAATGTCTTGACTTTGGTTTGAATTGTTTGCAATATATCGACTAAATAGGTCTGATGCTCGTCATTCTCTTTGTCCACAGGTCAGCGATCCTTGTGTTTTAGCTTACAGTGGTCGCTGATCCCCTGACAGTTAGATATTTTACCAACAGTTAACCTAACCAACCGACCTCTTCTTAGTCCACTACGATTCAATCCCAAACAATTTATTGCGTAGTTTCTCTTCTATGTAACAAAATTTCTTTATAGAGAAATTGGCTGTGATAACGAAAGCAAACTAGTCTTAGAAGTACAGAGATGCAATGTGAACTATGGTCTCTTTGTCCTACCTTAGCACACTTCCTGCCGTCCTTAGATTTCCTGCAGCCTTGCTCGATGACTGGACTACGTCGTTTCCTTTTACGTTACCATGTTTCCGCCCTCTCGTGCTTATTCTAGAAAGCCCTCTGGAGTTTTGTCTGTGGTTTTCGTGAAGAATTCCTTCAGAAAATACGGTAGCATACAAAATGACTAAACAAACTAGTACATTCGCGAAGATGTTCGGTTTCATGTCCTTCTAGATCAATCCCATGTTCTCTCGTACCTGGGGTTTATTGGAAACCATAAACGAAGGGAAATGTATTTTTAGTTTCAATCTATCGTTGACGTTTGGTTTCCATACAAGTACATTATAAATCTTACATCACAGCTTCATTCAATGTCTACCTCCTCCTCCTTTATTTCAACGCTTCAATAAACAGGTCGTGGAAATCACATGAATGAATGCCATTGGGTAATTTTAAACTTCTTGGCAGATGCTCTTCTGGTACCAGTGAGGACGTTTGTTCTGCCTAATCACCATTCTTTTTCCTTTCTTTGGAAGAAAAAAAAACGCTCACTGATATACAAGACTCTTGAAAATAACCTTAAATATAAAAGGCTTCTTAATCAAATTAGTCAAGAGAATGCAATTTGATGAAAGGGATTTAGAGAAGAAGTTTCGTCGTGTTTACTGGCACAAGACGGAAGCGTTAAAACGTCACCTATTTAACTTTTTGACATAATTATTCGTATGCAAACTACTCAAAGCGTGGCGATTTTTACAGAAATAAAAGGGTCTCGATTTGTTTTCGTCTGTTTGTTTGGTTTTTTTTCTTCAAATAAAGTGAAAGGGTCAAAATGTTTCATGTCACATCAAGAAAGGTGTTTCTCTTGCGAGTACCACTTCTTTCAAGTTGAGGTTAACGATTTACATTCTTGAACTGAATTTTTGTCTGTGAAAAGGTAGCAATTTAGAAGTTGAGATCATGAAATGATAAGAATAAAAGTACAAAGTGGGAATTAAAATATCCCTTTGCGAGTACTTTACGAATCTCGTCTCTTCTTACTGACATGTTCAAAAGTAAGTCCTTTTTAGATAAACCTTTCTTGTCAACTGAAAAGGGGCATTCCTAAAAGAAGGTACATTGCATCTGATTGATCAGCTATCTGAGAACATTAACCAAAATACCGTATAGAGCATATGTACACGTAAGGAAGATTTATCTTTTAGGAATTTCAATAAAATTGGGTATGAGAATCCCATGCTTCCAAAGGCGGTGGATCAAGTCCATAAATGTGAATTATTTTCAGCACTGAACTTTCAACAAAAATGCATAATGAACCTAGTATGAATACGACCAAGCTCGTCACCAGTCTCCCAATAGCTCAGTGGTTAGAGCTTCCGACCTGTGAACGGAAGGTTAAGGTTTTTTTTTCTTTGTTCCATGTCCGTGACATACTGAACATTCCAAGTTTCGTACTGTGCTTTTTGATGTGAACGCTCATTTGAAGTAGTCTTTGGTTGTCCACTTATTTGCTTAATTAGCAAGTTACTTGACAGAAACTGTCTGCTCTTTGTACACCTCGACTGGTTTGTGTACAGGCGCATCTTCCATGAAATTACCTCTGCTCGAAGCAGTTTGCATTATAACCCTAACATCGAGTTTTATGCTCCTCGACATCACCCCTAACATCCGAGTATTTTGCTCCAAATTATGCTCGAGTGCTCGTATTATGCTCGTAATAATGCCGGACAATAATGTTAAGCTCATGGGCCCGGTTGTTCAAAGCAGGGTTAAGCTAACCCAAGATTAGCTTCAATCTTTAATTCCTTTTTATTGCCAAACGATACGGACTCCTGTAAATCTTTTTTGCACTACATTTTGAACTTTGGTTGCTTTCAAACGATCGCTTGGAATTTGCTGTGAAAACTCTTTTACGATAAGAGAAACAGGGACCTCAGTTAAATTTTAAATCCCAGGTTAGCGTAAACTGGCTTTCGAAGAACCGGGCCCTGGCGTCCTTGGTTTGTGTGCGGCTTTACCTTGCACTCACTACAAATGGCAAATGTTAAATTAGCACTGAAAGCGAAAAATGAGAGGTAAAGAAACCTTGGTTGAAATTTTAACCCGGATTAGAAGTAAGAGTAGGAAACTTAAAAATCACATAATATAAGTTACGACCATCTACGCTAAAACAAGGGTTTCTTGACTCCAGTCAGTCTCAAAATCACACTAAAGAGAAAGGAGAGGGAAAAGAGAAGAGCGGAGGAGAAAAAAGGGGCTGGCAATGCCAATAACTTTATTGTCAACTTTTGAAAGACAAAAAAATGACTTGCAACTCACTAACTCAGACACTGCAGCTGATTAGTATCGTTGTCAAAAATCCAGGTTATTTACATGTACAATACAATGATTTCCCTATAATGAACTATCCTCAACTCCCACAGCTTGGTTGTTGCTGCTGTCACTACTGCCAAAACTGAAATGGTGTTGCGTAACTACGCAGTCTTGCCAGCTGATTTTGCATTCGCTTTGAATACGGGACCTTGGTCCTGAAAGAAAGTCGACAAGTACTGTTTATTGGACACCACTCTTTATTTAAGAAAACTGATCATTGTTCCATATTTCAATTCCTTACAGCAGTTAACCCTTGTCGTAAAACCTTCTTTCTTCATGTTCTTCTCTGCCTCCTGCGGTTCACTTTGAGATCTAGGGTTTATTTCCAATATTAAGAATTGCAACGGTGAACAAGTACTCTTTTAATGCAGCTTTTAGGGTCGACAGCTCTTTTGTCAGTCCATACCAAATCATGCTAGTTTTCTTTTTCATTACGGTAGAATACCTTCATCTCTACCCATTCGTGGCATCTTAGAACAACGTTTAGGAAATAAAAGTTACACTACTGACTTTCATTTACTAGCCAAGTTGCGTAACTTTAATGTAAAGTGGACGTTCTATAGCTTTATTCCGTCCTCTAGAGGGCTTGACGTATACCATCGTAGATAAATCAATTAACTGACCTTTTCAAGAAATGGAGAGGTCCAGCATGTCGATAGGCTGGAAACAAGTACCCCGGTAGAAGAATCAGCTGGCGACGTTCTCCTTTCTCTTCCTTCTCCTCTGCTTTAGTATTTCCTTTTTCCGGTTCTGTGAAAGAATTTGAAACTCTGAAGAAGGCTGAATCTCACACATTTGTGAGTTTTCTGATAGTGATAAACTGCAAGTTGAAAATAAATGGTTCAAAACAACCTCGTTTGCTCTAAACAACTGGAAGCAAAAATACGGGATTTGTAGTTCGCTTTCAACCAGAAAGAAGCTGATTACAACCTGTCTTTTTGTCTGTCTTTCCAATATTGAATGAAAAGACAGATTATCATTTAATTTTGGTTTCTGTAGTAATGATTCAGCAGTCAACCATGGCTTAAGGCAAGTAATGAACCTCTACATCTGCTTATAAGTGGAATATTTTAATAAGGTTAGTATTCTGTTAGTCTTTGCCATGTTCCTGCTTGACTTTAGTTTGGTTCAACAACGATTGCATACACAGCTTGTCCTGGCGGATCTCGAACAGTTGGCGGGGAATTTATAAAACCACGTCTAAGATTTTTTAAATAATCGGCCCTTTAAATTTTACCATCACAGTGTGATAAAGAATTTTGTTTATTGTCAAGGCTACTATTATTACCCTCCTTATCAATTGCAAAAATGTCGCAGTGGTAACAACCGCACTCGTTCGTATATCCACAGGGACAAGGACAGCCACATGTACATCCACATCCACAGCCACACCCGCATCCACAGCCGGGAATTCCACAGCCGCACGGTGCAGCACATCCACATGGTCCAAATGATCCACCGCAGAGAGGATCCACGGATAAACCTCCGCAGCCACAACAGCACGGCGAGCATCCGCATCCACAGGGTTGCGTGCAGTCGCAGCAGCATGGTTGTACGCACGTGCAGGGACACTCATGATGATGAGTGATGTGATGGATGTGATGCACGCAACAATCGTGGTCGTGCTGATGGTGATGACAACATTGTTGACAACAAGAGCAACATGGTTGGCAACAGCAACACGGCTGGCAACAACAGCATGGTTGGCAGCAACAGCAGCAACCACAGCAGTTGTTATTTTTGTTGTTGTTGTTGTTGTTGCCATCATTGTTGTTGTTACTAGTTCCGCAATTGTTTGTTCCGCAACAGCACCCGCACCCTCCTCCACAATTATTGTTGTTATTGGCGTTGGCATCCTTATTCTTGGTAGCCTGTTCATCCTTTTGCGAAGACTGGATATCCTGTGATGACTGCTCCGGTGATTGGTTATTCTGTATTGGCTGTTGAGCTTGCTGCTTAACCTGTGATGACTGCCGAGGGAGATGGTTTACCTCTGGTGACGTCTGAGGTTGCTGCGTTGACTGAGGAAGTTGTTGGGCGTCCTGTATTACCTTATGAGGGGATCCATCACTCAGTGGTAACAGGTCACCTTGTGTGGAGCTCTGAAATTGTGGTCTTGCATGTAATTCCGGTCTGGTTTGAAATGAATCTTGCTTTCTTTGTTGATAGTAGTTGTGAGGGATTGGTGACGAAGAAGCAGAGTGAAAGTTCTGAGAGGCGACGTTTTTTGAGATCGGTGCCCCAAGTCGTACGCCTGACGCACTTAACACTTTATTTCCGTGAGGTGGTGCTAGTGGGCGATTATTTGCATTGTTTGGGTTGGGAGCAAACGCTTCCTTGGGTATCAAGATTACACTCAAGAAAAGCCACATCCATGAGGAAAACACTGCCATTTGTAACAAGCCGTGTCAAAAGGAGGAGGTGCTAATCACTTAAAATCAATTGGAAAAGGTGGACACGACCGTATTACCTCACGAATGGTACCTGCCAATCACTTCAGATATCGCTTAAACCCGTTGATATTTACCGTTTAACAATAAGAACCTGACAGACCAACACACAGAAAACAATCACACACCGTTTTATTTGTGTTTGTGTCAACACCTAGTCAAGAAAAAACCGTTTGGTTAATATATCTTGGTAGGCCTTGCGTTTACTTAATAAGATAGGGTCAACAAACCAATTGGCCTCCAGAGGAAGAGTGATGAATTAAAAGTTTATTATCTTACAGTCACCTTAAACTCTCCCCGTTCACGCGAAACCTTAGAGATGCTATTCGTTTAACAGCTTTTATATAACTTTTTCACTGATGTTTATTGTTTGACCTAAATGTTTTCATTGAACAGGGGTGTGCCGTGGAATGTTGATTGGGGCGGTACCACCTAGCCCAATACGTCAAATTCCCTAACCTACATCAAAGCAATTACCTTCCAAACGTAACATGTATCAAATAACAAGTCTTTTTTTATTCCATTTTTTGCAAACCCTTTTTCGAATCTCTAACTGTCGAATGTATCATATATGTACTTTTCCCAGGTATTTTTCACTTACCTTTAAAAGAAAAATGAAATCAATAAATCACATCAAAGCGAACCTTCACAACAAGAATGTGCCGTAAAAATACCACCAGAAGTCATCATGAAAAAAAAATGGTCGACTTAACTTTGTCGAAAAATAAGTTGGAAAAACAGAATTCCAATAAATTTTGTAGAATATATATTTATGAGATAGGACAAGCAAAGAATCGGAGCGTTATCTTTTAAATTCAGGCTCTGGTATCATGAAGTACACTGTGCAGCAGGTATGAGTAGCCAGTAACAAAACAACACCAGCGTGCGTTCTAAATGGGGACTGGTTTTCAAATCTAAAAAATTCCACCCTTCAGGTCTTCTTACTGTTGTTTTGGCAGACAAGCACTAAAGCCCCTTTCAGACTGTGGTGTTCTGGAACGGCCCAGGACGTGTTATTGAGGCCACAGTCTCAGGAAGTGTTATGTCAACACTGCGTGGAAAGCACGGATATGGAATCACCTAGGAAGAAGGAAACAAGGAAGACCAAGAAACACCTGGAGAAGGCAGAAAAAGAAAGACCTGAAATATCAAACTCTTTACTGGTGGAAAGTGACCAAAGATGCTTAAGACGGGAGACGGTGGAGATAGTTGTTTGAAGACCTATGCTTCCCCCAGAGCTAGAGGGTTAGAGTCCAGGAGGTCCTTGCGACCGAGACACTTAACTGCACCCGATTTGATCAAGACTTTAATTTCCCATGCCACAGGTTCCACTAAATATAGAATGAAAAAGGGGGGAACAGCTTCACTTATCAATACTGAAAGCAAAAAAGGTGGACAAAGCTCTTTCTTATACCAGCGTACTGCGTTTTTCCTGTGAAATCTGATCAATCTTATTGAAAAAGAGAGCAAAACAGGATCATTACTCTTAGCGTTAATGATCCACGTGTCAAGATGTTTTTCGGTATAATTATAACATTCATCTTGTTAAAGGATTGTCAATACTGGAGACAGCTCTGATTCCAAATGTCAGTTGCACGCCGAATTATCATGACGATGTGCATGAGTATGGCTGACAGAATGAATGATCAGCTAAGCCATGTTCGGGAAACGTACCTCAGCTACAATCAGTGGGTGCAGGTGACCCTGTTTGCTGCTTCGCTTGCCTCTCATAATTGCTTCGCTCCGTGACGTCAGTCAGTGTGAACACAAACAGCCCTTCCCAGGACTACTACCACCCGTCTCTGGACTTTGTTTTCCTACAAAACCACTTTTTCATTACTTTCGGCTATGTCAACCAGAGTTACTTTACTTGCCGTTAGTGTTCTTAATTAAATCCAAAGCAATCCATCTGATTCTGGTCAGTTATTACTAACAAACCAGTGCAATCATTATGAAACAATTGGAAACAACATCTGACAGGTCAGGCGACTACTTGTGCAAACAGCTGGGCGAAACGCACGTGAGCCATGCCACAAATGGAAGAAGAAGAAGACGAACACTATAATGATGATGATGATGATGATGATGATGATGATGATGATGATGATGATGATGATGATGATGATGATGATGATGATGATGGCATTTCTAACAGAACATCATTTGTGCCAATCTTTCGCCTTGTTAAAATCTTAGCTTCTGTGTGAATTTATTGACATATATATTTTACCAGTGGAAACGTAACTCGCAACTGACCTCTCCTCTCCCCTCAACCGCCTTTCTAAGAAGGGGATGGCAAAGGGGAAAACTGAAAAGGGGCCAAACACGCATTCCTGTTAACTATTTCATAACTTTTTGGATTCTGTATTGTCATATTGTTTTCAAAGTCTTCTGAAAACTGCCACTATAGTTGTAAGGGGATTGATAGTTCGTTTTAGCTATGTTTGGAAATACCTCACAACTGTGAAGAACACTTCATACAGGTGAACATTGTAAGAAAACATGTACCAGCTTTGTGGGAGGAACCTTCGAAAAACCTTTGAACAGCGTGACAATGTTAACCAAATGTATCAATTTGTTATTATATGGAACAAACTTCATGTCTCTACAATTGTCGTCAGGAGATTCAGTTCTTGATATTAATATTCCACATATATTTTCAAGTGAGCAAGATTTGCTCGAAAACTGTAGGTTTGGAGATTTGTCATTAGTTAAGCAAATTCTTACCACATAAACAGAGTGACCTCACTTATCAATATTAACCACCAAACGAAAGCGGAAAAGTAACCACCATTTTTCTTGTGGAGAACGAAAAATTAACTAACCATTTTCTCGCCAACAGTGTGATGTGGTTTTCACATCTAGAAACGCAAACTGTTGCCTTTATTCTAATTTTCTTAACTTTAAGAAAGGTCCAGGGTCGCCAAGTTGTACCAAGCGCTCTTCTAGAAGCACTGGAAGAATTAGACATAACAAAGAGCAAACAAAAATCAAAACCAGGCTCTTTATCCATTCATGGCGTTGGAAACCGTCATTTTCCCCGTCGCTATCCTTCTAGCTTTTCGTATTCTCCAAACTGCCCTCTAAAACAGGAACTGTTATTTCTTGGAGGACCCTGTGGCCCAATGCGAGCGATAGGCTGTGGAGGTTTCGGTTGTGGATCTGGCATTGGATTTCCCATTTCGACGGTTTGCTGTGAGTAGATCTTCCTTAGCATATTCATTTATGACTACATATGTAGAGATCGCTTAGTGTGACAAATTGTAACTCAACTTCTTCTTCAACGGAGACGACATTCGAGGATCATCGATTCAAGCACAGAGGTTATTTTAGGCGTTGCAATAATGCTTATGTTTATCGGTCTTTGCAAGAAATCAGCTTCACCAAAACTGTATTCATACATATCTTCGTCAAAGGTAAAACAGATAAGCAGAAGACAATAATTTTTAATATTTTTATAAGATAACCTTCCAGTGGTTATCTGATCCTTTCAGGCATGAACAGGAATTTAATTTGCGGTAATTGCAATTACAATTTTTTATGATATCCGATTTCCTTTAATTTGTTTTTTGTTTATTTTGTAACCAGGCTGTAGTGAAAGGAACAACCCTAGCCAGGAAAACAACAGCGCCAAGCGATTCGACATCACCAGCTTTCCAGCAGCACATCCGTCTAAAGTAATTATGAAAAAGCGTCCGAAGCCGTCTAAAGATAGTCAAAGACACCCCAAGCCGGAGAAAAACAAAAATGACGAAGAACCTGTAAATGGAGGACCTAAGATAGACTTAGAGCTAAAAGTAAATGACGAACCCAAGGCTGCAGAGGATGAGGAGGTTGTCGTAGGCCGTCCCCTTCATAACAGGCCATGGTTTCCTTACATGCATAGACCTCTTTATCCTTTCCACAGACGACCCCATTATTTTCCACGTTACATGCCTCATACAATAAGGTTTCAACGTCCAACCTACTGGCATTTCCAAGGGTATTTTCCCCAGTTCATGAGAAGGAAGAGGCCTTGGGCAATGAATCCATATGATGTGAGGAATGTTCATTTCTACCCTGAATATCAGTTTGGCGATGTGCAGTTCAGTCAGTCCCATCATCCTTTTAGGTCCAGGCCACCTTTCAGAGATTACAATGATTTGACCTCTCGGGTTGAACTCTTAGACCAACAAGAAAAGCTACACGAGGACTTGACGCACATCAAAAACAAAATAAACAGCCACAAAGATTATAATGGGCTCCATCAAGAGGATAGAAAAATGGTCGATGACTCGGAAGACTCAAGGGGGAGTTTTAAACTTGAAAGGTTGAAGCAAAAAGGAGCTGTGGAAAGCGAACGAGAAACTAACATTGGAACAGCAACAAATCAGGGTGCTTTGAAATTTAATCCAACGTTGAAAGAAGACGAAGCGACAAATTATCCTGAGTATGCCAGCGAATTTAACACGGATCACTTCTGGTCATCTGCCGAGAAGAGGCGGGGAAAGCTCGACAATCCAGTTGGACAAGTTGTATCCCGAGGGGAAAATGCAATATTTAAGGACTTAAGTAAAGGATACCATGGCTTTGATTTGGATGATATAGCTAACTCACACTCGAAAAGAAAAGACCGGAGTAAGAAAACAAAGAAAGTCTATAAGGAGCACAAAATCGTTTCTCGTTTAGGTGACGTGAAACTTAAATATGATCGTTTTATCTTTACCACTGGTATACTGGCAAGGGGTTTTTAAAAGACATTCCTTATTTGCTTTGTTTCTAGGGGTACAATGCAAACAAACGCTGGGTGTATTGTTAACTTTATATGGGTAGGTACTAACCGTGATCGAGTAAGAAAGCTACCTTTTTTTCATCATTAGGGAAAACTAAAAAAAAATTGGTTAATAATGCTTGAACCAACACTAGACAGTCTAAATCAAACTAAAAGAAAACAGTCAGTACGTAGATGGTTTGAGAGAACATGATGTCTCAGTTTAAGATATGTACAAATTGATCCCTTGTTATTACGACTATATAATCAGAGACGTACAAGGGTTTTTTAAGGTTAAGGCGCAGCAAGTAAGGCTATAGGCTAAAGTATAAAAAAGTAGTCATAAGCCGTACAGCTTATATATGTAGAGAAAGCCTGTCTATAGCCTTTCTGGTCGCACGAAATATACAGGCGTCTTAAAATATAAATCGCTAGTTAGTCATTGACAACTAGTTGGTAGAACAACGTTATTAAACAGTTGTTTAACGAAGAGTACGTTGTTAGTTTGAATCTTAGTACTAAATCGAATGAAAGTAACCAATATATTGAACTAGCCAGTTCTTCAAAGTGCCGAGTGTCGCCTGGTAATAGGTGTTCGGGTGCCTTGCTAACTAGTTGGTGTAGAAGGCTTAGGTGTGGTCGTTGTTGTTACTGTTGCTCCTTCCGATGCCGTTGCAGTTGCTGTAGAAGATTTTCTTGTTGGTGCTTGGGTAGTAGTAGTACCTGTGGGGCTTGCTGCTGCTGCTTGCGTTGGAGCCTGAGAAGCTGCTGAAGTGGGTTGCGGAGTGGTTGACGGTTTTGGCTTTGTACTCTGAGAAGGTTTGGTGCTTGAATTCCACAAAAATAGACTACCAGTAATCTTATCACAGGGTGCTGTTGTCTGATTGGGGTCTTCCTGGGCCTTCATATTTTCACAGCAGCAACCTTAAGTTGTCAAAAGGATAAGGTCCTATTATTAACATCTACTTTACATTATAATCCAAATATGGTTCTGATAAACTATACAACCTTTCTAAGGAGCCTACCCAATAGATGTTACATTTGGATGACTATTTCAGTCCCCAAGTGAAATCAACATACAGTCGATCGATCCTTTCTATTACTGACCGAGAGAGAGCGATTTCTCCATCAACGAGTAATGGTTTGTGTGTATTGTGGTCTCCCTGGCCAGGCCTACAATGCTTGACGCATTCGTGTGTAATTGAATTTCATTGAGTTAAACGTCATTAGGTAAATTGATGCTTTGTTTTTCTCTTAATAATTGTGACCACGATGAACAAGGTTTCTACAATTCAAACGCCGCGGTGAATACACAATCACAAGGCCGACTTTTAAATAGTCGCCACCGACTTCTATTACAGAAAACTACGTAACATTTTTAAAAAGAAAACTTATTCTTGAACACCAACAAAATAACCGGAAAGCTCTTCAGAGCTTTCGGAACTTTAACCTCCTTTAATTATTCGCCCTCTCTAGCCAATGAAAAAAGATAAGAAAAAGTTAATAAGGTCAGTAGAAGACGGTTGAATTTACTCTGCTCTTGCTGCAAAAAAAATTACAAAATTAAAAGGTGCCGACCTTACAGTTGCTTCGAGCCATTTATTGACGTTTAAATGGCAAAGGTGCGAAATCTAAGCACCCGGGCGCTCGTTTGGGGAAGAAGGTTTTCCTTTACTGTTAATCGCAAGAAATATCAAATTTGTAATGTATTTTCTTTTTCAAGTATTGAACAAGAATGTACGCGTGTAATAAGATGTTTTAAACTTACCGCAAGGACACTGAACAGTCGGACTAGCGGGGACGCCGGCGTTGTTACAGGGGATCATAACATCGGGCGTACAGCAGTCACTCGGACAAGGAGGCATCGTCGTTTGTTCCGGAAGACAAGGGTAGGGTGGACATTGACTATTCCGGCGAGCCCTTTGTAATTTGTGCGGTTCAGTGGTAACAATATGGACGAAGAGGTAAATAATAAACCAGGCGAGTTTCATGGTTGCCTTTGACTTGTGTGCAATGATAACAAAGTTTCTGATATAACGTTAAGATTGTCATGTTGTCTAAACACAGACAAATTGATTGTCTAGTATTACATCATGTGCAGTGTAAACCTTTAAACTGTGTATATGATAAGACGTCAGTTCCATCAGCTCCTTAACTCCCTAACTTGGTTATTATAGGGACGTGGACCTTTGTTAAATTTACTAAACTTTCCCTATCGCTTTTACCGATTAAGCGTCGTGTTTGCTTCTCGAGTTGCAAATCCCTTGCTCGTGACGCAGTGATGTTTTTTATGCAGTAGCTGGTCTTTGACACATTTTTCTCTCATCTGTGCCTGGGTCTGTCTGATACTTTGAAGCGTACTCTGGCTGTGGGATGGTCCCACGGCAAACGTTCAGAAATAAATAAAACACTCTTCAGTTACCTGATTAATTGAATGAGTCAGTGACTTTTCAAGATAATCTTAACCTCAGGGCAATTCTTTTTTCCTGGATATTTGTTCAATACTTTCACCCTTACTTGTTGAAAAGCAAGTATTGTTGACCTGTAACCATGGTAATATAACGTACCTGTATTACCACAAAGACTGTAAGATCCAAAACAACCGGTTTTTTGGTTTGAAATTACCCTTTGTGTTTAAAATGTTCCTTTTCTGTCGACTCGCTTTCCTGGCAAAAGCTAAACTATCCTTGTTTTCCGAATACAGCTTGTGGAGATGGTCAAATGAAAAATAATTTCAGACCATCTCTTGGCTATTCCCTAAAAGCCAGTTTACAGATACGACTTTTTGTGCTAATTTGTCGCATTTTCAATGCAATTTTTGTTGCGCTCGAACTCGCAATAAAAATTGCAAGTGTAAACTACGGCGATCTCTGTGCAAATTGTCGCCGTGGCGAGAAATCGAAACTTGACGCAACTTGGCGGCGATTTGGGGATTTGGGGAAATATCGCACCGGAATGGCAGCAAAATCGTTGCTTGTTTACACTTGCCACAAAAGTTGCGTTGGAGAGCGCGACAACTTGGAAAGCGGTGTATAAAGGTTATGTTCTGGCAGGATAACAAATAAGCAATCTTATAGTCCATTCCCCATCATACCGAAACTCATAGAAGAGTCCCTTTATTTTAAGAATAATTACATGCCTTTATTCCTCCATTTTTCATCGTTCATTTTGACACCACGCACCTGGATCTATATCGACTGGTTGTTAATAAGAATACCTGGTCTACATAGTTTCCCCTGTTTTAAGTTACGGAATCCTCCACGAACATTCAAGCAACGTGGAGAAAAACTTGTCCACGGGGAACTAGCCTGCGAACAAGTTCTTGTGGGGCGGGGGTGGGGAAGGGAAAAGAGTTCCCTCCCCCCCCACGAGAGCTTGCCCGCAGGCTAACGGGGAACTGTTACGATGACGACGAACTATAAGAAATCATCGAAATATTCTTACCTTACATGTAATCTTATCTTGGTTAAGAATGACAATTCAACCATCGATCTGGTCAAATATGACGACAGATTAATGCAGCGAACTCAGGCAACCAAAAGTTGAGAGTAACACATGTTGCATGAAATTCAGCTGGTTTGAATTCGTGCGTCATGTAGCGGGGACAAAATGACCCCACTTTTCAAAGTCACATCGTGTGCACTGCTCTTGCAAACTGTCCCTGCTACAAGATAGTGAGAACCAATAGAAACGAGCCATTGGCCATTCCATAATTCATAATTCTGTCCCCGTAACAGTCCTTTTTCGCAAAAACGGGGATGTCACACGAGGAAAACTGTCGCTGCAACATATCCCCTGCTACATGTCCCCTCTACATGTCCCCTCAACAGGCTTGCGTACTGTCTCTGCAACATGCGTCCAATGCAGTGCACACTGAGGAGCTTGTCCCCACTACATGTCCCTGCAACATGTCCCCTAGTGTGTACTGACCTTTAAAGTTCAGTGGTTTACAGCGCTCTAGATATTGGTTATGAATTAACGCCAACAGGCAGAAAGATTTCCTCTTGCGCGACTTACAAAGGCATCCTGATCTATTTAAGAAAGGGGATCGTTTCTGATCGTTTGTCCAAGAGAAATTGACAAAAAAAGTTTTAATGAATAAAACGTCTTATTGGTGTTAGTGGTAGAAGACGCCTTATTTCAGTTAGGTTGTAGACTGAGACATAGCCAGCACGATAGCATGATAGTAAATTGAGAATGAGACTGGAAATGAGTCTTGCTCGTGTAAGACAATTGCCGGCCGCTTTTGACGCTTCGCTCGTCGCGAGTATTCGTGGTTTGGGCGATTTTAAGTTTAAGAGAAAACGCGGATTGTTTTACAGTTTAGTTTATTAATAGCTTAACATCTCTTGAATTTTAAAGGCTCTAACACCTGTCCGATATAAAAATAACGAAACCCTACATGCCCTATTCCAATCATGTTGACGATTTCCTGGTATGGTAAATTTAATTTCATTGTTTTACAACGGTAAAATTGAAATGAAGTTAACATTAGTGTGTAACAATGATGTTCACAGTTCTTGACCTGGGTAACTTGCGTTTCCGTGGTGAAGTAGCTCCCGGGACAGTGGGAATGGTTGTGCCTAGTGAAGTAGTGGTCGGTGCTTTCGATGAAGTAGCTCTTGAAGTAGGTTGCGTGGTTGGCGCCTGAGCAGTTGTCTGTGTTCCCTGGCTAGGCTGACTTCCACGGGTGGGACTAGTAGCCCCTAAGGGACTAGAAGTCGGGGGTGGTTGCGTTGTGGAGACCATTGTAGTAGGCTGCGTAGTTGGCATTTGTGTAGTGGTTTGTGTTACCACGGTAGGCTGGCTCCCACCGGTTGGACTGGTTGCTCCTGACGTACTAGAATATGGCGGTGGTTGCGTAGTGGCAGCTGCTGAAGTGGGTTGAGTGGTTGGCACTTGGGTAGTTGCCTGTGTTCCCTGGGTGGATTGACTCCCACTAATAGGGCTTGTAGCCCCTTGGGGGCTAGAGGTTGTAGGTGGTTGCGTTATGACAGCTGTTGTAGTGGGATGCGTAGTTGGCCCTTGGGTAGTGGCTTGTGTTCCCTGGGTGGTTGGACTTCCTGCGGTAGGGCTTGTTGCCCCGTGGGGGCTGGAGGTTGGTGCCGCTTCTGTTGTGGCAGCTAATGTAGTGGGTTGAGTAGTCGGCGCCTGACTAGTGCCTTGTGTTGCCTGAGTGGACTGGCTCCCTCCAGTCGGACTGGCCGCTCCTGGGGGGCTAGAAGTCGGGGTTGCTTGCGATGTAGCAGCTGCGGAAGTAGGCTGTGAAGATGGCGCTTGAGTGGTGGCTGTTGCCCCTGGGGGACCAGAAGTTGGAGGCGCTTGTGTGGCCTCCGGGGGTTGTGAACCCGCGGTCGCTGCTCCATTCTCCTCTCCACCACAACCTTTAGTTTCAGACAACAGAGAGAGTTTGTTAAGTTTTTTATTTAACATTTCTAACAAAGATAGGTTTTTGTAGGTATCAAAAGTGCTTGAGATTAACCAAGCATTTGTGGAGACTTTATTAACCCTATTCCGAAAGGGAGGACGGAAACTGCATGGACTAATTGGACGTTTAAAACCTTGTTTAAATATGCAAGCCGAAGCCACAGAACTTGTTGACTTTTCCTAACATTTATCTGGAAACAATTGGGTATAGCAATTCTTTGTCCATCAAATCTGACTTTACCATGCCAACCACATGTTGACAAGAAGTTTGTCAAGACTTTTGAATGTTCTTCAATTTAATGAAAAGATCTAACTTTCTTGCCGTCGTGTAGATCATTTTAGGATTCTTTATTGATTTTGATTGATTTTTGGTCAATTTTGGTGCTTTTGTGAGGTTTTGGAACAAGTCGAGAAATCCAAGATAATAGCCCAGTCATTTTGTGGGAAAAAATCGGTTAACCTGCAACTAATTGCAACAGAAGGTATCTCAACGGTTTTAGACTTAGAAAACTATCCTTAATAACATATCAAAAGTCCCAAAAAATCCCAGCAGAGGAAGTTGCCATAAAACAGGATTTATTGAGAGGCTCTGAGTCCAGTTTTACTGCAGCATGGGAACGAGGCTGACGAAACCAAAATGTCTTTATCTTCATAAAATACCATAAAATTTTGACCATATACAACTTTTATGTTAAAAGTTCATATGCTATGTGATCTACGATAAAATGGAATACTATTTTGGGGGAATAAAAGCAGTATCCTGCTCGTCGGCCCGTGCTGCGTAAAGTTTTCCTATCCGTGGTTAATTGCTGTGTGCGTGTGTGTAGAGTGTTTCCTTTTCTTTTGTCTTGAAACTTGCTTGTTGAATTGGTTTTAATTACTGATGCCTATCGAGACTTTGTATCGGGCTTCCATGTAGTAAGGAGAAGTGACCGCCTATGGACAGCACTGTCAACGGATCTTGTGATTAAACAAGTGCTGATACGAAGCCTGAAGGCAAGCGAAGGCCTAACAAGAAGAAGGGGCATGACTAAGGAGCAGCGACCTATCTGGTTTTTATCCATGCCGGCTTGAGCTGAGACAGACCGGGTGTTTCAAGAGCTCGCTGAAGTGTAATACAACTCGGCTGAGCAGAGGTGCGATATGAAGGACACACTCGTTATTCTCTCGACTTTGGCTGACAGGAATCGATTAATTTTGCACCCGACCCTAACCTCAGAAATATCATGACCGGTGCAAAGACTGACAATGCTGTCAATGTTGATCACATTAGAGCTACTGGAGAGAAAATATTGTCTTCAATGACTGGAGTGAGCAATGGGAGTGAGTAAGTTGTCACTCTTGCTTTAACGTCCTCTGTCAGGATTGAAAGCGACAACTTGCGGGTACATCCGCAACTCCTGTTTTAGCAGCTTATCATTGCTTACAGCAGCTCCGATGATCTGGAGGGTTGTTTCGCTATGAACTCTGCAGTCCCAACGGCCCTGTTTGATTCTCTTCTGACGCTGCGGAGACCGCAAAAACCAGCTCTTGAGGAAGCCCTGCGGGCGAAGCTTTCACCCGATGCCACATCAATTCCAGAAGGCGATGTTCAGCATGTATTGTAGATGGCGTAGCTCCACTCCACCCAATCTAGTAGCCTCGAAGGTCCCCAACATATCAGGATGTTTGGGGTTTATACTGCAGCTATGTGGCTCGGAAATATGGAAATCGGACCGTTATTTTTCATCATGGCTATGACGAGATGTCCACAAAGAATTACATGACGCAACAGAGGAGAGCCGCAAGAAGAGCTGGCGCAACTATAACCTTCTAAGGGGACACGAAAGTTACCCTAAAGGGTCCCAAAGAAGAATGACTTCCTCGCTACTTCCAAGAACAAACATTGGTTCATAAATATGCTAAGACGGTTTCTACAGCATATAAACCATGTAAACTGTCAAATATACCAAGCCAAAGGTGACGCTGATGTTCTTATTGTGACGACAGCCGTAGAATCTGCTCGGCAAAGGATCACAGTACTTGTTGGAGACCACACGGACTTACTTGTCATTGATGGAATGGATGTGACCTCCATTTCAAACCAGAACCAATTAAACTCTGGAAGACGCGTCTGGAATATGAAGACAGTTAAAGAGCAGCAGAATGTTATTTCTTCACGCCATTTTGGGATGGGACAGCACCTCCCGTCTCTACGGAATTGGCAAAGCTGCAGCGTTGAAGAAATAGGCCAACACTCTTCAGAGAGCAAGCTTAAGTGTTCGACTTGCATTCTCAGTTCCACCTTGCATGACATGGCAGCAGGTGAAAAATCGCTATATCCCTCTACTGTTGAAAGCCTGGAATAGCTTGGAATAAAACCTTGAAAGCTTACGCTACCAACGATACTGCGAGAAACTAGTGACCTAGGGTATTTAGATACTGCCCCAGAACCTACCTTCGACAACGGCAGCAGCTCGGTATCATAGCCTAAGGGTGTACCTACCAGTGAAACAATGACTGAAAGGTAAAGGCGAATGCATGTCAGTGGAAGAGTGGGGATAAAAGTGAACGATGATCAAGTACTCCCTGTGATGACTGACTTACTGGTTGTCCTGGAGTGTCTTATCTTATCTTATCTTATCTTGTTTTATCTTCTACGCATGGTCAGTTTCAATTAATCATCGGGTTGTGCCAGCGCAAGATGTACCTGCCGTCCAATTCAATTTTACTGAAACACGGTAAAATTTATCACAAGTAAGCTTACCTAGTAACAAATAAAAGTGTTCCCCCGTGTGTGGTCAAAGCAGAGGTTCCGCATGCACAAATTCTACCCACCAGTTTCAACTCTATAGTGATGATGGATAGGGACGTAGATATAATATGGGCTCATGAAAAGCCAAAACAACTCTTCAGTGTTAAGGAATGTGTAAAATTTCATTAGAATACGTCACACACACATGAAACTGTCGCCCTATTCAGGTATTCTTTGGTGTAGACATACAAGATTTCAAAAATAATAGGATTTAATGTGCTTATAAGCACGCTTGGTGACGCTTTACAAAGAATGAAAGTTTACAGACGCATTTCAAATAGATTTGTTTGACTTTGGATGAATTCTGGCAAAAAAAGCGCAATAAGAACAATTTCCGGTTTGAGCCTCGTTTTCATGTTGGCCCAGAGCACGAGTTAGCATTCCTTTAAAATTTGGAGATGTTCCCGTGCTTGGATCCTTTGGGACTTTTAGTATGTTGAACTACGCACTAATTCTATACGATCGGCGAAGAGCGAGTTTCTGTTGCAATTAGTTGCAGGTCGAGTTACAAAATGATTGGACTATGACTGCCGTTTGAGAACATGACGTAATTCTTATGTTAAGACGTCATTAGTTCAAGTTGTGGACCTCAAAAGAAACCTTTTTGGGCGCACTATCTGCCATAAGTTTAGTTGTCATAGCTTTAATATTCTCGTAGTTAAGGAGGCTCGAAAGGGTTTTTACCGCGAGCACGTAAGCCAACACGGCTAACATGCACACGTCAGCCGAGTGAATCGAAATTTCTAGTAAAAGTTGCACGTGTAAAATACCGGAAGTGAAAATGCGGCGTAAAATCGCGCAAACCGGAAATAAAACGTGCACGAAACATTTATTTTTATCTCAAAATTTTGTTGGGTGACCCATCCTGCGTAGTATTAAGTGTGCCAATTTAAATAGAAACCATTTTTTTATATATATAACTTACAGTGCGACTACTCGGACCAGGCCACTTGAAAGAAAACTGACCAATCACACGCTAATTGAGAACAAAAGATAGCAAAGTATTTTCGTAAAAAACCAATAACGTTGAAGCATCCAGACAATACATGTTCAAAAAAATTTGAAACCGTGACCTCTGATCATGACCTCTCTGGAAACTGCCCCGTCTACGATTGGTTACTTTCAATCCTAAATTTTGAGCAGAACATTTAGAGGTCGAATTCGCAATTGATAGCAAAATTTTGCCCATAAGCAAACCTTAAACAATACTTTCGCTTCAGCAGTACAGCCAGTGCCTGAGAATGCTTGTAGAAGAAACCTTTTCCGAAAAGAAATTCGGTAACGCAACAAACTTGCTCAATTCTGAGAGCGTTCGCGCAGCGCAGCGAGTATAATATAAACAAACACCGATCTAAAGATAAATATCGACATTTGCCTGCTTTAATCGTTCAATAATAAACAGAGGTTCCCAAATCTCCTTATTCACTAATTGCTTTTTGAATCAACAGGTGCTTATCGTTGATGTATTGATTCTGGCTTCTCAGCCCTTTCAATTCGCAGCCGCGGTCTCAAGACTGCAAGGAAATCCAAACCGAGCTTTTAGTTCCATTTTAGCGTGGTGCAAGTCTGAAAGGTAATCTCGTAATAGCTAGGAATGATGCCGACTATTGCTGTATATTCCGCCCTCTCGATTCAGTCTCACTTGTATTTTCTGGGCAAAAGCCATTTTGGAAACATTTACATTTACCGTTAGCTTAGAGCTTACGAGGCCTACTCTGGGACCCAAATTAAAGTCGCCGTAACTTTGGGCGACTTAAGGCGACTTTAGGCGATTTTAGCTTATTTTGTCCAAAATTACGGGCGATTTTGGGCGATTTAAGGCGATTTTGGGCGACTTTAGGTGACTTTGGGCGATTTTGAGCGTCTTTAGGCAATTTTAGGTAACCTTCAGTGACTTAATTGGAAATGCCAAGGTGAACCTAAGTACAGTTGTGGTATACATGTACATGGGAATCATCATGGTACACCATAATGCATTGTTACAGAAAATATCCATACTATCCCCATGAAAATGTTTTGGTTTGAATGCTCCACCAACCCCCTATTCCACCCCACCCTTCTGGAAATTCTAGTTTGGTGGCTTTCAAGAGCCTCCACTGCCCCCACCCCCCTTGGAATTTCTAATGACCTCTTGTGATGTTGGTATGGACCCGCACACTAAAGACATTAGTAGTACATAAACATGCAACAATGACCTTAACAACAGCTAGCAAGCAAGGTTGTTGCCGAATTGGACACAGGCCAAAAAGTAAGGCATTAAGTGAAACCTGTGAGTTAGTAAGTGTCACAACAAGAAACTTAGGGGCCCCAGGATGATTCCTTGGGCATTTTATTGTATAGGGCTCTGGTTAGGCAACAGCCTTGGCAAGCAAACTGAAAATAAACTATATTAAGTTTTACATAGTTTACTATTAATATATAAACTATATACAAGGGATTTAAGGCGACTTAGAGCGATTTTGGGCGACTTTAGGCGACTTTAGGCGACTTTGGGCGACTTTAGGCGACTTTGGGCGACTTTGGGCGACTTTGGGTCCGAGAGTAGGCCTCTTACGTAATGCGTACAAACAATCCGCGAGTTATTTTCAATCACTTTGAGTCAACAGCGCACCGTTTGAAAACGTTCAAACGTCACCATTGAAGCTAACCAATAAAAAAATTAGGCTATTTCCCGAGGGAGGTGTGCAGAATTAGACTTTCACATTTATTTGGAGATGTATTGTCTAGATCCTTCAACGGCATTGGTCAGGTTATGAAAAAATGTTGGCTTCTTTTGTTTTCAATTAGGCTGTGATTGGTCAATTTTCTTCCAAGTGGCCCGGTCCAAGTAGTCGCACTGTAAGTTCTACTGAATAACTTTGTTTATTTTTTTCTGAAGCATTTTTCCGGTCCGGAATCCGAAATCCTTGAATTTGATTGGCTGTTGACACGCGTTCCGCCGGTCCAGTTTTTTCCTATCCGGACCGGTTTTGTTATGGTAACCGCGCGAATTAACCGCGCGAAAACCATTGAATGAAAGTTGAAAAACAACATACCTCGGTTGAACTCGAGAATTTTTTTTATTTACGGGACAAGGAGGGGAATAAAAGACCTTGAAATACCTTCAAAAGGCAAGTACTCGTTTTGCGGTTTGTGAGTTTGTTGTTGAATTCACTTAACACAGCAGTTTTAGTTTTTAAATTGCGATCGCCACAATGCCCTTTTGACTCCGATATTTACTTTAATGACTTCGTTTCTCAGTTTTTTCTCTTAAATTAACGAGGTTTGGTATATTTTCATTCAAGAAATTGTGCAGGCTTAAACTGGAATTTTGCTTTTTCATCTGTCGTAAATGAAGATAAGCTTAAAAGCCAGCGCACCGTTCGCTTTGGTTAAAACTGAGATCAAACCGAACGATTTCGCTAAATATTTAAATTGTTTATATCCAAAGAACCAGCACATACGTTTACAGGTACGAAGCAAAACATAAAAAGAAAGTAATTAGGCTAAACAGAAGTGTTTTTCGAAGTATTATTCTCTTTCATTTTTTACGCAAGGGCAATTAAACCTGTCCTAACGATTGAGTCCTTTGTTTTTGTTTTCAGTAAGCTTAAGCTTAATTATAAGTATTTAATTGGGTTGTTTATCCCTATGCCGGGCAGGATTTTCCATGTGCGTGTCTGTTCTTGAAAAACAACCTTTTCCGTGTTGAGACGATAGTTTCTAGTCGAAAATATTACACTTATGTTTTAAAAAAGTTTGAAGTGTTTATGATTACATTCGCTCCACTGTTTCCTGTCATCTGACTCAGTGAAACTTACGCGCGTTCTGACAACCTTTCAAGATTGATCTGCAAACTCGCAAATGTTGGGAAAAAAATAAATATGTTATTTACCTGCCTAGGTCGGTCCGTATAGGGAAAAACTGTGCCCTTGGTCTTGAGTACGGCCCTCGGCCTGCGGCCTCGGGCCGTACTCAAGACCAAGGGCACAGTTTTTCCCTATACGGACCTCCCGGCCGGTAAATAACATATATGTCTTACCTCCAGTGGAGTTAAAAAATTGGGGGATCTTTCTAAAAATGCTATAAAAAGGGTAGGTCACCGACGTTTTTCATATAATTGGCAAAAACTGAAATTATTTGGAGGTTCTTTTTGTGGTCAGTTAGTGTTGCCGTGGTAACGGCTATGATGTCATAATCAGCCTTAAAGTATTGCCCAAAAAAGAGGCACTACGTTTTGCCACATGATCAGAAATACTTCTTTGTAATCTTTTCTCGTTTCAAAAGGATTATAACAATTAAAAACCCTTTCGAGCCACCTTAAGAACAACAAAGAAAGCCCGGTCTAGGTAGGGCTAAGAAGGATGAATATTTAGAACTACGTTGTATGTTGTAAACATCCGTAAGTAGGAACTCACCGACGTTAGCGATAAAATAAGGATTTATATATGTACCGAAGCAGCCTATCGCAAATGAAAACTAAATATCAGAAATCTTCATCTTAATGAAGGTAAAAGGAAATGACCAAAACAACCAAGAACATGGTTTAGTTGCTGTAAAACCTCGTAAAGTCGCTCTCAAAAGAAAATACACATCTTAACTGATGACACTTGTTAGAACTCATGAAAAGAAAGAATAGACTAATCATAAACGACCAACTTTGGCTTTTAACAGAATGCAATGAAACTTGTAGATTAGAAAAATAGCAAGTGATCAACCACCGTGTATATCACTCACCAGAAATAATCTCAGATTTACATCTTTTCACTTTTCTCTGAACTTTACGCCCATTTAATCTAACTTAAATGTCGGTAGCACTACAGATTTCCAATCAACGTCTGCTAAGCCTAATTATGAGATCAATTATTCCATGTTAGTAGTTGTACTTACTGCACCATTGTCCACAACCAGACTGACAGCATGAAGAAGTGGGAAAGCGGTAATGGTGACTCCACGTTCCATGCCCCCATCCGTACCCACTATAGGCGCCTCCAAAAGGATAACCGCATCCGTCCGTCCAACCGTATTCCGGCCACAAAGCATTACCTCTTGGCCACCATGCGCTAAGATAAGGATGATATACTGCGGAAGAACCATAGCCGTAGGGCATGTTGGGAAAACACCTCTTTGAAGAGCAACGAAATTTGCGTACTTTAGCGGGAAAGCGTATGAAGTTTCCCTTTGGTTTACGTCTACGAAAGCCAAGAGTCTCAAATTTCAAACCAAGATTTCGATGGTAAAACGTTATGTCGTCACCCAGTTCGTCAATTTCATCGTCCTTACCCACTTTTGTTCGAAATGTGAAGGTGTTACAGAACAATGCATGAAAAGAAATGGCTGTTAGCAAAAGACTGCTAGGATGCATTTTTGTCTGTCCTTGGTTCTTTACAATTCTCTTGTCGTGTTAACAAAATTATGACATCATTATAATGTATTATGTTTTGAAATCTATCTAGCTGTCTAATATATGAGATCATTTCCATAGCGATACAGAGACTTTAAAGGTGCAAACAATTTCCCCACACCTACCACTTTCCGAAACTACTTGGGCAAATTTATCGCATTTATTTTAAAAGGGCAATAGAACTTTCGCAAGCCAATTTAATAAACTCTCTGAGTGAAATATTTTTCTCAGTTATGTAAAATTCTTTCACTTATTCTGTTATGCCACAAACAAGAAGTTACGCCCATCTTTTATTGACCACTTAAGAGCACACTCGGAGCACTTGCTTGTTGCCATAACATCATAACACGCTTCACGAGAGAAGAGAGTTAACAAGATTAATTTTAAGGGACAATATCACGGAGATTTTGCAGTGTTTTTTTTCCAAACTTTGCTAAAATTGTGATAGAATGCCTTCGAAGATATCAAGTGAATCTCGCAACGAGAGCAAACCCGAATAAGTTTTGAATGATTTTTGCAAGATACAAGAACAGAACTTGAAAACGTTCGCCGAACGTTTTTAAGTTGTAAGCCATTTCCATCCTGGCCATCCGTGGCCAAAGACACTTGTCACATTTATGCATGTACATGTGACTATTGGCTATTCAGAGGGGTACAAACGCGAGCAAAATCCCTGTGATACTGTCCCTTTCTCAGGCTTCCGAACTTTCAAATTTGTATATTCGGCCGTACACTTTCAACTACAATGTACAATAACTTTTGCCCAATTTTTGCCCAATTCTAGTCTCTCCAGAATGTCCTTTTTAAGGGACTTTTTGCGTTTATTCCTTGTATTCTCATACTAAAACTATCTGAGTTATAAGTTAATGGTTATATCTTTAGTTTAAGTGACAGAATCGACCAGAGTGTTTTTACTATCTGTATAGCATAGGCTTATCCCAGTGTGGGACTGAACATATCAGGGAGGCTTAGTCAGAAAAAAAAAACTACGAGCACCTGTAGGTGGGTACACTGTAAAATGAAAAGAGCCAAATTGACTCCAAAGGCCAAATTGGCCCCAATATCTCCAGGGCCAATTTGGCCTATGTTGGGCCGTTTTCGGCAAAAATTGGCCAAAACAGCTCTGGGTGGTACTGATTGGGCCCCTCTTATTTCTGAATTGGTCCACACTAAATTCTATTTTGGCACTTTCTCACAATTTGTCCCTTCCAAGAGTCAAATAGGAAATGCCAATTTGGCCCCAACAAGGGATAATATGGTCCAATATCAATTGCACACAAAAAGATCAAGCCATGTATAAATATATTCTGTAATTTATTACAGTAAAAACTTTAATGCTATGAGTACACTTGCAGAAATAAATACAATGCACATTCCCCAAAAATGAAAGTGGCATGGTACAAGTATGTATTTATCTTTTCCTTGACTGACAAGCTTATCCAAAAGTAATTGGAATACAGCAGGATCCTTGCAGACTTATAGGCAAGTGTCACAAAATCTAAAGGAAGGACAGGTAAATCTTACTGTGTTATTCCAGACATATCCATACCTTCGCAATGGAGGGGGCTGGGGGTCCAGAATGCCTCTTTTTCTAGTTGGAGGAGGAGGGGGGGGAGGCTTTTGCCCTATTATCATTATAGCGGAGCCTGCGGAGCGGAGCGAAGCTTCATTGCTAAGGAAGTTTGGAAATCTATCAATCCGAAAAATTTTGGTTGTGACGTCAGCGTACGCCCGTACAGACTCTGGAGGAGACCCAAGGCAACCTGACCGGGAGTGGAGAATGCCATCTTTTCTTGGCGGGAAATCGCGCGATGCTTTTGGGCAACCGCGTTTTTCTTGGCGGGAAATCGCATGACCATCATCGCTTTTGAAAAAGAGGTTTCTTAAAAAGCTTAAGTTTATTTAGCAAAACGATTGTTCGACGGTACAATAGTTTTAAACTTGAGAAAAAACATTAAATATCTATAAAGAAAAAAGTTCAAAAGAATACTGGTAGAAGGCGAAAACTTCAAGTTACGAAAGCTGCCTTCAAAGGACCTCATCGCTTTGTTTTCTTCACGGCGGAGAGCTTACCTTGTTCTGAAACACAACCGAGTAAGTGAAGTTTTAAAGGGTTTAAGGTGCATGATTTTGAGTATTTATTACGAAATTACATTTACATATATATTTAGAAATTACATTTTGAAATTGAAATTTAATTTATGTCATTAGGGACAGACCATTATTTTTTTGGAGGGGGGGGGATGAAAATTTTTTCAAGACAAACAATTTTTTTCTGTGTTGTTGTCTGTGCAAACAATTTTTTCCAGCTGCATCTTCCTGCAAGCAATTTTTTTGTGTTTGTTATTATTATTGTTATTATTGTTATTATTATTATTATTATTATTATTATTAATACATTTATTTATATACGGTTAAAATTCATCAGGTAATCTTATGTAGTAAAAATACTAATCTAAACATTACTGCCTAAAACTGCTTTCCATGAATGCCGTGTCTCTATGTCTCTAACTTATAAAAGTATAACTACACCATGGCTTGTTTTGTTTCCTAAAAAAATTGAAAATCTCACATCAAAGTATACTGAAACATTAAAATGTGAACGTAATTGCAAGAAATAATATAGAACTGCACCAGCGGCCTTTTCTCCCCTGATCCTAGAGAGGATTGAGAAGCCAAATGAAACAGTGCTTGCTTACACTTGCGCTTTATTTTGTAGTTTATGCAAGACTGGATCCAATTTGCCTTCTTCATGCAAGTGGAAAACAGGAGACTGCTTGCTGTTTAAGTGATGATTTATTGATTCATCATCAAACCAGCCTAGGACCCTGTTGAAAAGCCAGTAGTGTGACTAATAGTGAATACATGCAACCCAGGAATTTAAGTTAATCTTTTTTCTTAGTTAGAGTTTCATTGCACTTCGAAGAGATCTTGATTAGTAATGGTAATTGGACTCAGTGGAGCACAATTCAGGGAGTAATTGGGCGAGTTACTTTAAATTAGCTGAGCGCGTAGCGCGAGGACGATTTGAAATTACAAGCACGATTACCCCGAATTGTACAATACGAAGTCCAGTTAATCCTATCTATAACAAAATGCGAGATAAGAAAATCTATGTGCCCTTCAGGGATATATTTTTAATTATCAGTTTTGCAAGCAGTGGAGAAACAGCTATAAAAAGAACCAATTTCAGTGCACCTGATTGACGCGTGCGCAACGTAGCTGTCGGATTACAGCTATCCAATTAAAAAAGTTCTTGTTGAGGAAACGATTAATACAATAACCTAACTTTAACATTTAATGCTTTCAAGGTCCTCAGAAGCGATTATTTTTAATAAAGGGGTTAGTTACTGATTTTAAGAAACTTTGGTAATTTGTTGGTGGAAAAGTAAAAACAGGAATTGGGTTTATCAACCAAGCCGATTTGGTAAATTAGCCACCGGAAAGAAATGACAAAACTGATGATTGAGTGTTAAATAGCTCATTTGCTCTAATGAATAGCTAACACTCAAAATGTCAACTTTTGAATTAGTTTGTGGTGGCTAATTTACCATGTCAAACCAGTTGATGAATCCATACCTGAAATCATTTTGTTGCATTGTTATCTTGCATTTTAACAAATAGGACTAAATTTACTTCTATAAATCAAACTATGTATCAACTTGTCTGCAAACTTTTTATTTTCTCCTCTTTATGTCTGCAATCAATTTATTTGGGCTTTTTTACTTTTGCAAACAAATTTTTCAGGATTTTTCATCCCCCCCTCCAAAAAAATAATGGTCCGTCCCTTAGAAATGTGTCATTTACTTTTGACTTCAAAAAATTATTAGAAAACGAGCTCAGATTTGTGACAGATGTAGTCTTAGAATATTTTGCCATGCTGGAAGTGTAACGCCAATTGCATTTAAGTATAAACTTACGGGTTTTCGAATAAACGTTTTCAAAAATGATTTCTCTGTTTATTATTTTGTGTTTGTTTATTCATAACAGTAGGTCAAAGCACAGTCGCAAGGCAACTGCACGAGTATCACTTATAATTTACGGCGAATAATTTCTTTCAATTTTAACTGTCGGGTGGCTTTGTGCAATTGTCGATTTTCTTGTCCTAGAACTTTTCAATAGTAATAATCGTTTAAGCGAAGCAGTTGCCGGTTTAAGACTATTTTATTCTAAAAGCTTCCGAAAAACAAGTTTTTTTGCTTTCCTCAAAGTGCCTAACTTTAAATAGGCTTACTTCGCATCCGCAAAACTTATGCCATAATTTAAAGCGTGTTTGGTGTTTGCTTGTTTTCAATCTTGTTGGTATAAATTTTTGACCAGACTAATAGGGGCAGTTCATGTTATTTGTTAACTGAACATACGAACGCGATGAAGATAACCCATTTACTTCAGAATAAGTTTTATTTTGTTGTTGTACACAGTGAGCGCCGTTTCAAGTTCATTCAAGCCAACAGCCAATAATCCAAGGAGATTTGACAAGCCTTGACAGTTAATGACAGGATATGGAAACATTTCAAAAACCAAGCAAGACGGCTCCTGAGTAAAATATGTGTTCAGTTTGATACCCGAAAAAAAATAATAAGCTGTGCTCAGCCTCTAGAATGACCTTTCGAGCTTGGTTTTACAGAACAGTTCCTTAAAATATTGGAGGACAATTCGGAACACTTTCGGGCTTTTTGAGAAACACTTTTCGAAAGGGAACAAGCCGAAGAAAGCCCCGAAATGTATTTCAGAGCGAAAAGTTTCAGGGCTATTTTTGTAAAATCGTGTATGTGAACCGCGGATGAAACATTTTACACAAGGAAGACCGTAGCAGTTGTGTACGTATATCAAAGAGTTATTTTTACAACTGTTTATGAACAACGAAAACGTTACGTATACAGATGCATGGTCCTCATGTGCAAAAATTCGTCAATCTCAGTGGCTCCATACTTTTTTATTATACTCGCCACCTTTTCTATGCCATTTTAGACAGTTTCTATTGGACAATCATTAAAGGCAAATCAGCACTTTCGTGTTAATTTACGTTGTGCATTTTCTATTTCATAAACAATTACTCATCATAACCCTTTTTTGAGATTGTAGTTTAATAAATACACTTTATTCAAAGCACTTTAATTGAAATTTCAGTGTCACTGTACCGGGTGTGAAGTTTAGGGTGTTAATAGTAAGGCAATAGTTTGCCAGAAGCCTAGCCTGCGTAGCTGCCGGTATTGTATGCGAAGATAAAATCTTCGCCTCTCCCCTTTCTCTTCGCGGCTTCGCCGCTCAATCTTCGTGCAACCAATTCCGCCAGCTACGCAGGTAGTACCAGAAGCTGTGAAATTTTGGGACATTCTGAAAATTGGGGGGCGTTGACTTGATGCACACACCTTTTGATTTTTCGTCCACTTTATTGCCTCACACTGACATAGTTGTTTTAACTGGTCACAAATAACACGACGTGATAGGGCATGTTGTCGTATTAGTCGGCTGCTTCAAAGTGGAAAGCGTCAGTTCTGCATGTATCAAGAGGGACGTGGAAAAATTATGTCTTTAAAGCATTTTGTAATTTGGTTTTTTTTTTTGAATGTTGGAAAAAAAAAAGACGTACAAAAAACAGATACAATATTGATAATACAGAGAAAAAATTACACCGTTTCACTACATATAAGTACACAAGTACAGAGTTAGTTTACAACAGATTAATTTAATTACAATTTTAACGAAAACAAGAAAAAAAAGAAATAGGAAAAAAAAAAAGCAGGTGGCACATTCTATGTGGAAACATTTTGAGGGGCTAAAGCGCATAATGTTGTCCATTTTGATCTAAATTTCGACAAGGTGTTGTTTTTAAAAGCGATTCTGCTTTCACAAAGGATCTTGTCTTTGAGAACGAGATGAAACATTTCAAAGCTTGGGGGGCTGTTATCCAACCAAGCCTGGAAAATGTGATATTTTGCGATGATTAGAACATGGTTTAAGGCGTAAAACTTAGTACAGTCTGGTTTATAGCCGTACAGAATATCCGTCACGCTTAAGGAACGATTCTCCGATCGTTTCTCATTCCACCAATTAACAATTTCACGCCAAAAACTTTGCGTAATGGGGCATTCATACAAAAGATGAACCAAAGTTTCGTTGGGAAAGTTGCAGCGCTCACAACGAGGTGACGTTTTCAGTCCCATTTTAAAAAGGCGTTTGTTTGTGGGAAGAATACCATGAATGATTTTGTATTGGAAACATCTTAGTTTGTTTTCTACTGTGACTTTAAAAGGCAATTGGTAGATGGCTTTCGGGGATAAGTTTTTTCCGACTAGTTCTAGTTCTATTTTTGGGGATTTAAGAACTTTCAAAACAAAAAGTTCGCGAGCAATTTTGGCAGTGACATTAGAGGGGGTTAGGTTATCTCTGACAGCCATATTGGAGGGTATTTGCTTAGGATTTAAAAGGGAGTTTTTCCACCCACTAGGGATTGCAGAGAGGAGGCCGTAATATTTTAAGAAATTTACTTTTAGACCATATTTATCTTGAAATTCGGTTATGGACAAGAACCTACCATCTTCCAGAAGGTCGCGTATTTTAATCACACCTTTTTGATACCATGACAGAAAAAAGATCGGTTTTCCATCTATTCTAATAAAACGGTTGTTCCAAATGATTTCATTTCCGTATTCGTCAGCAGATGAGGGGTCTGTGGAGTGTATCTCCTGCCAGGCCGAAAGTATTTCTTTGTAGAAGGAGGGTAATTCTGAAGACAGATTTAAGTCATGTATATCAAAGTTACATTCGAAAAGGAAAGTGCCACCGAGGTGGGTTGTGGCCAAGGAGAAGGCAGCGCACCATTTACTATCTCCAGCTTCACATAATCGCTTTGCCCACGCAGCCTTAAGAGATTTATCCATCATAACAAAGTCAACCACGTTAAGACCGCCTTTATCAAGAGGACCAATAAGAGTGTGCCGTTTAATTTTATCCGGCTTCATTTTCCATACGAACCTGAAGCAAATATCGTTGACTTGTTTACATATGTTGGATGAAACTGAGAGAACAGATGTGTTATAGACTAGTTTGGAGATGGCGAGAGTCTTGACAATGCATATCCTTCCTATTAAAGTTAGATTTCTCGCTGACCACCGGTTTAAAGTCTTTTTCAGTGATACAATTTTTTCTTCGAAATTGATTCTGCAGCTAACCGCCGGGTCGTAAGCGAAAGCAGCACCGAGAGCAATTACGTATTTCTCTGGCCACGAGATACTAAAGGGGGATCGCTTGCCCTTGTTTTGTTTAAGGCTGCCAAGCCACATTCCTTCTGTTTTAGAAATGTTTATTTTAAGACCTGAACACTCTCCAAATTCACTTAGGAGGTTAAATAGGTGGTCCGCAGAAGAGTCGTTAAGTATGAAGGCTGTGATGTCATCAGCATACAGACTTAGTTTTATTTCAGTGTCATTAAGTTTCAGGCCACATATGTTATTATTCTGCCTGATGGATTGGGCCAGCGTTTCAACAGCCAAGATAAATAGCAGCCCTGATAAGGGACACCCTTGCCTGACTCCTCTATGAAGGGAGAAGAAATTCGAAGCAAAACCATTATTAAGTACGCAGCTGGAGATGTTAGAATAAAAGACGTGAATCCAGTTCTGGAACATTGGCCCAAAGTTCATAGCGTCAATAGCCTCGAATAAGAACTCCATTCGAGGGAATCAAAAGCTTTTTCGAAATCTATAAATAGAAGCATGCCAGGCAGATTTTGTTTCTCGTACACATCGATAACATCGGAGATTAAGCGGATATTTTCTCCAATAAAGCGATTTTTTACGTATCCAGTTTGATCACTATTTATTAAAGTCGGAAGAACTTTCTCTAGTCGATTTGCAATGCATTTGGTTGCAATTTTGTAATCTGTATTTAACAAAGAAATTGGTCGCCAGTTTTTCAGAAGAAGATTATCTTTGTTTTTCTTTGGTATAAGCGAGATCACGCCTCTTCTTTGTGAGATTGACATTTCGCCTTTTTGGTAGGCATCATTATAGCAGTCAATTAAAGGGCCCACAACATCGTTCCAGAAACATAAATAAAATTCTGCTGTGAGGCCGTCGGAACCGGGGGTTTTGTTTTTTGCAAAAGTTTTGAGAATAGACAGACATTCATCGGCAGTAATAAGACCTTCGCAGATGTTTTGCTGTTCGGCATTTAGTTTGGGTACCATTTCAGGGTTTAGGAAGCGTTTGCTGGGTTCATTAAATGTGCTAACTTCAGGCAATTGTGAAGTGTACAGCGTTTTGTAAAAATGTTCCATCTCCAATAGAATTTTGTTTGGTTCCTCTAGGTACTCATTTTCATCTGTTTTTAATTTAACAATGTGTTTCCTGTTGTGCGAGCGCTTTTCCAAATTGACGAAGTACTTGTTATTCCTTTCACCGTGCTCGTACCACCTTACTCTGCTCCTAATTATAGCACCTTTTGTTTTGCGCTCAGATAAGTTTTTCAGTTCCAATTTAACGCTTCTCGCTTCAGTTGTTAAATTCACATCGTTGGGGTTTTTACCGAGAAGAACATTGAGTTCGTTTAATTTTCGAAGTAGGTCCATTTCTTTGTTCTTTCTGTTTTTGCTAAGGCGTTTTGCAAATCGTGTACAGAAATCCCTGATTTCCATTTTAATCATTTCCCAATAAAGTCTTTTGTCATCAGTTTTACTGTGCTTTTCTTTTGCGTGAATTAGAAAGAATTTCAGGTTTAAGACAAATTCTTCATTTTCAAGGAGGGAATTGTTGAATTTCCAAAATCCTGGACCAGGTTTTTTCTGTGAATTTTCGTACTGAATTTCAACATAGATTGGGGAATGATCAGAATAATGATATGCTTTAACCTCCGTTTTACATGTGGGCGGCACTAGGTGTTTAGACACAAGCCAGTAATCTAGGCGGCATTGTATTTTGCCAGAACTGTTGCTCCACGTGAAACGTTGGGAGGAGGGGTGATGAAATCGCCAAATGTCAACGAGACCCAAAGTGTTGCGAAGGTCGTTTATGCTATCAACAAGAAAAGCCCCAGGGGCATTGGACCCCGCCGTTTCCCCCCCCCCCTCGGGGTGCAAATACATTACGGTCACTCAAGATATGTGCCCAAGTGGTATAAAGTTTTGAAGTTGGTGATTTTTCTAACGTTTGACGTGTGTGCTGGCAACCCCCCCCCCCCAACGTCTTCTATGCACCCTTCTCCTTGTGATATCATGGATCCCTTATAGTATGAATACCTTTCCCTTCCCTCATTCCTTGGTCATCCACCTGTTCTAGCACTCGCGAAGAGTAGTCCAGTACCTCTTGTGAACCTCTAATTTCAGAGGCATTCTAAAACAATATTGCTCATTGTCTTCAGGGATAGGGGCATTGTTTGTGCCCTTATCTTATTGTTCTTATGGCCAATCATGTGAGATGTTCAATGAGGTGCTGGTCGACTCCTCGCGAAGAAGAACGTGACGAAATAGTTTTGACCATGGCGTGACTTAGTTACGTCAATTTTTTAACGAAATGACATCTCAGCGTAATTCTAAATATTAAACAAGGGCACGGAAATTTAAATAGATTTATTGATGAAGAAAAATTATCCTTAAATCGAAAGGGAACGGTTATCTACTGAAAAATGAAACGTAAAGGTCTACTTTTAGGCCATGATTCGCTAAATGCTTTAGCGAAAGCAAAACAATTCCCCGAATCGGCTTCTGTCTTTCAATGACGTTATGTTTACGTGTTACGGTAAGTTTAGGTGAATTCATGCCAGCTTCAAAGCTCGCTAGCACCTTCTTCCTTGCTCTCATCAAAGAGAAGTCAACTCCATTGAATTTCTTGTACTTTTCTACACAACCTTCCCTAAAGATTTTGGTGAAGCAACGCAAAACTGCCAAAAAAATGCTTGCATTTTACTGTTGAATTATTCAACTTGGCGAAAGCGAGGGACTTCCCCGAATCGCCTTTTGTGTTTCAGTGATGTAATGTTTACGTGCCAGGGCAAGTTTGGCAAATTCATGCCAGCTTTAAAGCTCGCTAGCACCTTCGTTCTTGCTTTCATCGAAGGGGTTTTCATGCCATTAAATCGCCAGTAATTTTCTACATCAACTTTCATGAAAATTCTGGCGAAATAATGCTAAACGAACCAACATTACCGGCAAGTATTGTTTTGACCGAGCGGAGGTCTGGGGCAAGTGACCACGACGACAAAAAAAAAAAAAACAAGAAAAGCCCCAGGGGGCATTAACCCCGCCGTTATTCTCTCTGCCCTTGGGGTCCAAAATATATTACGGCCAGGTAAAAGTTGGTGATTTATCGTAGCTTTTACGTGCTTGCGATGATAATATAAATCAAGGCACGACTTGCCTAATCATCCTGTTTTAGCGTGCGTGACGAAAAGCGTGATGAAACTATTATTTTGATCATAGCGTGACTCAGCCTGGCCTCGTAGCTCAGTTGGTTGAGCGACGGTGTTCTAATCCGGAGGTCGTGGGTTCGAATCCCGCCGGGGTCAAAGATTTTTCTTTTATCTTGGTTCTCATTTCTAATTTCTTACTTTTAAGGCCTGTGGTCGGGGGGAAATTATGGAGGGCAGTATTACTCACTTCTTGGCACTCATACATACATACTTTACATCATAAATTACTAAGCTCATAGCGATCACGAGTTCATGCCAGCTTTCAAACTTAAGCTCCCTAGTACATTCGTCCTTGCTCTCGTCGAAGAAATGTTAAATCCATTGAATTCCTTGTACTTTTCTACACAACTTTCCCTAAAGATTTTGGCGAAGCAAAGCAAAACTGCCAAAAAAATGCTTGCATTTGACTGTTGAATTATTCAACTTGGCGAAAGCAAGGACTTCCCCGAATCGGCTTCTGTGTTTCAGTGATGTAATGTTTACGCGCCACGGCAAGTTAGGCGAATTCATTCCGGCTTCAAAGCTCGCTAGCACCAAGTGGTGTTAATTTTAAAGTTGTTGATTTATCGTACCTGTGTTTACTGCCATTTCCCCTTATGCGTCTGCTCCGCACCCTTCTCCCTGTGGTAACATGAATCCCTGATAGTATGAACCCCATCCCTCATTCCTTGGTCATCCACTTGTCCTAGGTTTCGCGAAGAAGAACGTGACGAAATATTTTGACCATAGCGTGACTCCGTTAAGTCACGTTTTTTTTAAATAAACGAACTGACATGTCAGCGTAATTCTAAATAGCAAGGGCACGGAAATTTAAATAGATTTCTTGATAAAAACTCATTCTAAAATCTAAAGGAAACTGGTAGCTATGAAAAACCGTAAAAGTCTATTTTAGGCCGTCATTTGATGAGTGATTTGGCGCAAGCAAGTTTACTTCTCCGAATCGGCTTCTGTGTTTCAATGACGTAATGTTTATGTGCTACGGCACGTAGCATGAATCACTGGCTTTCAAAGCTCGCTAGCACCTTCGTCCTTGCTCTCATTGAAGAGAAGTCAACTCCATTGAATTTCTTGTACTTTTCTACACAACTTTCCCTAAAGATTTCGGCGAAGCAAAGCAAAACTGCCAAAAATATGCTTGCATTTCACTGTTGAATTTTTCAACTTGGCGAAAGCAAGGGACTTCCCCGGATCACCTTTTGTGTTTCAGTGATGTAATGTTTACGTGCCAGGGGAGGTTTGGCAAATTCATGCCAGCTTCAAAGCTCGCTAGCACCTTCGTTCTTGCTTTCATCGAAGGAATTTTCATGCCATTAAATCGCCGGTAATTTTCTACACCAACTTTCATGAAAATTCTGGCGAATAAACACTAAATGAACAAAGTTTACCGGCAAGTATTGTTTTGACCGAGCGGAGGTCTGGGGCAACTGACCACGACAAAAAAAAACAAAAAAAAAAAAAAAGGAGTATTGTTAGACCCCGTCCTGACGGCGGGGTAACAAGAAAAGCCCCAGGGGGCATTAACCCCGCCGTTTTTCTCTCTGCCCTTGGGGTCCAAAATATATTACGGCCAGGTAAAAGTTGGTGATTTATCGTATCTTTTACGTGCTTGCGATGATGATATACCGTCCCTCAGTTGGTTGAGGGACGGTGTTCTAATCCGGAGGTCGTGGGTTCGAATCCCGCCGGGGTCAAAGATTTTTCTTTTATCTTGGTTCTCATTTCTAATTTCTTACTTTTAAGGCCTGTGGTCGGGGGGAAATTATGGAGGGCAGTATTACTCACTTCTTGGCACTCATACATACATACTTTACATCATAAATTACTAAGCTCATAGCGATCGCGAGTTCATGCCAGCTTTCAAACTTAAGCTCCCTAGTACATTCGTCCTTGCTCTCGTCGAAGAAATGTTAAATCCATTGAATTCCTTGTACTTTTCTACACAACTTTCCCTAAAGATTTTGGCGAAGCAAAGCAAAACTGCCAAAAAAAATGCTTGCATTTGACTGTTGAATTATTCAACTTGGCGAAAGCAAGGACTTCCCCGAATCGGCTTCTGTGTTTCAGTGATGTAATGTTTACGCGCCACGGCAAGTTAGGCGAATTCATTCCAGCTTCAAAGCTCGCTAGCACCTTCGTTCCTACTTTCATTGGACCCCGCCGTTTTTCTCGTCCTCCCAGGGAGCAAAATATATTACGGTCACTCAAGATACGAGCTCAAGTGGTGTAAATTTTAAAGTTGATGATTTATCGTACCTGTGTTTGCTGCCATTTCCCCTTATGCGTCTGCTCCGCACCCTTCTCCCTGTGGTAACATGAATCCCTGATAGTATGAACCCCATCCCTCATCCTTGGTCATCCACTTGTCCTAGCTTTCGCGAAGAAGAACGTGACGAAATATTTTGACCATAGCGTGACTCAGTTAAGTCACGTTTTTTTTAAATAAACGAACTGACATGTCAGCGTAATTCTAAATAGCAAGGGCACGGAAATTTAAATAGATTTCTTGATAAAAAACTCATTCTAAAATGAAGAGAAGTCAACTCCATTGAATTTCTTGTACTTTTCTACACAACTTTCCCTAAAGATTTCGGCGAAGCAAAGCAAAACTGCCAAAAATATGCTTGCATTTCACTGTTGAATTTTTCAACTTGGCGAAAGCAAGGGACTTCCCCGGATCACCTTTTGTGTTTCAGTGATGTAATGTTTACGTGCCAGGGCAGGTTTGGCAAATTTATGCCAGCTTCAAAGCTCGCTAGCACCTTCGTTCTTGCTTTCATCGAAGGAATTTTCATGCCATTAAATCGCCGGTAATTTTCTACACCAACTTTTATGAAAATTCTGGCGAATAAACTCTAAATGAACAAAGTTTACCGGCAAGTATTGTTTTGACCGAGCGGAGGTCTGGGGCAACTGACCACGACAAAAAAAAAAAAAAACAAGAAAAGCCCCAGGGGGCATTAACCCCGCCGTTGTTCTCTCTGCCCTTGGGGTCCAAAATATATTACGGCCAGGTAAAAGTTGGTGATTTATCGTATCTTTTACGTGCTTGCGATGATAATATAAATCAAGACACCACTTGCCTAATCACTCTGTTTTAGCGTGCGTGACGAAGAGCGTGATGAAATTATTATTTTGATCACAGCGTGACTCAGCCTGGCCTCGTAGCTCAGTTGGTTGAGCGACGGTGTTCTAATCCGGAGGTCGTGGGTTCGAATCCCGCCGGGGTCAAAGATTTTTCTTTTATCTTGGTTCTCATTTCTAATTTCTTACTTTTAAGGCCTGTGGTCGGGGGGAAATTATGGAGGGCAGTATTACTCACTTCTTGGCACTCATACATACATACTTTACATCATAATTACTAAGTTCATAGCGATCGCGAGTTCATGCCAGCTTTCAAACTTAAGCTCCCTAGTACATTCGTCCTTGCTCTCGTCGAAGAAATGTTAACTCCATTGAATTCCTTGTACATTTCTACACAACTTTCCCTAAAGATTTTGGCGAAGCAAAGCAAAACTGCCAAAAAAATGCTTGCATTTGACTGTTGAATTATTCAACTTGGCGAGAGCAAGGGACTTCCCCGAATCGGCTTCTGTGTTTCAGTGATGTAATGTTTACGTGCCACGGCAAGTTAGGCGAATTTATTCCAGCTTCAAAGCTCACTAGCACCTTCGTTCCTACTTTCATCGGACCCCGCCGTTTTTCTCCTCCTCCCAGGGAGCAAAATATATTACGGTCACTCAAGATACGAGCTCAAGTATTGTAAATTTTAAAGTTGATGATTTATCGTACCTGTGTTTGCTGCCATTTCCCCTTATGCGTCTGCTCTGCACCCTTCTCCCTGTGGTAACATGAATCCCTGATAGTATAAACCCCATCCCTCATTCCTTAGTCATCCACTTGTCCTAGCTTTCGCGAAGAAGAACGTGACGAAATATTTTGACCATAGCGTGACTCAATTAAGGCACGTTTTTTTTTAAATAAACGAACTGACATGTCAGCGTAATTCTAAATAGCAAGGGCACGGAAATTTAAATAGATTTCTTGATAAAAACTCATTCTAAAATCTAAAGGAAGCTGGTAGCTATGAAAAACCGTAAAAGTCTATTTTAGGCCGTGATTCGATGAGTGATTTGGCGCAAGCAAGTTTGCTTCTCCGAATCGGCTTCTGTGTTTCAGACGTAATGTTTATGTGCTACGGCACGTAGCATGAATCATTGGCTTTCAAAGCTCGCTAGCACCTTCGTCCTTGCTCTCATTGAAGAGAAGTCAACTCCATTGAATTTCTTGTACTTTTCTACTCCACTTTCCCTAAAGATTTTGGCGAAGCAAAGCAAAACTGCCAAAAATATGCTTGCATTTCACTGTTGAATTTTTCAACTTGGCGAAAGCAAGGGACTTCCCCGGATCACCTTTTGTGTTTCAGTAATGTAATGCCAGGGCAGGTTTGGCAAATTCATCCCAGCTTCAAAGCTCGCTAGCACCTTCGTTCTTGCCTTCATCGAAGGAATTTTCATGCCATTAAATCGCTGGTAATTTTCTACACCAACTTTCATGAAAATTCTGGCGAATAAACGCTGAACGAACAAAGTTTACCGGCGAGTATTGTTTTGACCGAGCGCAGGTCTGGGGCAACTGACCACGACAAAAAAAAAAAAAAAAAAAAAAAAAGGGTATTACTAGACCCCGTCCTGACGGCGGGGTAAAAAAAAAAAGAGTATTGCTAGACCCCGTCCTGACGGCGGGGTAAAACACGGGTATTACTAGACCCCGTCCTGACGGCGGGGTAATAACGCTTCTTCGGTTGTTTGTATCTTTTCCTCCCGTCTTATCAACACTTTCAAGCGGGCAGTTGAAATCGCCACCAAGGATGATATTGTCGTTAGAGTAGGGTCGCAATTTGTTAGACAATTCATTGAAAAACGTTTTTTTGGAGACTTGGATCATTTGGAGCGTAAATGTTGACAAAACAAAATTCTTCATTTTGTAGCGAAGCCCGAACGAGAAGAAACCTCCCTTTTTTGTCTCGGATAATGTCAGGGTTTTCAATTTTGAAAGTCGGTTTGATTAACAACATCACGCCTCTGCTGTGTTCTGAACCATGGGAGTAGAAAACGTCACCACCCCATTCCGCGCGCCATATGTTTTCAATTTTGTCGTCGCTATAGGTTTCTTGTAAGAAAATTACGTCATATTTACCGTTATGGAGCCAACGAAATAAATTCCTTCGTTCGATCGACTTATTTATGCCTCTGATGTTCAGAGAAATACATTTAAGATTCATGTTTGCTTAAAAACATAAATTACTGGGCAACAAATGCGCACCGCTCAAAAGGGATATTTCCCAAGAGATGTGCCTGACTGCAACTATTTAAAAACGAAAATAAATTAACATTAAACACACAATAGAAACTAAAAGAGCCGACAAGCGGCTTATTGTATAGAAGGGATACTAGAGAATGGCTAAGACTCATGAAGATAATTAAAGGTGTCCCCTCTACGCCTCCCCGCGACCTAATTATTAATTCTAGTTTCGTTCAACGTGATTGAAAAAAGAAATTATATGCAAGGGCGAAGCCTTATTAAATAAAAATATCTGGAAAATACATGGTTTTAGGCAATACATTTCAACTAGCTGTAACCTCAGATAATAAGGAAGTGATTAACCTAGAAATTATCTAAGTCTTCTAAGCTATAGATTCTTTCATTGAAAGGAGGGAATTATGGTCTTATAGAATGCCAGCAGATGGTTCTTTAAGGAAACAAGAAAAGAAAACAAGCTGTAGATTTTTTTTTACCTTTCCGCTTATTACAACCTTTCTATCTAACTTTTTATCTTTTACAGACCTCCCTCGCGACAGTAACGTCATAATATGGCTGCGGTACAATAAACATCCCATCAAACTATTAATTTTTCGGATTCGCTTTTGGATTTTTCTTCGGTAATGGTTTGTCATTTGCCAGGTTATTTGGTTTCCACAAGAACAAAGTCCCGACAACTTGGTCAGCGGGCGAGGTTTGCTGAGGGGCAGCCTGAGGAGTTTGGCACGGCCAATTGCCATAGCTTGGATCGCAAGGATACTCGTACCCAGGGGATGTCGACATACCATACGGGTCACCGGTGCTGTAGGTTACGTCGTAGCGCTTGTATCCACGTCTAACATTTTTGTTTTTGCTTGGCTTTATTTGAAGTGGAGCTTTGAAATTTGCATGCTTTCCCATTAAGGGCTGGAGTAGCGGTGGATGGTTGACTTGACTGGGTCTCTGTGACGTTGAAGGAGCGTCATTAAAGGCATCATTGCACTGCGAACAATCGTTAGCTCCTCCGCCCCCTCCTCCACCACAGCCTATAGGGAAAAACGCACAAAAATGCCGTCAAACTTGTATTAGGCAGAAACCCATCAGGAATCACTAAGATACCGCCTCCTGATACAGGTGTAATAAACGTTATTTGTGACTGTGCAGCTCTAAGCACCTCACCGTGACACACACCTACGGTTAGGTTAGGTTAGGTTAGGTTAGGGTTACTGTTGAGGCTAAGATTAAGGCAAGATCTAAATGAATAGTATTTTAAAATAAATAGAACTTCTCTTACGAAGTCTTCATTTGGAAAAAAGGGTTGGATCAATGACGTTTTTAGAAATTGGCACTGCACAGCGATTTATGCTTTCGCAGTGTAAAGGTTTACTTTACCTTATCCAATTAATATGAAGCTACTAATTTTTCGTGTTATAATTAATACAGTGTGGACACATAACCACGGTGGGGCCAAACCACCCCCCAAATGGGTCATGAAATGTCCCGTTTTTTGGTTAATTTTTAATAATTTTGTTACTTTTCATCATTTCTTTACCAAACTTGGTAATTTGATATGGGTCTTTGTGCCAAACAATTTGACATGAATGGTGATGCCAAATGTCAAATTATGACGTCATAATTGGTGACGTCATATTATTCTCTAAAATTAAATTTTAGAATTTCTAAATTTTTTCTGGTGTTTTAGAAAGAACACGTCAAGAGGAGTTGAATGCTGAAAACCGTTTGTCGATGTGATAAATAATGGATGAGATATGGCATTTTAGATTTTGAAAATTTCACAGTCTCCAAATAGGGTCCCCTCCTTGTGTAATACGTTTGAATTTAAGTGTTGTTTTGTTGCGTCAACGACACCATTTAAGTTGCAGATAAGATGTCTTAAATGACGGAAGCTAAATGAAAAAGAAAAACTCGGAAAATTTTTTTCCTGCCAGAGCTAGAGCCCCCAAACCAGTTTTGTGACGTAATTAAGTGTCACGTGATCAATTATGCTCTTGCTAATATTATCGTTTTCAAGCCGAAAACTTAAAATCTAAAATGATACGATTTTTTGGAACAACAAGAAGTCCATTTTACCAGATTATTAGCTTGCATGGAAAAAAACTGTACAAAATAGATCAACAGGGTTGTTTTTAGAAGAAAAGTATGGTTCCGGGGGGGACACTTTAAATGTCTTTAAATTGCCATAACTCAAGATACGTTTGTCTTAGCGAGGTACGGTTTTCAGCATTTTACTCCCCTTGCCAAGTTCTTTCAGATGACATAACTTTTTATTTCAAATTTGAAATTTTCAGTTAACTCGTTTTGTGACGTCAGCCATTATGACGTCACAATTTGGTTTTTTAAGTCATTCTCATACTTAAAATAAATTGGGCGACAACCCAAGGTTTTTTGCCAAGTTTGGAAAAGAAATATGAAAAAGAAGCAAAATTAGTCTAAATGACCCATTTGGGGGGTGGTTTGGCCCCGCCGTGAACACAGGTTGCAAGATATTTTTTGGCCGTTTCACTGGTGGGATTTCTTGCTCTCGGCACTTCAATCAAACGGTTGATGTTAAGTCAAACCGGCGCGGGCCTCGTAAAGAAGATCTATGTAACATGATCATTTCATTCGTTTTTAGATGCACGCGCAAGAGAATGCCAGTTCAATCGTAACTCAGTTGTTCGCAAGAATGTAACAAGTCATATAATTTCAACATTAGTCAAAGCTAATTTCTCCTTCACAGAAATGGATAGTTTTGTGGAACGAGCTTTGACAAAATCGATTACTATAAGACAACAATGTTACTCAGTGAAAAGGAACAGAATGACTTACAACACCAGCCATGGTTGTTACAGCCACAAGAACACCCGGGCCCTCTCCATGGACCTCCACATCCGCAATGATTACATCCAAATGGACCACCGTTTCCTATCCAGCCGCGATGGAAATGTGGCCCGTACTCAGGATATAATGGACCTGGGGTCCATCCCCAAGGACTTGGCCAGTCATATGGGGTACCTTCTAAAGCTGGGGGACAATCATAAGCAGAACCGAGAAAACATCGTCTTCTACCGTTGAACCTTCTGAGTTGCTTGCTTCTATTTCCTTCGTTCTTGGATTCCTCTTTTGGTGACGTTCCAGCTGTCACGATTTCTCGTCGAATTCGATTTAATGTTTGGTCAATGTCAAGTGGTTCGTTTCTTCCACTCTTTGGAAGGTCCTCTATTTGATCATGAAAAGCAACTGCCAAACCAGCCAAGAGCAGAACAAGTTTTAAACAGCAAACCCATAAACTCGTTGACATTGTGTGTTTTGCCTCAATTGAGAGCACCTTAGAGCAATTCTGTTAACTTGGATATCAGTTAAAGTCTTGCCCTGCTTCACTGAAGTCAGATTTTTAAGCGGTTAATCATCGAACAACTTTCCTGATAATCAGTCACCCCTCATTAACAATGCAACACCACATGATGTTTTGATCCAAAAGTTCACTCATAGCAACCACAATGTGCCACAACCCTTTCAGGAGTTATTCTTTATTTAGACTATTCTTCTCTTTAAGGCTTACAATTGGAAATATATATGAACTTTACCATTTCAGAGATTCAACGACCTTATTATTTTAAGAGTTTTGTTACCAACTTTTTGATCGAAATTGAACAATGAGATGCTTGTGGTAGTACTATAAATGCTGAGCGGGAAGCACTAAAACACACCCCTCATGTCAAGGATGAATTATTTACTTGCACGAAAAATAACAAATCAAATATCTCCCTTAAAAAGAAGAAAAATAGGATTTTTCGCCTAAAATGTTCAGCCATGAAAAATTGTGTTTAAAAGTACAATGATTGAAAAGCAACCAAAAGAATCTGATACAGACCACAAACACAACAAAATATTGTTAAGCCAAATTGCAACATATTTATTGAAACGGTAATATGATTGTTGCACTACATTATGCTTTACTTTACTCCTTGACAATTCTAGTTTTCGTTATTTATCTCAGACTCGAATTTTACTTCGTGGCAACTAATGCATATATATTTTCAAGCAATATTTATAATTATACGGTCATCATTCCCTTGTTTGTGCTGATGATTATCTTTCAGCGGTTTTTTAGAGTCCAGTGCTTTGTCGTTTTGGTTTCCCTCCCCGCAACCTACAAAACGAAAAAGACCATTAGTTAACAGTTGACAGAACTATCATTACCTTTTGATTACGCTTTTTAAACACATATTTCTATTACGCATCTATGTTTTTCTATTACACCGCTGGCTGGAACAGCATTCATTCAACGCATGCACGCTTAAACTCGCGACTTACGAGTAAGAAATTGCTACACTCGTAAAGGTGCTACATTCTGCTAATTGGGTGATAATTATTCTGTTTTAAAACACGTATATCTATAGATCGACCCTTTGTACGCCAAATACTCCATTATTTCAGTGAAAAAAAGCAAATAAGGGACACCAAAGTACTGAGACCTAAACGATAGCATCAAGTTACTTTACTCATGTTTGACTCTTGTGAACAATAGTCAAACTTTTCCATTGAAAACACTTTTTTGTCAAGAGAAGAAATTTTCAATAAGTGAGTTACTCACAGCACCAGCCGTGCTGGCCATATCGTTGTGTACCAAACTGTGAGCCTACGTGAGTGTTGCCATTCATCCTTTCCTTCCAGTTCCAGCCATATGGGTCTTGTTCCAGTTCACCATCATAACCGTCCTGCAGCCAAGCCCATTCGTCCCCGACATCGAACGGTGGCCCTTCTGCTGGAAAACTCGGAGGAACTATCGGAGCTACTGGGAAAGGCCAATGGAAACTTGTCTCTAAGAATCCACTTGGGCAACTAGCGCCAAATGGAAGACCACAGAAGCAACGCCTCAATCGTTTGGGCCTAGATTTTCTGCTGGAGCGTTCGTGATTGTAACCTTGTTCAGTTGGTCTCAGTTGATGCCGTTTGAATTTAGTGTCTTTATTAAAGGCTTCTTCCGAGGCATCCACTCCCCTTGATACCCCATTGGTATTGTCTTCCATCGATTTCAAAGCTTTTCCTCTCGAATCCAAAACCTCAGCAAAAAGGAGAAGCATTCCAACCAGAAGCATGTTAGGAATTCCTTTCAGTATTTTCACGTTTTAAACTTTGCCAAAATGTACGCCGTATTAATGGCTAATGACACACTGCATAGGATGAGAGGTGTAACCATAGCAAGGCACTATCATAAGGAGCAGCGGATCTAAATTATATCTAGACATGTACCCGAGTTCATAACGCCATTGAAACAGAGATAAAAATGTATTTTTTAATTACTGAACTGTGAGATTATATCCTAGTTCTTTGTCGGTAAAAAATTATAACAAAAGAGAAAAAAATTTAAATATTTTGTCATCATGTATTCTTTGGTACTTTTACTACATTTTGACATTTTCTCCTCCCTGGAGACGCCTAGATTTTAAAGACACCAGAAAGGCACCAGTGAAACCAAATTTAACACTTGTTGTTTTCAACCATTAAAATAAAAGTGGCTGTATGAAGAGCTGTGGCGGTGGGCGACTACAAAACGTCCTTTTTATCGATATCCATTCCCAAAGCAAAACTTTCGGCGTCTGTGAAATGAAGATGATCTTCATAAAAAATCTAAATCTAATTCTGTTCCTACAGTCATACGATTAGTTTTTGTTGGGCTAAAACGTTGACTAAGTACCTCCAAGTGAATCAAGTAGAAGATAAAGAGTGACATTTTGGAAGTGAACGATGACGAGGATTTCACTGACCGTCTTTTTTTAACTTGGAAAAGTACAAGTGTTCAAGTTGCCATGAACCTCCATCCGTAGCAGGCTCTAGCAATCCTCATTAGTTTAGTGACTACGACAAAACTGGACAGTTATTTATCCTTTATTTTCATTTATTTTAATTTTCCACATGCAAATTCATTTACTTTTGCCTTCTTACGTTGAAACGTAAACAAGGTAAAATGGTTCCTTTGACATTGCCTTGATGTACATGTATAGTTTGTTTTATCATAGTCTATTTTTAGAATTTGATTTAATTTCCTTTATTATTTTTATTAAGATGTTATTAAGAGCCCCATGAAAACATGCCGTTTGCCATTTTCCTGCTGTAGGTAATGGAGTAAATACTATGTACTTAACAAGGTATTTGTGTCTGTTCTTTACTTTACTTTACTTTATTGTCACTATACAAGCTGATGAACTTCAGCGCTGAAATTTTCGTCCCATCAAAAGTGGAGATGGCATATTTCTCTTCATTCTTCCATCTCCTGTTGTGTGAAAAAAAGACAACACCTGTGAGTGACTTGAAAAACAAAACAACAGCTCCGCGTTTGCCAACCAGCTTACTGTGTCCCATGACACGCAAACTCCGGAGGTCAAACTGAACCGTCAAAATTTTGCGTTTAACCTTCATCTTAACAGACGCCTCAGGAAACAAAGAAGTTTACATAAGTAAAAAGTAAACTAAGTAGTTGAACAGGTCAGAAAGGCAGTCAGCTGGAGATTACAAAAAAATTCCCTTCCAAACTAGAGTGTTTTAGTTTATATTTTTTTGAATGAGTTTCTGCCTTGAAACATTCTTTGACAACATTTTTGTTCACTAGGGGCAATCTAAATTTTTGTGGGCTGGCCCACGCCGATTTGTAAATGGTTGATGACGGTCCATTCGCAGAGACGTTCTCCAGTTTCATTCATTCATCCTGTTTAATTAGTTGTCCATTGGTTTTCATCACATTTGATTTATGGGACCTGTAAATCGCAATAGCATAGTAAAATTTTAAACGTCGGTAAGATTTTGGAGGTCGGTTATGCAACAACAGATATCTTTTGATTTGGGAACACTAAAGTTGATCTCTGACAACATTTCTTCAAAGGGTGCCGAACACAGAGTGCTTAAGCTAGCAAGAATAAACTTTTTTTATGTGATAGCAACTTTACATCTCGCTTATCCCAAAATAAAAATCGAAAATAAAAACAAATGCACCGACTTACTAATGTTTTGCTAGATATGTTATTGTCCTAATTTACTTCTCACTCACTCAGCCAAACATGTTGAATATGCCCGTTATTAAACACGTGGGGGAATCGACGACCAAATCCATTCTGATGCCTAAACCCACCATGAAATCTACATCCGCATTCACTGCAGCCACAGCCAAACCCCCCACAGCCGTACCCAACGTCGCGCCCATCTCCTTCATATCCCTCTCCACAACCACAATTTCCACCATAGCCTTCTCCTCCACAATCCGAATTGGGGCGATCAGCGTATTCCCATGGAGATAACCAGCCAGGAGGGCACACTTGAGGATGGGAACGTTTAGTGGATTTCTTTGTTTCTTCCTTGTCACTGTCCGGGATACCGTGGACATGTTTTCTTTTGTTTTCTAACTCGACCGTTTCTGTTTCGTCTTCTTTGAAATCCTCACGAACGCTCGGCACGGAGTCTTCCGTTTTTCTGTTGTGGAATAGTACATGATTTGAAGCGACCACTTCTTCAAGCGCAAATATCAGTAACAGTGTACCAACTATAGAAATGTTCATTTTCGGATGTAGAAACAGAAAAGGCACTTCACTTCTCTACTTTAGATTAGTGGAGACAACACTTAACAAGCAGGTGCCACTTTTATGCGGTAATGAGAATGTAATGAGAATATTGATTGCGCTGGACAAGGCGATAGGTGTTGCTGATGTCGCAGAAATTTCAAAAAGAAAAGCAAAAGCCACTCAGTTTAAAAAATCTACTGATGTTTATTTCTTCGAAAATCAGATTTATTTTCCAAGGCAAAAACTGAATCTTTTCTTATTCCAATGAAGACCTGGCTGTGATTTGTCTTCCGGTACCATTGTCATTTTATTGTTTCATCATAATAGGTTACCATAAGTTAATCTCCGGTTAGCTTTTGTACTTTCAACCACGATGGTTCAAATCGATTGCTAATATAACTTGTTAATTAAAAATCTGCCAGCAATGGCCAAAATTTTGCCTTTCATTTATTAAAAACACTGTAAGAAAATTAATAAAACCTCATGTTCCGAAAAAAATTCCGACAAACAATTTTCACTAATTTCAAAAACTGTAAAAACAAAAGGACATTCGCCTTTAATTTTGGCCTTCCAAAAATCGAGCATATGAATACGAAATTCCCCGTCACTTTGAGACTGATTGCCTACGAAAGGCTGTCAAGTGAAGGTAGAATTTTTAGCAAAACTTATAATAAGTGAGGGCAGTTGAACACTGCCCACAGTTAACTTATTCAACGTATTCCCCTTAAAAACCTTATTCTGCCTGGGCTTTTTTTGGGTTTCTGAGCCTGGGGGTTTGTGCCCCCCCCCCCCCCCCCCATAGATCTCAAAAGGTGTTAATGCTCGTGCGATGAAACTTGACATGTTTGTAGCACGTCATTAGCTTAACAGATTGAGGTTGTGACGTGTCATTTATGACGTGTCGTGACGTCACAATGTCGTCACAAACCCGCCATTTTGAATTTGAGGCCGCAATCTTGAATCCCAAACCTGCAGTCATACAGTTGACAATGACCTCACCAAAAAATATATGATTTTGTTCTAAGAAACAAAGTTAAAACAAGCTCACAAAAGTAAAAGTATTGAGGTTGTGACGTGTCATTTATGACGTGTCGTGACGTCACAATGTCGTCACAAACCCGCCATTTTGAATTTGAGGCCGCAATCTTGAATCCCAAACCTGCAGTCATACAGTTGACAATGACCTCACCAAAAAATATATGATTTTGTTCTAAGAAACAAAGTTAAAACAAGCTCACAAAAGTAAAAAATTATCTACTTCTTACAAACGAAGGGGGAAAACCTGAAAAAAGACTGAAAAAAGACAGAAAATAGTCAAAATACACTTCTGAGTAGACGGTTGCTATGGAAACATCAATCTTCATAGACACGTCATTGACACAGGAAAAGTTTCTCTGATAAATTTTAGGAAAAGTCACGTTTTTGGTAATTATTTGTCTAGCCGTTTAAAAGTTATAATTTGTTAAAGTCAGCGCAGCCCCCCCCCCCCCCCAGGCAAAATAGGGTTAACGGCCAAGGGATATTACTGACGAGAGTATTCCTGAATGCTAATAAGAGCATTCCTTTAAAGCCTCTCTCTAAAGGGCAACAAATGCCACCTTGAAGATGATCCAAATTGATTGATTATTGCTGTTCTGTCAGATGAAAAGTAAAGCCTGATACTCATACACCGCAAACATACTTGTATAAACATCTCCGGGAGTTTTGACCGGTAACCCAGGCGAGTCCTGGGTGTATCACAGGTGTTTGGCGATGTGCACTTGAGAAGGCGGAAGAAGGGGAAAATAATAATAGAAAACTAAGGAATTGTGAATTAGGTTGAGCAGTCACATGCCATTTTGTTACGCAGGTGGGCCGGAGAAATGTTCTCATAAGAGAACTTTTGCAGGAAGAACAGCCGACATGTTTGTGAGGTTAAACTCAATAATTCAACACTGCTGGCATGCCAACGGCAAAGACCTCGTATGACTCTGATATGCATGCAGTTTAGCCCCTGCGCATAACTCAGGTTTTTGCCATCGGCATATCTGCGAAGTTGAGTTGAGTTTGTCGGTGGTCCTCCTACCAACTGAAACATTCTTTTATGAGAACACTTTTTCAGCTTACCTGCAAAGTAAGTTGTCATGTCACTCCTCAAACTTCCCCACAATTTCTTTTCTTTTGTTCCTTTTTTTCAGCTAAAACTTATGGAAGTCCCAAAGCTGTCGGTTGAGTTTAAGATGCTTTGCAGATTTTAGGATTTTTCTAGCTAGTACACTACACAGAAAATCAGGACTTTTTTTATACTTCATAACGTTTTCACCTACTTAAAAAACTTGGCCCCCAAACCAGAAGCGTTAAAGGGCATGGGGAGACATGTATCTCTTAAAATAAAGGTCATAGGATTTTTTACGAATCAACTTTATTTATCAAACCTGAAATCTTTACAATGCAGAATTAGTGCTTATTAAGTTATCTTACAAATAGAGAAATGGTCAAACACGATACACTACAAAAAACAAGGGCTCTCCTCCTTTGGCGATTCTTAACATCTCTGGAAGACACTTCTTATTATGATTCAGATTTTTTGCATATAAAACTGTTAACATTTTTTAAAATTTACGTGCTTTTGCTAATGGCCCAGTTCCTTTAAATGGCGCTTGAACTGGAAGTGGCTTATCCTGGTGGTTGTTTGCTGGCCTTTGGCTAGCTGGCTCGGACTTCACAAAATCACTGGCCTTGTCTTTGGGCTTGGAGTCTTTGCCATTGCCCTTACAACCTGTTGAGTGTCAAGATACAATAATTATCTTTCGTTTTTTCTCCTCGTGCCTTTCTATATCTCAGTTTCCTTGTGATGTGATATTTTCTTTTGCCATGCCTTGTTGAACAAACCAACAACTGCACGGCAGATACCTTTTACATTATACATTTTCATGAGTGCTACGCTGCTTGTCACACTTTTTTCGATGCTAGATTAACTCGAACTCCTCGCCTTCAACACTGCACCTCGGGGAAGAAATGCATCATTTCATAGAGTAGCAAACTTCGTGTACTTCCTTCAGTAACGCAGCATATAAATGACTCTGGCCACAAAAAGTCTGCTATGCTGACGCTTGCAATTGATAACAGATCAAGTGGAGTGTGTGTGCTTATTATTTCCCTTGAGGCCATGGCAAATGGCTGAGCTAGCAAAATAGTAACTCGCGCATAATAATAATAATAATATTAATAATAATAATACATATGTATTGCGCAGACTTCCATGCAATTTCAGTCGCACATGAAATTTGGAAGCTAGCGGTTTTGCTGTAATTTATTCTTTCATGCCAGCAGCAATAAATTATTAAAGTTTAGTTGCATGGCCTTAAGATTAGAAATTGACGCAACCAAAAAACCAAAAACCAACCAAGAAAATTGAGCAATAGATATTTATAAAAATTAAAAATGCAGAAGAATGTAATGTAATAACAACACAAATCTTTTAACTCTGTACCAACCACTTTCAATGGTCCTTATACCTACTTCTATACTTAGTAAACTAACTCAGCTATGTCATATAAAAAATGTACTTACAGCACATCATGGGGAATCCACAACAGCCACCACAACCTCCTCCACACCCTCCCCCACACCCTCCACACCCTCCACACCCACAACATCCACCGCATCCGCCAAATCCTAAACCACCTCCCAACCAGGGATGTCCTCCACCAAACCCACCAAAACCACCCAAGCCATAGAGGCCACCGTAGCCACCGTAGCCACCGTAGCCACCGTTGCCCAGACCAGGCCAAAAACCGCCGAATCCTCCACAGGGCAGGGTGTACGGTCCGCTGCAACCGATCACTTCAAATTCATGGGCAGGACCACAAGGAAAAGGGCACAGGCATCGTCTTCGGACCTTCTTCATGCTGTTAATTTTGGGCTCAAATGGCGTTATTTCGATATTTCCAGGTGGGCTGACAAAATTCATAGAGAATTGATCTTCCTGTTTTTTCCCTTTTGCAGAAGGCATGTCTGACCCCTCAGGTTGCAGAGGAGTTATGGTGAACGGTCCTCGGATGGCCATAGAATTTTTCCATTGCAGCTCTTTCTTCGGCAAAGCGTCATCTCCACTTGAGTCTTCATTTGTTTCCTCTACAGCATCGCCGTTGTCTTCCTTTAGGTCATCTCCACTCGAATCCTTCGTCTTACCGTCCAGTTCGAGCTCCTCATATATGTCTCTTTTTTCTCTCGCTCGTGGCTCTTCGTCAATTGTACTCCCATCTTCCTCATCGTCTTCTTCATTCCCAGACGACTCCAGCTCATCCTCTACGCCAGATTTTTCTTCTCGTGTGGTTTTAAACTCGTCGTCTTCTTTGACAGGTTTGGCTGAATTCAGAGCAAACACAGAAACTAAAACAACAAACAAAATCACTAATTTCATTTTGCTTGAGGGAAAAGGACTGCTATTTTGTCTAATTTCTTTGCAACCAATGTACCAGAACAAACCATTTCGTTATTCATAGTCCCCACAAGCACGTAATGTTATGTCATTGTCTTGTCTAGCTAAGTGGCGTGGAGAATCACCTGCTTAATCTTAACAAGCACTTAGAGAACACCTGCAAGCCTTGTTTTTGTGTTATTTTCAAATTTTAAGTTAACCAACGCGCCCCTCTTTGTTTGGTGGGTAGTGAATAAGCTGACATACTCTAATTGTAGCTGTTGCACAAAGTGGTGTCCTTTTTGGCACCTAGAACGTTTGTGTTTGTATCTTAAATTAAGGCCATCGCCTTGGGAAATCATCGGTTGAATCATTAACCCTAAATGGTGCATATCTGAGATACTTGTCCCGGTTATTTATTTTAGCAACGCGCCAGATTTCAATTTTTCCTGAGCTATTTGTCGTTGTTTATGCTTGTGTTACTCTCCACGAGAATTACCAGTGTAGACTTTATTCACATTGCTCGCAAAGCTTACGAAAATTTATAATAAAAATATCAATAGTTTCGGTTCAGTTCTAATTTCTCTATCCTAAATAAGTTGACCCTACCATAACTGAAATATTATGATGGCTCGAATTATCAAAACTGTTGACTTGCAGTAAGTTATATTACAAGTAAACTTAAATGTGGTTGTGAGAAATAAAGGTGAAAACCTGAACTAATTTTACAGTTTTAGAGAAGAGCAAAACAATTCTTTATTTATTTCGGAATCAAAACAATGTTATTTTATAGCATTTTTTCGCTAGTATAAACATAACATCCTTACACTTGTTTCCTAAAAAACCAAGGAACAATTATTGACCGACACACGCTTTCGAAGTATTTCATTGGGCAAGGGTTTGTTAACAAACCTCTTTGGAAATCAAGTCGTGAAAGTCAGAGGCAATGAGTTCTTCTTGTCTTCTTTTACAGGATCTGACAACCAATTTCTCTGGGTTTCTTCTTTTTGGTAAAAAACGAATTTGTTTAAAAAATTTACAGCCTCAAGCTTGATCAATGAGTTACTTTTCTTTGGTTGGTTCTGTCGCCTTTCGTGAGGTATTCGGCCAAAGACAAATTATTAACGATCGGCGAATAGCATACTTGTACTTTTTGAGGCGCTCGGAAATTGTCCGAGGCCCGAATCACCATTAGAATAATTTTCCATATAATTCTTTTTGTACTTTAACTTCAATTGGTTGTTCTCAAATGTGCAATCAAGAAACAATACACTAATGTTTTTGGAATTTATCAACCTTAATTTAAGACTTTAATTAAGACTTGCTTAAGGTCATTAGGGCTTTAGTCACCATAGTAATTTTAAGTTCAGAGGTTCTTCTTTCTGTTATTATCGTCTGAAATTGGCAAATTATCCCTTTCTTTTTTCCAAATATTTTGACCGCTCCTCTCTTGATTCCTTGTTACTATTTCATCTGGCTATCCCTGGATCTTCTCATTGAATCATTTATTTCAAGGTTACCCTAATAAAAGAACTACACGAACGTTAGCTGGTTCCTGTTTGTTAAGACATATATTGTTAACATGGTGGTAACAACGCTTGAATAGTTTTCTGAAACTCCTTTTTACGAGCTACTTAACTTCGCCGTCGCTACAAAAAAAGAGAGAGAACGATATAATCCACACATCATGTTGGAGACAGAACTTTCAAATGAAGGTCTAAGCCAATAGCCAAAACAAGTTAATAATTTATGACAAATAAATCAAGAATTCCTTTAGTTAATAGAGCAAGCAGCCTTTTGACCTGCACAGTGCAAATCAACCAATGGCAAAAGCGCTAGTTTATTTCTGAACAAAGGAGGCATAACAACGTTCGATTGCCACGTTAAAATGTTAAACTGATTGTTTATTAATTCTGCTATTACCGAGGAAATCCTAGCTCGCGAAAGTTTTGAAGTCGCTTTTCTTCAAGGACTTCAATATAAAATTGGAAGCTGCTAGAAGATACTTCCTCGGCAACGATGGCTGAGTTGTCGTCGAAAGTATTGTTATTTATCGTGTGCCTCTGTGTTTACATTTATGGGATTAAAGGAAGACCAAGAACTTGGGAAGATGAAATTGCAACAGAAGATCAGAACAACTTCGAAGAAAGCCATCTGTTGAAAAAATCCAAGGCAAAGAGTGGTGGAGATGACAAAGGTAAGATTCATTTTTTGTGTTTTGGCGTGTAGAAAAAGACTTTTACATTAATCATTAGTTTATTTCTTTACCTCTTCACTTTGTTTTTTTTCCGTTTTCCTCGAAAAACATCGATTCAATAGGATAGTGACAGTGATTTTAATTGTTATCGGTAAACCTGTAGATGCAATAGTTAAATATAGACGCTTGGCAAAGAATTATTTCCGATGTCAGACACCAAACTAGTGTACATCGAAACGCTTCGATAATCTCGTTTTGTTATCATTGCCAAACTTTTCAGTGTAACTCCGAAAGGGGCGATAGTCGTCTTATCTTGAAAGCTACATGCTGTAAACTAACAGTAGTTTGTTTTCTAAAATGTAACATTCCTTTCTTTCCTACTTTTAAGTCGTGCTTGATTCTTACTTTTTGAGACATGCACGTACCACATTGTACTTAATCCCTGCCTGAGAAAGCTTTATCGACCTTGAACAGCAACTCTTGGCTAAGATGCAATCTGAAACAGCAAAACATGATTGTGACTACTTCAGTGAAGCGGGTGTTGTCCGACATAAGAGCTCCGGAGACTGGAGCTCGTCCATATGGGACGATCGGCTGCAAGTTACTAAGATCGAATTACTCGGAGCGTGAGCTATTGTTATGGTTTATTTACGGCAAAAAAATAAATGATCAACAACGTGGATCATGAAGACACCGTAAAATACAGTTCGAGGCCTGAAAAACAAAATACTTCATTTTAAGCAAAAAGAAAGACTGTCAAAAATCGTGTGGGCAAACAAAAGTTCACGAACTACATGGAACATACCCGCCACCTGTAATATGTGTCTCACAATAAAAATGATAGGGTGGCCGTTTTGAGAAAATCAGGTCAGTGAACTGGTTCAATAATTTGTGTTTTTCGCAAGCTTGTGGCCTCCTTGTTTGCTAAGGGAAAGCGCTACATCTAAAGAAATCTAGTCTGATCAAGGTCATAAACACATTGCAAGTCAGCTGAATATGTCTTTGAATAGTTGTGTAGTTGTTTAGAAGAACTTAAATAATTCCTGCACTTTTGTCTTCGCTTTCATTGTGATATGAACTACCTTAGTTTAACAAAGTTGTAGGAATTCGCATGTGACTTCCAAATCCAACGACATTGATAAAAAACAAACGTTTTTCGATCGCTGTAACCCAAAATTCTCTCAATCCCTAATTAGGACAAAGCTTTTTTTTATTTGCCAAATTTTAGCTTCTAAAATAATAGCTGCTTTTAGGCCACACAGGGATCAAGGGAAACAAAAAGCAAGTCATAGATGCCTTCCACCTCGGTCCATACCACCACGGTCACCCTTGGGGCACAGTATCTCAGTGGCCTGGGTATCATTGGGGAGGTCACCCTTCGCATCATGGAGGATGGACCGGGTATCCGATACTTGGAGGATGGCATAGATCCCACATTTCGAAAAAGAACTCAAAAAAGTCGGAACATAAAACCCCTTTAAAGCGTCATATGCTGCCAACATTTGCTTTCCCAGCTTATGGATTCGCTTATCCATCTTTAGGCTTTGCTGCTGTCCCGTTTACGCCATCACCTTCTCCCTGGGGTTATGCAGTGTACCGCTCCAAAGTTCCAAAGAGGTCATCCAAGGGGCAAACTAGGTCCTCCGTGAAAGGCACTAGTGTAAGCAAGAGATGGTGGCCTGGTTATATGGGCGGATGGGGCGGATGGGGCATAGGAAATTCAGGATATCCCGGATGGGGTCCCTTTGGTGACGCCTGGGGACACGGTTTTGACGCCCTTGGACTCGGTCATGGATGGGGATTAGGTGTTGGTGATGTTTTCCATCCATTTTTGCGAAGTGACGTTCCTGAAAAACATAGCAAGAAAGATAAGGCGGAGAAACGTTGGTGGCCTGGTTACATGGGTGGCTGGGGAGGCTGGGGATTAGGTAACACTGGTTACCCCGGATGGGGACCACTGGGAGCTGGTTGGTTTCACGGTATAAGCCCATACGGTTACGGTTACGGTTACGGACACGGTCTAGATCATTATGGTTACGGCCACGGATCTGGCCTGTACGGTTTTGGTCACGGCTTCGGGTTGGGACATGGACATGGGCTTGGTTACCGCACAGCAGTTCCCGCCAGTAAAGAAGAAAAACAAGAAGGAGGGCCAAAACGGCAATTTATACACGAGGCGTACGGAACCTTTGGCTATCCATGGGCTGACTACGGACCAGGATTCCCATATGGACCTTTTGGGGGCTTTGGCTCTCCTTTCTTTGGTCATGGGGCGTACGTTCCTTATCCAGAATCACTTTATGGGGAATTTGCGCCAGCCTATGGATTTGGTCCATACTCCTTCGGACATGGTTTTCATGCAGGACATGGATTTTTTAAATCCAAAATCCCTGGCGGAAAATCTAAAAAGGTCAGCAAAGAACCTAACAAAGAAGAAGAAGCCACTAGCCGGCACTTCGTTTTTGATTTTAATCCAGGACGATATGGATGGGGAGGTGCCATATATCCCGGTCATGGTTACCACAGCGCCTTTCCCTTGCTTGGCGCTTTTACCTACAGTGGCCTGTATGGAGGATACTACGGTCCTTATGGACCACCTCGTGGCTCATTTGGCCCATACCATAGATCTGAAGTCCCTGATAATGCGGAAGAAAGTGGCCAGAGTAGACAAGTGATAAACTATCACCCGGGATGTTATGGATGGGGAGGGTGTATATATCCAGGTTGTGGTTGCCTCGGTGGGTGGACATGGCCGCTACCTTGTCACTTCCACCACCACAGTCATCACTGCGTTCCATGTTGGACGCGTTCTAAATATCCTAAGACACAGGACGTTAGAGAAGAGAAAGGGAAATCTAGACAGGAGATTGCAGGTCCGGAGCAGGACGAGGGTGAAGGCACTGAGAGTAAAGACCCTCGAACACATCCTCATCTTGAAGGTGCTGACTTGTTGAACGCAGAGATGCAGAGTCTGGCCATGGGATTTCCTGGAGTGGAAAAAATTCAAACGCCCATGGGTGAATCAAATGGTGCAGCAGCTCAAGAATACAACAGTCAGGATATGGAAGAGAACAAAGAAAATCCTTCTCCCGAACCAGCTCCAGCTGCTTCTGCAGAAGCCACACCAGAAGAAGCCACAGAAAGCATTCCAGGAATGGGAGGACTTACTCCGGATGAAGGCGGAAATGGTTTCAGGACAGCAACGCTTGGTAGCCTAGAGGAACAGCAGGAAGGCCAACAACAGTCTGCTGGGGAGCTTATGTCTAGCTTTTTAAACGTGAATCCATCCGCTGAGGGTGAGCTCCCCGCTGAAGCGTTCGGTGACACAGGTAAACTGAAAAAATAAGATATTTCAAATCACTTCTTTTTATCTCGACAGAGATCGTAATGACGGTCATCAAATGACAGACAATTTATATCCCTGGCAACCTAGACCATGAGCGTTACCATAGTTAATCATATATTAATATTAATATTTATGTTTGAAAATTATATTCACACACACTCAAAAAGTAATTTGTCCTCAACAGAAAAAATCGTTGCGTTGTGCACCATTTACCGAACTGTGTTTGTAAGTGGCTCTGAAACATTAGCATCCGATGCACCAAGCGGTCGCAGCTGGGACAAGGAAAGCTAACTGACAGATAACAGTTTTTGAACGAAACAAAAAAAGTTTAATTAGCCTACGGGATGATCGCGACAGGTAACCCAAAAGAATTTTCAAAGAAAACAATAAGCTACATCGGTTGACCAATCCCAGTACTTCTTGTTTTGAATTTGCAAACTGTTATGCCGTGCGTAAAAAAATCGGGCACTGTTAGTACATGTCGCAAAATACAATAGCATTCTGGGCGATCTAAGGGATGATTGCGACAGGTAACAAACGGAAAACGGAGTTAGGGTTATTTTTTAAAATGCACGGTTGTTCAGTTTCTTCAGCTTTTAACTCATTAAGGCCCTCCTACAACCAAAACGACTGTTGGTTATTCGTTTTCGGTTTCATTGACCATTTGTGTTACATGTTTTCAGTGTTCGACTCCGCTGTAGTAAAACCTTGACGACGTTTTTTCTCTTCGATTTTTTAGGTAATCCTACCCAGTATGCTACAGGAGCAGAGAGACAAACAACAGAAAGTGCGTCGCGAAGAACTGATATTCCTTCCCAGGAGGAGAGGACTGTGATCAAAAAACAAGCTGTCACATATCCATACAATTACCTATACCCAGGATACATGATGGCACATGGAGTCAATCCGTACTACCATTATACACCCATCACAGCTGTAAGACATATTTGAACCCATAACATAAGATGCTCTTATTTATTTAATAGCAAGAAGAACCCACAAGTGAATTGTGAATGAAAACTAGAAACAGGAATGAAAAGTTTGGTGCTATGAATTTCTCTCTCTATGCCGGTAAGGCTAGGGTTTATCATACCTTGCATTAATTCGATAAAACGAGTAAATGCGCAAAGTTTTAAACTGCTCGTCCAGATAGATTAGAATTCGCATGTTCGGGCAGATCTTGCACGAGACTTCTTTGAATTTGTGGAATGGGTGGCAACTCAGGTTTAGTAAAACCTCCGTACACAGGTCATCAGCGAATGGACCAGATTTCTGCCTAATAAGGAATGGAATGCCATGTCAAGTGCCGCGACATTAAAAAATATGATAACAAAAAATCCAGTAACGATTACCGAAAATGAGAATTTATCAAAAAGATTGTTCCGACCCATGCTTGTTGGATGTGAAGTGATTATTACTAACTCGACGCTACGTGCCTAATGTTGGTTATTTATCACGTCAGATCCAAGGCGCGCTTGTGTAATCACTTATTGTTAAATATTTCCCGTTGACTGAGATCTCATGACATTGATACGTTAATTAAATATATCAACCTTTTGAGCAGAATCTATCATTCGTTGTCTGTTAAACATACTCCATCCCCTTCCCTTCCCCTCCTACGGGACTCAACGTAAAATTGCCCTCACTGTTTTCTTGTCTTCATATCTCCTATAGGCCGCTCAACACGTCATGGCATACCCATCAGTATATCCTCTAGCACACGCTGGCTTCTTTCCACAGCCACTGGCAACAAACCATCCATCGCATTCAATTCACGTGGGTGCACCTAATGTTAATATTGATGTTCACACTACACGGCAGCGCATTGCTCAGAACCCAGAAAAGCAGGTATAAGACATGTTGGTGCTGTTTTGTTTCTGCAAAGTGTTTTCCTTACGCATAATATTTCCCGTCGTTTAAAGTATATCGTCTTTTATCCTTAGTGCTTCTGCAGGGGAACTCCTGCTCGAAAAAAAACTGTAACGTCCCATGTAGTTTAAAGACGATAAAGATGGCTATACAAGAAGCTATTGTAGAACAGACGAATCACAAGAATCTTAAGGGATAATTCGAAGATATATTCGAATTGATGGAATTTATCAGGTGAAGCTAAGGTGAAGCTAGAATCGATAAAGTATTTACATATTGTCCATTGCTGTTCCATTAAGACAGAAGGACTAGTGACGCATTTTCCTCTTTAAACGAAATTATGGGACGGTATTGCCAGGTCATCACAAATTTCCTTTTGTGTTAATTTGCAGAAGGGGCGAAAACTCAAGCACATGATGGAAGGCTTTTCCAAGAAGTTGAAATTCAAAGCCAAAAAGAGCCATGGAGGAAGAAGAAGAAAGGAGAAAAGACAGATCCCTACAGTCTTTTCTTCCCAAATGATGAATCGACCAATGGGATTTTCACCGGCGCAATTTAGGTCTCAACAATAAAATAACACTAAGTTGGCAAGCAAATCAAACGTTTAAGCTTGTTCAGCCAATTGATCACAATATTACGTCTGAAACAGTTAATATGACAAACTATTTTCAAGAGGGGTTAATAAGATGCATTAGCTTTTTGTAATTTAAAGTAATGACTGATTAACGCCATCAAGAAAAGACAACAACCGACGGGCAAATTAAGTCATCGTTGCCCAAGCCATTTTGACAAAACTACTAATATAACACGTTTCGAGAAAGCGTTACAAATCACGTTGGTGTAATTTTTATAAGGAAATGAAATGCTATTAAAATGCGAATAAGACCGATGCTTTTGTTCAAAAATGTGTTGTCAGTAAAATATTGAAAACTGCAGGTAAATGTTTTCGAAAAAAGGCAAGTTCGCTTTGCATTTTTGGCCACATGTGCATGTCTAAAAATCTGTAGCATGTTTTAAAAATCAACGTGATATAGTACTCTCTGAGCTTCAGTATTCAATATCCTCTTAAAATTTAATAAATCTTTATTTTTCCATTATTTTGCGAGAAAGGATTGTCTCATGCCATTATAAGTCGAAAACATTTACATATCCCTTTCCAAGCGCAAAAAATGCAAAGAAAACAATGTGTCAAGAACCACCATCTATTCTACGTAAAGATTCTTTCTCCAATAACGTAGAATATATCCACTCAGACAAGCGATACGGATGCGCATGCGTCGTTCCTCTCTCGCAATTAGTACGCATGCTCTGTTGAGTCAAATATTGTTGCACGTGATAATTATAAAAAGAGAAAGCTTTCACTATGAAACAAGATAACATTGTTGTTATTGTTGTTGTTGTTGTTGTTGTTGATGTTGATGATAAATTTGCTGGAAAGTAGGTAATTTGAAAAGGACTAAATGCACTGAAATTAAAGTTTTACATTTCTAATCAATAACTGTTTACAAAAATTGCTCTTTTTTTTCGTCGGGCACTTAAATCCCTATATTCTCAACTAAAAAGAAACCTGGAAGGTTTGATAAATGTATTTAATTATCCACAGTGAACCTTTATTTGACTCAATGGGTTTTTTTTCCAAATTTATCATGTTCCTCACCCCTGCCCTTTTATTGTAGATCTCCAGTCTCCAATATGGCTGGCCTCGTCGGACAAAGGTAAGCTGTTCTCATTTATCAGGCATCGCCAAAAAAAATTATTAGTCCAAAGCATGGTGGTGGTTCTTGTACACACAGCAACATGGGAGCATTATCAAGTGCAGTGAAGCACTGCTAGGACGACGGCAGAGGAATCATAAATATGTGGTCTTAATAACGCAGTGGTCAGTTTAACGGAGGTTTTCAGTGGCGGCATGAGTTTTTACAGCCAGCCACAAACGGTGGTTCAGTATATTACAGTGCTGGGCGCCGAGGCAGTTTTCCCTTTCGTAAACGGTCGTTGCCATTTTTAAGACACTTAGAAAATTTTTGAACTATTATCGAAAGTTTTTCTACTAAAAAGAAAGACATTCACAGCCCAGATTCGAACCCCGGTCCTATCGTGTGCTAATCTCTCTCCCTTACCACTACACTACCACGCCAATCTGCCACATTTCCGAAAAATGCAGTATATATTATAATCAACTGTCTTTCATAACTGATACATCCATAATAGGTGACCCTAGCCCTTTCCAGAACTTTTAACGTAAATTCAACTTGGGCTTAAACTTTGTTCTTTCTAAGACTATTTTAAAATGTATTTGTTGCCTTATTGTGACTTAATCCAGAGCATATATTACATCTACCATGACAAAAGGCTTGGTTACCAATGATGGCATCGACCGTCAAAAATGGCAACGACCGTTTACGAAAGGAAAATAGGCTGCGCCGAGCCGTTTCCAATTGCAGAAAGTGGAGTATTTTTTGACATTTGATCCTTTTGACAACTTTGTCTTGGCTTCCCTCTAAACTGACCAATTAAAACGGACGAACTGTGAGAGGCGGAGCCGTCAAGTTTCATGGTCGCTTTCGCGACTCTTCCTCAAAATGTTTGGACTTAGTCGGTCAATTGAAATGGAAGCCACCAAAACGATGTTAACCCTTAAGCCCCAATAGTGACAGGCATCTAATTTCTCCTTACAATACCCCTACTTGTTCAAACACACAGGTCACGAGAATAAAGGAAATGGTCGCCAAACATGAAATATCTTGTGGCTTGTGCAAATTCTCTTGCGAACGGCTAAGGAGAATATGCATATTAATATTGGGGCTTAAAGTGTTCAAGAGATGTCACAAAGCTGCCAAAACTAATCAAACACTTTGTGCCAGTAACAACGGTCAGGTGCGTAGCGCTGTAACGCGGTGGTAGTGTCAACAAAGTGGTCGTACTGGGGGATGGGGTAGGTTTGAACCCCATCAATTCTTGTTCTATCCTGTTCTAGTAGTTTGCATTGTGGAAAGCGAAAGAAAGATGGCTTGTTGGGAAAATAACTCCAAATAGAAATGAAGAGCGGAGAAACGCAATGTTTTCCCCGTACGCCACCTGCCGAAATTAAATGAAAAACGATTGACATTCGGTATCGAGAAGAGACGCCACATTTGAGTACCTGGTATTGGTGAATCCGGCGTAAACGCTGCACCGTGTCTTGTCAATATGTACAATGCTTTTATCGAAAGCCTTCAGTATTCAATACTACATTCATGAACGCAGATGTTAAACTCGATCTCCAAATTTTACAGAACAACAGAGAACCCTTTTGATCAAGAACCCAGGGAACTCAGAGAAAACAGAAAAACAGGTCCTATAAAAAAATGGTTCGATTCAGTTGACGAAAATGTTGGCATCCGCCTGCAAATTGTTGTTAAATGCTGGTTTTGAGGCATTCATGTTACCGGGGCTCACTTAACCAATCCACACAATTTTACATACAGTGGAACCATGATATAACAAAGTGCCAAGGGACTGGGAAAACGTGTTCGTTATAACTGCGGGGTTCGTTTGGGACATCAATCCTATAGAGAATTAACAAGAAGTTCCGCACATCTTATCACATTTCAGCATGTACCCATCTCTACAGCAATCGCAACAACAAAGCCAACCTTTTGACATGAATCCCATGAGTCGTTCTGGCCTTCCATCGATGACATCTCCAGCTATAAGACCAGCTGCAATGGGACTTCCAGCTTTCAGGGCCCCTCAGATGAGGCCTGCATTAAATCCCTCTCAAATGGCTTTCTCTCGCCAGTTATCAAGCATTACTGGTATCAGTTTGCCTTTATCAATACAGCCTGGAATGGGAATAGTAGGTGAGCTCAGATGAGTTGGCTAAATTGTGTGGCCGAATAACTGCCATCCAATCCACTGACCGACCGACTAACTGACTGACTGACCAACTGACCGACTGGCCGACTGACTTCTGAGTAACTGACTGACTTGGTTTACAGACTTATTGACCAATTGTCTAACTAATTTCCAGGCTTGCTGAATAAACAACCGGCTTTCTAAATTACCGTTTTTCTTTTTAACCTCTCACGAATAGTAGAAAATCAAATATGTTGCAAAGAATTGTCTGGTTTAAGATTTGTTCATTTAATTTCTCTGGACAGGAATGGCCTCAAGAAAGAAAAGATCACCGTCGAAAAATCTTCACAAGAAGCACGACAAGTCAATTAAGCGGCAGTTCCTAGCGGGTGCACCTCAAGCATTTCAGCCAGCAAGAATTTCTCCCTTTGCTTTCCAGGGAGCACCATTAGCGGGAACAGGCTTGCCATCTTTTCCCACAATCCCTATTACACGAACTCCTGCGTTTCCGGCGAAAATGCCTCAATCCCGTTTCTCAGCGATGAGAATGGGTTCCCTCCCAATCGAGCCTTTACCCAGTTTAGCATCTTTTAGAGGTTTCCCTTTTGCCCAAAGTAATCCCTTTGTCCCTCAGCCACAGAATGCCAACTTTTTCAGCGGTGTTCCCCAGGGTCCGTGGTCTCCTGCTGCAGCCGGTGGACAAATGTCTCCTGAAGCTCCGTTCAGCGGAAGCTTGGGAGGTATGTCACATCCTCTTTTTTGTATATTTCTTAAACACTAGAAACAATCTATCGTCACACATGACACTTTTAACATGACTTTTCCTCTAGTAGTATGCAGGGCCTTTAACTCATATGAAGCTGTAAATGATTCTTCTCTTCAGAAAGCCTCCTTGTTCCCGGAGGCTCGTGAAAACCTAGGGCCCCATCCACACGTATCCGTTTTCAATCGCTTTAATTTGCAAACGAAAGATTTTAAATACGCGTCTTCAAAACGTTTTCTGTCCACAGGAATGAGTTTTAGTTCGTTTCTACTTTTTACACGTAATCAGTTGAAGACGACCGAAAGTGCTTCTTTGAAGGAACTTGTCCAATATTGTAATTTCACCGTTTTCGAAAACTGCCGATTGCGATCATTAACGCGTGGAAGGAAAGCAAGACCGTGTTAAAACAACCTCCGTTCTCCCCTTTGGTCAGAGCTTTTGAAAACATTCGTTTGCAACGCGTTTTCAATCGTTTTTGTTCGTATGGGTGAGACAGGAAGCCTAACCGGATAAAACTATGTCGTTTTCCAATAAAAATCAATGAAAACGGATTCGTGTGGAAGCGGCTCTTAGAATTAATGTAGTTTTCCTAGGAGCTATACTGTATTTAGCCCTTTGTTTAATCGGACTGATTTGACGTTCTGTCTAAACTAATTGTACATCATTATTTATCACCATTACATGCACTGAGGGCGAAAGAGCGATTTGTTAAAGTTTTATTTGTGATGACACATTTTAAAAAGGCCAAGCAAAACATTTATTGTGATTCTGGGCTGAATACGAAAAAAAGGTCGGTCTATTTTACTCGTTAAATTCTCAAATTTTTCTTTTTACTTTTTATTACTTACTAATTTTGCGAAAAAATACAAAAAGTCCATTTACTTCCTTTTGCATCCATTTTGCATCCTTCTCTCCAAACGTTTTTATTACTTATAATCCAGTCTCATGATTCAGATTTTGCGAAAACATTTTTAAAAAAGGACTAAATAGCTACAATAAGGCAAATAATATTATTTTTGATTCTACAGAGGGATTTCCAACTCAAGGACTTGAAGCAAACCAAGGCCAACTGGTACCAGAAATGAGACAGGAGGTTGGAGAACCTTTTCAAATGAATGGAGGTACATGTACTAAATCCGATCACCTGGGACGATCATACTTTAACGACTTATGATATGACTCCTGTGTTCAAACCACTTACAGTGTTTCCAAACGGTCTAAAAAGCAACAGACTTGAAAGCAGTTTGATAAACAACCATTTTTTTTTAGTTTTTTTAGACATGTTTCGGTAGTTTCTACTACCATCGTCAATATTGCATAGTTGGTTGGAATTTAAATTCCAACCAACTTTGTCTTCAATCATCAATCAACTCAAAATCAACATCAATCAACTTGAGAAGATTTGAGTCGAACAGGGGTGGACATGTAAGATTCTGAAATCTTCTTTTAGCCGACAAGTATGGCAGCTTAATGTTTTGTTTTTTTTTTTCGTTGTTGTTGTTTTATTTTTTGTTTGTTTGTTTGTTTGTTTTTTACTGAAGAGACTGTGGTGTAATCACTCGATGTTTAAATTTATTACTATAAGTTTAGTTTCGATATTTTGATTTTCCGATGCTTTATTTGTTCGGAGGTGTTTAGCTTTTACGGTCACAAATATGAAGGCTATAGATGGAATAACGAAGGACCAGGCAAGGGTTACATGGCGAAGCAAGCTCGTGTAACTGACGGGTCAATTTCATTTCCTTTTCCTTCCTCAGACCAGTTGGCTGGTTTTAACCCCATGGCTTTGAACTCCGTTGAACAACAGCCCACACCTATGTTTTCCGAAGAAGGTCGCGGATCTGAAGCACCAGGGCCACTAGCAATAGGGCCCCAGAGAGAAATGGCCTCCTTTTTCAGTCAATTACCTACAGAGGGTGGACTGGTGGAATCGAACAATGTGAGTTAAACTTTCCTGAACCTAAAAACTGTTAACGAGTTCCGTCATTTTATAGTATTAATAGCATCTGATGGTTCCTTAGACATTTGTGAAATCTTTGTGCGTAACAAAATATTCCAGAATTGAATATAAACCATAACCACAAGGACATTTCGATGTCATCGTGACGCGATTGTCAAGGTTACGTACAATAGGAAACGTCGGTTTTTATCGTTTGTTTTTGCTTGAGATTGCTTGAGTAAACTATTATTGGTAAGAAAATTCATCATTTTATTTTCGGCTTTTACCATCTGCGATAGAAACTTGTACAAACTTGTTATTTTCAAGGGAGCCCCATTTAATCCGTAATCAGTGATTATTTCCGTTATTTCCGTGATTATTTTATAAACTGGCCATTATCTTTAACTTCAGTTTAATATGCAGCCTGGTTTAACTGCGTTGAAGAAGTCTTCAGTTCCAGTCAAGAAATACAACAAAGGTAAAAGTTCCAAAGCGACGAGAGAGGTCAAGTTATAAAGAAACAGGTAAAAACTATTATTAATTGGTACTTCCTTGATTGTCAACTTCGGGGACTTTGAATTTGCACGTTGAAAGAGAAGACACCGTGGGAAGTGGTTGTTGAAGTGAAGGGGAATTTGTAGTGATCTGTCATCTGCAGTGCTCAAAATAAATTGTGTGTTAGGCGGAAAACTATTGCAATAGGATCAAGAGTAATACGTAAGCCATAATTACTGATTCTCGCCTTTCGGAAACAACGACAATCGGAAAGTAGCGATCACAGTGATAGGCATAGTGCAGCGTGTAACCAGTGGACCACCTTTACAGATAAAGATCAGCAGTAAGCAGTTGAAACTTTGCGATCTACGTCTTAAGTGACTACTTTGTGAGACCAGGGACTCAAGCACATTAATTAAGGACTATCCTGGCTATTCCTTTTCTGGTTTAAGAATATCCATAACACCGACTCCCTAGAGGAACACAATTCTTTTTCTATTCTGAGTAAACCAAAACGTTCCGACCGCTTTCCGTTCATTTTGTTAATGTGGGTACATCACTGAGTGAAAGGAGTCATCATCTCCAAACTGAGAAAACTGTAATAGTATATTGTCTTCTTTTCCGGATTAGGCCACCAGAACATGTCCTAAGTATCGACATTGTTAATCACTGATAGGTCGAATAGTTTGATGTCTTTGATAATCTTTAGTATAGCTTTGATTTGTTACTTATACTGGTCTATACTGACAACTTTTAACACTTTTGGCTGCCCTAGATGCATTGTTAGTCACTAAAGAGGACAAAAATTTCGCGTTAGGCTGTCATTCCACCCCTCCCCCCTCCCCCCTCCCCCCTCCCCCCTCCCTCACACTTGAGCGATCGAGTTAGCCCCCCACTTTACAATAGGCTGCGCGGTCCCTGGAGACAAATGCAATTTATGGTTTTTGTACCTACTACCATTTCCAATAACCACCTATTTACGACAAGATGTTAACCTTTCATCATATTTATTGCAAAATGGTACATAAGAGAGCATGGGTAATAAATCATAGTATATCAAAGCAGACTCATGTGTCCTTGGTTTATGTCTTTCTGTTAATTGATATCACTGAGTCTTATTTTCATTATTATTTTTTTGTTACAGGTTGTTACGCTAGTTTGAAGTCAGAGGTTCACCACTGGCCAATGAATAGACAGCAGGGGTACATGGGTTTTTAACAGGAGATGGATACGAGTTCGCACTGAATTGAGTTGGAATATTTCGTCGTTACACTGTATAATCGTATTTCTTTGATTAAGCATCCTCCCTAGAAAAAGAACCCAAAGGGTGATGAAAAATCCGTAATAAACACCATCCTCTCTGCCAGAAAAATAATTAGACAGAACACGTTGAAAATAATACAAAGTCGTACTTTATTTCTGGTTTATTGACAATACCATGTCCTGGTTCAAGTGAGTTTATTGAGGCTCAAAAAAAAAAGTAACTCGAAAGTAAGTTTCCCAGTCGTATTTTTGAAGAAATACGGTGTTTATTAATTTCTCAAAGAGACAATCGTTAAAAAATATAAAGCCATCCACATCAGTTAAAAAAATAACAACAACAAGAGAATTATTCTAGATATTTACGATTGGATGTGTTGTCTTTCTTTAATTTGACTAACACAAAGTTAACAATTGATTTTATTTTAGTTCAGCTTGATTTCACTTTCTATACCTGGAGAGCTTAGAGTAGAATTTGTGTTAGAGTTGAGATTCTTCAGATAGAAAAGTGTTATTCAGTCCTACGGTCAATCAGTTTGTTATAATTTCAAAATAAAATGGGCGTTGTTTTGTATCACGCCGGTCGAACACTATCTGTCTAGTATTTTTAAGTCATTTTATGTTTTATGTAAACGATTTCCTAGGCAACATAAAAATAAACGATGAGTTTTCAATTGAATGGTCATGACTCGCACTGCTTTACATTGTTCCGGAGCAGCATGTCTACGTTTCCACATAAACAAGCAACATAACAGTAATAACATAAGAACTCTTAACTCTCAGACATGGAATATCATCGTAGATGATGATGATGATGATGATGATGATGATGATGATGATGATGATGATGATGATGATGATGATGATGATGATGATGGTGGTGATGGTGGTGGTGGTGGTGGTGGTGGTGGTGATGATGAAGTCTTGTCATTTGGTGACCTTCATGCACCCAACTGAAAAGCGTTGTGTCAGGTACAACAGTGTAAATGATAGACGATGGGACACATTGGAAACCTGGGAGAAGAGCACTTGATGCATGTGAAAAGCTAAAATCGCACAATGACCACAAACGGCCCAAACGGTGTGCGCATCACACCAAACAACGAAGAGTGTTACTAATTTTGCCAGGGTATGATGCTAGTCTGAGGAGGGCACTGGCGAGGTTATTGAGAGGAAAATTATTCCAAGAATAAATGTACTTATGCTGCTTGATTTTTCATATCCGATTTCCTACTAATACCACGCGTATTAACATGACTCCATTCAATTGCATTGAGCATCCTTTCTGTGCATTATTTTTTTGCGCCATTAGCGCGTGCAAGAGCGCGCGCACTTTCAAACCGTGGAAAACTGAGACTTTCCGAGAAATAAATGTTTTTTTTCTCCCAAAAGGGAACGGTGAGCCCCATTTTTAAATGCATAAATTTAAATGACTTACGGTTAGGTTCAGGTAAGACTTACGGTTAAGTTTTTAAAGATTTCAACTTACTAATGCGGGGTTATTATGTTAAATACAATTGTACCCCGGGAGCCAAAGGTTACTACATAAGAAGATAATTTTCTTATATTCTTTGGATTTTAGTAACAAACATGTTTTTATCATGCATTGTTATTATTTCATATCCCTCATTTTAATCAACCTGAGAGTTACAAGTAAGTCTTCCGTTTTTCTTGAAAATAGTTGGGTCATATCGTCCTTGGTTCACTAAATTCTCACCCGACACAACTTTTCAATTCACACGTGTAATACACGTAACTGAAAAACCGTTGACTCGTGACGATACGATTCAGTGGCTGTTTCGGGAAGCGGGAAAACGCGCTTCTATTCTCAGACACCGTGCACATTAAAATGGCACAGGATGCCTAAATAAACTCAAAAGTCTTTTTAGGAAAGAAAATCTTAAGGATCAATAAACGGAACTGAATAACAAGCTTGCCGTTACACTAGCCTTCTAACTAATATTCAGAAAGAAAAATACAGCTTTGAAACTTCAAGAAACACTCAGACATGGACATCAGCCATAGCTATCTTTTAAGAGGGAGAGATTGTTCCTTCATAAGCCTCGTTGCTTTTGGAGGGTAGTTCAGGCACTAGTGTTTCAGTTCTCCTTTCTTTGGATCGTACAACCATGGACTTAAATACTGTGCCACATTTTGTTTCCTTAAGAGGCTTGTAGCTTTGCAAGGGAACTTGAATCCCAGAGTGAGCATTTTGGAAGCCAGCATTCTAAACTTGTCTACAATTTTGTTTTCCGTCAGTTGGAAAATAGACATTTGGAACTTGCGTTATCCACTACATCCCTCTTGGGTGTTATTTTAATAAGAAAAACGACATTGGCTGATTTTTTTTGTCTCCAATGCCTGTGGTCTTCTGGCCTCTTTTTCAGTTAAACATAGCCAGGATCGGACATTTTCCGAATTGCGGACCCGCGGGCTATTTTGGCACTTGTGACGCACTTCATCACAGTCAATAAGTAAGAGAAAACTCGCACGTTTCTTTTAATTAGTTCTTATATCGGGAAGAGACTTGGTGAATGTTCATCAGACATTTTGGTATTTTTCTTGTGAAAGATGGCTGAGGAGTATAAAGTTAGTAAGATTTTAAAATACACGCTCTTGGTATTCAACTTCGTGCTCTGGGTAAGTGGAAATGTTGCTGCAAAATGTGTAATATCCTAATTGTTTACATGTTGCAGTTTTAACTAAATACTCGACTCGTTTAAACATGACGACGTATAATGACTTTGCTTGTATACCATAAAAGATTTCCTACTCAGAAATGAATGCAAATGAAAGAAAAACACTCGTAGAGTTTGTCCCGAAAGATACATATAAAAAAACGTCGTTTGCAATAAAAAGGAGTTCATCTTAATCATATCACTTTATGATTCTTACTTCCGCTGTGAATCCAATATGTTCTTGGATCCTCCAGATTAAAAAAAATATATAAGAAGTAAAATTAAAGGTTAAAGTGATACGATCTTAATTGGCTGTTGCCGAGCTCCACCCTAAGATGTCAGAGAATGACATACGTACTATTTGAAGAGATCTTTGCTGCGCAGTGCAAAGCACAGTTTCCCAACAGTATCGGCCACCTGTATTTATAGTTATTAATGTACATGGCGGTCAGCTCGGAAAATAAATGGCAACGTTAAGTTTTGCAAATAATTCCAAACAAATTGTCTCCGTTAACTATCCATTGTGCTCTAGGTAGTTGTGCGTATTCTTCGTAACATTCCTTTTCACTTATCATTACTTTTGCACCATGGTTTCAATCGATTATGAACCGGTTATTTGCCTAACGAAAATTGCGTGACTTCAATTTATGTCAATTTCTATTCTAAATGTTTGTTTCTTGCTGTATTGATGCAGGTTAAAGATACGATGTAACTGCCTTTATCTAATACAGTAATAGACTGCAAATACATCGCTTAGCTAATTACACTTTAATCGTGAAAACTAACAGGCAGAATAATCATTCCAGCGTTTTCATGAACAAGTGCATGAAACATGTAACAATCAAAGTTATGCAAATTAGATAGACTAATTGCCTTGCACGCTGCATTCAAATTGTCAATCATTCTTTATAACCACTACACGCCTGAGCAACAAAGCAGTATAATAAACGTCAACTTAAACCGGCCAAATGGAAAAGCCAAAAGCTGGACTGGACTTTGGACGGGACTCTGGACTGGACTCTGGACCGACTTTGAGTGGCTTTTAAAAAATATGAAATAGACTTATAATTTACTAACCAGTTAATAATTAAAAATAAAGTTAAATTTTAAGTCAAAACAAACAAGTTAGAGATGGATTATTATAATTTTTCGAGGGAGGAAGATTTTTTTCTGCATGAATTTTTTTTCGTGACTGAAAGCTTTGTATGAATTTCATTTCACTAGTTTGCAAAAACATTTTTGCTTTGTGCCGCTATGCACGATTTTTATTTCTCGAAATTTCGCGCGCGCTTGTCTAACATAACTGTAACCGATGGACTTTGAACTTATGAGGCCTCCATGAGTCAATCTCTAGCCTTGTCTTCATTTCGTTAGAGAAAAAGACATGACTGTCTTTAAAGACCAAGTTTATCCTTAAGAAAGTCGTCGTGGGCCTGAACAAATAATCGGGGAGCTTACGAAAACAAAATGGCAACGGCTAACGAAAACGTCACAAAACAAAAGCTTTAAATCGAAAAACATTGACTCTGCACGTGCGTTATACTTTTTAGTTTATTTCTTTACCGTTCTATGCTCAAATTCGTGGAATGACCAAATTCAAAGTTCTTTGTAGGTCGTGAATACATGACGGTGAATTTCCGTTTTTCTCTCTGAGCTGTAACGCCGTCCTCAGAAATTCAGTTCCTAGATAGTTCGGCTACATTCAGGAGACAGATTAAACGAGTCGGAATAATCGCAAAGAAGTTTTAAAGGGTCGTTTTTCTTGGCGTTGCCGTCGTGTTTGCGTAAGGTCCCTAATGTCTCTCTGTGTGTCGGTGGGGTGAAAGATGAGTAGTGGGGTGCATGCTTATTGACACATTATTGGTGAGTGAATGAAAATACACGTTGGTCTCCTTGGTTTTTTTCCCATCCTGTGTGTCATGTTTTTTTCTCTGTCGAAATGTGGACAAGGCTGGAGATTGATTCATGGAGACCTCATAAGTTCAAAGTTCTCATAAGTTCGAGAAATAAAAATCGTGCGTAGCGGCACAAAGCAAAAAATTCATTGCAAACTAGTAAAATGAAATTCATACAAAGCTCAGTTCAGTCACGAAATATATATATATATATATATATATAACACATGTTCACTATAATTGGTACTTGTTCAAAATAATTGGGACTAATTAGTGTTAGTGGTTATCGCCTGTTATCACATGTTAGAGCCAATCACGATCCAGATTATCTAGGGCCGCCAAGGGTAATAATGTTATTAGCTAGCAAGTATGTTATAGCCAATGGGGAGAATGTTATCCAGTAACAAGATAATACTGGATAACAGCTAAAGTGTTAGCAGATAACATAAGTTAATCCCACCAGTAATATTTCAAGGATTATACCTGAAAAACTTACTTGATGCCCCCTACACATATAATGAAAAACCCCTAATCTCCTCGCTTTTAAGGAAAACAAAATTGTTGATTTTGATTGTCTTCGAATGCTGCAGTCTTTGTCATACAATGCTGTTAAGTGGAAAATTTTAAACAAAGCGTCGCTGAAGACGATTTCCCATCATACTGTTTATTTTTAGAATTTCCAGGATTCAGTAAAGCTTTTAGGAATAACATTAAATGTTAACTATCTGTTCTAATTTAAAAGCCAATAAGAAAAATGACCACAACAAGGAAAAAGATTTTAAAAAGCACTGGCCTGCTAAGCGCCGAAAAGGAAAGTCCTTATCAGATGTTGACATCGTAAACATTCCTGCACGCAATGTTCTAGTGATAAGAGGACAAGCTTAGTCTCTCCATATGCCGTAAAGAGCAAGTTTATTTTGTTACGCTCAGTGATTATTTGCACTATATCAACAATCCAATATTTTAATATGGTAGGGAAAACTGGAAATGGGTAAAAGAGAATAACAGCGAACCCGAATGCACAAGAAGAAAAGCATTGTCTTCTGCGTGCAACACAGTATGGAATACCTGCTGACATATAAGCAATCCTCGTCCAATGAAGGGCTCCGTAGTGGATAACGAGGTTAATGGTTTTCACGTTAGTGGATAATATTAGACGGACCAACCAATAAGGACGTTGGCGAAGTCAAAAGACGCGTCGCAAGAATTTGTCGAGAAAAGCGAAACAATTCTGGTAAAACCGACAACTTGAGTGAAAGCCCATCTTAAGAAACACTCTCATTTTAGCTGCCCCATTCAGTCGAAAGCCGAAAAGAAACAAGCGTTGCAGTTTGAATTAAACAGACTTAAGATTCATTCCGTTGTGGTACGCCTAGCTAGCCGACTCGGCACACAAACTGCGACTTGAATTCTGTTACCAGTCTTAAACATGGACTGTTTCTTTCCTGTTTCGGGAGCCAATGAAAAGCATCATAATAAAATTAAGATGTGAGCGGGTGTTTACTCAGGAAATCGTATGGATTATTTCAATCTCATTTCGTTTGGCGCCAAATAGCGATCGTTTTGTACACTACATAAGTGGTCCAATCTGTTTTTGGCGGTAAACTGCAATGTTGAAAACAACTGCTGTGGTTGCGATGAAAATATACAGGTAACATTTTGATTACAAGCTTTATTTGCCATCCTTAATTACAGGAGAAAATTAGGATGGAGAACGCTGTAGGGCTAAAGCCAGAATGCATTTTGAAATATTGAAAACAGCATGTACCTTGGTATAGTATCAACATCATCAATCTGCAGATATTAAAATCCAGAATGATCGCCATTGCTAGTGTGTGAGCATTTTAACGTGGATACAGCCGTACGATCCTCTAGTCTTGACGGTATCATCTTGTTTTCTTGGTAATGTGTTTCAGTTTTTTTTTTCTCCACTGTAAATCAGTATTGTCTTGTATGGGTTAGTAATCTTCTTAAAAAAGCGGTGAGGTTGTCAACTTGAGCATTTTGGGGCGGAAAACTGAAATAAACCTGCAACTCGCCGGACTCACGCAGCTATACGAGTCATGTTACTTTCAAGAGCACGTGATCCCCTGAGCGTGATCCCCGGGATGTGATCCGATCGCCTATCAAACGCAATTCGCAATTCACTTGCACGGAAGACATCACGAGCTCAAAAAACATCAGAGACGAAGCATTCTTTTCTAACATTCTTAATTTGTGAAATACATGGCGTATCTTCCAAGTTTTCCTATAAGGGGCTTCCTTTTTCCAAGGTTGGGCCGCCAGATCTACGTTTATGTATGTCCGTAAAATAAAAACTGATATCGAAGGAATGTTGGAATTCGTTGGATTTTTGCGCGGTCAACGAATCGATAGTACTAAAACGCTTTCTCGATCAAACACGCTTTAATTTTAATCGAAAAACTTTCAAGAAGACAAGATATGAAAGAAATTCGTTTAATGTCATTATGTTAACTGCAAAAGGAAGAAAAACATCACGCGGGTGCGTTTAACGTACGCCGCATGAGAGAGGAGGCAAAACTGGTTACAGACAGTTCACGCGGCAGTGATGTAGCAGTCTTCGGTTGTTTGTTGTCGTGCAACGAGAAAAAACGTTGAAGTGAGCGATGAATCATTTGGTTTGAATCGATTCAGTCTTTGACTGAGATAAAATCCAGCTATATTCAAGGCATAAAAATAAATAACGAGACTGTCTAGGGATCTCAGTGGAGAATGACGCGGGACGATTAGCGGAAATCCCAATGATTGAAATCATCGCTTATTTGTGAAAACAAATTAGCACGAAAAATCTTACATTAGAGTTTTGAATTGTTCAGCGTTAAGTCTGTAAGCCGGAGTTGTCGCTTAGGCCACTTAAATTTGTTCGATTTTAACAAAGTATTGAAAAAATTAAGAAATGGCAGCATAAAGCAAGAGCTGTTGTTGGTTTTCCATGATTAAGAACAAGTGTAAGTTATCTGTGGATCACAACAGAAACCTCTTTTCTCCACTAGTCAGTAATTTTTACAAGTGAAACATGACTACAATACAACACTGAACACGTTTTACAAAAACAATTTGAAAATATTATAAGCCAATGAGATGTGTGTCATTCAATAACAAGATAATGGTGGATAACGACAGTCTCGTTTTTCACTAACATTAGCCAAGTCCACCATTGAAATCTCATAATCAGGAGTTACTGAGCTTCCCAAATTTGAAACTTTTGAAATGGCCACAAGATTCAACAGTCTGAAAAAAATGTTTTTAGGTCTTATTTGAGACTGAAACACTCGCAGTGTAAGACAAAAAGAATTCTTTAACTTCGTATGGCCTTTAGCTTTCAAAGACGCTTTTAGAAGTTCCGCGCGCAAAATACGGGAAGTTAGAATGCGGCATAAAATCGCACTAATCGGAAATAAAACCTGCACGAAACATTTGTTTTTATCTCAGTCGAAATTTTGCTCGGTGACCATCCTGATTTTTTGCATCCATGCCCATAGTTTACCCACACCGTCAGAAATATTTCTTTGTAATCTTTCCTCGTTTCACAAGGATTATAACGATTAAAAAACCCTTTCTAATCACCTTAAACCAAACAAACCACGCAAAGGAATTGTGACAAAAAAGCTACTGTTACAACTACATGAGACAATTTTGCGCTGATAACACAGATGTGTCTGAGAAAGTACGATCGAAGATGTTGTTTGTTTGTCTGGCAAGAACGTGGCAGTTTCTTTTCGACAAATATCGCAAGGAATATTGAAATTTAATTTCAAATAAACGTGAACTTAACATAGGCGTTGCGTTTTGTGTCGTTGTTCCTCACACAGTTTCCGTGGTCATAGTGCCTGTCCTCGTCCCTTTCGCGCAAGGCTGTTTAAAATCATAGTGAACATCATTGTTCCTGTAACTGCCTGTGCTTTAGGAGGCACCTAGGAACATTTATCACTAACATGTTTTTGAACCTTCCTCGGCTTTCACTGTGCAGTGTAACATATCTGTAGCGTTTGCAATTCCTCTGAGACTGACATTGACAGCCCGCCGGGTTTGGCCTAAACGATAACTGACACAGGTTTCGATTTCAAAGGTTTCAAGGCAAGTACGTCGAGCAGAAAATTTATGTCCGATACGTGTCAACACAAAATTAGTGTTTGTAGCAGAGGGAGCCAAGTGTCAAGGTCATAGCGATTTCATAGTATATGCCCACGCGAAAATATCCCATCAACTACACAGCCAAAATAATTTTTGGAATCGCTTGACATTTCCAAACAAACATATAATAGTTTCATGAGGTTTAAAAAAGGCTTTCTGGGGAAATTTGGTGAAAAGTTTTGACTGCATTTAGTCTATTTGAGACGGCTGCCGGGCATATAGCCACAGCGTACCTTTAAACTTTTCATATTGTTTTTGTCAAACATCATCAGTGTTGTATTGTATTCATGTTGAGAAAAGAGGTTTCTGTATAGCGATCCACAGACAACTGCACTTTTAGTCATGCGAAGCAAACAGCTCCTGCTTGATACAGACGAGTTTCTTTTTTTTTTCGATGCTGTATTAAAATCAAACAAATTTAAGTGGCCTACTGAATTGTGAACGGGAACTCGAAAATTCCGATTTACAGACTTTCTGCTGTTACAAACTGTAATGTACGATTTTTTCTTGCTAGTTTATTCATAAATAAGCTTCCTCGTAAGCGGTAATTTCAATGATAAAGGGATTTACCTCGCTTTTGTCAGCTGAATTTTCATAAAAATCGTCCCGCGTCAGCCAATCTCCACTGAGATTCTCTTCTAGAGAGCGCGATGGTTTATTTTTATGCCTTGAATATGGCGGGATTCTATCTCAGTCAAAGAATGACTGATTCAAACCAAACTATTCATCGCACGTTTCAACTTTTTCTCTTCGCGCGACAACTTAAGACTACCGCACTACTCCCGCGTGACCTGACTGTAACCATTTCTGTCTGCTCACTCACGCATACGTTAAACGCAACGACTTGATGTTTTTCTTCCTTGTGCAGTTAACTTTATGACCATAAAACGAATTTCTTTCATATCTTGTTTTCTTGAAAGTTTTTCGTTTGAAAGTAAAGCGTATTTGATCGAGAAAGTGTACTATTGATTCGTTGACCGCGCCAAAATTCGCTGCTGAATGCCAACATTCCCTCGATATCAGATAACGTAGATCTGGGCGGCCCAACCTTGGAATAAGGAAGCCCTTTACGGGAAAACTTGGAAAATACGCCATGCATTTCACAAGTTACGAATGTTAAAAAAGAATGCTTCGTCTCTAATGTTTTTTTGACCTCTTGATGTCTTCCGTGCAAGTGAATTGCGAATTGAGTTAGCCGATCGATCACATGTTTTTGACAGGAAGATGACTAGTATAGCTGCGTGAGTCCGGCGAGTTGCAGGTTTATTACAGTTTTCCGCGCCAAAATGCTCAAGTTGAGAACCTGACCGCTTTTTCCAGAAGTCTTCTAACAAGAGACTACAAGAGACTACATTGCACTGATTTACATTGTAGAGAACAAAGAATGACACGTGGCCAAGAAAACAAGATGATACCGTCAAGACTAGAGGATCGTACGGCTGTTTACACCGATGTAAAATGCTCATAACTAGTAATGATGGCGATACTATATCAAGGTATTAATGCTGTTTTCAATATTTCAAAATGCATTCTGGCTTTATTCCTGCAGAGTTCTTTAGCCAACTTTGTCCTGTAATTAAGCATGGCGAATAAAGCTTGAGATCAAAATGTTACCTCCATGTATATTCTTATCGCAACTACAGCACTGAGTTGTCTTCAACATTGAATTGCTTTACCGCCAAAAACAAATTCAGCAAATTGCAGTACTCTTGCAGTGTACAATTCGTTTCTCTGATTGCTAGAACATTTCTCGAACTTTTCTTGAGCGACACGTGAGCGTTGCATCCACAAGACTGAATCAACGGATTCCTGGGGCTGCGACGGGTTGTTCGTGCGGTCTATCACGTTTGGAGAGAAAATGTTTTTGAAATCCGAACCCAAAGGCTACGAAAGAGCCGAAATGGAAACGACGCAACCGCTTTGATAGCGTCGAAAATGCTTTTATATTTTTTGCTATCGTGTGTTGGTTCGTCCTTTTGTCAACTACCTTGTTTGTCGCCTAATAGCATATTGCCTGGGCATAAATAAAGCTGAAAATAAGAAATCGAACATGCACGCAAACAATTTACAACAGCCTTGCATTGTATGATGATAGGAAGAGAAAGCTGGTAAATTTTAAGCTCGTTAATGACAGGAAATAATGAATGAAGGTATGAACACCAGCGTGTGACGATTGTGTACTTCATCACGTCTGAAAGGGTTTCTGGAAGAAAATTCCTAGCGCAAATAAGTGCCCTAGCAAAGAAGGAGTGTATGAAATGACCAGTTTTATGTACCCATTGCGATCGGCTGTAACAAGAGAGTATAGGCTGTAGACATGGCAAGAAAGTTGTGTCTTAATGTTAATTTACATTAGGTTACTGTTATGAGCTCACATTCAGCATTCCAATATGCAGTAGTAAACAAAAAAGTCACAATTTAAGAAAAACATTAGTCAAATAAACTGATATTTTACATTAGCGTGTCAATGCGCCACTAATCCATCCACACCCCGTCCCCTCCCCGGTTCCCAAACCCACCCTACCCGGAACATGATGCTTCCAAGAAACAGTAGCACTGTTTTGTCGAGGCTAACGCGTGTTTAGCTCTTGATCAAAATGCGTGCAGAAAGCAAACGACACAATGTCCCATATTATCGCTGTTCTTGTGCATAAAAGTTGCGAATTCATGCTCTACGATTAAAGGGACATCTTTGAAAAGAGACCACTATGACGGCTTCTAGGTACCAAACGACAGAGGTGAGTTGTAACCTTAACTTGATATGAATTTAAGACCGATCCTGTTTAGTATAGAAAAAAAATTGATTTTTTAAGGAAGAAAAGCACGTCTCTTGATGGCGAAATATCAGTGCCACTTCTTGAATGCGTAAACTTCTCTCCAGAAGCGTCTTCGCGCCAAAACGATCGCTATTTGGCGCCAAACGAAATTAGATTGAAATAATCCATACGATTTCCTGAGTAAACAGCCGCTCACATCTAATTTTATTATGATGCTTTTCATTGGATCCCGAAACAGGAAAGAAACAGTCCATGTTTAAGACTGATAACAGAATTAAGTCGCAGTTTGTGTGCCGAGTCGGCTAGCTAGGCGTACCACAACGGAATGAATCTTAAGTCTGTTTAATTCAAACTGCCACGCTTGTTTCTTTTCGGCTTTCGACTGAATGGGGCAGCTAAAATGAGAGTGTTTCTTAAGATGGGCTTTCACTCAAGTTGTCGGTTTTACCAGAATTGTTTCGCTTTTCTCGACAAATTCTTGCGACGCGTCTTTTGACTTCGCCAACGTCCTTATTGGTTGGTCCGTCTAATATTATCCACTAGCGTGAAAACCATTAACCTCGTTATCCACTACGGAGCCCTTCATTGGACGAGGATTGCTTATATGTCAGCAGGTATTCCATACTGTGTTGCACGCAGAAGACAACGCTTTTCTTCTTGTGCATTCGGGTTCGCTGTTCTTCTCTTTACCCATTTCCAGTTTTCCCTACCATATTAAAATATCGGATTGTTGATATAGTGCAAATAATCACTGAGCGTAACAAAATAAACTTGCTCTTTACGGCATATGGAGAGACTAAGCTTGTCCTCTTATCACAAGAACATTGCGTGCAGGAATGTTTACGATGTCAACATCTGATAAGGACTTTCCTTTTCGGCGCTTAGCAGGCCAGTGCTTTTTAAAATCTTTTTCCTTGTTGTGGTCATTTTTCTTATTGGCTTTTAAATTAGAACAGATAGTTAACATTTAATGTTATTCCTAAAAGCTTTACTGAATCCTGGAAATTCTAAAAATAAACAGTTTGATGGGAAATCGTCTTCAGCGACGCTTTGTTTAAAATTTTTCCACTTAACAGCATTGTATGACAAAGACTGCAGCATTCGAAGACAATCAAAATCAACAATTTTGTTTTCCTTAAAGGCGAGGAGATTGGGGTTTTTCATTATATGTGTAGGGGGCATCAAGTAAGTTTTTCAGGTATAATCCTTGAAATATTACTGGTGGGATTAACTAATGTTATCTGCTAACACTTTAGCTGTTATCCAGTATTATCTTGTTACTGGATAACATTCTCCCCATTGGCTATAACATACTTGTTAGCGAATAACATTATTACTCTTGGCGGCCCTAGATAATCTGGATCGTGATTGGCTCTAACATGTGATAACAGGCGATAACCACTAACACTAATTAGTCCCAATTATTTTGAACAAGTACCAATTATAGTGAACATGTGTTATATATATATATATATATATATATATATAATGGTCCATCCCTAACTTTTTGGTATGATTTTAGGTGATTTAAAATTTTACTTCATTTTTTACTTATTAACTGGTTAGTAAAATATTAAAGTGTGTATGAGAAATTCTTTTTTATTTGCCTGAACGAATCTAAATGGCATCCTGATATGAATATCAAAAATTATTTTTCGATTACGATTTTCCTTTCCCGCGCTTTTGCCGTTTAAAAACGTGAAATTTTATTTCCGGTCATGTCAAAAACCGCGCAAAGGGAGACCTGGGCATAGTTACGTTGTGACGTCCTACCAGGAACGACACCGCGGCAAAACGTCTGCGCATGCGCTCACTTCGGCCATTTCCGGTTTCGAGCTTATGTTGTTCATTTTCATTCTGTGTGCTTTCGAACTGTCCGGGAACTGAATTCGCAGGGATGGCGCTCAAGTCCAGTAAGAGAAGAAAAATTCACCCTTGTGTGTTCCCTTTCTCCAAAAACAAAAAGCTTAAAACCGGTCATTTCACGTTGTTGTTTTGCAGAGGACGGAAAAGAAATGTACCAGAATGTGTAACGCACGTGCAGAGTTATTGTTTAGCTCATTAAGGCCTATTGTTTTTCGACGTTCTCGTTGCCGTCGCTGTGGTGGTTGCTTAAACTCCCTAAACTATCGACTTTCATCATGTTTTTCGCTGTGGGTGCAAGCCCGAAACTACGAGGTGCAAAGGTGTAGAAACAGATAAAACTATATTGAAGCTGCTCTGGATTTTTTAACCTTAAGTTTGATGTCTGGAGCTTAAGTTTTTCAAAATTCGCGGCCGGAACCCGAGTTTGTTATTCTTGCCAATAGTTTTTAATAGGGGAGCATTGACAAGGAGTAAAAATAAAGCGCGTGCGCAGTGCATTTTGCCGCGGTGTCACCAGGAACGGAGTCCCTGCCAGAACAAACTACGTGGGCCGCATTGCGGAGCTCTAATACATTTTATTTCTCTTTATTCCGCAACCGCCAAATTAAGCACGAAATTATGTGAAACTGCTGATGTTTCAAGTAATCTGGGCAGTGATTTGGAGCTTTAAGAGTCCATCGAGTGCGAATCGCCAACTTATGAATTTGAAAGCGAAACAGAACTCGAGATCGAAAAAGAAGATACTCAGAACTAGAAGATCCTTACATAGAGAAGCCGCTTGCCGATGAATATTGACTTAGAGAATACTATCAAGAGACCAAAAAGGGTAAACGAATAAATCACACGCTAGAAAACATATTTGATGGTACCGAAGCACTCGAGACATAGCAAGAAATGGAACGAGTTCTCATCTCCTGTTGTAAATATTAAAGCGAAACAGAACTCGGGAACGAGAAGGAAGACTATTCGGAACCAGAAGGTCCTTACACAGATAAGCCGCTTGCCGATTAAAATTGACTTAGATAATACTATCAAGAGATAGAGGAGGCAGAACGAAGAAAACAGAATCTTGAAAACCTATGAGATGGTCCCGAAGCGCTCGAGACGTAGAAAGAAATACCACGATTTCTCATTTCCTGGTGGAAATATTATAATCGTGCTCGGCTAAATAAAAGCCTGTTATGCAGGTCATACTTTCATGCTCTTACACGTGTAGTTGTAGTAGGCTGTGCCTTAAATCATCTGCAAAACGCCATAGGTTGTCTTTGCTGCAAAGAAATTCAGAAATGTGTCGAATCTCACGAAGCGCTGTTGTCTCGCGCGAAGCCGCGAACTTGACAAAACAACAGGATGTGAAACAATGCACCCGGGATTCAGTGTTGTCTGCCTAAAACAGATGGTCGCTACGATCAGATGCAGCAACATATAATGCAATAGACGCAAGACGTTGTTGTCAGATTAGCTTGGAAGGGAAAAGAGAAATTCTCTGCGTTCTTGTGGGCTCTCTGAAAGTGATTCCTGTTGCATTACGTCTAGGCAAATTGACACTTGAAATTTCTGCACTGTTTACTCCCGATATATTGACCAGTGTTGATTCATAACCGCGGTAAAGATTGTAACATCCCTCATTTGTGCACAACTGGACTACGGATAATTATAAAATTATGATGAAAACTTGTCTGACTAAGTTTTGAAAGGAATGAGCAAACTCTAATCTTCATTTAATAATCTTACTGCAGCTTATTGAAAGACCTGAAATATCACTCAAATTGGCTATTGCACAATTTACATAGACATAAAACAACGTTCAGAGAGTCCACAAGAACGCAGAGAATTACTCACTTCTCTTCCGAACCAATCTAACGATACTTGCTTCCATTTATTGTATTATATTTTGCTGCATCTGATCGTAGCGACCATCAGTTTTAGTCAGACAACACTGAGCTGTACCGGGTGGGTTGTTACACATCCTGTTGTTGTGACAAGTTTGCGGCTTTGCGCGAAACATACGGCGCTTCGAGAGATTCGACACATTATTTTCTGAATTTCTTTGAAGCAAAGACAATCTGCGGCGTTTTGCAGATGGTTTAAGGCACAGTTACCACGTCTACACGTGTAAGAGTATGAAAGTATAACCTGCATAACTGGCGTGAACAAGGTTTATTTAGCCGCGAACAAGGTTTATTTAGCCGAGCACAATCAGGGGCGTAGCTCCCTTTAAGCCAGTAAGCCCAGGCTTACAAACTTTTCTTGGTATATTTGTTATGCAAATATTTTTTATTTCATAAAACTAGTTTATGGGTGATTTTTTAAGGAAACGTAAAAGGATAGTAAAATAGCCTCCCCCCCCCCAAAAAAAAAAAAACACCCAAGAAAGGGAGCCATGCAAGTGCTTTTGTCCCCAGTCTTCATCAACTGAGACTTTTTTCGGGTTTTCCCCTGCCAATGTAAGGCGCACTCCCTTAATCTTGCCATTGGTCATGCGTGTGAGGAACGCTTGATACGCAATATGTTGAGCACTGTACAGATCATTGCGTTTGCGTTTGACTATTCAGCAAAGCGACTCCTGGCCTTTCAGGAGTCTCTCGATCAGAATGCCCAAGTCAGAGAAGAAATGGATAGGCGTGCAAAGCTACGAACTTTGTGAGAGACAAGGTGGGCGAGTAAGGCTGATGCTTTATATACCTTTCGTACAACGTTCCCAGTCGTAGTTGAGGCGTTCGAGACCTTGTCCCAGGATGGCGATGGAAAGGCAAGGGGCTACTTATGCTTATCATGCAGTTTGATTTTATCATTGCTCTATGGGCAGCAGAACATTTCCTTTCCAACATAATCGCCTTGTCAACTATGTTGCAAGGAAAGAGTCAGATCTCATCGAGGCAGCCCAACGGTCGGTTTGGAAGGAAGTATATGAGCGGGGGAAACATATTGCAGCTGAGTTTGACATTGAGCCAAGCATGCCAAGAACAACCGGAAGGCAGCAACACAGGGTGAATGTCCCAGCCACAAACTCAGAGTCCCACTGGCAAAGAGCTGCAAGCATTAAGCAACAACGTCCAAGATAAGATGTATGCGGCGTACAAGAACGATCTGATCGACAAGAGATGTTGCGGTGGAAAACAAAGTGGCTGCATTCAACTGGAGAACGACTAGTAACTCTGGCTGACACCCTCGACTGCATAAATTTAATTTATCGAAACGCCACGATCCTTCCCGCGATGCCTGCGTCAACCGTAACTCTTGCGCGCAGTTTTCGAGCGATGCGTAGAGTCAGAGCGACTCTCAGCTCTTGCTCTAATGTAATCTCGTTCCCAGAGCCCGCGCGCATTTACGGTCAGCGGGATCGATATGCCAAAAGGAATGCAGCCTCTGGGAACGAGATTGGCTCTAATGCACATAACGATTGACGGGAAGGCCGTGGCTCTTGAGTTTTACGGCAAGAAGAACAGGATGCAAAACTTCGGATTTCCATAAAACTTGACTTGAGATATTTAGCTGGGCATTCAGTCCAGTACAATTCCTTATAACTGTATATTTGATCGCGCTTAGTTGCAGAGAATTCATGACAAGAGGATATTTTATAATAAAGTGCTTATCTTAAGTTACCCTGAGCTGTAATAAAGCATGAATTGAACTAATCATAGGCATACTTGACTCCCTCCCCCCCCCCCCCCCGCTCGTGCGCTACACTCGCGAGTTATGGAACGGGCTTACAAACCAAAAATGGCTACCTACGCCCCTGACAATTATAATATTTACACCGGGAGATGAGAAATCGTGGAACTTCATACTAAGTCTCGAGCGCTTCGGTACCATCAATAGGTTTTCTAGATTCTGTTTTCTTCGTTCTTTCTCCTCTATCTCTTGCTAGTATTCTCTTAGTCAATATTCATCGGCAAGCGGCTTGTCTATGTAAGGACCTTTTGGTTCTGAATAGCTTCTTTATCGATCTCGAGTTCTGTTTCGCTTTCATCTTCAGAAGTTAGCGATTGGCATTCGATGGACTCTAAAAGCTCCAAATCACTGCCCAGATTACTTGTAACATCAGCAGTTTCACATAATTTCGTGCTTAATTTGGCGGTTGCGAAATAAAGAAAAATAAAATGTATTAGATCTCCGCAATGCGGCCCACGTAGTTTGTTCTGGCATGGGCTCCGTTCCTGGTATGACGTCACAACGGGACTATGCCCAGGTCTCCCTTTGCGCGGTTTTTGACATGACCGGAAGTAAAATTTCAGGTTTTTAAACGGCAAAAGCGCGGGGAAGGAATATCGAAATCAAAAAATTATTTTTGATATTCATATCAGGATACCATTTAGATTCGAACAGGCAAATTAAAAAAAATCTGTCATAAACACTTTAAGCTAATTTCTATTTTACATTTTTACAAGTCAATAAAAGTCAGTCCAGAGTCCAGTCCAGAGTCCAGTCCATCTTTTTCATTTGGCCACTTAAACCTTCACGTAAACAGACTCGCTAAAACGTGTGAATCATCAGTGAAACCCACTGGCCATTCGATGAAATGTATGTTTTTGTTGTTGTTGGTGTTTTTTTTTTTTTGTCAATTTTGGTCGATTTTGCTTTTTATTCAAATTTTTAAGATTCCTGCATTTTTACACCAACTTGGGTCACCTTGATTTTACTTTAGCTCCTAAAATAGGATAATTGTTACACTCATGATCACTGATCGTTTTTTGTTTTCAGGTAATCAGTTGTCTCTTGATAAGTGTTGGTGTGATAGCCGTGGCGCAAAAGATGGATTTTAAGTACCTAATATTCTCCATTCCACCGGATCCTAACCTGTTCAGGATTCAAGTATGACCTGTCTACATATCTTCTGTTTACAAAAGACATTTTCACCCGGCCACCATGCCTTCCTCCTTTTCGCATGACTGCCCGAACGCTCTGCTGCCACGAGCGGTAACGTTGTAAACATGCGCAGTTAGAACGTTGTCGCCTAATCAAGACCGGTCCCAACGTTGCGATCTTCAGCGATGCCGGTACGAGGTGGCCCCGTGGTAGCTTTAAAAAAACCAAAAACGGTCTATGTGAACACGATATAAAGTTTTCATCAGTCAAACCGTGTTATCACGTATTAATAACGGGGGGTGGCTACTCCCGTCAGTTTACAATAGGTGTGTGCCGTGAAGGCTCTTAAGCCCTGACCCTATGTGAGGATTGAAAATTCCGTAATTGATTCCCTTTTAAGGTCAACACACGAAAAATAACACCCTGTTTAAGGGAATAACGATAACTAAGAGCTGTGTGAGCAGGTCGTTTTTATTTCTCTTCCTTTATAAAATCGCTTTAACGGGCCGGGTACAGACCATATCTTTTTTCGTTTAATGGCGTTTCTGCGGGGGCAATTATCTAATACAAAAAGGGAACAAAATTGACACCCTATTTAAGGACCACGAAGCTCAAAAACCATACCGTATTCCACGGAACATACATATATAGCTTATATATGGGAGTACCCCCTCCCCAGGAATAGTAACCACCCCTCAAGTACCGGCCAGTACAAGTCATGAAGCGCCTTTCCATCCATCAGGAATTTCACCACAGTGGCTACTATATAGCCTGCGCTGCAGCCGGCCCACGCGTTGTCGGAACTCGAAACCGTCGATATAGTCCTATACAGGCGGTGTGAGTGTCTGCGACGCAGGCTACTACTATACAATGTACTAAACGTGTACCTTGGTACTGTTTTTGTTAAGGGAGCTGTCATGGTTCTCATCGGTGCTTTTATCTTCGTCATCTGTGTTAATGGTACAGTGGGTGTCATTAGAGAAGACGTATGTTTCCTTAAAACTGTAAGTTCCTTTCTAGTCATCTGACAAACTAATAAGTTCCGTTGAAAATGACATTATGTTAATATTATAAATGTGTAGTGCTGGTGAAAAAATGTAATACGGGAAAGGTCAACAATGTGGTTTTGGCACTAGTTGCCTGTTCAACAAACAATATCCGGCCGCAAAAGGTACATGTAATAGCGACTCGTAAATACTTTCTCAAAATATTATACACAGCTCGTCTTAGGCCATCATTCTTTTGTTCACAAGGGAAAATGTAATTAAAGAAGAAAGGTTGCACCGATTAAGTCTCCGATATGGTACCTGTCCCAGATTGAAAAGCGCGCTTTGTACAAGCTTATTCTAATAAGTAAACCGTTAAATTAATGTGACAAAATGTTTGGTAAGCGATTTTCTTCAAAGTACATGAAGCAAACCTCTACAGAAAGGGGATAAGCTGTACAAAGTTCTGTATATTGAACAGTAAATTACCGGTACCTATTCTACAGCCAAAGCAATTCGAAACGAAAACAAACTTGGAACAAAGAGAAGCAAAACTTAACAAAAAAAATAGAATTGTGTTTAAGCTGCGTTATGAATTAAAGCCTGGGTTTGCGATAACAAAATTCTTTGGTGTACACACTCTACTAGCCTTGCTTATTGGTCTGTGTTTTTATTCTATGAAATTTATTTGTTTATAATTATTTTTTTTTGTATTTATTTATTTTCAGTACTTGTTTGCGATGATAGTCATTGTTGTTTTGGAAGTAATTGCAGGAATTGTTGTTTCTGAGCACTGGAGTGAGGTATGCGTAGATCAAACCAACTCAATTTTTAAAGATATGGTCGCACATGCATTACACTTGAAAGCACTTTTAAATCTTACATTTAATTTTGGATTAAAATTCTCTTTCTGTGAGAAAAAGCGTCCTTCCCTGGTGAAAATCCCTTTAAGGATTCCACAGGATTTCAAGGCTCTTGTAAAATCCTACAGGATCCTGTAAGATTACATAGGATCCTATCCAGGGGCCCGTTTCTCTAAAGTCCCGTTAACTTTTCGGCCCCGGAAAGCTATTTTATGTGCGCGATGTTTACATTAAAGACTCAAATTTGGTTGGTTTTAAAAGCTAAGCAATAAAATTCTAAGTTGGTAAATCAAGTCGGGCCACTATGCTGGCCAAAAACTACGCCAACGTATTATAGATTTTGATTCTAAAATATAGCTCCGGGCCCGAAAAGTTACCGGGGCTTTCGAGAAACGGGCCCCAGGATCCTTAACGGCAATAATCATGTTTGATAGGATCTCACTAAGGATCCTGTAAAAGCTCTTAGAATCTTGCTAAAGATCCTGTGCAAGGATCCTTGATAATCTCTGCAGGACCCTCAAGGATCTTTGCAGGGTCCTCAAGCGTCGTTGCAGGGTCCTCGAGGATCGTTGCATGATATTTTGCGGTAAAAGAGTAGAGAGTTATCATAAAAGCAGCCAGAACCAGGACGTTTGTACCCCCTTATGCTCTCTCCCTCCGAAACGTTTGCTTTTGATATTTGAAGTAAAGAAGAGGTTGAGCATGAACGGAATTATCGGCGATAAGGTGTGCCAATTTACTGATAAACTGCCATTGCAACTGCGATAATCACATCTTCACTTCATTTGTATTTCCGCAGCTCACAGCATTTTCATTCTAAATTTATACATCGCTGGCCACTGGAATCCATTCTAATGAAGCATTTTTAGACCGCTTTGAGTAAGAACTAAGACATTCTAAGAGTTTCTTTTTGACGGTAAATCCCTTTATGTTCTTCTGTCGGTCTCATGGAAAAACAGCATTGTTAAATAAGGCGGGTGGGGAAGGGAGGAGCGATTTTCGTCATCGTTTGAACAATTTTCCCAACACGATGCGATGTCTTTATCAATAGGCTAAGAAGCCAGTCGAAGAAGTGTTGAAGAGATCAATTGAAGAGTACAGGGATCCGGATAATATTGATAAACGATCTGCCATTGACAATCTGCAAGAGAATGTAAGTACAGTGGATATTTATACACGCTGCCTGTATATAAGACACAAGTACGACCGTAACAGAGTTAAGCGTCCAAAAAAGGATGCGGCTGATTGATGACAGGTCTGCTCTCTTGCACATCTCTACCTCTCCGTAGAGCGAGGCTTGGAGGTAGAGGGTTTAAGTAGTCTTCAAGTTTCATGTATGGACAACTGCAAAAACAGCTGTCCACAGCTCAGAATAAATTAACCAACAAGTGGTCCGTGCTGTGGATAAGTGTGGACTTAACGAAGAGCTGAAGACATTGGAAATCCAACAGGTATACGCATCACTCTCCGAGAATACCGCAAACTCTATTGGCCAGTAGCTTTTACCCTACCCTGGTTGCCAGAGGCTTTTCTTGCGCGGTTTCCGGTTGCAGCTTATGCTCTCTATTGTGACCCGCGCGAAAAGCGGGTCACATTTTTCTCGCAGCACTGAGCCGCTCGTTACGTTGGCCATCAGCCGACGCGGCTCGGCCTCCGGGCCGATTTCTCCCGACGTTAACGAGAAAAAACCTCTGGTACCCAGAGTACTCTTACCCAACCTGCATCCAAAACATTAAAGAAAGAGGGAGACAGGTTCCGAACACTAATTTGGTAAAATTTGTTAAAAAATAAAAAAAAATAAATAGTAGGTAAAGTTGCGAAATGAAATGATTCTGCAACCAGGTTAGATCAGGTTAAGCAAAAACCAAATCAGATTCTATCTTAAATTTTAAAGTCTCTGACCTGAAGAAGGAAACAAATTTCTCTTGACAGTTCAAGTGCTGTGGAATCTCGAGTCTCAATGACTGGAATAACAACAGCTATTTCAAGTGTGGTGGGCCCTCCTATGAGCAGTGCGGCGTTCCCTGGTCCTGCTGTGTGCGAGAACAAGACAAGGTACTGTTATAGAGGTGATGTTCGAGTCAGCTATCGTGCTTAGCTTTTCTTTTTAGCCAATCTAACTCGAAATTTTGCGCTTAAAATTTTGAGATCAAAATTTTGATCCAAATTTTGCGATCAAAATTTCGACGTTTCCGAGGCAGCTAGCATGTTTGACATGCTCGTCTTGTTCATCTGGCTTTGGGTTGGTCGTCCCAAGAAATACGCGTTTATTTTGAGTACACAAGAAACATACCAAGACAGTGTCGGGTGTAGTCTTTTAAGCTTCAGATTTTGCTCAAGTCAGTATCTGATAGTAGCAAAGTTTTCAACCCATCTGGCGCGCTTGCTGGTCATCAAAAATCGATGCCTCAGGTTTCCAGGGAGAATGTAAAACTTGTTTGGCTAAAAACATTGTCGGGCAGTTGGTTGGAATAGGCAATCTCTTTTGTTTTGAAGAGTTTGCATCAGTATCATGTCTTGCATGTTTGCGAATTATTATTTTTCTAACTGTCAGTTATCCGTATCCAGCAGCCATACTATTTCTTTTTAAATTTCTACATTTGTTTACTTCATTCATTCATTCATTCATTGATTCATTCATTCATTCATTGATTCATTCATTCATTCATTCATTCATTCATTCATTCATTCATTCATTCATTCAATCAGTCATTCATTCGTTCCTTCATTCATTTATTCATTCATTCAGTCAGTCAGTCAGTCATTTATTTATTTATTTATTTATTTATTTATTTACTTCACCAAATCAAATTGCATTTTGCATTGCCGGCTTTTCGTAGGACCCAAATACATTGTTCTTTTAATTTTGCAGAGACCCGATTTGAATTGTGGCTTGGGAGTTAGGCAGAAAAATGTGAGTTTATTAGATAGGTTCTTACTGGATCATGTAATTCATGTTCAACACATTTAAAACACCTAAATTATAACAGCGATAAGGATTCAGTGTTATTATCTTTCTTAGTGTTGTTTGTTCTCTTTGAGTTTGCTTTCTCCTTGCGAAATTGGAAAAAAAATAAAAATAAAGAATGGGATTGATTATTTCGGAAGCACAACAAATGCAATAGAAAAGTCCTCCTGGCATAAAAGAGGACAATGTAGGGTTCTGAGCCTATACAAAGTTTTCCACAGCTGAAATCTTTTTTAAAACGGACACCAGCGAACCGTTGAGAAATCCCGCTTAAGAAAATGCTAGGGGCAGCCCTAAAGGCTGGTTTTCACCCATGCGACGGAGTCGGAATCGGAGTCGTAAACGGAATCGTAAGAGCGCTTTATGACCTAGTGAAAATCAAAAATCGGAGTCGTAAGCGGAGTCCTATAAGCTCCACGGAATCGGAGTCGCAAGAATCAGAACGTTTTCATTTTCTTCCGACTCCACTTACGATTCCGTCGCTTATGATCTAGTCAAAACCAGATTGTCGGTTTAGCAGTTAGCGGAAGGATAAAACCAATCACAGTGCTCGTTCCCACGCTCTGTGATTTAGTTCTTCCGCTTCTGCTTCCGACAACGACAACCTAGTTTTCACTAGATCGTAAGGTACGGATTCGTAAGCGGAATCGGAAAGTTGATTTCATCAGATCAAAACGCTCTGCGCTTCTGATTACGACTCCGACTCCGACTCCGTCGCTAATGAAAACCAGCCTTAAGTTGGACTAACATTGCGTCCAGGAAGTGGGATAGTGATGTTGCTCCTAGTCGTTTCATACAGGAAACAGACCTGAGCACTGACTGGCCTTGATGAACCATAGGTCGTTAACTCCTTTGATGGAACACAAGAGCACTGCTTTAGACAAGATTCTTGAACTCCTACTGAGTTAGGAAACAGGTGCAATACTCAAGTGAGGTGATAATTTTATTGTTGACAGAGCGTGGACCTGGAAGGTAAAATTTACACTACTGGGTGTTTGGATCCTGTTTGGAAAAGCTTCAGGAATCTGCTGGTTAATGTAGCTGCTGCCATCGCCTTTTCATTCATCTTCCCCGAGGTAAGAGATCTGCTGGCTTAGTTATACATGTCAGTGGCGATATGTAAGGGCACTTGTCTGCAGCCTCTAAATTAAAATTGACTGTTGTGTTATCGAGGGTTCAGAGAAATGAAAATGTATTCAAATAATACTCGGAGTTTTTATACAGATTACACATTACTATGTGCAAGCTGAGCAAAGAGGCTCCTGAAGGGGGTCGGCCGGGGTTGGCCGGAAACGGCTAAAGATTTTTTGCCGCATGTCTCCGCAAGCATCTGTCTTTGAACGAGAGCTCAACCCGCAGACTTCCAAGGTATATCGCAGTCATGTAAAATTACGCCGAGAAAGAGAAGCCTGTTCTAAGCCAACAATTCACAGGTTCCATGGACCTCACAAAAGTAGTGTTTAGCTAGCAGTGCAAAGAGTTGAGGAAAAATACTATTCTAATTCGTTTTCCTTTTCGTTTATGATACAGATTGCCGGAATTGTGACAACTGCTCTATTCATAAGGCAAATTCAGAAGCAAATTAACTTGTCAAATAATCCACCAAGTGGTGCCAGTCAGGAGAACGGAACAGACGGCCAGATTACGGATTACCTGTGACAGTGAATTTAATCACAGAGCTTCAAGAAAGGACGCGTTCTCCGTGACGGAAACTTTGTGTACTTATAAGAATCTATATTTATTGCAATGTGGAAAATCCAGCAATACCCAGACTACTTTAATGTAGTAGTATTACTGTGTTCTCGTGAATAGCTCTTTAATTTAGCTTTTAGCTACAACACAGTCATGAAACAGTCATTGTTCCTATAAATTTCTATTTATGGTTATAGCAAATGCTAAATTTTGGCGTGCTCCCATTGGTAGAAATCGATCATGTGACGCGATAGTGTCTCTCCTCAGCGGGCGCCTATCAGCGCATAGTACCCGCTTTTGCTGCTTATAGCAATTTTCGCTCAAATTTAGCGTTGTACAATAAAAACAATAGAGTCCTTTTTTCTCCGGCCCTGTGATAGGTTCCCTTGGACATTTGATGTTCAAACTTCATATAAGCCTTTGTTGTGAACATCAAATTTCCTCGGGCAACCTATCACACGAAATCACACGATAGTGCCTTCGACAGAAGAACTCTATTGTTTAATTAGTAGCAATGCTCCTTGTCACTATTGCGCCAATACCCAGACTACTTTACCACAGTAGTACGGTATTACTGTATTCTCGTGAAAAGCTTGATGAATTAGCTTTGGCTTCAAAAGGGTCTTGAAAAACAATCATTGTTGGTATATATTTTTAGTTACTGCTAGTGGCAATGCTCTTAGTCGCTATAGCGCTGAAAAAAGCCCAACTTGGTCAGCGGTGCTAAACTTCTGGTTTTTCAAAATGGCGGCCATTTCCCAGGTGTTTCCAATGAATTTTACAGCAACAAAACATAAATAAATAAATAAACTTCCCGCGAACAAGATCTCGTGGTTGTTGCACGGGGATCCCAGGCTCAAGAGCCTGGGATTTAGTGCCAAAAAATTAGGATTTGTGTGGAATCTGATTACTCGTTTAGTCAGGAAACTAAAAATGATAATTGCTGCGAAGCCTAGACTAACTCAGGCTGCGTACGTGACCATCTGTTTACATGGAGGGAGGAAGATCCTAGCACTAGGAAGATCTTAGAAGGCGAAACAAATTTTCGTTTGGTTTACATGCAAAAATTTCGGTCGGGGTGGTTGCTGGAAATCAAATAAAACTGTCGGTCTTTAGCAGCTGAACGCCCGGCTGCCGCCATATTTGTTTTTCTGTCCCTAGTACTAGGATCTTCCGAGCGAAGGCAGTTTACATGGTGCTAGGATCTTCTTAGCGCTAGGAACTTCCTATCTCTCAGCTAGGAAGATCCTAGTGCTAGAAGGATCCTAGCGCTAGGGCCAAGTACAACATTTTGCATGCATGTAAACAGAATACAGAAAACATATGCCGCTAGGATGATCCGCCTTCTAGGATCTTCCTAGCACTAGGATCTTCCTTCCTCCATGTAAACAGCCCCTTTTTTTAGTTTATCACCAAATTTGCCTCGATTTCGTGGCCCTCGAATCGAGGCGGTTGTCGAACACTCAACCGTCGATAAAGCAGATAAAGTGATCCTGTTTTACTGTTTCGCCCGTTTACGTTTCTTGTAGAAAGCCACGTTTTTGCGAAGGCCGCGAAGAGTATGAAAGTAAGTGAAGGTAAATTATCTTGAATTGCAGCCGATACATTTCTCAGAATATTTTTAGCAATTCCTGGATTTCTGCGGTATTATTAAATTCGATTTTTTATCGAGGATTCATTGTGTTGTATTTATTTCATTGAGTCAATCGATTCAGAAAGAAAACACACCATTTTAACGTTGGAACCTTAAAGAACATTCGACCGTCGATAAAGTGGGATGTGAAAAAACTTATAGCGGAGTAATCCTGTTTCGTGGAAGCCACATTTTTGGCTATTAAAAAGGCCGTTTTTACACTGGCACTTATGCAAGGGGGGGTGGGGCTACCTAACAAAGTTTTACACGGGGAAGCTCCGCCCATAGCCTCAAACTCTTACGCTTCAGAATATTATTTTGTTATCCAAATGGCACCCCTTTCACATACCTAAAGCAAAACTGCACCCCTATCTTATACCTCAAGGAAAACCAAAACAGAAGAATATCCTATTGTCGAGGCGTTTTTATACGGCCTTTCAGTTACCCTGGGTCAGTTGCTAAAGGCTCTAAGATTTCGTGCGTTTCCAGTTGTCACTTTTGCCAACATTTGGAACCCTTTCACATACTTACTTTTCAGCTGCTATCTCATATTTAGTAGTACATTTTGGTGACAAGTTTCCTTTTCCTTCACACCTGCGTAGCTGGCAGTATCCTGCGAGCTCAAAAACGGAACCCCTTCCGGGAGGAGCCTCCCCGTATAGTCCCCTACAGGGAGTGCCCCCCCCCCTCCGCGTGCAATTTTGAAACTTTCAGGGGGCTAGATTTGGCCGCAGATGATAGACTACAGACTGCAAACTGCTTTAACGATTTTAGAGCTCTAGATTGCATGCAACTGTACTCTTCCACAGCGGTCAAACGTCCCAGGCAGTTTTTTCGTTTTAATCAGTAGGATTTATTCAGAAGGGGGAGGAATAGGGAGGAGGGGAAAATGGCCAAAAAAAGTAGGGGGAGGGGGAAATCGGGGCGAAAATGTAGGGAGGAGGGAGAAAATGAAATATTAGGAGTAGGAGGAGATGGATGAGGGATGATTTATGGCATTTTTTTTAACTTGCGTGATGGCAAGGGGTGAGGGACGGGGAATTTGACGTCGATGATGATCCCCTTGGGTCCCTTGGGTCCCTTGGGTCCCTTGGGACTCCCTTGGTCGGACTTGACCGTTTTTAAAACGTGTTGAGGGGCCAACACGACTCCTGTACAGTTTTACATGGTATTTTCTAAGCTTTTATGGCTTAGCTCTAACTAGAATGTCTTTGAGAGATTTTCCTCTTCCGTCTTGCAAATTTCTTTTAACCTTGGATGGTTTCGTATAAGGTGCCATTTCTCTCTTGGTTCTCATATGCCGCCGAACTACCTGCGACATAGCCCGCCGGTACTGCCTGGGATACCGTTTCGATATGAGAACATACGCCGCCGGCAACAACAACCATCGCAGGCCTTTACGCCGCAAGCCTGCGAAGTTGACGTGAGTTCAACTTCGCAGGCACGTCGGCGGTAGAGGCCTGTGATGGTTGTTGTTGCCGGTGGCGTATGTTCTCATATGTCGGAACAGTATCCCAGGCAGTACCGGCGGCTATGACGCAGGTAGTTCGGCGGCATATTTGAGTCCAGGTAGTGCTGGGTAGCATTGCGTTACAAACGGCAATATTTTCTTTCGTGCGGTTTGATTTTCTGCGTTAAGTGCCTGTTACTGAATTGACCTTCGCCAAGATGGTTTTTAACCAGGCTAACTGGATATCCTCTAGATATCAAGTGAGACATTAAGTCCTTTATGTTCGCCTCAAACGTAGTTTTAGAGACGTTTGTTCTAACCTTTTGCATAAACACCTCGTGGGTCCACGAATAAAAATTCGTGTACTGAAAAGTCTCCGTAGGCTTGTAATGCGTTCGCACGTCTAGCAATGATACTCTATGAAACCTCTGGCCTTTGTACATGTTCGTGTCAAGGGATGTGATTTCTTTCTCTGAGATTTCAGCCGTAACCTTGATAGTGGGATGAAGCTTATTTGCCTGCTCAACGAAGTCATTCACTCCATCTTTTGTTATGTTCCACAGTGAAAACACGTCATCGATGAATCTTTTCCACACTAGCGGTTTATAGGTACTCTGTCTATGGATCTCTTTCTCAATGTTGACCATAAAAACGTTAGCAAAAGCTAAGGCCATTTTTGTTCCTATAGCAGTACCTTGGCCAGTTGTAAGTAATCTTTTCTATTGAACTGGAAAGAGTTTTCGGAAAAAGACTAAGCATTTCGCTGAGGTACCGGACTGGAATGGGGGGCTTGTTATCTTGATATACTTCGAATACCGTGTTTATCCTCTTCTTGTGGTATGTTTGTGTATAGGCTAGTGACGTCCATTGAGACTAGCTAGGCACTTTTGTCTTTTCCACAAAGTTTATAATGTCTGTCGTATCTTTGAGATACGAGTCTTGCGATTGTGCTATAGGCTGAACGAATCTATCAACAAAATAATGATGAAATGCGTTCTGTTGGGCCGTCACACCTTGATATGATAGGTCTACCGACTAGAGTCGGTTTGTGAATTTTTTGTGTAAAAACCTAGAGTTCTCAGCGGTTTAGGTGTGAAAGCCACTTTTCCGTCATTGAGTCAATATGTCCCTCTGGGCTGAGGGATTTGACTAACTGTTGAACTTTTTGGGATGTGGATTCTATCGTTGGCTCAACTAGGGGCCGGTATTTATTTCTGTCGTCAAGTAGACTCTGGCCCTCCTCAATTTTATCTTGTCTGTTTATTTTGACGGTTGCCGTTCCCTTATCTGCTTTTTTGAGTACAATGTTTTTGTTGCGTGTTAAATCTTTTAGCGCGCGGTCATATCCTAAAAGCTGAACTGGACCCTGGACCCTGGACCCTGGACTCTGGACTCTGGACTCTGGACTCTGAACTTTTCCTCCCAAAACTTTACTCCCCCCTGGAAAAAACCTCTATATCTCCCCCCATAAAACTTCCCCCCCAAAAAAAAATTCCTTCCCCCAAATAAAAAATTCAACCACATCGGATTTTTTTCTAATAAACAAGTTAGAAGTGTGCGAGATTTCAAACAAACAACGGTATTCACCCACCTCCCCGAAAAACCTTTATGTCTCCCCCTTAAAACTGCCGCCTCCCAAAAAGTCCCCCTCCCCTCCCAAAAATAAAAAATGCAACTACATCGGATTTCTGATTGAAAGCGATTGAACAAACACTTGTTTTCTCAATGTTCTTGCACAAATCGGCATTGAAATCAACAACGCCATCGAACGACCCGACCCCAATCCTTAAAAAAATAGTATTTGGCGTGCGAACGTGATTGTATTACACAATAGCAAGCAAAGATCAGATAAAATTGTCTATTCATCGATGCGACGTGTGCAAGCTCTTATCAGCTGCCAGCGGCAATGTTGTTTACCTAAGATGTTACATTTACTCTTGTTTTCAGTCAAGCATAAAGTATTGTGTGTCCTCGAAATAAATTGCATTTTTTAAAACGTTACTTGTTCGATGGTCATACTAAAGCTTGTTAATTGCAACCGCTCAGGGGCTCTTTCCGCGCGCAGAAAGGTTCTATTCACCTACACGTGCAAGGCCTTGCGTACTTTTATCAACTAATCTGATAACAAGCTTTTGACGTGCGCGCGCGGTGTCCGTTTTCTTTGTCTCATTAACAAACGATTTTTAAAAAGGACACGCGTAATTAACTGTCCAGACAGAGACATTGGTGTCTCAGTTGACCAAGTTTAGGTGCTGTGGTTTTAATTATTTATTAGCAAAAAAAAAACCCTTTTCTGCAGGCCATAGAAGATACATAAGACATCTGGCCCCAGTTGTTCAAAAGTTGGATAGCACTATCCACCGGATAAATCACTATCCAGTGGATAAGTGTTAGGGAAACCAATTGCGTTATCTGCTGGATAGAGATTTATCCGGTGGATAGCGCTATCCAACTTTTGAACAACTGGGGCCAGGTGATTTGCCGAAACACAAGTACAAAAATATTTTAACGGATAGTACGGATAGCACTCTTCTTCGAGTAACAAAACAACTTCTCAACCTAAGAAAAGTGACGTTCCTGTATCAGTACTCCCTAATTCATTTGTTCATACAAATTAAATTCGCAATCAATTCGCCTATTTCATTTATTTTAGAAGTTTAGTTCCGGGGGAGGTTTACTCCCCTATAAAAATGACGGGGTGCTGTTGTACCTGTTGGAGGGTAAATTTGTGGATAGGTAACGCTTAGGGTGCTTAAGTATAAAAAAGACTGTCGTTAAAGCTTTCGCGGTATCTTAAAAAAATTGACGGGATGTATTTGTTACTTTGCCTGTTAGGGGTTAAAATGAATGTAAGCCACGCCTACGAAGCGAGATTCTGGTACCTTTTAGGGGTGTTTTAGAAATTTGTCCAGAAGCACTCTTTTTCATTTTTATAGGACAGCACCTCCATCGAGATTTGTTCGCTGTCAAAAATGTCACGATAGGCGATTTATTTATTTGGGAAAATTTTACCCTAACGAAAGATATTGCCGATCACTTTCTCCCGGCGCACTTTGCATCCGGACCTTATACTGCTTGAGAGTTAAATATATAATCGTTTCAGTAAAAGGTCATCCTAAGCAGAAAAATGAAGAGAGTTTAGCAAGAATTGCTTATGAAGTGGCGTCAGCAGCTGGCGCACGTGGAAGTTAATAAAAAGAAGTGACGGCATGTAATGTGCCTTAGACAGTGTAACGCACGTAACAATACATGTACTTGCCTCTTTTTTTCCTCTTTCTCGGATTCAGACGAGCCTTTCAGTAAGAATAGAAACAGAAATTTTACTTCGGTTACTTGCTCTACCGCATGACTGGTCTTACACACATCGCTTTAGAATGTATTGCGATAACGATACTTACTTCCAATAACCACTTAGGCGTAACTACGGGTTCCTTTTTCCATTTCTCAGCTCTCAGAAGATTTCACAGCACCTAAACTTGGTCAACTGAGACACCAATGTCTCTGTCTGGACAGTTAATTACGCGTATGCTTTTTAAAAATCTTTTGCTAATGAGGCAAAGAAAACCGACACCACGCGCGCACGTCAAAAGCTTGTTATCAGATTAGTTGATAAAAGTACGCAAGGCCTTGCACGTGTCGGTGAATAGAACCTATCTGCGAGCGGAAAGAGCCTCTGAGCGGTTGCAATTAACAAGCTTTAGTATGACCATCGAACAAGTAACGTTCTAAAAAAATGCAATTTATTTCGAGGACACACAATACTTTATGCTTGACTGAAAACAAGAGTAAATGTAACATCTTAGGTAAACAACATTGTCACTGGCAGCTGATAAGAGCTTGCACACGTCGCATCGATGAATAGACAATTTTATCTGATCTTTGCTTATTATTGTGTATTGCAGTCACGTTCGCTCGCCAAATACTATTTTTTTAAGGATCGAAGGGGTCGGGTCGTTCGATGGCGTTCGTGATTTCAATGCCGATTTGTGCAAGAACATTGAGACGACAAGTATTTGTTCAATCGCTTTCAATCAGAAATCTGATGTAGTTGTATTTTTTTATTTGGGGAGGGGAGGGGGTCTTTTTGGGAGGGGACAGTTTTAAGGGGGAGACATGAAGGTTTTTTCGGGGAGGTGGGTGGGGGGGGAATAACGTTGTTTGTTTGAAATCTCGCACACTTCTAACTTGTTTTATATTAGAAAAAAATCCGATGTAGTTGAATTTTTTATTTGGGGGAAGGAATTTTTTGGGAGGAGGGAAGTTTTATAGGGGGAGATATAGAGGTTTTTTGGGGGGGTGAGGTAAAGTTTTGGGAGGAAAAGTCCAGAGTCCAGAGTCCAGAGTCCAGAGTCCAGAGTCCAGTCCAGCTTTTAGGATACGCCTAGCGCGTCGCTCTCTGTGTGGCACATTATCTTTTGGTCTGCGCACTTGAATATTCGCAAGGCTGATCTTAACTTCTTCTAAATAACTTTCTAGCATCACTGATGGCTGGATAGGTGGTATCCAGTCCGATTTGACGTGTAGAGGCTGGAGATCGCTATTTTTCCCGTGAAATATATACTGTGCGCGCATACTTCTTGCGAACTGCTCGAAATCCTTCACAAGCTGGCGCCTAATATTGTAGAAAAAAATAACCCGCTGCAATTTACCTGGACACTTGTGCTCCAACAGAATTGTAAAACTACCGGCTAGCTTTATGACTACTTTTAATGAGTAAAAAGGGGCTATGATTAGCTTTTGAGCCCTCCACTTTTGGTCACTTGGACGCCGACACTCCGAGGAAGTACTTTGCTTAGGTTTTTTAAACATTGGTTTCTTGAACGGTCAAAACATCTATTTGTTTAGAGGGATATATATCTTAAGGCATTGCTTGAATTTCTCCATTATCTGGAACTCGACTCAATAACAGAGATGTGAGTAACAATGTTTAATGATGCAAACCAGTTGTCAAACGTGGGCGAAGCAAGTGAATTTCTTAGCTTATTAGGCCTAAAATGTAAGTACCGTAATATTCCTTCTTAAGTAAGTATAATTCGTCTATTTTTTGCCCCGGCGCTTTATTCGCTTATTCGCTGGGAGGCGAAAGTTTAGGGAGGAGGGAGAAATTGCCCCAAAAAGTAGGGAGGAGGGAGAAATTGGCTGAAAAAATAGGGAGGAGGGAGATTTACCCTCCTGTCCCTCCCCCCTCTATTCACGATGCAGTCGAAACATGAGGATATATAGACAGGATCCTGATATAGATTAGTGTGTGAGTGTACTTTTCTTTTCTCTCATCAAATCTGACGAGTTTGTGTTCTGCACCTGAACAAAATTACTCTTAGAAATGGCGCCGACAAATCCATTTCCCGTTTTCAAACACAGTACTTTTTTAGTAAACATGGTAAAGTTCAAAATCAACAGGATACTGGTACAGTAGCAAACTTTAAACAGCGAAAATAATTCCCTTATCTTTGAAGCACTTTTCTTATTCTTCTCGTTTGACCGCGGTGAACGGTACACTAAAGCAGGAGCCCATTAGAAGGCTCCTGACTAAAACTATACGGGTTAGAGTTAGACTGGGCAGTACAAAACGCATACTATAGACTGTATACATACTGTACACTAAAAGCTATACAATGACTGAGAGCCAGAATAGGACGTGCAAAACGTAACGCAAACTGCAGACCGGCATAAATTGCAAATGTAAAGCCAAAGAATGCTTGAAATCTGGTATAACTTTACCGCAGAGGAGTTATTCCCAGCATTACCGTACCCAAATTGTGAATTAGCCAATCAGAAGCCTTGTTTACTGTCATGATTTTCTACGATATCAAGTCACTGACCTGATATCCTACGATATCATGGACAGTTTGTAAAACTCGCATTTTTTTGCAGACTTTAGAGGCGAAAATTACACAGAAATACAACGAAACGTAAAACTATTACATTTGTTAAATGAGAAAGTAATTTGTTTAAAGGTAAGAGAGGAAAAAAATACAATTTCGCGCCAAAATTGGAAGCGGCTACACTGACGGGCGCTCGCGTGAACTTTACGGACAGTGCTGAAACTTTTTTGGTTTCAAAATGGAACCGGGTTTTCCAAATTTCTTTCTAAACTTGGACTTCCAAGATTCAGAAAATGAAACTCTAAACAAAAGAATTAAATAAAATGGCAGATGAGGAGTTGGAGAAGAGTATTGACGACCAGAAAAGTGTAAATACGTGTCGCTCTACAACGCCTGACTGATCACGATAACTGAAAAAAAGAAGCCGGATTTTAGAACGAATTTGGGTACGGCAAATACCTAATCGCACCTTTTTTGGTACGCTTCGGCAGCATATCAAGCTCGTTTGGTCTCACCATGGGTATTTTGGCTCGACTACGTCTCGCCAAAATACGAACCATGGCTCGACCAAACTCGCCTGATATGCCGCCGAAGCGTACCAAAAAGGTACGATTAGGTATAAGTATCAGTCAATGAAAATCAACCATAAACAGATGATTGTCAAAATGATTATCAATCACCCAGACAATTCTGGCTAATAAAAAAGGGTTTTGTGGTACATCGATCGTGACCGAACAACGGTAAAATTTTTTCTTCAAGCCGAATATGCGCCCTATGATCCGCGGGGGGTACTCCCCCCTCGATCATGGTATGCAGCCCGATGCAGCCCAGTTAAGTTGGTCACGCCTTCCTTTCACGTGACAATCGAGGGAGGATTGCATGACGTCCCAGAAAATCGAACGAAAATAGCTGGGAGTCTGGATCTAACGATATGCTAATTTATGCATGGGTCAGCGTCTTTCTACAAAGCACCACCCTAGAAGAAATCAGAATTTGTTGAGTAGTATTCGATCCAATATTTTGGGCTTTTCTCTAAAAAGATGGCCGAAGAAGGAAAAGTTAGCAAGGTTTTAAAGTATGTTCTGTTCGCATTCAACCTCCTGTACTGGGTAAGTTCACGAAATGTTGCTGCAAATGTGTTGATGTCCGTTTTGTTTTGTGATTCGTTCGAAGTATAAGCTTACTACAATAAGCTTATTTACTCGAAATGTGTGTTTTTCCCGTTCCCTAATCCTTTCTAAACTTAGACTTGTTTCCCCCCATCAAGTCAAAAGTATCCTTCTTTTCGTTTTTGTCAGTCTTCTACAAAAGGAAACGGTGTCAGTCGGACTTCAGTTGTCAAAGCTTTATCGTTTTCGAAACTCTGTATGGGAAGCCAAGTATCACAAAAGCCCGCTCATTCACCGTTATTTGTCATTTTCTTAGTTCTTTGTTACTAAATATGATCAGTCATTCAAAACGTTGATTTATCTCCTTTTTTCGAGTATCTTGTGATTGCGGTTCACTCCAGCCGAGCAATAATGGCAAACCAATAAGAAGTTCTCGTATTATTACCCAGCATCATATTATCTCGTTTCGCCTTTGTTGCATGGGTTGTGGGTTCGGAAAACCAGACAGACTGCGTGCATTCGCTTCGATCTTCATTAATATTGTAATGCTCTCAAGTAAAGTGTTACTTCTGCCTGTTTTCAATTTTACATCATGATTTAGTGTAAAATGAGTTTAAGCCAAATGTGTAAAAGGTTACGATATTTAAATCGGAGCTTTGTCAAGTGCATGGAATTCATGGGTGGTCAATAGACGTTGCAATAGTTAGTTTCATGCAAATTAGATTTGAATGAAACATTTCCCCAAATCAGGAATTTGTTCATGGCGAAAGAATGTCATGTTGTTTCACGAACCCTCAGATACAAATTATACATGTATACTGTGGCATCCCAACTAAAAACCAAAGCTAAAGCCTGGGGAGCTCCCATGTCGTCTATCTCTATTTTCCAAATGCCTTGTGTCACCCATTCAAAAGGCTTCGATGGGTCCTACACTGTAGTTGTCAGTGTTAATGTTTCGTCTATCACAATTGTGTTGTTGCAGTTTCATTTGGATTTTTGTCTCTACTTTTTTACCCATGTCTCTTGTCACAATTATTTACCCTCTGGTTGGACATCATGAACATACAGTGCAGGCATAAGCAAACAGCGTCCGTCATATTGGACTTCCAACATGTAATATTGATCAGTTATGTTTAAAGGCATGGCTTCTGTATATCTGATGTTGTGCTTCAGTGCTTGTTCAAATAACATATAATTTTGAACACTCTTGTGCTTTTGTTTGTGTTTTTCTTTGTACAATACATGTATGTTGTAAGGCACCTTATGGCTTTTGAGTTTGGCCCTCTATGAGTTTTTGTAAACTACAAGCAATTGCAAAATTGTTGAGACATTCTCCTCGAAAATTGGATAACCAAATGAAAATGCACTCTTGAAAACGAATGGAAAACTTTAATACATTTCTGAGCCCCCCCTTCCCCTTTCAATGTTGTTGCTTGTTACTTTGAAAATCATAACTAAATCCATAACAACATTGATAAGGGGAAAGGGGGGTAAATGTGTATTGACTATAACAATGTCCGAATTGACCGGAAATACATGTACAGCGAGTGTCTCAATCCTTTTGCAATTGCCTGTCTCGGTGGTGTATCGCTTTGATTTCAGATTGTGAAAACAATTTTGTATCAATGTATTAGGTGAATACGTCAATGAAACGAGGATGAATTGTTTGCTATTGTGCTGGCAGAAGGGAATTCCATTTGGTTGCAGATTAAGGGGAAAAGGTGTTCGTAAACCGTTCCTATTTTCGGGCTTGGGTTTGTCACGCAACATTGGCTCGTATCAACCGAGTTCCTGCCAAATATATTTTTTATGGTAGAAATAGAGCTGCAAGGGTATTATTGAGCAGAATGGCAAGGGGGTGAATTATGAATGTGACTACCGGGATCTTTTTTGTAATTTTTCATTCTTAAGGGAATGAGAATAAAATATCATTAAGGCGACAATATTGTAACGCAATGGATTGAAGCTCTGCAAATGATGTAATGCATCAATCTCGCGCAAGAGACATGTGCAAAAAAAAACCTTCTGTTTCATCTAGTGAGACCTTAACACATTTACGTGAAAGAAAAATATGAATGAAATCATTTGTGCTCCTCAAATAGACGCTGACTATAAGAAAATTAATGAAATTTTACCACGGTCAACATGAATTTCACGGTCTACACCTAAACAAGTAAAAGTTATAAATATCTTCTTGTTTATCACTGTAGACCGTAGACCATGGACTTAAAAGGCACGCGAGCATCAAATTACACTCACTTAACTGTAATAGGCTTCGGAAAGACTGGAAAATGGACCGAAATTCCACTACCTTTCTCAAGGCAATTTTTGCGCGATAGCCATAGTTTGCACCAATCAAGTTTTAACACCATGTGATAATGAAACTGTTGTCATCGTGAGTTTTCCTGCAACAGACCCCTCGCAAAACGTGCCAATTTGCTTGTGTAAGAGAACGATAACTGCCTCGACAAACGACCGTCTTGAAGGAACCTGGTTGAAATTTGCTTGATGGTGGGTTACAAGATAGTCCTGTGTTATAGCTCCCTCATTAAAATCTCCAACTTTATTTACCGTTGCATATTTGCCATCACTTACCATATTCCGCTACCAGCTCCATGTGAGACCTATCCAGTTAATACTTTTTCGAAACGAACACCGCACATGAGTTTCATGCAATACAGTAGGTTGGAGTAACTACGCAACTGTTGCGTAGGGAACAAAACTAATGTGCGTTTGCAGCTAGTTAGAGAAAATAGCGACGACAAGTAACGTTTCTTAAAGGTAGACAGAATGTGCATTTATTCGAATAAAGTGACCAGTTAAATCGATGCCGTCCTTTTTAACTGTGAGCGAAAAATCTATTACGTGAATTCGGTGACGTAACATTTGTGCAAACAAGCACTTTATCTAGCTGCACCTAAAGCGTTAACTACGAGCAGAAATAAGCCTTTTCACATTAACTGGCATTATCAAGAGTAATTCTCGAAAAATACATACAGCGAACCCATTTTGTTGGCATAAGGCATTTTGCTATTGATCTGCTGGCGATCGTTCTTGAACAAACCCCCTTTTCACTGGAAATTAGAGCCTATTACACCACTCAGAAAAAGCCAAAAATACCCGATTTTCGTTTGCCATTGTTAAACACGCAACAACACTTAAGTGAAATACTGGTATTTTTAAATGATTCACTATGCTGATAATGCACACCAATTTTGGTTCATAAAGTTCATTCAGAACGAGTGCTATATAGAGTTAATGCACCCAGACAAGCAATTGCAAAATTGTTGAGACATTCTCCTCCAAAACTGGATTACCAACTGAAAACGCACTCTTGAAAACAAAAGGAAAACTTTAATACATTTCTGAACCTCCTCCCCCTTTCAATGTTGTTGCTTGTTACTTTGAAAATCATAACTAAATCCATAACAACATTGATAAGGGGAAGGGGGGTAAATGTACACTGACTATAACAATGTCCGAATTGACCGGAAATACAGCAAGTGTCTCAATCCTTTTGCAATTGCTTGTAGATTTAAACTAACCACCACAAACTTGATTCATTCATTCATTCGTACTAGACATCTTCTTAATAACAAATCCATGGGTCATAACTTGACGTGTGAAGTTGTGGCCATACAGTAATGATTTTGTAAGTACATGTTTGTGTAAGCTCAAGATCACCCACAAAATGTATAACTTACATGTTATGAACCATCACTAACAAGAAAAGCACTAGGCCTGTATTAAACCTGACTGGACCATCTCCCACTCAATCCCCACAGTTAGAGTATTTGTCACTCACTAAGCACTGTCCGCCCAAGTGAGGAGTGTAACTTAGTTATGCATGTGTTTTATGCAGGGCAAGGTACAGCTACCACAAAGTTAACGGCAGTTTGTCTATGACAAATTAATCCACAGTGGTTTTGTACAAAGAACTTGTGCATGTATGCAGGTATCTTTGGTGTAGCATCCCTCCTGTACAAGTTTTGTTGAATACTTTTTAGCAGTTATAGCCACAAAATCACAGATTGAAATGTTTTAAGTGCCTTCTTGCCCTTGTTAGTTATTTTAACCCTTTCAGCCCCAATAGTGATCAGCGTCAAATTTCTCCTCAACATATCAATGCATTATAAAACACACAGGTCATGAGAACTAGGGAAATGATCACCAAAGATGAACTGTCTTGATGTATAAACAAGTTCTCTCAACTGGTACTGAAACAAAATGTACGGAGACCAGTAAGGAGAATTTGCATACTGATATCAGGGCTTGAAGGGTTAATGTGCAGGTTTTGTTATGAACATTTTCAGGCCATTGGTGGTGTCATGATGGGTGTTGGTCTGTGGGCTGTCACTCAAAAGGGTGGCTACAGCGAGTTCTCCAGCATCTCAACTGACCCAGCAGCTGTCATGATTGCCGTTGGGGCTTTTATCTTCATCATCTCCTTTTTTGGTACAGTTGGAGCTCTCAGAGAGAACATCTGCTTCCTCAGAACTGTACGTATCTCTTTTTTGATAATATTTGGTTAGTCACACATACATGTAGGTAGAGACACTGCAGTTAACTGTAACAGTTAAAGTAATCTAATAAGAGTTATTTTTCCAGACTGAACTTAAGGTGGTACAATTGGCTAAAATGCATTCTAAACGAAGTCTTCTAAAATACTTTATCCACTTTGTTTTCATTTCAAACGTAACCATTCGCTAATATTTTTTCCCGTAGAATCCGAATTTCAAGTCAAAAGTTTGAATTTCCTGTCAGAAAGGTGTGAAAATTAACACCTAAAAATGTCACTCAAATTCATAAATATTTTCTTTTCTTCATTTCTTTTTGTTTGAAAACTTTCTTCTTTGTACTATCAAACACCTATGTAAAAGGGATTCTTGTGTCACTTAGCCGCACTCCAGGTGGAAATCCTACAGGAAAAAACCAAAGATCTCTAAACCAGGCACGTGACATGCCACAACATTGATCTGATGCAACGGGAAACGGCGGCTAAGTCAGGCAAAATACATGTAGCTCCATTTGTGTTTGTTAACTCTGGCAACTTTCAGCAGAATTGATTAAAATGCGTGGAAAATATTCCTATTTTCACCTCACACGCGCTGATAATCCGTCGAATTTTGCGCGTCTTTACGCTTTCGTTTGCTCAATTCGAGTCCGCCATGTTCCTTTTCTGCGTTACAAGTTGCATTGCCTTCTGGGACACTCATTTCGTGGAAGAAACGCAGAAAATGGCGTATTTCGAGCATGCAACACGTCCTATATTTAAACACTCACAGAGTCCCTAGCAACCACGATAAACAATGACACTGCAGTCTTTTTGTCAGCGGTGACAATGCGCACAAGTCACTACGCACATACTGTATGTCGCCCGTGTTCGAGGAAGCTATCAAGTATTCACGTGGGTGTTTGGTTTCCTCGGCGAAACAGATTCGATCGAAACAGTGTTTCTTTCGTTTATCGGGTGCATTTTTTCTTGTTGAATGGACTTTGAAAGGGAAGCGAAATCTTCTCTCGCGTTAACGGCACTCGAAGTTTTATTTTGTATTTTCGTACGATCAAATACGAAGATGTGACGATATTTTGGCTGACTCGTAAGCGTGAAAGAAGTAGGCAGCTTACATTCGTCTGAAAGAGATTCTAAAATTTTCAAAGATGCAGTAGATTTATTTGTAGCTGATATAAATCTGTTCACAGGGTAGTTATATGTCAATGTCGCTGGGGTAAACATCAGAAGTTTATCGCGGAAACATTCAGCTGTGGACCGCGTGAGGAGGATGCATAATTTTGAACCAAAGATTGACGATCTTACCGGTTTTAATAATTATGGAGATACTTTGATCAATGAGGAGTTTGTGTACCTGGGTAATACACCTTTTGCTGTTCATTACGAGAAAATACACAATCATTTGCGTGAAACGGCCTTCAATTGCGCAAGAGACATTCATGAGCGCAAAAGTACAAACATTTGTGCATAAATCAGATTCAATAACGATATTTGCATTTTAATCAACATTCAATAAGTAAACACTTTTGGGCATTCATATGCGTCATTCGGCATACAAAAAAGAGAAATAAATACTTTCATTTGCGCTAGCATGCAAGTCATTAACACCATCTTGAATGTCAATAGGGACAATAAACAAACATTAAAGTGAAAATACCATTTATTAACATTTCTGTCACACTGAAAGCAATTCAATAGAATTCCTGGATGGCCTTAGTGTGGATGAGACAAACATTAATGCACTTGTACAAACAATTACGTGTTCTTCAAATTCAATAAACAAAAAACGATTTTCAATTGAATAGTACCTATAGTACCTGAATTTTAATCTATCCCTCAATAACCTCTCTGTTTAAACATCTTGTCAGGAAGGTCTGCATTAAACGGTACCATTGAGCACATTTAGCTGCGGTGACGGTGTCAATGTTTCTGTGTAGACCTTCAAGAAGTTGTTGTGTTCGAAAATTCCCTAGTGGGATTCTTCGGGCTCTTGCTTCATCTCTGTTGTCCATAAGTCTTTGGATTTCAGGACGGGAGATGTCGGCCTTGATGGCTGCTTTAAGACTGCTTATTGCCTGTTCCACGATGTTGAGGAAAGGGCTGTAGGGTGGAAGCATTTTAAGCTCTGTATTTGGGGCAGGAATGGTCGGGTTTCTGTGGGCCGGTGCTCCGTCATAAACAAAGATCACTGACTCGTCAGGATCTAAGTTCGTCCTCGCCTGTGCCAGGAAGTTGTTAAAACGCTCAGAGTTCATTCCTCCCACAGCGGCTGACGAAAACACAAGTCCGTTTATGGGCGAAATTGCCATTGTCACGGTCAGGTTTCGTCGACGCTGACCGCACACTTGGCGGTACGCCCTCTCTCCTTGCCGCGCCCTACCGTGATTTCTGGCCTTCTGAATATTGTAGCTGCATTCGTCGACAAACACACAGTGACGGACTATGGCACGATTCATAAACCAGTTCGCGTAATCGACTCGCTTGTTCAGCACGTCAGGTCTGTTTCTGTCAGCAGGGAGGGGTCTGACCAGTTTCACTCGGAACAGCATCCCGTCTAACGTTCTTGATACAGTACGGTCATGTATCTCGGGTTTGGCTGGTAACCGTCTCCTTAATTCACTGTTTATTTGAGCAAGTGTGAGCAGACAGTTTTCGCTGATAATTTGCTCTGGACAGTCTCTCATTTCATCATCCACGCGCACGTTGTTTCTTCCACCTCTTGGTCTCTCCCGAATTCTGCCTTCTGTGATGTAACGCGCCACGATACCCCTTGCCGTTGATTGATTCACGTCCAACGTGTCTGCGACCAAAAGATAGTCTTCCTGCTCGTCCTCAAAAGCTCTAACGATTCTCTCTCTGTGTTCGAGAGGTATTCGATTTCTTCGAGGCATTTTGTATGTACATGTACATGTACCAGTAGTCAAAAAACGCTCACGAAGAGAAATGAACAGGAAAAAATTTTCTGATCCTTTTATCCTATTTTGCACTTGACAAAGGTTACGTAACCTATCCAAAGTGTTGTACATACATGTACATGTCATGGGCATCACACTGGCAATGAAAATTTCAGGCAAAATGGGTATTGTTCCATTGAAAATCGTTTTTTGTTTATTGAATTTAAAGAACACGTAATTGTTTGTACAAGTGCATTAATGTTTGTCTCATCCACACTAAGGCCATCCAGGAATTCTATTGAATTGCTTTCAGTGTGACAGAATTGTTAATAAATGGAATTTTCACTTTAATGTTTGTTTATTGTTCCTATTGACATTCAAGATGGTGTTAATGACTTGCATACTAGCACAAATGAAAGTATATTTTTCTCTTTTGTATGCCAAATGACGCATATGAATGCCCAAAGGTGTTATTGAATGTTGATTAAAATGCAAAAATCGCTATTGAATCTGACTTTTGCGCAAATGTTCATATTTTCGTGCTAATGAATGTCTCTTTGCGTAATTGATCGCCGTTTCAAGCAAATGATTGCGTATTTTCTCATAATGAACAGCAAAAGGTGTACTTCTAGTATGAGGTAGTTGTAGCCGGCGATTGTAATATTGCTCTTTTGATTTGTCAACTTTACCTTGCTGCATGAATGCGCAGTACGCTTTTCGCCTTGTTGTGTATAAATATGCCCGGGTATGATAAACTGAGCTTGCTTTTTTCTGATGCGTGGAATATCAATTGAATATCACCAAAAAGTCTGTTAGTATTCAGGTTGATATAGCTTTTCGTTATGTTTTCATTTACTCTCGATACCTTTAGCTTCGCCGCTGTAGATTCAAAGACATCCAGCCGTGCGCGAGACCGGAAGGGAGTCTACACACAAAATTCCAAGATGGTGGCTCAAAATGGCCACATGACAACAAATTTCAAACCTCTCTTTCTTGGAAACTAGCGATCACTGAGCCGCTATTTTGTAAATAACAACATAACAATACATAAACTACACAATAAGCGAAATAACAAGAAAATTTTTTTTTGGACCTTTAGCCAATTATAACACCTTAAAGGTCATCTTGATGAGGAAAAACCTCATTTGCATTTACACCCTGTACATGTACATGTACTTCCAACACACTAATTTACATACGCAACTACAAAAAATAGTTTTGTCGAAAGACCCCTTCAGTTGGTCACCATGTTTGTTTCGAATTTCAACCAATTTCATGTAACAGTGCACAAAAACTCCTGACGAGGTCTTTCAACGAGATTAGTTTTGTAGTCATGTATGTAAATTAGTGTGTTGAAAGTTTTGTGAATGCAAACAAGGCTTTTCCTAATCAAGGTGATGTTGAGTAATTCTTGCTTGGCTTCAGCAAACAGAATTTTGTAAGGCCCTTATTTCATAAGGGCCTGTCGTCTATTTTTAGTATCATTTCGAAAAGCTCACCTGATCAATGGTTTGGTTTTGCAATCTCATTCAGCTTTAGTATTACATTTTTGGTTGAAATACAGGTACCCACCCCTTCAAAATGCTATGTTTTAGAAACGTACCAATGAAATGATACTACATGAAATACTGCATGTGAAATACTGCACAAGTGACTTGATTTTTCAGTATTCACATTTGTGAGCCTTTGAGTTAATGTATACAAATACAGTTGACTCCCAATAACTCGAACCCTCAGTAACTCGAACCTCCCACTAACTCAAAGTGAATGTGTTTTTTCCCCTCGGCTCATCTTCTTTATAATTTTACCTTCGATAACTCGGAACTCCGGATAACTTGAACTTTTACATGTATGATCTCCCTTGGAGGTTCAAGTTATTGGGAGTCAACTTTACAAATCAAATCATAAGTGGGATATCAACAGTACACCGTATTTCACAGAGAAGCATTGCATGTACGTGTACGTATTTTTCCCATGTGGCTATTGTAAAATTACATCTCATTTGGGTAGTATTGCATGTGCCAAAGAAACATTGAAAACTGTTGGAAGATTGATGATATAATAACTGAAGATGTTTCAGTGGTTATTCAAAAGTTTCAATCTGATAATTTATAAATGACTGTACATTAACTTGTTGTGGTTGGTTTGTGTTTCTTTGCAGTACATGGTTGTTATGATAATTGTAGTCATTCTGGAAGTGATTGCAGGCCTACTTGCTTTTGCCTTTTGGCCTGAGGTGTGTATCAAGGACATATCTGTAACATTTATGTATAATCATAAATGAAGATTTTTATGATACAGAAGGTTACAGTCATGTATTTGTGATCAGGGATTACGTGTACCTGAAAGGCACAGCAAAGCAGAAAAGTTCCAAATTGTTACTGCCTAAAGAAAAACAGGTTGAACTTTGTAAGATACATGTATTGCTTACATGTAAGTTAACTGTTTTTGTTTCTTTGTCCTTTCACAGTGAGAACTCAAATTGAAGATAGCCAAACCCATCTTCAACTTAAGTTCTCGTTGTGAGTTCCTCAGCACAATAATAATTATTAAACAATATTTATTAACCTTATATCATTTATTATGAGTACAATGTAACGTTTAGCAGATAGTGTTCGTACTCTTACAATGCTATACATAAACAAAGTATTTGCTGTTACCAAATTGTTGTTGTTGTTGTTGTTGTTGTCATTGTTGTTATTGTCAATAGTGAGGTACTGGTAATTGTTTACTCCCAGAAATGATTATTTACAAGTAGTTTTACCACAAAAGACAAATGACCATGCAGGAATTACTGGTAATGAGAAATGAAATCCAGTAAGTTTAGTTCAAATGGGTGATTCCAGAAAATATCCATACACTACCACGGGCGGCATCTTCATCTAGACCCCCCCTTGCCTTAGGAAATTCCAAAATGCTCAACCCCCCCTTGCCCTCGGAATTCCAAACCGTTCTACCCCCCCCCCCCCATGCCTTCGGAATTCCGTAATCATTCAAAGCCCCCATAGGAATTGCCGCTTTTTTCTTCCAACTGATTTGAAAAGCCCTCTCTGTATTCCAAACACCTTTATTAAACGGAAATTAATCCTTTCGCTCCCTCACAGCAAACAATCAACGTTGCGTGATGACAAACAGCAGCCAACTGAGTGATATTTTACATTGTAACCTTCCACGGCAAAACGTACACTTCCAATAACCCGTTAAACATTAGAAAACTCAAACGGCTTTGAAGTCATTCCAACGCTTGGTCCAATGTTTAAACGTGTGTCTATAATTTTTGGTGTCGAGGGTTGTAGTGAATAATTTGCGTGCCGAATGCGACGTAAAATTTAACAACAAAGCTAATTTAATTTTCAGAATTGAAATTGGAAATTCATAATTGCGTTTGCCAGACTCAAACCTGCCGTCAAAAGCGAAACTGTTGAATGCAACCTATCCTAAAAATCGAAGGTTATAATGTTAGGAAACGAATTAGAGTAAAATAGCAAGCATTTTATCCTGCAATTAATTTTAGTTCACAGTGAACGCAATTTGCATACTGTACTGCGGCCTCAAATAAATTGCGCGAGAACAAATCAAACTTTTTCCCCGCACTTTATCCTTCGATTAAAATTAAAATAGTAAATGCAACTCACATTGAAATTCAAAGTCAATGACAACTTTAAAAGAATTTGTACAAAATAGTGAATGTAGTCTGATCAAAAGCGCATCAAATTTGCATAACGTAAGAAATCTGACCTTTTCAATGAACGTCGCATGGTATGTAACGCAACAATTTCACGTGTCTCGATGATATCTGCTTTAATATAGGGGCTGAAAACCCTTTGCTGGGATCTACAGTATCTTATTCGAGCAAAACAATCGAAGAAAAGCCTACGATCGCTTTTGTGACCGATCTACTGGCAAGTGAACAGCTTTCAGCCATCATGTTAGCATAAACATTTTATTGACCCTCACCATTAAAACGTGTCTCTGGCGTGTTGATTGAGTTGAACGTGTCTCGTGTTTACGAGTGAATCATCGTCCTTAGATGAGTCGTTTTTGACGAGTTTTTCTTGAAGAGACTTAACTACACCAAACTGGAAGTTACTCTCCTGAAAACCCCCGTATGCCTTCGGAATTCCAGTCCAATGAACCCTCCCCATGTCCTCGGAATTCCAGTCAATGTAACCCCCCCCCCCATGTCCTCGGAATTCCAGTCGACGTAACCCCCCCTCCCCTTTGGAATTCCGAGATGCCGCCCGTGGTATGGGTATGGATATTTTCTGGAACCACCCAATGACAAATACAAATGTAAACCATCCACTCCTTCACATCTCGTGATACACATGTACAGAAGGTTACATGTATAATACTCATGCAGTATCTGATTTTCATACAGCGTATCAAGCACAACTCTTGTAAACACAGTATGTCAAGAGAGGTGACAACAGGGCAGTAACTTGAGTTCGATAGAGTGCCCCTGGCACTCCTTTAAATAAAACCACCAGTGTTAACTGGAATAAGTTTACACCATACACCACTGTACCAGTGAATAGTATTTTCTTTGCACTATGGCCCCAGTTGTTCAAAGAGCAGATAACTCTATCCACTGGATAAATTACTATCCAGTAGATGGTGTACTTTGTTTTTTCAACATTATCAGCTGGAAAGCGACTTATCCAGTGGATAGCATTATCCACCCTTTTGAACAACTGGGCCCTGGCTTGCTACTCAAACTCAAGATACATCGGTTTCTCACCTCCAAGCGAAGCAGTGGTTGGCTCACACAACTAGGGGAGCTCACTGTTCATTTGCGAGGTACATGTTTATACTAAGACAGTTGCACTCAGTGACGGGGAACAGTGGCAGATACAGTACTTATCAATCACTACTTACCCCACTTTGGGGAATACTACACCATTGTTGATTATTTTGAACCAGTACTGAGAACAAGCCTCTGAAAGCAGTTTTCTACGCACATGTATTATCTTCAGGTTCGGAAGTCTGTTGACAATCAGTTCAAGAAAGCCATAGAGGAGTACCGAGATAACATTGATCTAGAGAATGCTATTAACTCTGTTCAAGAGGGGGTAAGTTGTAAAAATTAATTATTTTATGCATGTTTTAAATATTTTGGACAACTTTTGTCCTTGCTTTACCAATTCAAAAGAGAGAAGCCATCTGTGACAAAGTGCGTGGGATCTCTACCTGAATTCAAGAAGAATTTTTCTAAAATGAAGTTTTCTGGTTGCCAGTGTGCCAACTGCCTATTGTACGGTTTAAAGCTCATTTTTTACTTTTTAAACTAGTTTTAACTTAAACTAGTTCTAACTTAATTGTTGTTTTGTTGCAATTTGTAAGACTATCTGGAAATGATTTAATTTAGGTTGAATGATAATATGAAACTACATGTAAGCTGAAGACTGCAGGAGATTATTTATACATGTACGGTCAACACTTAACATTCCAAATGTCATTCTGCTCTGAAAAGTGCAAATACAGACTGGCGGGTATTGGAGGCAAATTCAGGGGATTGAATGTACCATTTTCTGGTCCAGAAAAGACGACAGACAAGGCATACCAGGATGTTAAACATCTATTTACTTACATGTAGTCTCGCAATTCTCACATTAATTTATTCAGTTTTTTGCAACAATCGATTATGCATGATTACGCTTGTTGCATCACCAAGAGTTTTCAGTCAATTATCGATTACAATTGATGACTGGTACATCACTACCAAGTGTATTTTTTTGGTATTTGGCTAAATCTCCCCTTCGAATAGAAAAATTAAAAGCTTCATCCCTCGATCTCTACAAAATTCTGTCCATAGCAATCCCCCTAGCAACAACTCTTCAGTGAAGATAGTTGAGTGAAACCCCTCAACAATGATATGCCTAATAACTTACATGTACAGCTGTACTCAAAAATGACAGTCAAACGCCATTCACTTTGCAGTTCAAGTGTTGTGGAAGTACAGATCTTAATGATTGGGATATCAACCGCTATTTCAAGTGTGGTGGAATCTCCCCTGAACAGTGCAGTGTTCCACATTCCTGCTGTGTGCGAGAACCAGATGAGGTACATATGTACATGTATGGCAGTGATTGGCAATGAACATTGTGAATACTTCTGTAGGTGAATTTGAACATCATTACCGTTATGATGCAAGAGGTCATCCACGTAATTAAAATGACATTTTTTAACAACAACATTGCACAACCTTACAATACTTCATTCTACACTGTAGATTGATTACATACACGAGTTTGATTCTGTTTGCACAAGAGGCTGATTGGAAGAGTACATTACAGCAAAATTAAGGTACATTGTATACTGGTGCCTGTCTCAGGAAAATTGGCGACCGCTCCCTTTCATAATATTCTACTCACAGTACAAAACCAATTTACCCTCAAATACATGTACAGGCTGTAGTGTACATGTACATGAACAGTGAACATAAGTGCAAGGGCGTGTTTACCCTCCCATATGCAGCTGTTGCTTAGTTCTAACATGTAATTTCTGTTTTTCTACCTGTATAGAGGCCTAACATACAATGTGGCTGGCAAGTCAGGGAGAAACACGTGAGTACTGTAGTAGCCTCTTAGCAGGCTTTCTAGTGGATATAGGATGCAAGATTGCATGCAAGAAAAAGCAAACAGTGGTGTTACATTGTAGCCGAGCACAGACTGGGGAGGGGGCAACTGAGCTTGTGGACAGGCATTGATGATGTCATTTCAGTGCACCTATTGTGCAGCAAAATCTGGTGAAACCTCTGAGTGGTCATACATGAGAAGTTTCCAATAACGTTAACAATCACTGCCACGTAACATGCAATTCACATACATTTTACAACATTAATTTTCATGGATATGTGTATCTAATTGAGTGACTCAATTTTTGTGAACACTTGCATCAGCTGAACTACAGAATACCCTACCCGCTCAAGCAAGGTCATGAAAAGCCATCTTGTACCTCGCACTGGTTAAGATTCAGGGCTACAGGTCTTTTTGGAGTTGAACTTTTTGAGGAGATAGGAGTGCTTGGTAGTTCTGTGCTTGTGTCAAAATGAATGCAGTTTGCTTACCCTGTGCTGCATGAGAGAGTTTAACCTTTTTGCCATCTTTCCCTTCAACGTGTTTCTACGTGTACCTTTGAATGTGAAATATGCCACTTGTCCTTGTGTAATATCTGCATAAGCCACTTGATCAGGAAAAGCCCTAGAGATAGCAGAAGAAGTATTAATTCCTGTGTTTGATGATTTTTTCTTCAACAGCGCTTGGCCCTGAAAGGCAAAATATACATTACTGGTTGCCTGGATGCCGTCTGGGAGTGGTTCAGACAACATCTGCTTGTCGTCGCAGCGGTTGCTGTAGCATTTGCATTCCCTGAGGTAAATGTTGGGTTTGAAATGTCAGCAGAGATTCCTTAGTGTTGATCTTTTAGTAAGATTGTATGATTAGGGATATGGAAAGAAATAATTGCTTTTATTAGAAATCACTGAAGTTTTCAAAGGGGTCATATTTGCTGACCTGCACAGTGGAGGAAAGGTGGTGTAGTGGTGAGCATGTTGAAGTTAAGATCAGAGATTTGTTTAGAAGCTCAAAGGGTTGATGGTTCAAGGCCTACATTGTAATCTCTGCACCATGTTTGATTGTTCTTTTCTTCATCAAGGAACCCACATTGTCTCTTTCGACCCAGAGTAACATAGTAAATTGCTGGGGGTGGGGGTGGGGGTGGGGGTAGCCTTGTGTTGTTCTAGAATCCTGTCCAAGGGTGGGGGGGGGGGTAGTAATGTGCTCCTCGTTGCTTCGCCTACCTGGATTAGTTGTAAGTACCAAAACTGGATCAATTGTATCAGTTGTAAGCATCAAAAGTGCATCAACTGGATCAGTTGTAAGCACCAAAACTGAATCAGTTGTAAGCGCCAAAACTGGATTAACTGGATCAGTTGTAAGCACCAAAATTGGATCAACCGGATGTGAGCACCAAAAGCACCAGCCTTGATGAGTCATCTTGTTGATCAATCCATTGCATTAGACACAGACCTCCTCCTTTTTCTATTGCCACAGTTATATGCCCAGGGAGTCGCTACAGTGCATGTACTTTCATTTAACCATGCAGATGCAGGATACCGTTCTAATTCTTGTGCACTTTCTTCTTTCGCACAGATTGCTGGAATTGTCATGACCCATTTATTCATACAACAGATCAAGGACCAGATTGAAGCGTGGCGCAATCCACAAACTCACAAATACAGGCCTAGCCAGCATGTCAACGGGCGGAGTGGCCCGTTTTACTAACCTTTTCATCCAATACTACGTGCAATGCTGCAAATGATTTTTTTTTCCCTTCCAAGTATATACATGTATTTCCAACTGGGTCACCATTTTCGTCACCCAAATAGGCGACGTTCAAGGGAGATTTTTAGTCTTTTACAAATGATAATAAATGTAGCTGTTATTTAAAACATTTTCTTGACATCACATGCACATGTTCAATATGTCTGACCACAGTTGGGATTTCATCGGACACGGTCAAAGTTTGGTTGGCATTTGTCCGATGACTCATTGACATTTGCAGCCCTGTGCGCTATGGAAGTTTATTTTAAATTGACAGTAAAAGGTACGTGTAGTAGAGTTGTTTTCCAGGGACTCTTCAAAACTGTGCACTAGCTTGTTTTGCTACATGTAAACCTTTCAAAGAACACTGTACATGAAATTGCAATGTTTTAGGTAGCTTAGCGCAACTTAGTAGCCTTAGCCTTACTGACTAGTCTGCTTGCGACTTTTAATTGGTTAACTGCCATATTTGCAGCTGGAAAAAAATGCCACAGAATATTGTTTTGTTTTGTTGCTGTTCTTGTTTCGTTTCTTTTTTCTGTCATTAGCGAGAGCGGCTGGAAGACTATGCGCTTTGTTTGGTATCTCAGTAGCTGGCACAAAACACTCAAGATTAATAAATTTGTGGCATTGCATTTACCTACAATGGCCCTAAACATCTCATCACATCCTATCCTTACGGACTTTTGCCCATAAAGTTGTAAGAACAAGTTTTTTGGTAAAAACCTGTACATGCAGGGCTCCAAGGATCCAAGAGTTCTAGGTCACAGTCCCTTCTCTCCAAGGCTCCATTTAGCCAGGGTCATGATTTTTGCGCGAGCTCCCAAGGCTTCGAGCATCGGGCTTTAGGCTGCACAAACAAGATTCAGGGTTCCAGCAATCTAAAGGTTTTTGTCACCCTGTTGGTCTGCAGAGCTACTGCTTTCATTGCGTGAGCTTCACGTGTTGATAAAAGTAGTTTCTTACACCAGTTTTGGCGTTAGATACGACTGTCGTATACAGGATTTTAAGTATAACCATTAGATAGTGAGTCATTGTTTTGATGAAGTAATGGTAGGCGTCTTCCTTAGAATTTTTTTTTAAGGTTTCTGTCTTGGTTTGTTTGTTTGTTTTGTTTTTCGTGTACATACAGTGTTCTGGTTGTAGAATACGCTTAATGTTTTTATTTCTGTAGACAATGTTGCATTTTGGTAGCATTTCTAGAATGTAGATTTTTTTTCAGTTTGAATTCAGTCCTGGAATTCAGACGATACGTAAGCCAAATAATCAGGAATACAGTTCAAACTGTTCAAGATGCAAAATTGTCTGTTTTAAGGTTCTGGAAGACTTTAAAATTAATTACCAGTCCTAGGAAAATGTATGGTTAGAACTACGGAGGACCTAGGCAGATTAACTCTGACCCAAAAATGCGAAACAAAGTCTTGAACTGAAAAAAGGAACAATACCACGTAAAACGTGAAGCTTTGATTCCGTGCGTTTATACAATATTTAATCGTCCTCCGCCGTCCATTAGACAGAGAACCTGTCTTTGTCCTTCAAGCCTTACCTCACCGCTTTTTGAAGCTCTTTCATTGTTGCTGATAACCTAGAGCTTGTAACAGCTACAAACTCGTTAGGGTTGGTGCAATTGTAGGGAAAAACAACACTTCCTATTCTAATAGTACTTGCAGTTTGTACTCTATACATAAAGGTGTTTATAATATTTTGATATACTAGTGGTTTGATAAAATAAAACGCCCACGTAGCGGCGCTGGCTTCCAGAGTAGTTTTCAGTAGATTAACATGGAACATAATTTGTTAGCAAAATCTGGATGTAAGGTGTATTAAGTCAGTAATAAATAACTGGTTGTACATGTAAATCGCTTTGTTGTATTTCCGCCCCCTGTGCTGTGGCTGGATGACATAGAGGATATTACACAACGGCGCTAAGATATGAATGTTATTTTCGAGTGCTCGCTCGTAAACTGTTTTTTACTACGAGAAAATAAAATCCATATCTTCAAGCCGCCGTGTTATCTTCTTTTTATTATATAGACAAGTGTTTTTGCGCATGAGGCAATGTAAAAGCGGGAAATGATGGCAGCGATATCCTCACTTGCGAGGATATCTATGGAAAATACGCCACTTGAGTCCCAGATGTAGACTTTCCGTGCCGTACCAGGATGTGTAGCGTTGAAACATTCTATTCACTAGACAATTTATTTCTTGCTATTCTGTTTTATCGAAAGATGTTCAAAAACAACACCCCACTGACCAGCGTTTTACTTTTGCTGATTTTTTTTTCTAGTCTCTCCGAGAACTGTACCGTAGGTACCAGGAGTGAGTTCCACGAAGCCGTCCTAAGTTGAGATGCATCGTAAGTGTCGTTTTTTGACAATAGCCCATTGTTATTCCAGCAACAGGCTATAGAAACGATACTGAATCCAGCCCCAGGGATTTTCATCCTTGATCTGTGGCTTGTAAAGCAACGCTCACGAGCATTGCGAGTGTTACATGCTGCAACTTTAGATTTTACAGCTCGTCTTCAGAATTCGCAATGAAACTGTATTACTGTCACGTAAATAATGCCTAACTTTTCGTACACGTTCCCTCCTTCCCGTTTTTCTCCAGGGGGAAAGGGTACGACTACGCGTAAGCTATTCCCCACCCACAAAGTCTTTAAAGCACTCAATATTATCAACTGCTCTAGCCCCGGTAACTTTCTTTGCACGCGCTCCCCTCCCTTCCCTACCCGTGTGAGGTGCCGCACTAATCCACGTTTGACAGGTTATGTAAGAAGATATACTGCATATCGTATGACCTGCACAGCAAAGCAAATAGGACATGATGGTGCATCTGACGGAAATCTCTTTGGTTATTTTTGTTATCTCGGGACTTGGAGGCTCGCTTGGAGATAAGAGCATTAGTGAGGTGGATTACTATGCAAGTAAGTGAACAAATTAATTTGTAAGATTACTAATACTTAGCCCCACAGTGCGATTTAGTATCTAGATGAAGAATGGCTGCAAGGTCAATTATATTTACATCTCAGCGGTAAGAACGCGTAATTTTGCAAGAATCCAAATCATAGAGGAACATTTAATCTTGAGACATGATTACTCGAACGTGATGCAGGTAAAGATAAAAAAAAAAAAGAGGAATACTGAAAGGTACGCGAAAAACGAATTGGAGGGAGAAAATTTAAAGAAAGGAGAAGATTAAAACTAGCCCATAAATGATTTGGACGTGAATCGATGGAGGTGCACTTTTTGGTTCCGTCGGACAGTGTTGCATATTTATGTGTTACAACCCGGGGTTACAATAGCAGTCTTAGCAGCGTCCTAGCCTGCGTTACTGTATCTACATTAGCTTACGGTATATCCCTCGTGTATGGCTACACTTAGTGTACGAGCAGCCTCCCGCTTTTAGAATAACGTGTACCTTGTGACTTCCAACAGAACGCCGTTTCTATCCAGACATAGCACGACGTGGTTAATATCTTAAAAACTGTACATCATTGACTACAAGAAGTTCCTCTTGTCTCACTGGAACGAGTGCAATGAGGAGGCCGAAAATTAATCTGCGTACCAGAGGCGTTTTTCGCGCGCGCGGCCACGCGCTAACTTGTTTCTCAGGTGACTCGTATTTGGTTTCGCGCGGTGAACACTTTCACGCGCGCTCGCAGTATTTTCTTAGTATCATTCCCATCAAAGCCCTGCGCGCTAACCAGTAAAACACCGGCAGATTGGGGAGGTGGGGGGTACTCAATAAAATTTTGTATGACCGGATGGCCCCGCCCTGAGGTTCAAAACCCTGCCTTAGATACTGATTTTTATCGAAATAGTACTAAAATTTTCTCTATTCCTAGAACAAAAATTGAATAGTTTAATATCTTAACTGAAAAGCCTAAAACCTAAAGCAGTCGTTCATAGCGGACTTTTGGTTGTTCGAAGGCTCTAAGCTTTCGCATGTGTTTGCGCTGTGATTGCTGACGAAGTTTTCTGACCCTTTTTACTATCTAGACTTAGCTACTAACTTTGCCTATTTGACCGACCGTTTAAATACTAAAAAACATTTTACCCACCCTTCCTTATATTGCAAACGCAAAAGGGCACCCTTTTAGGAGGGCGCCTTCCTGTGTAGTCCACCATAGTCCCGGGCATAGGGAGTATTCCCCCTGGGGAAACACCGGGTCAGAGGTGTCCATAAAACAGAGTGCGATAAGGTCTCCTTATCATAGAGTTGAATGCAAGGAAGGGCTCAAAAAATGTACTGCATTTAATAGTTCCTTCATTTATCTACGGTGATCTCTGTGAGTAACGCATGACTTTTGACATCTTTCTGTTTAGAATTTCAGAAAATCCCCCCCGCTATTGAAACGGCAAAAAAGTTGTACAAGAACTTCCTTGTTGGCGAAAATAGAAGACTCCATAAACGGCAGATACTTGGAAACTACTTTGATGTGATTCTTGTGGTTGATTCTTCGAGTTCCGTTAGCAAGGGAGAATTTGCGAAAGGACTAATCGCCTTGCAAGATCTCGTCAAAAAATCCGGTAACGACACGAACTACGCAGCCATCACTTACGCTACCCGCGCTAAAATCCAATTCAACTTCTCCTCGAGCGTCGAAGCGGCCGGAAAGCTTCACGCACTTGGGCGTTCAGGTGGGAAAACAAACACGCAAGCCGCGCTCAAGCTTTGCCAAGAGATGTACGTTGGGGATCAATACGGCGCACGACCGGGAAGTTTTCGCAGAATTCTTGTCGTAACGGACGGCCAATCCAACATTAAGAAGAAAGAAACAGTTCCCAGCGCCTTTCAGTTGAAGCTGCTGGGAATCGAAGTGTTTGTGATAGCTGTAGGGGAGTATTTGGAAGGGATCCAAGAGATGGTACAAATGGCAAGTTCTACCGACGCTCACATGTACCGAGTGTTGAATATGAGAGGACTAGTGGAGATTGTTAAGCTCATTCCTGATGCTGGACAAAGGCCGTGGATCGACGAGCTCTTTGGAGAAAAATCTTCAGAAGAAGAGGGCGGGGCTGCTGGTCCTCTAGGAAGACTTTAAAGGGGCCTCATCTCAGAGATTTTTCTGCGGCCTTCAAAAAAGTTTCTTAGTATGAAACAGGGCGAAAGAAAATTGGCGAGCTGAGCGCGGAGTCTTGCTCCACTTAAACATTTTTCTTTCGTCCTGTTACCTAAAAGGAGCCTGCTCACAAGCTAATTTCTCTGCTGTTTTGGAGACTTTTGCCATAAGATTATGCCATGTATCTTCGCACATAAATCAGTCAAACGCTACTATAGCCCCAAAAGGAAGATTTCGGGTGCATTTGTAAATAAACCATTTTACGTTCGGAGGGATTTTCAACTAGCAACGTACAAAAGAACTTGTAAAAGCTTGCACAATGTTTTCGAGTTGAAATCCATTTTTATCGTTGCCTTATAGCCAGAGATTTGTTATAGTTCAGTGCATGGTTTTCCTCAAAGTAAAACGGATTTACTTTTATACTTCGTAGGTGAAGTGTTAATTTTGACAATATTCGAATGACTTAATACAAAACGTTTTTAATCACAGCGTGGAGGGGGGAAATGGGGGATGTTAAATGGTGGATGAGGAAGTTACATAACTTATCGTCATGATATTTTGGCTCATGACAGTTTGCAGTGGTTCAGTATCGAACGTTATTTGGGTTTTATTGGGTTTTGCTACCCTACGCTCTATGATTTGTCGAAAAAACTCGCCAGAAGTAAACCAAAGTCAATTGACCTGCTCGCACGCATTTTCCCGCGCTTGGCCCTAGTTAGACGTAATAGGCCATTTCCGAATTGTCTTGTACCTCTTTTTCAAAGCGAGGCCTCGTGTAAAAACCTTTCATATGAAAATGAGTTTTATCTGCATTTTCATGTGAAAAGGCTATGCACCAAGAGGCGCTTTCAAAAAGAGGTACAAGGCAACTCGGAAATGGCCTATTTGCTTAGTGTTCTGATCGGATGATTTCTTGCTTGCGTCTGTTTCGATTGGTTTTTGGGTTTTAAGACTTGAATTCTGGTATAACAATGATATTATGGCAACTCTCAGCTCCTGACTGTTTAGCAGATGGCAGATCACGTTTCACGGGTGAAAAAAAGAGCTCGTTACTCAGTTCCAGATATTTTGCACCAACAAAATATGGAAATGTTTGCTCATCAATAAAGACACGATGCCACGATGTGAAGTCCGATTCAAAATCCCTCATAAAAATACTGGCGATAACCGCAATTTAACGCCAAAATTAAATAGATAATATTTAACAAGGAAGCCGTTTTACAAAGGCGGTTTTAAAAGGGGTCCTTAACAAAATAAAAAGAAACCTAAACAATAACAAACTGTTAAGCAGCTAAATAGCGTAAACAAGAGCCCTTTTCTAAAGATGAAGACTAGCCAAGTAACAGCAACATGGCCGAGCGCATAACACTGACTCAAACATCAGCAAAACCAGACTTTGACAATTGAATTCTGGTCTTATTAGTGCCAAGCGTGGGAAAACGCTTGCGAGCAAGTCAATTGGTTTTGTTTTAGTTCTGATTGCTTGAGAAAGCGCGCGAGTTGCACAGTGCACAGTGCAAAGCTTGTTCGTTCAAAAGGAGAGGATATAGGCTTCTTTTTTTCTTTCTTCCTTTCTTTCTTTTTTTTTCTTTCTTTCTTTCTTTCTTTCTTTTTTTAACATAAACACGTTAAGCGAGGCAAATATCCCGCCATCTTGACCGTTCCACTTGAATTATTACGTACAATGACAACCAAGAAGTAACAGGAGTGGGGTGGGAGAGGGAGAGTACTTGCTAATTTCCCTTATAACCCTTCCCTCTTTTCTACTTTTGTCTACTTCCAGACACATCAGCTCCCATTTTACCATTTCTCTTCTGAGGTTTTGACAGACGAAGTGTTTCCCAGATAGCACAACCTTTGGTCTCGTACACTAGCCAGACCCCGGGGGGGGCACTCAGCAGATGCTCGGGTAGGGAGGTGCGGCCCCGGTGTTTAAACCCTGGCTCTGTTTAAGACAAAAATCTCTGATTTTGCTACCCTGTTTAAGACAGATTTTAGATCTTTTGTACCCTGTCTAAGACATTTAACCCAACATCATACCCTCCTTACGGCTAGAATGGACTAGTCATAGACCGTTTCTCGTTTCAATATGCTGTTCATTGGCAAACTGGTAAAAATTTGGCTTTTTGTGGGGTTCTGTAGTTAATGAATGAATACATACGGTCGTGTAACGATACCCTGTTTAAGACAAAAATTGATGAAATCGATACCCCGTTCAAGACAAAACCCTCTGAAAACCATACCCTATCGGGCCGCACGTCCCCGTTAAGGCCATATAAGGGAGTACCCTCCCCTCCCCCCCCCCCGGGAGCCAGACTCAGTTGGCGGATGAACTGGGTCGTATCAAGTTAGGTCTAGTAGACGACCACACAGAATACTATTTTGCATTCGATCGTTTAGTGGTTGAGGATAAATTTACAAAGGAAGGGCCCATAAGAGATAAAGTAACTGTACTGCTGATTGCGTTTGATGTACTGTGGTGATATAGCCGTCTCACAGAACACCGATCCGATGTAGTCAGTTAAACAGTTTGGATGCTGCCGATGTATTGAAGATCTGTCATAACTCAGAGGTTCGTTTCTTTCTTGTTAAATTTTAAACATTTTTACGATATACTGAGGTGCGTCTGGAAATTTTCAAGACCATCTAATTAAAAGGCCACGGCCAAACGTGGAACTTTACATGAGTCGAACTCCCGGGTAGAACCTAATGCAAATGAGCAAAAGCCGTTTTTGCTAATTGACCGATTTCGCAATCATGAAAATTCGTAAATGAATGTTAGCAGGCATGGTCAAAAACGAGGACTGGACTCTGGACTGGACTGGACTCTGGACTCTGGACTCTGGACTCTGTACTCTGGACTCTGAGATATATATGATATATGATCGAAACATCTTCGACTCTTTTTCGGGAACCTTCTGCATTCTTCGGCAAACTTCGGAATTCTTGGGAAAATCACCGAATCTTCATCTGTTTTCTTTCATTTTGTTGAATGTACTATAAACGAAAAATCGCACGACCTTCTCGTGATGTTTTAAGAAATTTCAAAACATCACTCCCACCTTAATTGTACTCGAGGCTGTGCAATTTCCTGTACTTATTGTTTCTGCCTTCCAAGATACGATCTGTAATAGAAATGCCAAACGGGGACAGTATTAGCAAAATGGGGGGCAAAAGCGAGGCCAATTAGCAAATGTATATTTCCACTGTACTGCTAACTGTGTGAAGTTGATGCAACCAGCATTTATTCCCCTTTTGGTAGTTATTCCGAGTGGTCTCCATCCCCATTTACAAGCATCACATAGACAGCACATTGCGAAAGAGCTACAAATAAGCTAATGAAATCGTTTCTCTCAGTGTTTGTTAATTAGTTTCCCGTGACGGTTACTTTCTCGATGACGACGATGATGATGATTAAGGAAAGCGTGTAAAAATTAGTGTACAAGGGTATGTCAAGTTTTATTTAAAGTTCAATAGGCTTTCTCGAGCTATGGCCATAGCTATCTCGAACATGAACTCCTTCCCCTTGGGCAATGGTCTCTCGAACTACCGAGTACCGAGAACTCCTGCCTAACAAGGTGTATTTTGTGCGGACCCTCGGATAAATTAAGGCAATTTCTAGGTACATTTCACTGGAGATTGACTAGATAAAATTAGAGGGCTTGAAATAATTTCCCGGCTGGCGCTGGTCAAGTTGTCCTGTCAAACCTATTTTTGCTCGGACAGAACCCACTTTTGGCCGGACAAATATCCATTACGTCATATCTCTATAAAATTGAAGCTTGCGATCGAGTTGATTCTCATAATAATACAAGCTAACTGATGTGAATATACAACAAGAAACACTCACAAGTAGAATCCATATCTACTGTCTGATTTGATACAAATAATCTTTAATAGAATGAATAAACTTAAATCTTAAAATGTTTCAGTACTATATCTTATTAAAAGGGGCCGGGGAAATGGTACTAACGGGCAACTCTTCTTTCTTCATTTAGAATACTTGAAATTTTACAACCACTATTATGAATCATTTATTGAAAGTTCTTGGTCTGGTAGTATCTCATTCTGTCTTTTTCCCCTTTTTATTCACGAACGCCAATAATGTTGAACCTTTAAAAATTTAAAACTGAAGCTCTGCATTAAATGTTTCTTTACAAGCGTAAACGACCAGACAAATTGTCCGGCCATCCAAGGATTTGACCTGACAAAACCTATTTTTGACCGGACATTGTCCGTTGACCGGCCGTTATTTCAAGTCCTGAATTATAGAAATAAAAATAAATTTTGCGAATGAAAATGATGATAAATAATAAAATGGAAACAAAAACAGTCGTTAAATTGCGTAAGATAGCTAAAAAGTCACGCATGTCAACAAAATGTCAAGAGAATTTGCAACTTTACAATGGAAATTACCCCTTGTTTACGAATTTGCTCTTTGTTTTTGTTTTTTTTGTTTTTGCTTTTTGCTTTTGGGATCGGTTTTTATTCTTTGAAAAGCTTAACATGTGTTTTTTTTTTCTAAAAGAAAATTGCACAGACACTAAAAATAAAAGAAATAACTTTTCACATGCCTGGTAATTTTTCTTTTCTTTAAAATAGTACGTGCGTTCGCAGAAGTGGAATCGGAGCCGCGAGAATATTGCTGGTATAAGGGCTCCTAGTAGGGGTTCGGGAATAGGCTCCCATTATTTTCTTTCATTGCTATACTCCGTCCTCGTTGTATTTTCCTCTCTTCCCTTCTTTTCGTCTTATCGAAAAGTTTCCATTCAAATTTAAGGAGATCTCTCGAGCTTAGTCTATTTTGCACGATTTCATTACATTTCTGTTACAGATTGTATCTCGGAAGGCACAAAAAATTAGTATAGGAAATCGCAAGGCCTCGAGTACAATTAGGGTAGGTGTGATGTTTTAAAAGTCCTCAAAACATCATGAGAAGGTCGTGTGATTTTTTATTTATGGTACATTCAACAAAATGAAAGAAAATAGATGAAGATTCGGCGATTTTCTGAAGAATTCCGAGGTTTGCCGACGATTTCCGAAGGTTCCCGATAAAGAGCCGAAGATGTTTCGATCAGATATCAGATATATCTGAGAGTCCAGGGTCCAGGGTCCAGAGTCCACAGTCCAGTGTCCAGTCTATATTTTAGGGGTTTTAGGGTTTTAGACCATGCCATGTTAGCATGTTATTATACACCTATTTTAACATTATTGATGCATTACACATGATTACAGTGCGTAATCCTTGTTTCATAGACTGCAAAGGATCTTGTTTGCTATAATAAGTGTCCAGGTGTGCCCAAACGACGAAAACCGATAATCAATATAATCCATTTAAATCGACTTTGATTGATTTCAATTAATTGATGGACATCGGAAACAGATGAAAATAGATGTTTTGTGAGTATTGATTTTCATCAATCATTATTGATTTTTTTATTGAATTACGAAGATCCTCATCAATTTCACCGGTTGCATTTATTTCCTTGAAAGTCACACACTAGACGAAAGAACTCTGTTTTTTCACTAAGGAAAAGAAATAAGAGAAATCCGGGCTTAATCAAGTTACCTTGATGAAGATATAAAAAAACTCGACAAGCAAAACAGAGCAAGAATCGAACGGCGGATCTAGAATTATAGGACATCCCGCTTTATCGAAACCTATTTCCCTTTGAGAATTTTAGGCACTAATTGATAGAAGCTATACTAGAACTTGAAATGTGAGTATTGGCTTTCATCGATTAATTTAACCAATCGATAACACTATTATCGACCGCTCTCGATTACATTGAATACATCGATTAAATCCCAATGATCAATTTTCATCGATTGGGCACTCCGGGTATTGTGTGGACCAATTGCAAATAGCGAGAATAACTAGTTGACCTTTCATTCGTACTACCAGCGTGAAAATAGTGAAAACCTTCTGGTCAAAGAGCGGAAATTTTGAAGCGGGACATCCTTGCTTGAACCTCTCAATCACGAAACACGTTTAAAATACTGTCCTGCCTGTATAATAAGGTACAGGAAAGTCGACATATGTGCGGCCTGTTAAGATGTCTGTAAGTAAAGGATTTAAAACTGACTATCATCCGGCAAGACCTAAATTCCTACAACCTGATCTATAGTAACACCTCTTCTAGAGGTGCGATGAGGCAGGCTGTAAAATACCGTAGTTTGATTGTTAATAGTTTTAATATTTCAAAATGACAGGTACTGTCCATGGCTGGTGCGGTACCAACAGCCTCATCCACCAGGGAGGCGACCAACTATGCTCGGTTGTGTCGTCTCCTGGTGGATGTTGGAACACAGGCCCTCAGAGACACATTCAATGCCATCCACTCCCCAGCTAATCTGCACACTGTTCTAGTGGGAAGCAAAGCCACGTTGCAGCCGTTAAGAGCGCGAAAAGTAATCAACCCAACACAGTGGGTTAAGCTCTTCCCTGCCATTTCCTCTTCCGTGTCATCAGCGTCTTTTGATATCACTCTACTGATGGTCCTGTTACGAAACATATGTGGCTTAGCTGCTCCCCCAACTGGCTGGGATGCCCTTCCTGCTGCAACAGACGTGAGCGTTGAAGCAGATATCGCTAGAGTCAAGTACTTCAGAAACACAGTGTATGCACACGCTGACCAAGCTTGTGTTGATGATGCAACGTTCAGCAGCCACTGGAACGGCATCCGGGACACTCTGGTGCGGCTGGGAGGAGTTACGTACAGAGCAGCTATCGACCATCTTGAAACAGAATGCATGGATCCCGAAGCTGAAGAACACTATATTGAGCTTCTCCGTCAATGGAAGAAGGATGAGGACAACGCAAAAGAAAAATTGGAGGAAATTTTAAAAAAAAATTGATGATCTAGAAGTGGCAAGCGTCGTCGTCCTTAGAGACAAAACCACTGATAAAGGTTAGTTTCTATGGCTAGAATTAAAAGAGATATCGCAAAAGAGCTCGGTGATTTCATTGTATAGGTAACTGTGCTAGTGGAAGTGGAATCCATGAGTTACGACGCAATTGCAAGTAACATCTGTGACTCGCACCCAGTCGTTATTTATTTGTTTTTGTTGGGATGAAGCAAGATTGGATGCAGGGAAACAAATAGGCACTAACCTCCATACAGACATCGCCTATTTCCTTTGTTTTCACGTGGAAAACATGTTAGTGGTTGTTGGATTATTTTAAAGTCATAACACAATTGTCAAAGAAGGGTCAATTTATCCATGGTAAAGTTAGTAAGAAGATTGCTCGAAGAGAAATCGAATTTACTTCGAGTTAGCGGAAAGTTCAGTCATCGAGGGTTCGGGTTATAATTACAGTGGATCAGTTTAAAGCAAGTGGCTGTGGCTAAAGGCGGGACGGGGACGTGGAGACGGGAACGCGGGAACGCGTGCTTAGGGACGCGGGGACGCGTGCTTCGGGACGTGGGACGCGAGGACGCGTGGAGACGCGAGATAGGGGACGCGTGGGGACGTTAGATCGGGGACGCGGGACAAGAGGTCGGGGAACCGGGGACGAAAGATCCTTCTCGTCCTCAGGTCCCCATCCCACCTTTAGCCACAGCCAAAGCAAATCCGGGGGTAGTCGATTTCGGTGCGAACTAGCGCAAACTCCGAGTTGTCGAGGCCTCCAGTTATCATGAGTCGACTGTATCCCGATGAAAACGCATTTTACTCCGAAGCAAGTGCTCTTAGCCATTGGCTGATGAGGTAATAACAATTACCATTCGAGTAATTTTCTCCGGTGTTGTGATTGGTCGAGAAGACATAACGTTATTGCAAGAGACTGCTTCTTGGCTAAGAAAAATGGTCCGCTCATGCGCAAGGCGGTACAAAGTTGTTTTGCTGTGACAAATCAGGATATTTTGATATATTTTCAACCCCATCTAATAATTGATTAATGCGGTGACTAAAAGCTGCGCAAATACATTGATCTTTTACTAGGGAATGTCTTCAAGCTCGAGAAGATGACATATGAAGCTGACATGTGCAAAGAGAAAAATCACGACAATGAAGTTGTGGAATACTTTTGTACCGACTGCAAGGTTTGCATTTGCCACAAATGTGGAGAGACAATTCATAATCATCATAATAAGAGGGATATACGTCAGGAGGCTGAAGAAAGAAGAACTAAAATGACGAAACTGTTTGACAAAGTCCAGGCGAGAATCGTCGATACTGAGACACAGATGAAGAAACAAACCGAATTGATGAAAAAAAGCGAAGACGAAATCTGCTTTGCTCAAAAGGAGATGACAGAAACTGTAGAAGAAGGTATTCGACTTTTAAACGAACACAGAAAGGCCATGACCACCAAGCTAGCTCAAATTTGTGCGGCACGACATAGAAAACACTCTGCTAAAATGGAAAACTTTGAGACGTTTGCTGCTCTCCTGAAGAGTTCTCTTGAAAATGGCGAGGCTATTGTGCGACGAAGCAGTGACACTGAAATTCTGCAAGTAGAGAATGCTGTTTATCGTCACTGTGAGCAGCTTTTGAATGCCGAGGAAATTCAAATTTACAAGCCATCGCATGTTTCTTATCTGTCAAGACGCTCTGTTCTGGCGAGTCAAGTAGTAACTACCCACAATAATCCTTCAGAACCGACAGCCGAAGGAAAAGATTTAAAGGACCGGGGAATCCATGAGTTTGAGTTCGAGTTGAGTTCAAGTTGAATATAAGCCCTATACTGTATAGCTCTGTTCGACTTGTTTAACACGAACAGCATAAACTAATCAAGTAAGAGTTTATTTGCATGTTTCAACCAACGAACTAGTTACAGTTAATGTACAACTGTAAATGATTTGAACCCAGGAGTCAAATCATAATTCGGTAAATTGTGATCGTCCGGGTAGTCCTGAGAAGGACTGTTTGAGGTGACATTGACTGACGTTTCGACAACCTGAGCGGAAGTCATCATCAGAGTCAAGTGAACTGTAAATCGTCAGGAGATGTTATAAATCTCTGGTCGTTGTCCTGATTGGTCGACGATCTCGTGATGTTATTGGTCGTCTGTCAGTTAAACCGTGATGTTATTGGCTGTGAAGACTGTAAACGTGATTGGTGCGTTTCGATCCGTCTTTTGTTAGTCAAATGTCCGTTGGTCTATTGTTAGTCAAATGAGTCAGTTTGTCTATTGTTTGTCTGTCTTGTTATTGTCGGCAATCAGTCGTTTGTAAGGTGCAGGTAGCTGTTGGCAACGGTTCAGTGGTGTTTGTTCTAAGTTGGTAAACCAGCTTTCCAGAGTGATTCGTTGATAGTAGTCCGTACTGTAGGTAACGCATTCAGCAGAGTCCCAGTCGATTCTGTGGTTTGTTTTTAAATGGTGCTCGGCAATGTGATTGTTGATATCACCATTTCTAGTCGCTCGTTTGTGTTCAGTCAGTCGGACGTTCAGATTTCTGCCGGTCTCACCAATATAAGTGGCCTGGCAGTCGCAGCATTTGATTTTATAAACTGCTCCCCGTCTGTCGCTCGGTTCGTCTTTGTCTTTAACGTTCGTCAGTAGCTGTCGTAAAGTAGTGATAGGTTTGTGAGCAACGCGGATGTTGTAGGGTTGTAGGATTCGTGCGATAGTTTCAGAAGTCCCTTTGATGTAAGGTATGGTTGCAGTAGTGACAGGTGTCGCGTTAGTGTTCGTAGCGTTTGGTTCGGAGTTTCTGTAAGTGTTGTGTCTAATAAAGTCCCGGTTGTAATTGTTCTTGTTGAAAACGTTGTCTAAGTACTTGTTTTCGTCCGTTAAGCTGTCAGGTGAGTCACAAACTAGTTGCGCGCGTCTTGTCAGGGTCCGTATAGTCGTAGCTTTGTGAGGAGTTGGGTTGTAAGATGATTGGTCGAGTAGTCTGTCAGTATGTGTCGGTTTTCTGTAAATTGTCGTCCGTAGTTTGTTATTGTCGCGGGTAACTAAGCAGTCTAGAAAAGGTATTTTACCATTTTCCTCGATCTCCTTAGTAAACTGTATGTCGGCGTTTTGTCCGTTGAGGTGTTCGTGAAAATCGTCGATTTCGTCTTTGTGTACGGCTGTAAAGGTATCGTCAACGTAACGTAGCCAGAGTGTACAGTTCCAGATTGCTGTCATAAGTGGTATCCCTTACACTTAGGGGCTGATTATGCATATGTGAGCTCGCCTTGACCCAGTTAGACGGGCTGGCTCGATTTTTTAAACCAACAAGAAATTCTGAAGAATTTACAGGCGGCCGATAGTCTCTCCCCCCCCCCCCCCCCTTCCCTTTTCCTAAGGAAAACTAAAACTTTAGTAGTTCTTGGTTTCCGGTGACCTGTTATGGACAACTTGCACTTCCGGTATGTAAGGAATTAAGTAATCACTAGCCTGTGTAAACGCTGACCCTTGCCAAACCAAATGTCCTCAAAGACAGCGACATAAACCTTTAATCGCTTATCTCTACTTAATTTCCATACGCAACAATAATCAGAACAACGGAATTAGACTCCTCTCTAGCATTAAATTTTTCGTAACCACCACTACTTGAGAAATAGAAGTAAAACAGACTTTTAACATTGGCCTTCGGTGACCCGCTTGGCACAATTAGCCCTTCGTGTACTGTCACGATCTCTCACCGTATTCCCTTTATAAACATGATTTAACACGTCTGCAGCAATTGTAATGTAGTTTGTCAATAAATTCCCTGAAATTTTCTGCGATCATAGATAGAAAATTCTCGTTCAGTAAGCCTTATAGGCAGCTGTCTCTGTTGGCCGCGCGACACCAAGAGGACTGAGTCAAAGTGACGGACGACGACCACGAAGAAAGGAATGCAACTTCCATTTTATGAGACGGTGACGTGCGCTAGCACACGACGGCAGCCTAGCCAAACAGCTGGATCTGCGAAATTAAAGTCACTCGATGCATTCTCGATTGAGTGTCGAGAGTAATGTTGGGTTTGCTTTGGTTTTGCTTTACTGCGCTCTCTGATTGGATAAAAAAAGCTCACGCTACTTTCTCAACCAATAAGAGCTTGCTCGCTAATAACAAGCATTTGCTCAGAGTTCTGAATGGTTCATTGTGTTGATTGCGTCTGTTGTGATTGACCAGAGTAACTACTTTGGTCTTGGCTTTATGACACTCAAGTGAAAACTGCTTAAATAATCTCTGGAAAACTTACTTTTTAGGTAACTTCACATCATTGATATGAATTACAGATGAAACGATGAGGTGGTGCCAAAAAGAAGATATCGATGAAGCTCCTGAAGAGGGGGGGGGGGGGGAAGGAGAGCGTCCCTCTTCTTTTCATTGCTTACAATATTTGTCAACAGGCACTTCCTTTCCTTTGTTCCTCACAATATAAATGCCTTGTGTTTGCTATTGATTGGCTGGGATAATAACTTTTATTTTGGTCTTACGACTCTCAACTGAAAAGCGCTCCAAACAAACAAACGACACCAAATATGGCTAATTCACTTATACATGTCTAGTATCTCCCCACAACTAATTTCTGCCTCAGTCTCTTTATTTCATCGACCCACGTTTGTCTGTAACTGACAGGTGCGATAAGCTTAACAATTTCAACGAATCCGTGCATGTCACCAGCTCTGTACAAATGCGCGTCTAACGAGCTAGCCATTTGCGCCAATTCGTCAATTCCTTCTAGGTATCCTCCAACTCCGACCACAAAGATCTCGGCGCCGTTTAGTTTTAACTCCATCGCATTCCAAAGCGTTTTTTCTCGTTTCACGTTCGATTGTCCGTCAGTGACAACCAGAACGCGTCTAAAGCTTCCAACGCGAGTCCCTGACCTGGGATTTTGAAACATTTTTAGGCTTTTCTCCAACGCTTCTTGCATATTGGTCTTACCTCCAGATCTCTCTAGATTCTCTAGTTTTTCACTGGCTTTCTCACCGGAAATGAAGGTGAAAACCGGCTGGGCGTCATTGGCTACCGTGATTGCCGCATGCTTAGTTCCCGGGGCGCCCCTGTCAATCAGTATTTGAATGGCTTTGATTCCCTTGCGAAACTCTGCTTTGCTAATCGAGCTTGAGGAATCTATGACGTAAATGATGTCGTAATCACCACGTAGTTGTCTTTTCAGGCGATAGGAGTCGCTCGTACTTATAAAATGCATCTGGAGTTTGTTGCTTGTGGTCCGCGCCGCTGGAACTCGCTGAAACTCTTAAAGAATAATTACTTTACCTTAGACATACGTTTCTCACAGATGTTAAAAAAATAATTTTCGCCTCGTTTGTTCGAACAAGCGCTCGAGCGCTTAATTAAAATTTTGAGTAAGAGATGAGTGGAGGACTCGTATGGCAGAAACTTGAGACTTGGCAGTCCTATATCTAAATATTTTAAGTGTGAATCGACCAAGGAAAAACCTAAAGCTGGTAAATCCTTGATCAAGTGTTTACCCATTCAGATTGCAATCTTAAGAAGATTAAGTAATCCCTTTTTTTAATCTTGTGTCAATTTTTCCGACACTTTTTCAGCAACCTTGACGATTTATAATTGCAGCCAGTGTGGGTCTTTTTAGCGACTACAAGTTTATTTTCTCATTATGAGCAACGCTGCTGGATGTCAAGTAAATGCGCTGAATTTATTTTACAAAGCAAAATTAATGATTTGTTTAAGATGGGTGAAAGGTCGCATCTGTAAAGATGAGATAACATTTTTTTTCCACGAATGCGTGGTTGACGGAGATCTACACCTTGGTTATATTACGGTTTAATTGTTGTTTGTGTTACTTGTACATTAGCGTTCTTACCAACGGAAACAGCTTTTTGGGGTGCGCATGGAGGCTAAAACTAAAGCAACTTGAGCGGTAGCAGTTTAGGGTTTCAGCTACAAACTCAAAAAGTCAGAACTAACTAGTTCAACGTTGTGAAAACAACGTTTCGAATTTAAATCAGGGTCTCCTCCAACTACTTCATTAGCAAATTTCTCAAAAATGGCATGACTCATTAATATGTATCAGTAATGAGCTAAAAGGCTCTGTCTGAAGTGCTTTTTTTTTAAGCAACACGTCTTGTGTTTCACGGGGCCATCTGTTATCCAGGACTTTTCCAAGTTCATGGTTGGAGAAATATAATATTTGAATTTCAGAACAGAGTTTTCAGCCCATAAACCAAACAGGCTTAGAACTGTAGAAAGGAAAATATTGAATCGCGTGCTCAATAGAATTTATCAACTCCTCCCATGGCCACCAAAATCCAAATTCTCAATTTTTAGCACTAGCGGGACACATACGTTCATCAATTTGATTTTGTCCGGCGGTTTTGTCCTCTTTAGCCTAAGCTTTGAGATATTTCTAAATTGTATGAATCTTACTTTCGACCTCTGTGAGAAACTGAAGCATGCTTGTTCTTTTGGCAGAACATTGCAATTACTAGTAAATTGTGTGACGTTGTTATACTGAAGGGAAACATACATTGACGAAACACCATAAACATTTGTTCGACAAGAATGCAGAACAAACAACTTACTGTCGTATTCTTCGAGGAGCCTTTTTTCGTTCTCAAGGTCACAAGAAACCTTGAAATTGAGAACTTGAATCAACAGTACCAAAAACGGGAAACAGTGCATTGTTTAGCCCTTCGTGTGTCCGCCGATGAATTTTTCAAGCATTTAACACCCAGCAAATGCCATAGATATTGAAGGCGTTCTTGAAAATGTTACTGTCAGCTCAGCTTTATTAGGCCAATATTATACCCTTGATATAGATCGCAAATCGTGTTTTGTTTCACTGTGTGTTTTCGGTATCATAAATAAGCAGCATCTGTTGTGCAGTTGGTTCTAACATACGGTACGTCCTGTAGCCGTTACTAGCTTCACCGACACCTTTTCAGGTTTCGGTTTTGGTGTTTTTTGTCATTTCTCAGTTGCCTTTATCATTTCACTTTTCTGTCGTGCCAATTTTCATTAACTCCGCAAACGTAGATAAGAAATGATAAAATTTGTCATCCTTTTTACTAGCAAAATACCGCCTATTCTAAGTTTGTTTTGTCTGTCGACACCACGGGATAGTGAAACTAAATGTTACCAAAACTGGGGGGTCAATTAAGACCGATATTGCTGTAACTGTAGTCATGTTTTCTTTCACGATAGGGCCCTGCCGACTTTTCAGAAGCTCAACTGACATTTATTCCTGAACTTTTCAGACGAGAAATAAACCTGACCTCGTTTTTCCCATCGACTAGATTCTGCCGGTCAGTTGACTTCATTGCTCAACCATCGGGGTGACACCAACTAAGGGCAAACCCTCTAAATGGAAGGCAGCTGCTCAAGGCTAATAGGAAAAAATGGTTAACGTTTTCTTCTTTCCTTTTCCTTCTCCTTCTTTTTCGGGAGACAGGAGCATGCTTAGAGAAATAAGAAGCAGAGAGAAGACGGACGAAACTATAAAAAATGCACTTTGCCCAAATAACAGACATTTTCGTTATCAAGAGTCAGCTTGTGTTGTCTGGAAAGGATAACTACGGGACAGAAAGTCTAAGACTAACAGGGTGAATAAGTCCTTAAGTTGTATCTTCTCGGGCAGACCTCCCCCTCCCCCCATTAGATGTTCTCCCTTAATTTACCCACAAACATGATATTCACTGATACTCTTAGTGGGCACTCGGTACAAAAACAATACATCTTTATTAAACCCTCCAGAAGTAGACAGCTTTCCACTTCTAACAACAGAGCCTTGTGGGTAATTTAATGGCTGAGCGGGAGGTTTCTCTGCCAGCTTTCAGGTTCATTCTACATCAAGTAAGCAAGAGCTTCGTTCGGTAATGTCATTTTCATTGATAAATAGATAATTGTTAATGTAATAACTAATAACTCTTTAATAAGCCCTGCTCTCTGAAAGTCAAAGTTTTTAATAAGCCCCCTTAGGCTAGAAAAAATACTTAAAGTTGTTTTTGTGCAAAAAAAATTGTTTTAAGATTGAATGTTTAAAGATTTGCAATAAGCCTTCCCTCTCTATTACCCCCCCCCCCCCACCTCCACTTCTCTAATAAGCCCCCGTTTATGACGCCTCAAATTAAATTAGCCCCCCGGGAGGTTATACAGCTTTAGCGGTAGTTGCCAGTTCAGTTCAGTGTTCCCACGTGCGACTTCAACTTTTTCTTTTTTCAGCTTTTACTGGAGCGCAATTGACGTACACGTTTGAAATCAGTAGACAACTCAATTTCACTTGAGTACGTACAAGCTGATGATATTTCTTTTTGCACGAAACGTAAGATTTTTTTCTTTTTGGAAGGTTTTGTTCTACATGGTAGAAACATTCAGATACGACATGTCTTACACCAAGCACTGCGCGCAACACTCGTGATACAAATGAACTTTCTTTCCTCAGATCTGTTGCAAACTCCGTACAGTCTAAATCGCCAAGTAGTAAATACGCCGCGAAGTCTCCAGGTAGGCCAGAGCTTGCCGGATGGTAAACAGAAAACGCTCCGACTTCACATCACCCCAGAAGGGCGTTCTTGGATGATTTACGCGTCACGTGGTCTAAGAATTGCGCAATTTTGGCCCAGTGATCAGACGACGTGATCTTCCAAAGTTCTGCAGTTGATTGTAAGAGAGAGAAGACAAAATTTACAACGGATAAGAGATTTGAGCGCTCACTGAGCAGAGAGCAACTAGCTGCTCTTTACTGGGATGTGGTGATAGAATTCTCGAATACCTGAGTGTCAGTTGTGCAGACCATTGCCCGTTTAATTCTTCCATGGACGCTGCCGACGTGTCGAACAAACTTGTGACTTGTTAGAGGTTTGTTTCTCAGTTGTTACTTATACACCGTGCCTCTGTCCAAAACTAATCTCAATGATGTAATCGCTACAATTGTTCAATCCAATTAATTGTTCAAGGCTGTTATGGCAGCTGTATATAAATTATGGCTTTCGCAATTTTGAAACTGCGGAATGTAAGCGATCTCTATCGTTATAAATACGTTCTTTCGTGGCTCCCAAACTAAATATCTTCATTCGCCTTTGAACGGTCGTTAATTTTCATGTATTTTCTTTCGTCTACCGTCGATGAGGGAAACTGCATGGAAAATTGCGACTGTTCACAGGCGAATGTGCTTGACGACATTATTGCCGGATAGACGGAAGTGCAACCGTTTTTAGCTTTGACTGGTTATGTTTAGTTAGTGTTTCAGAGGTCTGTATCGTTTCAAAGGATTGGCATATGACAAAAAACATCGAAATAGTATTCTTCACCTTTGCTCAGAGATGACGTCTCCTCCGACTCTCTCTAGGACCTGGGGGAAAAATACAGCGGAAAAATTAGTGTTTCGTGACGAGTGAGTTGCGATACTGATTGTGACACTTGATAATCATTTCATCGGGCGATACCAGACTGCTACCGGGCAAAATGCAGTTTCAACTACCGATCACGCCGATTAAACATGCAAGAGAACAGAAGCTCTTCTTGCGACCACTCTCGTAAGCGACCAGCTCTAGTAACGACCAGCATTGTGGAAACCCGTTTAAACTGTCACTAAACTCTGTACTTAAAAGCTCTCGTATAGCCATCATAAACGACCGCGACCACTTTTGTGAATTTCCGACTGAACTTTGCCCTTGTTTTCATGTTCTCGTAAGCAACCAGTCAGTGAGCACGTACTTCTTTAAGTCGTACATAATGCGCCGATCAATTCGAAACTTCAACATCCTCCCCACCCCCTGGGCAACCCCTTGGGCATTTGAACTTTTGAAGGTTGGATCGTTCAAATTCCCTCCCCTCGAGGGGCAACAAAGCCGTTCAAATGCCCCACCAATTAGTATTGAAATAACTCCCTTTAAGACAAATTTCGTCTTCAATCATACACTGTTCACACTTTTCAGAGAGAGATATATACCGTGATGACACCTTCAAACTTCTTTTGAAGACCCTTTTGAAAGAGTTATTCACTAACAAAGGCGAAATTCTATCTTGTAAATCCGTCAAACCTTGCAAAAACCGAAAAAACTCACGGAAGTACTACGCCAGAACAAGAGATAAATCGGGGTTAAATTCCCCACCCTTCCAAGGCAACGTTCAAATCCTCCCTCCCGGGCACAATGCACAGTCAAATGCTAAGGGGGGGGGGGGATGTTGAAGTTCGAATTGATCGGCGCATAACATAAGCGCTTATGGTGCGTTGACCTGTACATTTGCGAACCTTAATACTATTAGTAAGCCTGGACGATCGTAGACAATCTACTTAATAAGAGAAAGCATGGGTAACGGATTTAACTTCTAAAGTGACGGCTGTATCGATAATAGAATGATCAACTACCTTAAGCAACAAGCTCACTTCACTGACATTGCACATTCATAAAAATCGTTCGCATGTGCCTATCACTTCTCGGTCAGTCTCGCCATTCGAAAACCCTTGTAAGCAACCATCTCCGGTAAGCGACATCCTTTTCTTATGAATTACGAACGATTCAACTGCACGCATATCTTCCTACATCGGCAAAATGTTTTACGCCAATCATGAAACAGGTTAGCCTCTCGATATAAACACCTTTGTCACTCAAACGCCGTTTTACTGGGCCAAACGTTATACAATCTCTATCTCTTGATATATCGGGTGTCCCAAAAGTTCGTGTACCTGATTTTAACATGAAGGGAGGAAGATCCTAGCGCTATAGCAAGATCCTAGAAGGCGGATCATCCTAGCGCCATATGTTTTCTGTATTTACAGCAACCACCCCGACCGAAATTTCTACATGTAAACCAAACGAAAAGTTGTTTCGCCTTCTTGGATCTTCCACCCTTCATGTAAACAGCTCCTGAGTTAACTTTTAATTTACAAACGTTATCCTACTCAAAGTTTTAGTATTTCTTTACTGATAGGTACACTGCCATTGTTGAGAATTTCGGTAGCTGTTGTGGCCTTTAGTCTCCTTAGGCCTCTAGTCGCCGAGGCACATCTTTCCAAGTCTGTTTAGGGGGTTCCTTGTCATCAAAATTATCTGTCTTTCAGTTAACCTAACGCTCACTTATTTAACATGGTTATAAAGTTTTCTTTAACAGATGTTCTGAAAGATCCAAGTACAGATGACTCCGCTAAGCCAACCTGTTAGCTGTAAAAGGATTCATCTTTTCGAAATTATCTAACAAACACGCTACAAAGGTAGCGAAACTGTTGGCGGGAACAACGACATGCATGTTTAGGTGGAAAATTGAAAACCAAAACCAAAATATGGTACAATGTCCAGGCCATAAACATTAAAAACGCTACACTACCTGGTTTTGCAACTGCATGTTTCTTAAGAAAACGCTCTTTTTATGACCTAAGAATAAATTAAATAAAGCCCGTCAAATAAGGGCACGAACTTTTGCGACACGGTCACACCCTGTATAGGCCAACACCGAGACTCCAAGCAGTGGTCCTGTTTTCGTCAGATCCTACGTGCGAGCGGAAATGAATAAAGGCAAATGAACGTTAAAAACGAAGAGGAACTGGTGAAAAAGATCAGAAAACTAGAAATCTGTAGCTCGCAGCCTAACCAACACCTCTGCTTATAACGGAAGTCGACTGAATTTTATCTTCAGTCTGGTGTTGCAAAACCACAAGGTAATGTTTTAAGACCCTATCCTCATTTTAACTAATGTAAGTATTTTAAAATGACAGGAACTGCTGGATGGCTTGTGCAGTACCAACACCATCGTCCACCAAGGAGACGACCAACTACGCTCGGTTGTGTCGTCTTCTGGTGGATGTTGGTACCCAGGCCCTCAGAGACACATTCAATACCATCCACCCACCAGCTAATCTGCACATTGTTTTGGCGGCAAACCAAGCTACATTGCAGCCGCTGAGAGCACGAAAGATAATCAACCCAACACAGTGGGGCAAGCTCTTCCCCGTCATCCTGTCTTCAGTTTCATCAGCGTCTTTTGACATTACTCTGCTGATGGTGCTGTTGCGAAACATATGTGGCTTAGCCGCTCCTGCAACTGGCTGGGATGCCCTTCCTGCTGCAACAGACGTGAGTCTCGAAGCAGATATCGCTCGCATTAAGTACTTCAGAAACACGGTGTATGCGCACGCAGACCAAGCTTCTGTTAATGATGCAACGTTCAGCAGTCACTGGAACAGCATCCGGGACATTCTGGTGCGACTGGGAGGAGTTAAATACAGAGCAGCTATCGACCATCTTGAAACAGAATGCATGGATCCCGAAGCTGAAGAACACTACATTGAGCTTCTTGGTCAGTGGAAGAAGGATGAGGACAACGTGAAAGATAAACTGGAGGAGCTTGGGAGCGGGTTAGGAAAGGTCATCAAAAAACTTGATGATTTAGAAGCAGCAAGCATCGCTCTTAAAAAAGAAATCACTGTGGATGAAGGTTAGTTTCATATGCCTGAATCCTGGAGGACTAAAAAGGTTTTGGTTTATGGGGGGCACAACGATGTTTTGGGCGAATTCTAGTGAAAAGAACGCAAAGGCATGGAATTGTTGCGCATGCGAACTCCTTCTGTTCAATCGCGATTCAACCACTAAACGTTGATAAGAGGGTGAAGAGTAGATTGTCCTCAGTCGTTACTGTATGATTCACGCAAAGCAAGATAAAATTGGCAGTGACCAAGTTAGCATCTGGTTGAAATACGCAATGGCCAATTTCAAATGGCAAATTTCAATGGCCAGTTTCAAACGAGCGTCGAAAGTCACGTGTTTACTTTGGTTTTACTTTACGCTGCTCTCTAATTGGTTAAAAAATCTCGCGCCACTTTTTCAACCAATCAGAAGTAAATCCAAAACCAATCGTGGCTTGCTCGCGCGCGTTTTCCCGCACTTGAAGCTAACTACTTTTAGTTGCTTTAATTTCTGATTGGTTCATTTTGTTTTTGTTCTTTTTGTGATTGGCTGGAGTAATATGACTTTGGTTGTGGTTTTACGACAATCATTTGAAAACCGCTCTGTTGAACAAAGCTTCTGCTTTCTGATTTTGGCCTTAGCAATGCAAGTTCGGTAAATTGGCAGTGTCCAAGTTAGCATCTGGTTGAAATATGCAATGGCCAACTTTCAGAAATTTAAAATGCGGGGTATTTCGCTTTATTGTTTCAAATTATCTTCTACTAATAGCTGGGGATTGATTGTTTGAACTTCAAGATTTCACACCCCTCTCAAGTCACGAGCGCCTTCGGTTCTAAAGGGTCAGAAACAGTATAGCTATGCCCGTTTTGATGCTCTCATTCGTGGGTTTTCATGCTCTTTTAGCACCGTTTTTAAACCACTGAGCCACAAACTGCAGCTCTGCCATTCAGGATAGGTATAGCACTGACTAGGATGTAAGCAGCAGAACTCTCGGTGGTTGTGAAGACAATGGTCACGAGTAAAAAAAATGAACCTCACATTAAAGTACTATCTTCGAAACATTTACGTCAAACTATGTTCTTTTGGAGAAGATTTTCATCCAAGTTTACTACAGATTTCTTACCTTTATCTCTCTTGATTACGGAACGCATGGAGGGTGGGGAGGGGGGCATTATCTCAAGAAATGGTCTCAGCGTATAGATCGTATCGTAAAGTTTTCAATCATTTCGTAGCGCCTACGAAAGATTGAGTCGCTCAAGCGAAAATATTGTAGAACTAGGACCAATTACGAACGAGTGTCATCATAGCGAGAGTCATGGCGAGCCATAGTGGGAGTCTTTGGCCAAAACCTGATGTAATGGAGCAGTTTCAAACGAGCGTCGATAGTAATGTGTTTACTTTGGTTTTACTTTACTCTGCTCTCTAATTGGTTAAAAAATTTCGCGCCACTTTTTCAACCAATCAGAAGTAAAGCCAAAACCAATCGTGACTTGCTCGCTCGCGTTTTCCCGCGCTTGAAGCTAACTACTTGTAGTTGCTTCAATTTCTGATTGGTTCATTTTGTTTTTTGTTCTTTTTGTGATTGGTTAGAGTAATATTACTTTGGTTGTGGTTTTATGACACATTTGAAAACCGCTCTGTTGAACAAATTGATCTTTTAGGAAAAAGCTTGAAACCAAAAGAGGTGAAGCATGGATCCATCACATGCAAAGAGAAATATCACGAGAATGAACCTGTAGAATACTACTGTCGAAACTGTAAAGTCTGTATTTGCCACAAGTGCAGTGTAGTGAACCATAATCGGCACACCTTAGTGGACATTCAGAATGTCGTGGAAGAAAGGAAATTGCTAATAAAGAAACTGTTTGACAGCATTGAGGCAAAGGTTGCTGATGTTGAAGCAAAGATGAAGAAACAAACCGAAATGATAAAGAATAGAGAAGACGAAATAAAATCTGCTGAAAGAGAAATGACAAAAACTGTGGAAGAGGGGATTCGATTACTGAACGAACATAAAACAGCCATTAAGATTGAACTAAATAAAATTCGCGACGCCCAACAAGAAAAGCACACAATAAACATGAAACGGTTCGAAGAGTGTGCCACTCAAATGAGAAATTTTCTTGAGTATGGCGAGGATATCGTCCAAAGAAGTACCGGCCCTGAAATTCTTGAAGCAGAGCACACTGTTTATAGTCGTTGCAAAGAGCTTTTGACTGCGGAGGTAATTCAAATCTACAAACCACCGCATGTTACGTATGTTTCAAGTTGCTCGTTTCTGGCAGGCCAAGTTTTAGTTTTAGCAAGTCATACTGATCCTTCAAAGTCGACAGCCGAAGGGAAAGGTTTAAAAGAAGCAGAACTGGGCAGAGAAGCTGTCTTTTTTGTCACTACACGAGACTCGGAAGGAACACAGTTTTATGATAACAAAAGCCAAGTGATGGTGAAGATCGTCTCTCCTGCAGAAGAAGATGTGGAGACAAAAATTAAAGATTGTGAAGATGGGAACCACATTGTGCGTTACAAGCCAGACAGCGTTGGTCTACATAAAGTTGTAATTGAAGCTAATGGAAAGCCGCTGGGTAATAGTCCCTGGAGTGTACAGGTCACACCACATACCTACAAAGTAGTTAGCTCCATTGGATCGTTTGGGCGTGGAAAAAGACAGTTTGAGTTCCCATCCAGTGTAGCAGTAAGTAAAAGAACTGGGAACATTGCCATAGCAGATAACTTTAATCACCGGGTGCAGCTGTTGGACTCCGAGGGAAAATACCTGAGAACAATAGGAGACAAGGCCACTGACAATGAAATGACAGGAAACCCGGCGTCGTTGGCATTTACAGCGTTTGGTGACCTTATGGTCATTTACGACAGGGATGAACTGCCAAGAAAACTAAAAGTATTTAGTGAACGTGGTGACTTTATTAAGAATATGAGTGATCATCTAGTTGATCCAGATGAGGTATCTGTTGGAGTGAACGGTGACATAATCGTCAGTGACAAAGAAGACAGAACAGTCAAGGTTTTTTCCCCTGATGGAACACATTTACTTCAGTCCATCAGTGTGCCAATTGGCGATGGCCAGCTGAATTTTTCAGTTTATCCTGTTTATCACCAGGACAAATTTTTTGTTTCCTGTCTGTTTTCAGGCTGCACGAAAGTGTTCAGTAAGAACGGTAAGTTTCTATATACGATTGGTTCCTTAGGTTCTGGTGATGGTCAGCTAAATAGCCCCCTAGGCCTTGCTATTGATAGATTTAATAATCTCGTTGTTTGTGACAATGGCAACGGGAGGATACAAGTGTTTTCTCTTGAAGGTCAATTTTTGAACTCAGTTTATGAGGGAATGAAAGCACCTTTCTCTGTCGCAGTTACTGCGGATGGTGATCTACTGGTTAGTGATGGTGGCAAAAACTGTCTCCACGTTCTTCATTAATCTGTGAAATCACGAAACAGTTCTTGGTCTACTGACACTTCACCAAATTTGTCTGCCCAGTGACCGTTGCTATACAACAACATTACATTTAACTCTTAAAAAAAACAATGATTCATTCTGAATTAGCCCTAATAAGCGAAACCACTTTTTTTCCATTTCTAACAATATTTGTCAGATGCATTCTATAGAAGGTAGAAATGAAAAACTTTTTCAAGTAAGATATGAAAAGAAAATTTTTGAAGATAAGTAGCCCACCTCTTTAAATAACGTTTACGAAACCCTTTTACCTGGCTTCAGTGTTTACCCAATTCATATCTCTTGAGAAATTATTTTTGAAGTATTTGCGTACCAGTAGCAGGGAATCTTCTGATACATCAGAGAAAATATGGGAAAACTATAACCCGATGTATACGTTGTGGTTCAATTTTATCCTTGGTTTAAATTTCAACTTTTTTAAAACTTTTCTAATTTTAGAGAAATGTAGATACTGGGAGCTAGAGTAAGATTCCTACACGGCACCAAAACATTGTGAGTCACACCAAGAACAGAAGAAGCACAGTCACGTGATCGTAATTAGGTAAAGGACGAGCCTGCTGAGGGGAAAGATATTTATCGAAGGCCCTTTACGTAAAACCAGGATTTCAGCTTAAAAATCAGTTTCGAATTTGATTTGGCACAAAGCGAAGAGAGTTATTTTTATGTAATATAATGACCCTGGCTAAAGTTTAACTTAAAGTCGTACTCTAATTAAATGAAAGTTTCTTAAAAAAAGACAGATGTAGACAATCTTGGTTAATTTTAATCTATAATTATCATTACGGGCATTCTGTATTTCAGAGGTCAAAAAATTATTTCTCGAAATCTTTCGATTTTGTACAAGTTTGCTTCCACTTTTATTTATTTCCAGATGCTGATCTTTTGAGTATAATAAAAATTAAAAAGAAACTTAATATTCTTTACGTGTTGACTAGGCAGGTTACTAAGACGTAATCTTTAAGGGTTTCGGGGATAACCCTAATATCAATGTTGCTATGTGACCGCTTTGAAAAGCGTTTTGGTAACAATCAAGTAACAACACTGTTGAAGGGTCATCCCCGTAGCGGGTATGACGCAGGTAAATACTTTTCAATCAAAAGTACTAATAGAATAGTTGTAAGAAGCAAGTAAAATCACTCTTCAGCTAGACTGCGCGCAGCGCATGTTGAAACGGAAAGTGTTGTGCTTTAGAGCACCACACGCGTGTTTTTATTTTCGTTCAACTTCCCTGCGTAAACCCCGGGCGGGGTTTCTGAATAAAGTTTCATACGATGCGTTCCCCGTTTCTCAGCCCCGAATTCAAATCTTTACCGTTCGTTCGTTCTATATAATAAAACAACCATTGTACCCCTTTCTTAAACCTAGAATAATTTAAGCCAAAGACACCCCTTTCAGGCGGTCCAGAGCTTCCCCGTATAGACTATATAAGTATAACACCTTCCCTCTCCCGTAAAACAGATGGGATTCCGAAAGCAGTCTGCACTCAGTCGACATTAGTGCTTCAGGGGATAAGCAAATTGCATTTATGAGGTTATTGTGAAACTTATTACCTGAAAACGGCTTTTAAATCGAATCTGCATGTTATTTCTCCACAGAACATAGATATACCAGTTTATAGTTCACCGCTTATTTTTCTACCTGCTGATTGGTTTAAATTGAAATACGTGACACAGTAGCGCTCCTCCTTGGAGGAAAACCCCCGCATCTCTCTCCTCCGCAGAGGCCTCCTACAGTCGCGCCTTGACACACTTGGGAAAAAGCGCGCGGAGGCTGGGAAGAGGGAAAAATTAAAGCGCGCGGGGAACGTCGTTAGCGCTCCCGTTTTCTCTCTCCAGCGCTCCCACTTCCCTCCTTTTTCTCTCGCTGTGTGTACTAATAGGAGCCTCTGCGGAGGAGAGAGCCCCCGGATGGATAGTATTCATCGGCAGAGAATTTCCCTAGTCGCCTTAACACAGGCCTACTTTTAAAAGACAATTAGTTCTAAGACGGCTGTTTTGGATTGAAATATTGCCTCTCGCTTGTTGTTCGCTGCTTTTCATGTAATGACACAAACTAAGAGCACTGAAGATTCGAAAGGGCAGTTTTAGGGCGAAAGAAAACTTAGTGGTGATCAATAAGAACAATAGAGTGTTTCTGTCTCGGGAAGCATTGGCTGATAGTTGCCCCTTAGAAAATTTGATGTTCCACCAATAATAGCCCGAGAAGTGAAGGCGTAACTAACAGTTTTGATAGTGCAACGCTAAATTTTGGAGTGCTCCCATTGGTCGAAATCGATCACGTGACGCGGTAGTGTCTCTCCTCAGCGAGCCCCTATCAGCGCATAGTGCCCATCTGGCAATTTTCGCTCAAAATTTAACGTTGTACAATAAAAACAAAGGAGTCCTTCTGTCTCAGGCCCTATATGTGGTAGGTTCCCTCGGAAATTTAATGTTCAAACTTCATATACGCCCTCGAATGCTAATATTTGTTGTGGACATCAAATTTCCTCGGGTAACCTATCCCCCGATAGTGCTTTCGACAGAAGAACTCTATTGTTTATAAATAAGTCCCTCAACAGAAACACTGTATTGTTTATAATACTCATGAAATTCACTAGTCAAACGGAATTATTAAAATTTAATTTCTTGATATTCAAACGAAATTCTTCCATTAGAATGGACTAGAAACGTTCAGGTTTATTGAGGAGGATTATTCATGTGTTGATATAGCCGGTTATTTGGTTAAAGGTTCTAAAACTCGACTTGCACTCTGTACGCAATAGACTGCCACTGATAACTGTTCCCTAACTAGCTCCCAGTCTCCCGATTTCCCGGCCAAGTGCAAAGCTTCTGTGACACCGGGGAAAGTCGCCTTCCCAGGTTTAATATTGTGAAAGCCATAATTAAATGCCACGTGTCGGCTCTGAATGTTACCCGGCAGGCCGTATGGGTAAATAAACGCCATTTCCACCTTGACTATTTGGTCGTTGATCATGCGCAGCTTAGAAGGGTTTTTAAGTATCGCTGGGTCAGACATTTTGGACTCGAACATTCGGCTGGTGTTGACGAACGCGGATATGGCGTCTTGTAGAGTGGATAGAGTTATTCCATTGGCTGAGAACTTTGGAGAAGAAGCAAGAATGTGGAATGAATGATTCAATGCGAGCGCGTAGTTTAAAATGTCGAATGGTAGAACAGGTTGATCTGCGAGATCCAATATCATGCCGCCTCCAAACTGCGTCATGGCTTTGTGTACCTCAAATTTCTGGTCAACGAACTTCTTCACCCAGTAAAATGTGTCTTGTTGAGTGTGATAAACAGGGTACAAGGTCGACGTATTACCATACCCAAACCAATATCCAAAATCCCCGCAGGGTACCCCTAAGTACTGGTAAAACGGCACATAGTCACTCGCAGAGAAAAGGTTGTAGATCATTGGTTCGTTTTCGTTAGTATCGGATGGAGTCCTTTTCAGCCAGGTATCGTACACTGTGTAACTACCCTCTGTGTTATCTGGATGTTTGATCTCTTTAGCCCATTTGTAAGTGATTTGTTTAAACATAGGGCTCGCCCTTGCTCGTAACACGTAATTCCCGCATACTGCGATGTCCAAGTTGATATATGCAACAGCACGCTCCGTTAAAATGTTCGCGTTTTCTTCAACCCACTCATGTGATCCAATCAAGTTGAACTCCTCTCCACCCCAGCTACAAATCTTGATTGTTCTTCGTGGTCTCCATCCCTCCTTCACAAGCGCGCCAAGAACACGTGCAATTTCATTGGTTACTGTGGTTCCGCTCAGTGCGTCTACCGCTCCGAAGGACCACGAGTCTCGATGATTACCGACGATTACGTATCGATCGGGTTCGTCTTTGCCGATTATGGTACCGACGACATTATAAATGGTCTTTTCCTGCAGTTGGTTGTTGACTTCAAGCTTAAGCTTGGCACTGCTGTTTTTGAAGCCTGGACCAGTATGGTATGTGATGTTTAACCCACCTTGCCATGTCTTTGGAGCTTCTATTCCTAAGGATTTGTAAAGACTTAAATTCAGAGACACCTCTGGCTAAGACAGATGAATAAAATGAAGAAAACTGGAACAAAAAAATTTATGACACTTTGGGACACTTTGTCAGTTAAATGTTTGCTAACTTACAAAAAATGTTTTACCAAGAAGCTCTTTAGTAGACTACAAATAAAACTCACCGGGAAAAAGAGTTACATAATAATCACAAACATTTCAAGCTCGGCCTTGAAGTATCGTTTTTGCTGGTAATTTAATTGTAGCGAAAATTTGGACCAGTCTGACAACAAACAAAAATCATGACAAATATTCCAGCTGAAATTAATACACACCATTCAGAACCTCTCAAAAGAAAGGGTCTTCCCATAACCCCACGTTCAGGCCTACTTTCAGTTTGCAGTCCATTACGACTACCCCATAATCTCTTGGTCTCTTGCACTGATAAACACCCCTAGAAAATGGCAGCGCTGAGTTTCAGCAATAAAAATCAATATTGTTACCTCCTAGTCTTTGCAGCAATTCCATGGCATCACCATAAGATATTGCCTGCGCTGGGATCTTAGGAAGCTCGCTTTCATTCATATGTCTGCGGTACATTCCTTTAGTTGCTGGAAGGACTGGAGTCAAAGGGTCTCCGGTGTAGAGACCAAATAATACAGATCCCTCTTGCACCCCACTGGAAGGGAGCCACCATCCGTTAGGGTACACTTGACTGGCGTGGTATCCTTGCTGTGCGGAGAAACTTGGGTCGGCGTAAACTAGTGCCCCTGCTGCTCCGTATTTCTCGGCATTACGAACCTAAAGGAGTTAGTTATTTAGCTCATACTAAAAGCTACACAAATTATAAAATTAAATTGGTGTGACTATACCCGACTAAACGATCAAACATTTAAACTGAATGTAACTTTGCGATCGACCAAGTCGTCTCTGATCCAGCCCGGCTTTGGGGGAAAATGTTGATCGTTAGCTGTAGCGTCATTTTCAAAGTCAAGTGAACGGTACGTTTAGTCATCGCAACAGAGTGAGTTCCAATAAACACGCATATTCAAGACCTTGTAGTGAAATTTCTAACGCAAGCCTACTACTTCCATTTGATTTCATCTTAGTTGATGTCAAGAGAAAAGATTCAGAAGCTACGTCACGTCAGTCCCAACGTAAAGTTCCTTTACGGCAGCTAATTTACTATATACCGGGTATATATCAACTCAGCTGATATCAAACTGAGGTTTCCAGTTTCCCACCGACATAGGACCACAATTTCTCATCGGCAAGAGAAATTAATCCCTTTAACTTGACAATACTGAGTGTTATACTCAAAACTAAATCAACTAAATAAATTTCTGATAAGTCGTGAGGTGAGAAGCTCAATCTCTTATAAGCGACCATCCCTCCTTCCTCCTATCTCAAGAGACGTTAACGCTATTCTGCCTGGGCTTGTTTTGAGTTTCTGAGCCTGGAGGGGGGCATTCTTTGTGCCCCCCCCCCCCCTATAGATCTCGAAAAGTAATATATAGATTTAACCAAGCCTAAAAGCGGAACTCCATATCTACCTGGTTACCATCGGCCGCCTATAAATTCTTCGGAATTTCTCGTTTACTGTTATCAACGTAGGTACTTGATCTCGTTAATTACTGTATAATTTTAGTCTCTTAATAGTATCATTTTAGTATAAACTTAGAGTTATAATTCTGTTTCGTGATTCAAGCAAATATAGTTTATCTATCTGTGCTTTCGCTTTGAGTTCGCTAGGCAAATTCATTCAATCGTTTATCGGCATTTTTCATTTGTTTTGATTGCTGTTATTTTACTTGTCGCTTTGTGTTTTGTAATTGGAGACGCGTGTTCGCTTCGAAACTGCCAGAAATTCTCTTTTGGTTTTGTTTACAGATTATTGCAAAGTATTGCACACATTTTGTCGTAAATTCAATCTGTTTATTGTGAATAACTTTGATTCTGTTTTACAACTGTCAATTGGAAAGCTATGTTCTTTTTAATTCTGTTTGGTAAAACGGATTCGCTTCATTCGTTTTAAAATACAAAGGTCATGCTTTAAGTCAGAATTATTTGTTCGCAAATTAGTACTTTCCTGCTTCTTGGTTTTGCTCTAACCTTACATCCTTGGATGTAGAATCCTGTTTTTCATCATGTTATGGCCGTTGGATACCATTTTACTGTAAAATTATCCATTGTTTTCACGAGTTATTTTATCGCTACGCGAGTCGTTTGTGCAACACGCGTCAAAAGACTTACGCGATTCCTCGCACACCATTGGCTAGAAGCTGCGCGAAAATTGCTTCATATAAGAAAGTCATGAAATGCGACGTACGTACATACGTACGTACGGCCCAGGCGCCCTCGAGCCATTCCGCTTGCCATGACCATAAAAAATTACCAGCACGCCTCTTAGTATGAGTATGGGGCTCCACTCCCGCGGCCTTCGGTAGCAAAGGAGTTCCGCTATTAAAGCTCTTGCGATGAAACTTGGCACGTTTGTAGCACGTCAATAACTTAACAGATTGGACTTATGACGTGTCAATTATGAAGTCACAATAACGTCACAAACCCGCCATTTTGAATTTGAGGCCGCCATCTTGAATCCCAAACCTGCAGTCATACAGCTGACAATGACGTCACCAAAAAATATATGATTTTGTTCTAAGGAACATACTTAGTCAAAAAAAGCACACAAAAGTAAAAAATTATCTTCTTACAAACGAAGGGGGGAAACCTGAAAAAAGACTGAAAAAAGACAAAATAGTCAAAATGCACTTCACCATAGACACGTCATTGACACAGGAAAATTTTCTTTGATAATTTTTAGGAAAAGTCACGAGATTTGGTGATTATTCGTGTAGCCGTTTAAAAGTTATGATTCGTTAAAGTCAGCGCGGGCACAATGTGCCCTCCTCCCCCCCCCCCCCCCCCCCAGGCAGAATAGGGTTAAACCGAGAGAGAAAGGGAGATGGAAAGCAACTCTGCTGTAGCTAACAGGATAGATAATGATAACGTTTTTATCAATGTTTTTTGGCACAGTAACACTTACACTTCTTGAGCGCATGATGACGATGTTTCCTCGGACAGTGACGTTCATTTCTGAAAGCTTTTCAAAGTCATTATCTACCCCAAAGTTGGCGTAAACTAAATCGGCTTCAACTGTGCCATTGTGCGCATATGCCAGATAAGGATAATGGTCAAAGGTCTCGGAGCTGTCTGGTCCGGGAGAAATCTGAAAGGGAAGTGATGGTGATTGGAGCTGAGACAGGTATTTGTAGTTTCTCTCAAACGTCCAAACGTTTGGATGAAGCCGTGGAACTCATGAACCGTAAAAAAAAAAAAGGCAAAACTACGGAAGGAAATGCACCGGAAATGGTGAGAACATGAAAATGTTCCATTCAAAAGCGATTATTGAATGTCAAAAGTAATTCGTGTTTGCTTTATTCTCGCCACTTTTTCAGCCAGTAATTATATGACTTGTTCGCGCGTATTTTTGCATCTGTTGTGATTTGCTAGAGGAATTCCTTTGGTTTTTTTCCGCTTTCAAAGATAACTTTCCTTATTTGCATTACAATACAAATGCAACACTGTAATGCAAATGAGAAACGGCTGTCAGCTTCAACATTTCCATTCAACACCGTTCTTCGCCATGAACACATTTGGCCCCCTATTGAATGATGTTGATTCAACATTTCCATTCAACACTGTTCAACATTGTTGAATACAACCAAGAGAAAATTAGGGGACAGAGAGGGACACTGCCAGTCCAGGCTTTGGGATATGTCAAGGTCGGTAAAGTTATTTTTAGACGGCCATTTGGAACGGAAGTCTGTTTTGCGGACATCTGCATAAAGACAACCTCGATCTGGTGTTTGAAGAACCATTCAAAATTTTGCTTGTAATGGCGGACCAAGTGGTGTTACGTTTTGTCGCTTAAAACGACGTCGAGAAACAAGGGAAATGGTATTTATGCGGAAGTTTCGGGAAACAGACTTCCGTTCAAAAGCCAATCTATAAATAACTTTTGTGGAATTGACATATCCCAGCCAACGCCCTCAGATTCCCTCTCTGTCCCCTTATTTTCTCTTGATACAACATGTTGCACACGTTTGGCCACCCTGTTGAATGATGTTGATTCAACATTTCCATTCAACACCGTTCAACATTGTGGAATTCGCCATGAACACGTTTGGCCACCCTGCTGAATGATGTTGAATGATGGCGAATAATACTGGAAGTTATTTAATGGTATTGAAGAAGTTTGGTCGCCATTAAGCATTTCTACAACAAAATTGTATTCAACTGCGCTGGATTATGTTGTATCCGTTTGACTGACCCTTAAGAAACAAAACTGCAATTTTTGTCCTGCTATGAATTTAAGTATAAGTGTAGGTAAATCTGGACTTAGCATCTCCTAAATCTGTTACAGCGAGGCCAGTATCATAAATAAATCGATTAGGTTAAGCAAAGGACATGATTCTCTTCACCAACTAGTTAAATAATTTTCTAAGATCCTACTTGTGGTTTTGAAAGGCATTAGTGAAAAATCAAAAGTCTACCTTATGTTTGCAGGAAATAAGAAACTTATAAAATCCTGTTGTCCTCACCTTTATTTTTCCTGTAATGCCGTATGTCACTATACCATTCTCCACTATGGAGACCCTGTTGGGTTTGTTTGGTTGTGGAAAAGATAACAGTACTTTGTACTCGGGTTTCTCTACTTTGTCAAATCCAAACGCTTTCCAACGAGTGGCGAGTTCATCTGCAAGATCATGCTGTCGTTGGGATCCAGCAATGTGAGGTTGTGACGAAAATTCCCTTTTAAAATAAATTCAAAGTAACACGAGCTTCCAAAAATAAGTGTCCCTTAACGTAATACAACAACATCCCCACCCACGTCGCACCTTAAATCTCTCATTTTTTTTTTCAATTTAAATGTGTTTGAATTCGTTCTCCTGGAAAGCATAATTTTTTATGGTTATTAATTTTTTTCTCCACAGAGTCCTGACCTGCAAAATATGTATTAAAAACCGTTTAGAATCTCATTGTTCTCAAGGTTAAACTTTCGTAATATGACGGCTTATCCTCGCAGAATTTTGTTTATTGAACTTTGAAGGCTTTCAAACGAAAATGAATTGATTTCACACCAGAGCCTTCTCAAAAAAGCTATTTTCAATGAAAATCAAACGCGTTTCGACCAATGGTCATCAATAAATTCGTAAATCGTTTAGTTGTGACGCTGCAAAGAAAGTCACGCGTGCGGAGACAGAAAACGTTTCACAGGATATGGGTACAAACTCTCTTTTCTCTGTTATCTGATCATCATCTCCAAGATAAAAATACACAATGAAAAGAAATGAAACAAAAATAACCTAAACACTGCACGGAAAGTTTTCTTTTCGGATTTCGTTTTCACAGGCTTCCTTTGGCTATATTCATTCATCCGCCCGACCCTGCAGAAACGAATGGCTGGAGTAAAAACACCAAACGGTTGTTTCACAACAAAACAGAAATCCTTTAAGAGTCCAACAAACAACTGACGCAATCCCGTGAAGAAGCGGGCAGATATAAGGTGACGTCTGAGCTCATTTTCAGTATGAAAACAATTTTCATGTAACACGGTAATTGTACGAAAAGCCCCACGAGATGTGCGATGTACGTGCTTTGTAAGGCTTTCTTTACATAACAGTAAGAATTCCTCACAACAAAGCAGTATCGACGGCGAAGCAAGTTTTTCACTTAGCCTAATCAATGTCTAATCTTTCGCTTTACAAAAGCAGAGTAGTCCCAGCGTCAGATTTTTAAAATCAGTTTGCTTAAAAACCTTTATCCCCTAAATCAAAGAAGTGTAAATTGCACAGCTGATTGCAATTGTGCTGTTATTTTAATCCTTTCGACGTCAAATTTTCTTGCTTATATGTGAGTTTTGTCACTGAAAGGGAGTCGCCAGTGATATTGCTGGAAATGGTAAAAAAAAAATCGCGATCAAACGCCGTTCTCGAACTCAGCAAATACCCTAGACCCCCATCACCTCGAACCCCAGCTTTCGTTTCCCTTGGTTGATTTAACTCAGTTATTTATCTTGAATTCCCGTAATGTCGATTTGTTGTTGTTGTTGTTGTTGTTGTTGGTTTTCTTTGCGAGCTGGAGAAAGCGACTTCCTCATATTTTAGCGATTTTTTAGAGGCAATGTCTTTTAAGCAAAAAACAAAAAATTACAAAATTGGCAAGTAATCTGTTATCGATTACACAATATCAATAAATTACTCGACAAATTTTTCGATCTTGGCAACTTTAATAGCTCTCTCTAAACTGACAATAAACCTTTCAAAAAGTTCGAGCAAAATACTTTTTGAGATTCTTGAAGAAGTAGTAGAGCGGGTCAGAAGAGGAAACGTTTGACTTGATAAATATTCTATCTTAACTATGGATTTTTAAAAAATTACTTAACAACAAGCTGTATTAGTTAATCATTAAAACTTCGTATTACCTCATCACGCTTTCCAGCTTTTCCGCACTAATTGAATCTTTAAACATCGCGTGATACTCTTCAAAGTCGTTGGACTGTTCGCCATTTTCAGTTTCTAGGCTGCAGGGTTTAATCTCCGGTCGCCTGGCGAAATAACCCACTAAGAAACCAAGCAGAAACAAAGCAACTATGCCGAGTATACAACCCAGCGCTATCCATAATGACTTTCTGCTTTTGCGTTGAATTGCTGTTATGCCTCCAAGCGAGTTTGTTTCTTCCAGCATGATGTCGTGTTTTTCCGGGTTCGTCTTATTTTCGGCCAGCATTATCCGTTCCTGGGAGCAAGAGACCCGATTAGAGCAGTGTTTAAGTTCGTTACTTCATGAACGCTAATGCCTGCCTCACTAAAAGAAAACGAATGTTAATAAAGGTCACCCTAGCTGTTTTGTATATTTTGTTTTCGTGACAAGATAAAAGCCGATTTAAGAACAAAAATATTTACTTAAAGTACTAAGCCTGATGAGAATCGCAAAAATATGCATGGTTGTCGAGCTGAGATTTTTAATAAAACAAGAGCTAGAGCCAGTGAAATTTCTAAAGAATCTAGAAAACTCTCCACTTGCCTCTTGGATCTCAACACAATATTAACATGACACTTTGAAGCTTCTTTGAGACTGAATTGGTAATTTGGCAATTGATTTTCACCTGTGAAGGACTGTTTTGTGCTGTTTGACCATATAAACTCTGCTTCATGATGTCTTGGTTGTATCTCATCGCAGTCCAGGCGACCACATCGGCCGAATTTTGACCCAACTGGTTTCTAGTAATTTGTTTCTGTGCTTGAACTGGGTCTCGAGGGTCTTAACTCAATCTGCATAAATTAATTTTCAATGTCACGGTCTTTTGAATATTTCCTTCCTGTATCAGTAAAGGAAGGAAGCAGGAGGCGTCTGCTCCCCGCCGGTCACCTTTTGACAAGTTTATTTTCAACAAATAATTAGAGTAGACTCCCGCTAAAGGAAACAAAAATGACATTGTAAGACCTAGCAGGAGTTTGAGAAAGCCAATAGTGAACAAGAAAGAAATCAACCAAGGAAACGAATTTCAGTTTGAGAAAGTGGGGGTCTTAAGCATTTAGCTTTGAGAAAAAACTTTTGTTCTGACCTATGGCGTAAAAAAATATATAGGAAGACCTAAGTTAGTTAACTAACTGACCAAAGAAGCAAAGCCTGTACTTACCAGTGAAAGAGCATTTTTGCCCAACTTCCAAGACGCATTGCCAGATACGCTCAACCAAGTTAACATACTATTCTGCGTGCATGTATTGTTTCGATAAAACAAAGCAAAGCATGCATAGAGGGGTTCGGCCCTCGTGTACCGGCACACAGGGACAGAAACAAAGCACTGAACAAAAGACTTCATGGAAACAATAACTAATATAAAACAAAGTGCATACAATGTGATGTCCCTGTTGTACCGAGCCCGCAAGGGTTTAGCAAGCGATGAGTTAATCACCTCAGAGAACGCTAGACATACCGCACTCTATAGACTCTATAGCTGCCAAGCCGTAGGCAAAATTCATCTTTTCTGTAGTTCAACAGGTCGAATTATAAGCTTTGCTAAGAAAAACAATATATTAAGGAAGGAGTGTTCGTATTCAGGTTTGTCACATGAATTTGCTGAAGATCAGTTGTTCGTGCGATAATAAAGTGCGTTCAATTCAACTTATTCATCCTAACTCAGATCCGTCAGGTGGATAAAGCCTACAGACACTATTGAACTAAACGTAAGACCTGCGATCATGAATAATAGGGAACTTAAGCAGAGACGTTTTAAGCCACGAACGTCAACCGGAAGTTAAATGTTCCCTTTTTGGCTTGTCTTTTCTCTTCACAGAAGGCTGGAAAACTATCTTCTTTGGTGTTTGGTTGTTTGCTTATGGACGTGATGGCGTCAAAATACGTCAAAAGTAAAACATTCAACTTCCAGTTGCCGTCCGTGGCTCACAAACGTCTGTGCTTAAGTTCCCTAATGAAAAAGGATAGTCCCCAGGATCGAAGAGCTTACGTGCACACACGCAATTTTTAGATTACTAAATTGTCTTTGACGACCTACTACACGAGCAAATATCACCCAATAGAACAAAAATTTTTATAACAAATTAAAACTGACACACCATTTTTTCCGAGTCAGCAAAGACATTTAGTTTGTCACAGAATAAACTTTAACAAATTTCGTCACCTACACGAACAAACTGAGATTTGAGAGATTGCCACACTGAGATTTTGCTGGTCCGTTGTTTGACCATTCACAAATCGCTAGGGACTCACTGATTTAATTGATTTGACAAAAAATAAGAGATATAAATAAATGTAATGTTATCCTGGCTGTGTAAAGTGTCTGATCTTCTTAGCGGAGTTTAGAAATAATTCAAAGGCGGAAACGTAAGGCGCTTGTTAAACATAATCCTTGAAGAATTCCTTGAGCTGCAATTCAAAGTCTTCGCAAAACAGACGTTAAACGAAACAAGTATTACTGTCATTTGGACTTTCCGAGACTGGGTTGCATTCTTCGTTTTAGTTAGTCCAGTTTCAGATTTAATTAATCCTGATGGTTTGCATGTATTTTCGTGCCAGCTGTAACAAAAATCTGAAAAAAAATCAGCCCGTAGTTTGTGTGGTTTGTAAAGAACACGAGCCAGTTAGGACAAAACCTAAGATGGGAGGCGGAGTAGCCGAGTCGTTAGGGCGCTGGACTTGTAATCCGGAGGTCCCGAGTTCAAGTCCTCTTCCTGACCACTTGGATTTGTAACAAGGTAGTCCCGTGTTCAAATCGTCAGCCATGCTTGTAAATAGCCAACTGGTAAGCCTCCCACCAGTTGGGGTATTTAAAAATGTTTATGTTCAGTTTGTAATGTTCCTTTCTCCCATTTATGGTGTCCCCAATAAGCACTTTCGTGCTAAAATACATCAACACCTAAAATTGTGACTTTTTTTTATCTTTCCTGAACACACATTCCCAAACGCGATTCAGGCATCAATCCGAATGATGCAGTGACCTTTGTAACTGGATCATTTAGATTGCAATCTAAGATTGGGTTGTCCCTAAGTGGAACGGAAAATCGCATCTTTGGTCGCAAAATCTGAGTTAACATTGGTTAAAAGGAAAGCAGCCCTGTTGCCGTCACAACTGGTGGAAGCCATGATTTTGTATTGAAAACAAAAACAAAATCCGACCACAAAACTTTATTTGAATCCAAAAATACCTTTACCGACTTTACCGTGCGGCTACAAGAACCATGGCCACCCAGACTTGATTAGCTAATTTTTAAATTACGCAATCAGAAAACGAGTTCAGAACAATGAAATGGCTACAAGTGTTAACGTGATTTCACAGTATCTCGCCGTGAATGAATACTGACCAAGGGCGGCCTTTGAAATAATTCGTGCCAAGATAAACGTGACTTCTCGGTCGTGCAAGAACGACATCAATAACCCTCTCTGGACAAGTATCCTGAACGACTGAACATTTTGCAATTACTTAATCTAGTCTCAAGTGTCCACCAGCTAAAACAGCTGTTGGAATCGAATTACAAGTGTCCAATGAATGACCATTTTATTTACGTTGTAGGCGGCTTAAATATGCCTGTCTACCGTAGCTCCTTAGTAGATGTTCTATTTACAGTGAAATGGGGATCTTTCCCACAAATTATACAAGTCTGACTCAAGTAATCAAGTGTACTCACAAAAAAAGTTGTGAAGCCTGCTATCTGGACATTAGTAAATAAGCACTTCGTATAAATTTTGTCGTACAAGAATTACATTGCCAAAAAAAACACTTAGTAGCTATGAGTGCAAAAAAAGCTAGAAAAAATTAATTAAAGCTTTTCAAAAAAAAGTCAAAACGTACAAAAAGTGTGTTGGCAAAAGAGCCTCTTTGGCTAACTATCCTGAAAAGAAAAATACTTTTCGGTTTGTTCCGATCAAAAACAAAGAAATTTCACTTTTATTAGCCTTATAGCGCGGAAACGAATTCTTTATTATCACCTCTTTCCTTCTTTACTAGTTCTCGAATTTCCGCCAACATCTTCTCCTGACAGTTAAGTTTTTCTTGAAGCTCCATTGCCTGTGCTTTTCTGTCCAATTGCAATGCCCCCATCTCCTCCCTCAGCATCTCATACTGTTGTCTGACGTAGTGAGTCAATTCCTGTTCTATCCCAGCATCCCTGGTGAGGCGCTGTGTAGGGGCCGCATGGGATTCTTGGGCCACACAGGTACCTCTTTCACGCGGGCACATCTAAATTTGCAAACAAAGGACTAATTTTAAATGCTTTCATGTATAAAACTACTATCTGTCTCTAAGATGAAATGCTTAATGTATAATTATTGAAAAAATGTATAGATATACACCAGTTGCTTATTTGTGTTAATTTGTTGTTAAATTATTTTCTGTTTTTGTTTTTGTTGTTTTTTTCTTGCAGTAATAGGTTTACTCATGTTTTGTTTCTTCAAAATGTTTTGCCAATATCATGCATTGCTAAACGGACCACCTTACGTTGCATTTCCTTTTTTCGTCGTTGTTTTTATTGTCGTTTTGTTTAGTTTTGATGCGTGTGCTTTTTCTTTTTCATAGCCGCACCTGCTGTAAATATAAATTCAATAATATTTGATGAAAAGCAAGAGATTCAAGATAAGCGCTAGTTGTTCTTTATTGATTCACAGAGAGGAAAAACTTGTCTTTAAAGGGGCTATGTCACGCTATTTTAGTATCTTTTCAAAAAGCTAAAAAGTGTCTTGGCATCAATTGAATTCCAAAAATAATGGTCTAGCTTTGTTACAAAAGACTATCTCACGGCACTGAACTTGTTTCCTGTCGTCTGTTGGTACTGATGGCAAGGATGGAAATGGATTGAATCTTGAAAAAATTGGGCCAATTTTTTCATGTTTTGGTGCTATGTTTACGAAAATCACCCAAAAATTATTATGGTTAGCTTTCCATGATAAAATTCATTTGAGATCTTTCTCATAGTTTTATAGGAGCATTTCGTGTATGAGTAGAGTTACTAGGTTATGATTTTAGCGCACAACTGATCTAAAATACCAAAATCCTCGTGACATAACCCCTTTAAAAAAGGGGGGAAACGCGGTTTAAATGTTTCCCTGTCATCATAACGGCACCAGGCTCTGTATGCAATCCCGAGAGGTCTCCTGGTGAAATGTTGATCATGTTCAATGTTGTAGCATTGCTAATCACTTCTATTTTAGCAAAAATACCCTGCAGAATTTCGCTGTTTTTTTATGCTTCATAGTAGAATGCCACCTAATGTGTGTACAGGTAAATTGGATACAAAGTTTCTACAGAGCAAAGAAGAACATGTCATTTGGAGGTATACTGCAGAGTTACAAGGACGAACAGGTTCATCGAATCTGAGTTTTGTGGTGCAAAAAAACAAAATTGACATTTTAAAAGTTGGTTAATTTTTGTAGCCGTTATTTTCTCTCTTAGATCAATATTAACCTCCTTTCACAACTTTGCGGATTTCAAGATAACATTAAAGCAGCGCAAGCTTCAAGCTCCTGGCCATGAGAAAACTGCGATATGTCAGTATGGACACTGTCACTTAAGGACGTATTTTCAACACATTTCATATCTGATTTGCTATCGGACTCCAACACCCGAGGACTAAATAATTTTGCCAAGAGAAGATAATTTCTTTTGCCGTCTCGGAGGAAGCAGTATAGGGGCTTAAAAACCAGTTTAGACGACATGCAGTATCCCGGTCAAGCAAGCTAGATAAAATGAATCATGTAATGCGAAGACAGTGACAGGGTAACTGAGCAATAACTGAACATACCTGGGCAAGAACCCGAATCCCTTGGTATCCCATTGCAATAAATGGAAATGGACTCATTTGTCCAGCGGTGCGCTTCATTGACGCGCGCGCAACCTCTCTTCCATTCAAGAAGAACACAACAGGAAAAGTGCGATTTGTAGCACCATCAAAATCCACTTCACAGGCGATGAGATCACCACGATGAGCCATGGCGTCTAAAAGGTAAAAATTGCATGTCAACTGCACCAGCGCTTCAACAATCGCCTACCCAGAGTTGCGCGGGCTCTTCGGTCAGCAACCTCGATTGCAGGGCTTTTCTCTATTACATTTGCGAGGCTGCCCTCACAAAGTTAAAAGGAAAGAGCGGGGGTCGCTCTGTTATACTAAATATACTTTTATGATTAGTTCAGTTGTTCGTTTTAACAATTCACAAACAAAACGAGCAGTCAAGAGGCTCTCCTTACGACCATCCTGTTAATACTTCTGTAAGATACGACCCAATCCACTGCAAATCCTGCTGTTTTAAAGTAATAAGAATAAACTATGATAAAAAGAACAGCAAAGAAAAAGACTACGAGAGAATTGTTTTTGGAGGAAAACCAATTCCCTCTGGTCTAGTTCTTTGCTTTGTGGAGACTGGGTCTTCTTCAGAACAAACGTTCTGCTGATCACTATCAGTTCAGATTCTAATCCGTAATGCTGGCCATTTCATGAATGATGACAAGTGGCTCTGGCGGAACCGGTCATCCAGCTCTTGGAGTAAAAGTAATCTCGTTTCCCGTCTTTCTCTTGAATGTCGCCCTTGCAATTGTGATTCTTATCGAGATAGTCGTACAGGCAAGAAGTGGGCTTTCACCCATGTACAAGGGCATTCACGCATGATACATTACCTTCAACTTCTCTTCCCAGTTCGTCGCAGCCAGGTTCGAATATTTTTCCATCGTCCACGTGATAGCCGACTGTCCCTCCCTCCCAGCCAGGCATCCGATGGCAGTTGTAATTTGCAAACACGGCACCCACCGCTAAAATGCGCCTCTCACCACTCTCCTGAATCAGCACCTTTGGTAACAAAGCAGGAGTTTGTCACAAAACCGAACACTTAAAATAGACACTTTCCAAAATTATTTCAAAACCGGGTATTACCTCAATCCTTGGCGTTTCTCGTGTGAACGGCATCAAATACCTCGCACCATGAATAATTTTAGGTTCTTGTCCTTTGCAGCTGTTACAGAAATCAGGTCCCTCGTATGTCAACTGACAGCCTTGGATTTCAATGCCCAGGGACTCCCACGCCTAAAACGACAACATGAACAAAACAAAACCTAGCTTAACAAACAAGATAACAGGAACAAGGGAATGTAATCACAAAATAAAAACAAATCAGACTTGAAAATCAAAATAGCAGCAATGAAGGTATGGATTCTGATACCAAAGGATTCCCACACCTAATTATAACAAAATGAACAACACAAGGTAAAAGGTAACAGATAATGACAACCTTGAATTCCAGTCGGCCCATATTCTCCGCTACCGTTATCAGTGATGGTCACCCAACGCTCCTTGACCGCCAAGTAGGGGAAAAGCGTTGGGTAACGACCACGGAGGTGGATGTTAAAAATGGCCGGTTGGTGAGATGAGAAGGGTCTGGTCATAGCTTACACAAGAATACTCAGCGCTCTAACAAGAAATGCTCATGATACTTACACTTGAACCCATGACACATTTGTCCTGCTTGCAGCCTTGCTGTCTAAACACTCGATGGACAATCTGATTGGCCATTTGTCGGCTGCCGTCAGTTTCATGAAGCAGCTGATCTATCTTTCGCTCATCTGAAAACAACAAAAACAACTCAAAGTATATTTTGTCTAGTTTATCATATGAGTTGACTGGTAAAACGATTATGATTCACTCAGTAATTTCTTGCACATACATTGGCCAATCTGTGTCATAAATAAGAAAACAGACGAAAATTCTGGCCAAAACTGTTAACTAAGTTGTTGTTATCGCAAATAGTTAAAGATCAATAAGGATTCTTGAATCACCAGTGGTTCACGACAAGTAAAATATTCCTAACAGTTCAAGGTAGAAGTTGTCGAATAGGAGGAAGTATGCAGTCTCATTTCATTTTAAGTTTGCCCACAGTCTCCAATCGTCGGAATTTTGGAAAATAATATAATTAGCTTAAACTAAAGAATATATGGTTACTGGAAAATTTATACCACTACTCTTCCCTACCTGTAAGAGGAAATGAGTAACCATATGTTGCAAAATAGGTTTTTTCTAATCTCTCCACGAGGTTATCCAGAGACACTCTCTGTTGGTGGAAACAAGCCTGAATCAGTGCTTACAACCGTGTAGCCTCAAAAGAGGTGCAAAGCTAACACAAGCTTTAAATGAGGGTGGAGGGTTGCTATGGTAACGGTCAAAACATTCTTCATTGTCAAACTACAGATCAATTTACGATTTCCAGTGGTAAAATTAGAAATTTTTTGGATGAATGTTTTTTATGTTTTGATCGGTTCCTTCCTGCTCCTCTGCTGAATTTATTCTTCCCGTTTTTAATCAATTCTCGTTAATTTTGAGTCAGCTATCAGATTGAAGTTTCAACACCTAAAATCAACAGTTCTATGTGATGTGGCTAAGTCTTTGAGTCGTTTATGGTTGACGGAAACTCAAGACAACACTGAGGCACAAGAACTAATGAAATCAAACAAAAACAAACTAAAAGTGCGGCTTACCATTTCCCTCTCATCGAAACCAGTTTTTTCAAACCGGTTTCCTTCAGAGTCACAGCACCGACACAGTTTCCATAGTTCCATGACCAGGATAGATATCAGATTAAAGGGGACTGGTACCGGGTGGTAGGAGCTGTAGCTTCTGATGGTAATGGCTTTTTTGAAAGACCATTCTTTGAGGGAATTATCCTAAATAAGAGACAAAACATGCAGAGTTTGGCATATTGTTGAAGCTCAGTCAAGTTTGATCCTGGCCGCAAAGATCGGTTTTTTTGCTTGGCGTAAAAAATTCTAAACGTTTAGAAAGCTCATTAGCCTACGTGCACAGACGTATTTTAGGCTTAAGTTTCTCTACAAACGAAACCCAAAAATACCGCTGAAGAATAAAGCTCATTTCCAGGTTCTTTTGGCCTTGTTAGTTCCTCGCAATCCAAAAACCTCATACTATAATATATAGATTAAGCCAAACCTAAAAGCGGAGCCCCACTTTTTTTTAATTGTTGGAAGCCCACTTTTTTTTTTAATTGTTGGAAGTTATTCATTTTTTAAAGTAATTATTAAAAAAAAGAGAAAGAAAAAAAAAGGAAAAAATCTGCTTCCCTTGAGGGTAGAATCGAAGAGCCTCCAAAACCACCGGAGTGAAAAGGGACATTACTAACCACTACACCACTTGTGCTAATTTGTCAACTTAAGAATAATTTTAATACTTTAAAAGAACAGTTGTTTATTGATCGCAGCTGGATTGACATAAACACGTGTGTTTTTCTTAGGGAAATGTGTTCGGTCCGCTGCAAAAACCACGGTTGTAGACAGAAAATACCGGAAGCACTAGCTCTGCCATGTTTGATGACTGAACCATTGCCAAATGCTGCGAATTCAAGCGATGTACTTCGACTCGATTCGATGTTACGCGAGTTACGCAAGTTACTGTGTTTGTTACGATAAACACGGGTGTTTTTCTTGGGAAAATGTGTTCGGACTGCCACAAAAACCATGGTTGTGAACAGAAAAAACCAGAAGGCACCAGCTCTGCTATATTTGAGATCGGGACCACTGCGAAATACTGCGAACTCAAGCGCTGTACCGACCCCGTTCGCAGCTCAGAACCGACAACAAAGATGAAGTCTTTAAAAGTAACTTGAATTTTTTGCTTTCCTTAAAAGACAACTGAGTACTCTGTTGAACTCTTTCTTTCCATTTATAGTAATTTGATATTTTTTCTCAAGTTCTAAACTTCACTTCTGTCGAACTGAATCGTTTTGCTAAACAAGCTAAGCTTTAAAAAAACCTCTTTTTCAAAAGTCACGGTGGTTACGCGATTTCCAGCCAAGAAAAAAGCCAGTTGACCAAAAGTCCCGCCAAGAAAAGATGGCATTCTCCACCCCCCGTCGGGTTGTCTTGCGACTCGTCTCCCCCTCCCCCCAGAGTCTGTAAGGACGGACGGACGGACGTGCGCTGACGTCACAACCAAAATTTCTCGGATCGATAGATTACCAAATTTCCTTAGCAATGGTGCTCCGCTGACGCGCTAGCGCGGGGGCTCCGCTACTATGCTATGCTAGTTACACTACACTACGCTACACTACACTACACTGCACTACTCTACTAACCACTACATCGCACTACACTACACTACACTACACTACACCACACTTCACTACACTACACTGCACTGCACTGCACTGCACTACACCACACTACACTGCCCTACGCCATGCTATGCCATAATGCCATGCCATGCCATACTATGCTAAGCCATGCTATGCTATGCTATGCTATGTTGTGCTATGCTATGCTATGCTATGCTTTGCTTTGCTTTGCTTTGCTTTGCTTTACTATGCTATGCTATGCTATGCTATGCTATGCTATGCTATGCTATGCTATGCTATGCTATGCTATAATAAAAATCCCTTTCAAATCTTACCTGGACTTGTTCGTAGGTGTTGGAAAGCAGCGCAATCATCATATTAACTAGAAGGATAACTACCATAATAAGAAACAAACTATACAACAAGTAAGACAGGGTCATGGTGGGATGATCAATAGAATCCAGTGCCTCCAGACCTGTCATTCCCAGGCAGGACCACGCAAGATGTTTAGCCATCGCCCACCAACTGAAACATATGACAATAAGCTCTCTTTAAAAAAGAGAACTTCGTATTACAATTTGCGCTGGCGAGTATTGACAAATTGGATAGATCAACGACTGCAAAATACATAGTTAAAATAAAATGACGTGAGCCTTACTACAAAATGCGTAAACTACTGTATTGCAAAACGCGCCGTTCTTACACGATGTATTAAAATTGTACCTTGCACTCGCTTTAATCAAGCGCAGAGTAGTAACCCAAAATGACCGAATGACAGACAGGCAGACAAACAGACTGACAAACAAACACAATTTGGTGCCTTGATTAATTATTATTAATCACTGATTGTAACATCTAACTCACCAGACAAACCCTTCGTCATTGCAAGCCCTGGAAAACAATTATAAGGAAATGATTAAAATTAATCCTCGCAACAGTAGACTTTCTCCCCTTTTATGTAAATACTTTAGGCCAAGAGCCAGGTTTTATCTCAAACTACAATGATTCAAATGACGATAACTAAGAGGTGAAGTCCTATTCACAGCAAATGCACACTGTCAAAGCTAAGCCCAGTTTCTGTGGCATGGAGAAACTGAGAGTAGCGACGACCCCACCTAGCCCGCAACGGTTGCCACTACCCATTTATGCAGATGGGAGATTGCAGAATGAGATAACGTGAAGCAAACACAACTGCAGAGATGAAGTCTTTGGAAAAGGGGCATGGAAAATAAAATTCACTGTCTCGGTATTGACTTTGATGATCGCTAAATAAATAGCTTGTTTTTCCGTTATGAGGTTGGTTGCCGAGCCTTTAATCATCTGGCTGTTAAGGGCTTTAACAACTAGCTTATGTTCTCCTTAAAAAATAAAATCGTACTTACAGATCTTCAGAAAGCGTGCGATTTGAGGTGAAAGCCTTTTCCACGACATAAATCTTTGTCATTGCTAGTGAAAACGCCAGAATCATGGCCAAGAACTGCCAAAATATTGCAAGCACGTCCCACATAATGAAGAAAAACGCAATAAGTATAGCGCCCATGCCCCTCAAGCACTCCATCAGGTGACAAAAGACTCGTAGAGTAAGAAACATGGTGATTATGCCGTAAAGGTATCCAGCTACGGCTAAGGGCCTGTTGTCGGACACTTTATCGTTCTTTGCCCATGTGAATATGCGCAGTGTAAAGGTAGCTATGTAGATTAAGAGCATGATAAAGTCGATCATATTCCAGCGATCACTGAAAGAAAAAAATCAACGCATTAACGACAGCGAATTTACAATTATATCTCACCAAGAACACAGGAATTTTTTCTTCAATAACAAGGTAACTAGAAACTTCCAGATGTAATCAAAGGTGATAATTTCTGTTTAAAATTTTTGCCTACGTCATGTAACATGTGCTTGGGTTCATGTTATACAAGAAATAGAAAATGGCGGCTTTGTGCTTATATCATCTGATGCAAACGTTTAAGGGGATCTTGAGAAATTCGAAATAATTTCGTGAGCCCTCGCTTGCGGTTCAGGTCTACGTAAACTTTCAAATTCTTGCACATTCCCTCTCGAGTTAGATAAGCAAGCGCCATTTGCAGCCCAATAAATGTCTTTACCTGAAATAACTAGCAAACTTCTTCAACAAACCACTTTCCTTTGAAGATGGCGTCACAATCTGAGTATCATCAGCTGGTGAATATACGGCATAACGCGATCCTTGGTGCGATTTTGGTCTCGCCTCTGCTTTTCTCACCGCCTTTGTTGTTCCCATAAACTGATCAACCTCTATTAAAATGCGCCCGAGAAAGAAGATTAAAATGACCCACTCCAGCCGACTGAAGGCAAGGGTGGGAGGTGACAGACAAAGGGCAAAGTGCAGGCCAAGAAGTGTTAGGTAGCTCAGCGAGTCGCGAACAAAGATGAAGTAAGGAGTTGTGAAATAATCCAGATAAAGTTCTGTGAAAAAAAGATATCGATTGAAATTGCACTTTTAGAGAGTGGTTTTACATAGTATGTCCCGAGAGTAGATTACGGATGAACACACTTTGTTTCTCCCTATTAGTCTGTAAATCGTTTCCTTACTTTTCCCATAAAAAAAAGAAATTTTGCTTTCCAACAAAAACAGTCCACGTGATTTTTTGTCAGAGAATAGACAATGATGATGTGATTAAGCCAATCAGATTCACGTGACGCAATCTGCGTATCTAAAATTGGGAAACATCGATGGTATTAACTGTTTAACTAGAAGATGGAACAGTGTTTTGTTGTTGAAACGAACACGGACCGGTCGACATACCTGTTGACAAAACCGTGTCGGAAACGCTAAAACTTCAACATCCCACACAGTTAACTGTGCAGTTAACGCGTCCCTGGCTTTCAGCGAATATTTGAAGGATAATAAATACAATAACATTTATTTGGCTTCCTCTAAGCTCACAGTTGTCCCTGAACTTCGCTCGCGTAAGACTGTTCGCTGCTAGGAGCTATTTGGAGCAATATACTCTGCTCCTAGTATGACTGGATAGATAAATGTATGAATGAGCGTTTCTTTGTTTGAATGTCTGTATGAGCTACTGACGACTTCAGTGAAGTCAACTTGTGGGGAAAATTACTCTAAGAGCCAAGCTCCATCAACAGGCAAAACATCACAAGCCTTTAATAACTCTTTGCGTGCAAAATATATAGCAAATTAGAACGAGTGCTCGTATTTTCTCTCACCAAAGATGTCCTTGCTCTCGACACCTGTGAAACAGACAGACACTTTGTCAATTTAGAAAGTTATCAATGTTCAAAGATTGTAATTAAAAAAAGTACTCAGCAGTACAATGTTTTATTATGTTTACAAGAGATTACTAAAACCAACATTCTTTTCTGCATCTTTTTTCTTAATCAGCTACTATTTTGGAACTAAACAGTAATGCAATGTTCGGACGTTCTCAGGAAATGTTCGGACGTTCTCAGGAAAAATCAAGATGGCGGTGTTTGAATTCATGACGTCACTTTGAGTTTAAATGAAATCATAGTTGAAACATCTCCTTTTTATCTCGTAAAGAATACATTAACACAAGTGGAATTTTTTATATTATTCCAAGACAACAGAAAGTCGTGCCATCTTTATAAGCAACGGCGAAAAAGAAAGAGCTCTTTTGTTACCTTGTATGATAGATTTTCCCAATGTAATTGATGATTGATACTCTCCAAAGCAAAGTGGAGCAATATTGCTGCTGGCGATCTTTTCCAGTTCCGATACTTTGGGACACTCTCCAATGCCAACAGGAACAATCTGAACACCCATCGCCTTGATCTCATTGAGTAGGAGAGTAAGATCTTTGTCTCCAACACCAAGCATGTTCATCATACCATTTGTAAATACCACAAGTACCTAAAGCAAAAAAAAATTGGGATTCAAGAACAAAAAACAAAAAACTGTAGTTTGGCGACATAGAGTAACAATTGCCTAAATTTATTTTGTGGTATTTGGCAAAGGAAGTTCTCCGAATACTGTTATAATATGCAAGGGCTCTCGACACTTTTACATCTTTAAACACTCTTACATAAAGAAAGAACACGAACTAATTACAATTACCAGGCCTGACGAAATAATGCAAATTCATGATCGAAATTTAATCCGAACAGTCAGTGCTATTGATGACATTGATTACTGATTACTGTCGGTGATATTGATTATTATGGTTAGTGTATGACAATTAGATACTTTAAAAACATTTCCCAATTTACATCTACTTTTGTCGATACTATCGGTTGCCATCGACGAAAATTTATAGCCTTAGAATTTTTTTGGTCACCTAAGATTCCATGCCTTTGATACAATTGAGGCCCATCAAAAATGGGTAAAGAGCATAGAACGCAAATAAATGTTATCAAAGCAGGAGCGTTATACATGAATCTCAAACATATACTACTACTACCACAAATACCTTACCTTTTCCGAGTGTTTACGAACAGTGGGACTTTTAAAAGCATCCCGAGCAGCACATAGGTCGTCATAGAGACGAGGAGAAGAACTTGAATTTTTCAGTGCCTTTACTCTGCTTAGCAGTGCATTGTTGCTTGAGCAGACTTCTTCAAAGTTGATGTCTGTGAGGGCGTTGTCTCCTTCACGTAAAATCACGCTGTAGTTAACAGAGCTCATGTAGTAGCCATATTTGCGGATAAGGTATGTGATCGTCCTCTTAATAAGAGTGAAAACCTGTTCTGAACTTTCGGCATCGTTGATCAGCGTCACAACAAAACAGATCTCAGTCTCTGCAAAGTAACAAATCTCACTTTTTACGCTGTTAACAGAATGTAAAATGTAATGAGGGTCTGGATGGGGTTAACTGACAACTGACAAATAGCCTAAAAATTTAGCTGACAACTGACATTTGTAGTGGGTTTTACTGACAACTGACCTAACTGTCCTTAATATCCTACAAACCCCGTTGTAAATAACACTGTTTGACTCTTTTCGTCAAACAAATGTACTTTTTGTACTAAATCTTAGCAGCGGGACGCTAGAGTGTCATATTTCCTTAATAATTTACCGTATGACCCAGTACATCAGGGTCATTTTATTAGCTACAATCTCGAATTTATGCTGAACACGGGCCAGCTTACACAATGGCTGCTAATACTGGCGTTGTAAAAGCAATTGTAAGCTTTTTCCGCATTGACTCGGATACGTCTTTCGAACGACATAGAAGTCGTATGCCGATAAATGATGTAAAACAATTTTTTACAATTTTTAAGACAAATGTTTACAATTTTTTACAATTTTTTAATTCAATTTTTTACATATTTTGTTTCAATTTAAACTAGGGAGCAGCTCTTTGCGAACTTGTGGTTGTAAAATTTGTTTATTCTCCTACGCGTTTCGTCTAACTATCGTAGACTTCTTCAGGGAGTTTTACAAACAAATGCTAAATGCTTGTATTTAAGCAATAATGGCGGCTATTTCGAGAAACATGGACCGCAAAGGTGCGGCTGGATTGACCGCACCGTGGCCCCCAAATAACTCTCACGCCTTGCGTAAATATTTCACAGCTTCGCCTGTTTCTTTTTCGTCAATCCCGGCGGCCGCACCTTTGCGGTCCATGTTTCTCCAAATAGCCGCTACTATTGCTTAAATACAGGCATTTAGCGTTTGTTTGTAAAACTCCCTGAAGAAGTCTACGATAGTTAGACGAACGCGTAGGAGAATAAACAAGTTTTAGAACTACAAGTTTGCAGAGTGCTGCTCACTAGTTTAAATTTAAAAAAATGTCTTAAAAAATTGTAAAAAGTATATTTTGTTTGCTATTCTGTTCCCCACAGACGCCTGGTAGCCCGAGTGCAATATTTCTTTCCGGTTATTTCATCCATGCCAATCACCATCGAGGTATTGCCAAACAGAACCCAATCAAATTTATCGTAATAAAGAACTTTACCCATATTTGTTTGCCTTTGTTACGATCTACTGTTCAATATTTTGAAGATAAATTTTGATCATCTACGTGGTTAGAAAGGAATGTAGCGCACTGACAAGCAGAAGTTTGTTTGGAGGAGAGTAATGATAGAACCACTTGCAATGATTTTAACTCCAAATCTGAGAAAAATAAGTCGTTAATGTATCAATTCTCGAATTAATGATATAATTTACGTTATATATTCCTTTTTAGCTAAATTTTGGGTCAGAAAGAAATAATTTAGTTACATGGTTAATTATTAACAGTCAATTAACTGTCAACTGACAAATGACCTAAAATTTAACTGACAACTGGCAAATGCGGATGTTTTAGCCCAACCCTGGGATGATATAAAGAAATTGTATGATCCTAATGATATGTGGAGGAGGTGGAAAGAATTATTCCTGAATGTTTGTGAAAAGCATGCACCGATGAAGACCAAACGGACACGAGATTCTAAATCACCATGGATAACCACTATTTTAAAAAAGCGGATGAATTTCAGAAACCGCCTCAAAAGAAAGGCTATTAAGACAAAGGATCCATTTATTTGGAACCAATTTCGAATGGTTAAAAATCAAGTGAATTGGGAAATTAACAGCGCTAAAAAAGCGTATTATGAAAATGCCTTTAACAATTGTTGTGGGGATCAAAGGAAAACATGGAAAACAATCAATGAACTGACCTCACGAAAATCCAATAAAACTGTTATTAATGAAATGGAGTATAGTGGGGTAAATTCTGAAGATCAAACAGATATAGCAGAAATGCTAAACCCCTTTTTCACAGAAGTTGGGCCAAGCCTTAGTGGAGACGTAACAGAAGTTGATAAATCCTTCGACGAATTTCTTACCGCAACTGATAAAAATTTTGTTTTTGAAAAAACAACACCTACACGTGTTTTTGCACTACTATCAAAGCTTTGTAGGTCAAAGGCAACAGGATTAGATAATATTTCAGCGAAACTTCTAAGGGAATGTCCTGACTTACTGGCGGAATCTCTCACTCATATGTTTAATCAATCCCTAATGACGGGTATCTTTCCCGATGAGTGGAAATCTGCCAGAGTTACTCCATTGTATAAAAATTCTGGGAAGCGTTCTGATCCGACGAATTATCGGCCAATATCAGTAATTCCAGTTGTGGCCAAAGTCTTTGAACGGATAATTTACGATCAACTTTATCATTATTTAACAAAAAACAACTTTCTCTCGTGCCATCAATCTGGTTTTCGGTCTCTGCATTCCACGCTCACCGCACTTATCGAAGCTACAGATAGCTGGGCCTTGGATATAGACCGTGGTCTTGTTAATGCCGTAGTCTTTTTAGATCTCAAAAAGGCATTTGATACAGTAGATCACGATATTTTGTTGCGAAAATTGCAATACTATGGGATTTGTTGGACCAGTCATCAATGGTTTGCTTCTTATTTAGAAAATCGAACACAGATTTGTCATATTAATTCTTGTAAGTCAACTCCGAAATGTCTAAGATGTGGTGTTCCCCAGGGAACAATTTTGGGACCTCTTCTGTTTTTGATATATATTAATGACTTACCACACTGTCTGACATATTCGGAACCCAGAATGTACGCAGATGATACTAGCCTAACACTTGCTAGCACTGACATTGAGCATATTAATTATCGCCTTAATCACGACCTGAGAAATGTGTACGAATGGCTGTCTGCTAACAAGCTTACTCTAAATATGACGAAAACTGAGTTTATGCTTATTGCATCAAGGCAGAAGTTATCACAATTTACGGAAAGTCCCTCTCTTACTATAAATGAGAACGCAATAGAACAAGTAACCTCCGCTAAATCCCTCGGAGTTTATGTTGATCAAAATATAAACTGGGAGTGTCATATTGAAAACATTTCTAAGAAGATAGCTTGTGCCATTGGTGCAATTAAACGAATTCGGCATCTCACTCCATTTAATATTTTAATCAAAGTTTATAATAGCCTTATTCAACCACAATTTGATTATTGCAACGTAGTGTGGGGAAGCTGTAACAAGGGCCTTGCTGAAAAACTGCAAAGGCTTCAAAACCGCGCAGCTCGTACCCTAATGTCTGCGAGCTATGATAGTAATTTAGATGATTTGTTCCGGACACTGGGGTGGCGAAGACTCTATTATCAAAGATTGGAACAGAAGTCTATCCTAATGTATAAAACATTACATGGTATGACTCCTGATTATCTGAGATCAAGATTCGTATATCGTGACGATGTTAGTGCTTATCGTTTAAGGAATACCGAAAACAAATTAGTTCTTCCACAACCTCGAACTGATTATCTCAAAAAAAGTTTTTCGTACAGCGGAGCTCATTTGTGGAACAACTTACCTGTAGACCTAAGACAAGCATCTTCACTGGCCGATTTCAAATCTAAATTAAGTCGGCACAGTTTAAAGTAATATCTAAATTTTACATGTAAGTGAATTTTAGACACGGCCTCCATGAAAAGCAGACTTTTCTTTGTTATTTTGAATTTGTTGTTATTAAATTTTTGTAGTTAGTTAGATAGGTAGATAGTCCAGTAACTTAATTGACTGATGGAAAAACCGTGTATAAATAAAGTTATCTTATCTTATCTTATCTAATGGCCAAAATTTTCACTGACAACTGACATTTGAACCCCCCCCCCCCCCCTCTTCCAGACCCTCTGCAATGTAAATGTAAACTTTGTTATATGTTCCCAAAAAGGCTTTTCCAGGCTTTTCCACATTGATATAAATTACATGGTTTCAAATATATTTAACAATTCTGATTGACTGAGGTGGTGGTGAATAGTGGTGGATCTACCACTCTTCACTGACGCTGAGGTGAATAATTGTTTTAGCGTATCAGACCGGAACTGTGATGCGAAGAAGGCATGCGCAGTAACCAAAGGAGGCACCGTCCTTAATTGGGATTGAACCAATCAGATTACCACTTTGAATTTCCACATACTAATTGTGGATAAAAGTTACATATTAGGATCGCGATCAGGAGGTAAAATACAAAGATGGAAACAAACCTCTAAACCTCCTTAATCCTTCCTTAATCGAATGAACAATGAAAAACAAGGCGAACAGGAAGGGAAATAAGATTATATCCATCACGGGCCAGATGTTAAGAAACAGATATCCCCAGCGCCTGGCACTTGTCCATGGTTGTTTCCTCACTGAAGAAAACGAACGGTACCATCTTGAATTGAGCAGGTTGTAAACCACTGGATGGGAGATAAACTAATAACAAAAAAAAAAAAGAATAATATTAGGCCAGTTCTGTATGTAAAGTAAGATATTCAAAAATGGAAATACATTGCCAGTTTTACACTAGCAGTGAAACAGAGGTTAAAACGGAATTTAAAATCTTATTCCATTGTTTTCACCTCCTTGTTTAAAGCAAACGGTGGATGGAGAGGACTCGATGGTCAGCCATCAATTCCTGATCTCTGTAATGTAATTTTTACCTTTTTCTGTTCATCATCAATGGCTTTGTCCACCACATAATCCAGACAGCTTTGAAAAGTACTTCTGGTATCACTGTCCGATCTTAGTGGGTTGATGAAAGCGCACGTAAATTCAGTGACTGTCTTGGACAATGTTTCGATTTCATCTGTCTCGGGGTTCACCGCATTTTCCACCAAATAATTCAGTCTTTTGTTCACCTACGGGCAAGATGCTATACAATGAAGTTCTAGAAGTCTAGTGATTCATCAACTATCGCCTGTCTCCGAGTTTCAAGTATGAATAACGGCAAGGGCCCAAGGGTCTTTATTCAATTCCAGGTTTCTGGACAACGATATGTAACATAAGGTGTCTTCTGAATTTAGGAAACAACACAAAAGCAACACATTGATTTCAAACCCTAGTCCAGGTTCGCAAAAAAGATAACTTACCTCAAACGCCTTGAGTAGCGCGTTTGTCTTACAGGTTGTAAGTATCTTAGGAGTTACGTTTTGTTGGATCAAATCGAAGTCCCCGTCCATCAAAGCCTCGTCGAGTTTTCTTTCGGTATCTAAAATTGAAGAAATATCAAACGTTTGACTTGTGTCCAAATGATTAAAAGGGCAAAGAGCTTATCGAACTCCATTTTTTTGAACAATCGTAAACGCCTGCTGTTTCATTAACAGGATAAAAAGTTAGTAGAACCGAAGTAACTTACATTTGAGTCACAGATTGAAAACGCTACTAAAAGGATGTAAGGATGTCCAGTTGACTTTAGGAAGCTTCAGCAACTCGCGTTTGGGATCCTCTCTGCTTTTTGTTCACATACCCCCAAACCCAGAATCCTTCACGTTAGTAGTGCCATTTCTATGTTTGTTGGTTGGTTTGTTTGTTTCTGTGTTTTGTTCACAGCCATCAGATCCAGAATTCCTCACGTTAGTCACCTCGTCCCCTCTGTTTTATTCACAAGCTGTTACAGCCAGATTGCCTAACGTTAGTAACTCTCTCTCTCTATGGTTTGTTCGCATGCCATCAGACCCAGAATACCTTGCTCACTCACCTAAGGCTTGAGCTTCTTGGTTTGCTGCATCAATTCCCGGATGTTCGTCCATAACATCTGAAAACAACAGTGGAGCAGAAATTATTTTTTGGAAAAACAGCTTTTAAACGTTTTTAAACACAAACCATCGGTATAACTACTGATAGATTTTCCTGGTTGATTATAAAACGAAAAAAATGTCCTGAGAAATCTAAGCACTGAATGGTTTTTCTTTCAGGTTATCATGAAAAAGTAAGACATTTGCTACTGCGAGGCATAAAATGAACAGCTTCAGAGAGCGTTTGCTTGGAATATGCACATCCCCAGGGTATGCCTCTATCACGTATCCCATGACAATTTGTTAGTTAAGCTCCTTACCAAAAACAGCAGCGGGACCACCGTCTTCCACCGTCTCACATTCGCTAAACACGCAAGGTTCCTCAGGGACTACGCCTGGGGAAATAACCAGCGAGGTTCCACTCACGTCCAGTTCTCCTGAAAAGCTAGGCGGTCGGGCGCTACCCTTAACGGAGGACCTATCAAGGGGCTGGGAAAAACGTTGAATTCCATCGTGAGGTGCTTGGCGTGGACGAGAAGATTCGCGGGTTTCATTACTTGGTTTAAATTCGATGTTTATGGGGAATTCAGGTTCCACTGGTCCTTTTGACGTAACGTCACGCGGTTGGCCATTTTCTATGGTCAAGTCACGTGTTACCTTTGCCTCAATGGGTGGCAGAGTGTGTTCACTTGACATGTCTTGCGATTTTGCTGACATCTCCTGAAGCTCTATTCCTTTGCCTACGTCATCACTAGAAAATGAAAGAGTAAAAGAATTAACGTGTAAATTAGAGAGAGCGAGTTGGGATCGACTCTTCAGGTAAATCCCCTTCCTCTAAACGCGTTGATGGAAGTAAGTGCAAGCACATCTTCGTGTCTTTACGGTTGCAATCACCATCTTCAGCAGAGAAGAAAGAGAGCTGGTGTGCGTTTCTCAAAAGCCCCGAAACGTTTCGGGCCGATCTGGGGCACGATAGTTCACTGTGTACCTTGAAAACAAAGACGTTTCCAAGCTGAAACTTAACTGTACGTTTAACATTCCTTATATGAAAGAAATGTTAAAATAACAGCTTTGTAGAATGAATGGTTCATATTTTTACAAATTGCTTTTCGGGTCAAAAAGTTTTCGGGGCTTTCGGCAAACGGGCCCCTAAAATTGGTCACGCAGTCTAATCAAGCAAAACGACTAGTGAATAACTACTCTTAAGAACTCTGAGGCTATCGTAAAGTGGAGCTGAAAGCGAGTGTTACAAATGCAACAGTTTTCAGGCTCCCGACTTGAAAGTGGCCTGTTTGCTTTCTTTGGTTAGATTCAATTACAGGCACTTCACTTAAACTTGCGGCTAAAAGCCAAAGTTAAGGCTTAATTGCTCACTCAATCTGGATAAAAACTACTCTAGGCAATCTACTGTAGCTCCGTAGCAACTCCCTATCAACTAACTTTAACTTTGGCTTCAGCATGGCTTCAGCAGCCTCTGAAGTTCGGTGCTAGTTGATGTCCATAAAATTCAGTTTTGGGTAAAAAGAAATCCTTACTCTGTACATGTAGCCCTCTATCTATTAAATAAACTAAACTGCACTGTAGTGGACGAAGGAGTGTCTGCGGAGTTAAATAGAGTGAGACGACGCTTAATTAGTTACACCCATATTCAACACGTGCGATTGGCTGCAGGAACCTACCAATGTTTTAGATTGGCTGTGAGTTCTTAGGCAAATTGGTGTTATTTTAACAAAGGCTGTGCTTTCAATTCCAAGGTGTAAACTTAATGTCGGAAGGTCTGAAGCCAACTCTTAAGAACAGAGAATAATTATATTAAATTCGCCGTACAAATCATTAAACGGAAACGCATTAGAAATTGAACAAATGAGCTCAACCCTTTATAAAAGATTGATAACAAAGCGGGCAAAACCTCGTTACTCATGATTACTAATTTGGTGTTTTCAAGTTTTTAAGTTCTATTTTGAACAGAACCGTCGAGTCTTACAGTTCCGGGTATACAGGCCTCCAGCGTAGTTAAATAAACTTTTTCTGACACATACTGAGGGATGCGAAAACTTATTTTATTGCAGAATCCAGCAATCCTATCCACTTTAAACCGACTGGATTAATAGCTTTATACAATAGCCGGAAATCAAAATGGACAATGGTTTGGAACAATAAATTTTACACGTAATTAAATTGAATACATTGAAGAATTTGATAAAAGGAAACGGCCTAAGATGATGAGTAGCTCTCGCATTCACTGAGATCTTTTACCGATTAAATTCGGGCAGCCGATAACTTTAATGAACATCCGTATTTGTAAACGAGCAATTATAGTGCAAACGGTTACATATTGAGATATTGACAACGGCTAGATAAGAGATAAGATCAGATAAGATCATTTATTTATACACGATTGCAATGGTTATGGGTTGTGAGTTTAATACCACGGTTATGTCATAGGTTGGAAAAAGTATAACAGTATCAGTTACATTAGATTTCTCTCTCCCCCTTTCGTTTTGCCTTGCCGAATTTATCGTATTCTTTCGTTCTTCCGAATAAGGCAGAGGGAAAAGGAGATTTTGTCGACAAAAATTCAAGAGAAAACACATTTCACAGTAAACCACACCGCAGCTTAGTGATTTGTGACTAACGCAGTAACTGCAACAACGACGAACAACATGGAAGTTTAAGCTGTTGTTACTTGTTGTTACTTACCTCGCAAGATTTTTGTCTGCCATTTTTCTTCAGAGCGCCCAGCTTGATGTGACTAAAAATCAAGTTATATATGTCTAAAACGAAACGAGGTCACTGCGAGCTTATAGTCAGCTTAGGCCTTGCTAGACTGACCGGCAAAGAATGAAGTGTTACACAAGGGACGTCCGAAACAGAACTAAACATGCATTTTAGCGGTGCAAACTTGCTATCTGATTGGCTATTCCCTGGAGTGTAATTATCGATAGATACACATGGGAACAAGGACACAGTCTTTTATGCCGTTTTTCAGACAAAGCCATCAATAACGGTAACTCGTTTGTCAAAGACTTTCTATTTGTCTCTCAGACATTGCTTCCGTGAAATGTACTGATACCTCTTTTGTTTCTGTTCAGTTGTGTTTTATCAAGTGAACAAGCGTAAAACGAAACAGAAAATGTGTATAACTTCAGAATACTCAGCGGCCAGTTCAAAGCACCTCTTAAAACATGGCGGCTGCTGTAAATGCGGCGTAGCCAAGGTGGATGGTATACTACTCTACCGTTTATCTGCTTAGCCACGTCGGTTGTCACTCAACTAATACTATCGATTTCATAGGGAAGTAGGTCACTGTTCACTTGTTCACTGCTTATCGGCGTAGCAACTTCAGCCAAAGAGTGGAAATTTTATAAGGAAAATATGGGGTGGGGGCTGTTCTTCATTGTTCTTCTGTTCTTCATGACTGTAGGAGAGGCGTGCGCAATATGATTATTTCTCGTCCTTAAATAACTAAGGAAGAAGCTAGTAAAAACGCTGACTGTGTCCAGTATCCACAACAGCTACTCCGCCAGGGAACGTCGTGGCTACGGACAAGGAAACTTATCTTCTACGCTTCTAGGATGCAGTTTGTGATAGGCATGCAACTTTGGCAGACGGATGAGTTTCCCCTGGTCAGCCGGTGGTCGTCACCGTCGCCATGTCGTCCATGTCGTCGCCATGAGAGACACCTTAGCGACCACCCGCTGACCAAGAAGCCTGAGGACTCTGGGTAAGGATTTCTTGCGCCCACGTCTCTCGCGGTCAGTACAAACAAATTAAACAAATTATCCCTTAAAGCCCCACCTTCACCCAAAAGGCCTTGCGTGCCGCGCTTGCTGTTTTATGAATTTCGTGTAACACGAAATTGTTTCTGAGCGGGGTGTCTTTCAAAATCCGTTTCCTCCGGAGCCATCTTGTCGAAAATCGTCCAAAAGCATGCAGGAATTTATTCTTCTATTAACAGGCTGTTGTTTTCGGGAATTATTTTTTGACTGAGCCGGCCAAACGTATTTTTTTCGCTCTTACTTCGTCCAATATGCTTCCTGCCAAATTATACCTCGCGGTTAAAGATACTGCACGGTTATGCCGATTATGCCGGTTATTGTCAGTATTCGTCTAAAGGAGCTTGTGTTATGAAGCAAAGAAACAGATATTTTATGAATCTCTTGTAGGGATGTCGTTTAAATTCCTGATTGTATTGGATGCGGGACCTTGGCAAGTAAGTTTGATTCGTTTGATTGGATTTTATTCGCGCGATGTAAACAGAGCGGCTCGCGAGTGTGTAATAAATGAATGGTTTTGCAGGACTGTTTTCTTTTTCTTCCTCTGTATCTGTCGTCGTAAGATTGAATTGAAATAGTTAGTTTCTTAGTTAACCATAAGTTCAGGGAGATTTGATCTATTAGTACACACGTACGGCTGGCTTTCAAAGGTTAAAATTGTAATGCGGGAGTCACCGGACAAGTGCTATTTTGCGGGCGATAATCAGTGAGTTGCTATTAAGTCGTACACGCTGTTTATTTCCCTTCAGACCAACCGCTATAATGACTAGGAGGGGCCTTTAAAATCACTGTTACCTCACAAGTCAATGAGAATGCAATTTGCAGACTAAAACAATCGAATGTCCAAGTAACTGAGTCTTCTGCCGAGATCGCTTGCTTGCGCTTAGAAATGTCATAGGTAATAAAAGAATCTGGTTATGAAGCTCAGCAAAGTCTTTTGTTTTATGTTTTTGTTACCGTTTTCAGCCTTGACCGTGCACAAACAACAATAGGTCTGAATTTTGCATGAGCAACGAAGCAATAAAAATGTCACTGTTAAGTTATTCAGCCATAGTGTGTGAACGTAAAACAAAAGATTGTGCACGGTCGTAGAACGTTCAACATAAATTGCAGCACCTTTGTTTTGGCCTTTGAATCTTGCAACGTTTCATGAGGGTGTCAGTAAAACACGGGGTCGGGGTCGGGGTCCATTGTTCTTTTGTTTCGTTTTCTGTTGTCTTGCCCTAACCAAGACATAAAACCGAAAACGAAACAAAAGAACAATGGACCCCGACCCCGACCCCGACCCCTTGTTTTACTGACACCCGTTTCATGACCAGTCACTCGAGTAACTATGGAAATGCGAACATAAACTGACTTCTCGCTTTCTAGGTCATTGAAACTTTCACATGGCGAACATCAGATAATTCCAACATTTTGGGGGAGTAAATGCCTTTCATAAAAGCCTAAAGATTTGTAAATTGAGGCCGTAGATTGGGGCAACTTCGCAAAGTAAATCGATGCGACATGGCTCCTCCGATTTGTTTTGAATTTACGTGACAATTTTCTCGCTCGCAGGAATATTCTGGCAACCAATCAGATCGCGAGAAAAACAATAGAACCATAAGAAAACAATAACAAACGGTCGCAAGGCCGTTTGGGTGAAGGTGGGCCTTTAAGATTTTTAATTAAAAGCCATATCCAATTTAAGATTTATACCAGATAAGATAAGATAAGATAAGATAAGATACCTTTATATAATTGTGCACGGTATTTCCATCAGCTTATTAATCATTATCAACTATCCATCTACTTAACTACTATTATAAAAAGAACAAAATTTTAAGCAATGAAGCCTGCTTTTCTTGGAGGCCGTGTCTATAATTTTTCTTAACGATGTAACGATAATAGGAAGGTAAGTAGACGTCCGATTGTTGTACTTTTCGCAACGGATAAAATATCAATATAAAAGTCATATATTAGTTTCCTTTACAACTGAATGACCTTTCACAAGACTGGTGTACTATATTGTGGCATATGCAGTTCAGGGTAACTTTATACGGTTGCCCTGCGAATTCTGCCATGGCTGCAACCCATAATAACTAGCCTTTCACATAATTACAGAATCCAAATTAATTTGATACTCTTTTTTGGTAATTTTATGTCTACCATGGGTCTGCTTCCAAACTTGACTCGTCACGCAACTGGTTCTTAAAGCGATGATTGCGTGACTGGTATTTTTAAAACTACAGTGGTGGCCAAATAGTTTATACATTCTGCCTCCAAACTTGATTCGTCACGCAATTGTTTCTTAATGCCATGATTGCGTGACAAGTATTTACAAAACCACAGCTGTAGCTTCAGTGGCTAAAAAAAGACAAAATATGAAAATACTTATCCGGTACGAAAAGGAGTACGTTTTTCCAGTCAAAAGAACTTTTCAGGTTTCATAGACCGGTGGATAGCGCGAAGTAGTGAAAGAAGAAGGCGCGAAGTGACATGGAAAAAAATCGTCACGCACGCATGGTCCCGTGACTGCGTTCAGGCCTGTTTCTAACTTGACACCATTCAAAGGTTCTGTACGTTCGTCATTCAACATCCTGGATGATAACGTCCTTGTCTCACTGACTGCAATTGTCCGTCGACAAAAGTCACCGTCAACTCCTGCAGTTCCTTTTCACCTCCATTTGGAAACAACACACAGGCGCGCAGACTAAATGAGTTGGTGCATAGTTCTGCTGGGCAAGACAGGCAGATAGTGTCGGGGAGAAATTTAAATAATACATTTTCCATGTCATCCATTTCTTTGGTTCTCAGCCAGTAGCTTTTGTCCCATGTGTTCCCTGGAATAGAACTGAGGTGAAGATTCTTGTCTAAGGTATTTATCACTCCAACAAAATCCTCGTTGATATCGGAATGCCGAAAACTTTCTCGCAACGCGGTACTTGGCGACCAAACTTCAATTTGGGCGGTTCTCTGTCTCTCTCTGATGGCCCCGAACAATCGAAGTTGCTTTGATTCATCGTATGACACAATAACGCTGCAGCGATGTTCACCTTGGCAAAGAAAAAGCTCAAAACCCAGCTTATCGATGGCGTTAATATCCCCGGTTGACCAGACTCCGCCTCCGTTTGGAAGGAACACGGCTCTTCTCTGTGGATACGCTGGATGACAAAATCCATTTTCATCCGTGTCTTCTCTACGAATTTCCCACGGACCTTTGTGTTCGGGGCTCATCGCTGGATCATCCGATATATTTTGATGTTTGATTAGGGTTTTTTCTTCGTTGAGGGCTTTAAAGGAGCGTACACAATTAAACAATCTTCTAACCTTTCCAGTGTGAGGATCCCAGAATGTCCATAGCCCCGACCACTCGCCAACGACGTTGGAACAGAAAGCATTCCACTGCGCCTCTGCAACGCTATCACCCGCCATGATAAGCAAACGATCATTATGTAAAACACGCATAACATAAACATTATCCAAAACAATTGTCACGCCATAGAAGGATGGTAGTTGACAGGAAGCTTGATTAGGGGCCGACCATTTAACTCTTGAGGGGGGGGGGGGGTGGATGATTTCGAAAAAAATTTCCTGCAAGCCCTTGTTGGAAGAAAAAAATTGCATGCAGCAAAATGAAATAGAAAAAAATTCTTGCACTGCTGCAAGCAAGAAAAAAAAATGTTGCAAAGCCATTTCATCATTCCAGGGGGACTTTACAAAATCCCAGCAAAACTGCAACCATTCTTCCCTTGCTCCCTTTAAACTCTGGAGTTGGTTATGCTTCAGAATGTGCAATGCATTCTTAGCTTTATAGGTCTGACAATCTGTGAGCCAGCGAGCCACTCCAGTTAGCCTATATCACACTCTGGTTTAGCCAAAACAACATTCCGGTTAGCCTACAGTTATTAGCTTTAATAGGTAGCTTGCGGTTAGCCCTATATAATGGGATATAAAGGGATTTCTGGTTTGCACGGTTCACAAGGCTCGCGAGTCATAGGAGTCATGAAAGCCAATAACTAACTAATTGCCGAAGAGCTAGCAAAAACAACGGCACAGAGACTTAAAACGGCTCTAAGAACGTAACATAAAACCCACCAAACAGTTTATATCACAGCTTGAGTACTCTCTTGATCAACAGGTCAACCACTTGCCGGCACATAATGGGATATAAAGGGATTTCTGGTTTGCACGGTTCACAAGGCTCGCGAGTCATAGGAGTCATGCAAGCCAATAATCGACAATAACTAACTAATTGCCAAAGAGCTAGCAAAAACAACGACACCGAGACTTAAAACGGCTCTAAGAACGTAACATAAAACCCTCCAAACAGTTTATATCACAGCTTGAGTACTCTCTTGATCAATAAATAGGTCAACCACTTGCCGGCACAATTGTGTCGCCTTTAGATCACGTTGATCAGAGGGACAAGGCTGTTGCGAATGTACTAAGAAAGCTCTATTTTGAAGGCTAGAATAACTTAAGCAACTAGTGGGGGGCGTGTTTGGCCTGTCATTTACATACTATGAATAGCAGCATTAACCATGTTTAGAAGTGGACTGAAAAAAGGCTGAGCAAAAATTATAAGTGCTATTTTTCAAATAAGACCATGATCAACTAACTTCAATTCTGCTTTCACATTTGTTTTTGAAATTTCAGTCCACTTTTAAATTTTAACTTATGATTCTAGCAGTAATTACCATGCTATGAGCATTTCTGAACTGCTTTTTGCTTTTTTTTTTTTAAATAAGAAACTGAACATTTTCAAATCTACCTGTGGAGCATCACTAATATTATGACGTAATATTAAATGAGTGTAAAGAATTACTTTCCGAAAACATGCTTTTGTATAGCATGATTTTGTATAGCTTACAACATTTTAAGGCTTTGCAGCTCCATATTGAACTATTACAACAATAACCACAATGTAAACGTAAATACGTTCTGTAAATGTAAACACATGACACTTTTTTGAGGAAAAAAAAATCCTGCAGAGAAATGAAGAGGATAAAAATCCTGCAGAGAATTTAGAAAGAAAAAAATATCCTGCCCACCAGGTTGCTACAAAAAAAAAAGCTTGCTGACCAGAAATCATCCACCCCCCCCCCCCCCCCTCAAGAGTTAAATGGTCGGCCCCTTATAAATTGGTGGTCACAAAGTCGTTCGTCAGTCATGTCATCTGTGAACATGATCTCCTTGTTTGACTCACGCATGAGTCACGCTATTACGCTCTACCCTCACAGTTAAGAGAGGAACTGCACACGGTGTATAGAAACTGCAGTGTCTTTCACAGGGACTTGGGGTGGGTTCCTACAGTGCCCGATGGTATAACCTTTGAATGCAGAGGTCCACACGACGCGTAATTAAACCGCATTAAACCGCACTGGTTCGGTTTTGCCGGATCTCTGGTGTAGAGATGCTGGAGCCAGACGTCACTCGAAGAGTAATTGAACAAAACTGAATGCAAGGCTGGCACTACGGCCTGCAAAGGGCTGATTTAATTAAGGCCAATATTTCGGCTAACAAAATTAGCCTTCCTCGAGGCCAGAGCTATACAGAAGGAAAATGCTACAACGGCTCCAAAAATTTGAATTTAAAAACACACAAATGGTTAATGATTAACTAGTTAGAAATAAACAAACAAAATGTATATATATAATAATAATATTAAAAAAATAATAATAATAATAATAATAATAATAATTATAAGAAAAAAATTTAAAAAAAATTTTTTAGATAACATGGTATACATATATACAGGGTTTAATGCTGATGTAATACAAACAATGTTTAGATTTGAGTGATCAGTGTTTATTCCGTCAGTTTATTCCGTCTGGTGATATTGTTTGACCTCTATGTATGAGGTAAGCTCCTCGTGCTTTCCGGCGGGATGCACTGGGTGTAGGTTGTAATTCAAGTGGGATAAGACCCATGTCTGTAATAGAGTGGCCAGGTAGATTGAAGTGGGAAGGGACGGCTGCCGCGGCGTTTGCGTGAAGTGGATTATTTGTGGTTTGTCTGTGTTCCGAAAAACGTTCACGAAGCGTGCGTTTGTTTCACCTATGTATTGTTTGTTACACTATTGTTACACTATTGTTTGTCCGGGCTAAGAACTACCCTGGGTGCCAGAGGCCTTCTCGCGGTCATATTACACGCAGTCTTCTCGCCAAGCGTGCCGCGAGAGAACCTCTGATCTGGTACCCAGGGTAGCTAAGAACAGCTCCCGGCTATAAAGAACACAGCAAGAGCTCCAAGAGGAAGACTCCCAGAAAACGCCGCCGAGGCGTGTCTTCCAATTCATAAAAGAATTAAATTTGTGCGTGCTTTGTCTTCAAAGTTTCAACGGTCTCTCGCCAAGTTAGATATCTGACTTGATATTACGTTTTAATAAAGTACACAACACCAATACACGTGGATCCACGAGGAACCTGAAACTCCCTATCGGGCAAACGCACTTTTGCTTTCCTCGCTTCTAGTGAATGGAACTTGCTACCAGATAATGTTGAAACCTCATCATCGCTTTCCTCAGTCAAAAGGAACTACCTAAAGATGGCCTTCTCCATATATATATATATATCTCTATTTATTGATATTTATTATTCCACTCTTGCGTCATTTTACCATATAAGGTCAAGAGAACGCGAAAAATATGCCACGGTATTACACAGTAAAATTATGTATTGCACTGCAAAATCCAGGTTTCACAGGTTTTCTGGCCGAAGGACTGGAAAAACCAAATTTTGAAGTAATTTTTTTCAAGTGGAATAATAAATCTCTTATTCGATGGCTTAACATATAATACGCACGGACATTTTGCTCATTGTTCGTATTTTTCCTCGCCCATTGGGGGCTCGGAAAAATAATACGCAACTCGCAAAATATCCGCGCGTATTATATGTTAAACCATCGAATAAGATGTATGTATCTAACTAACATTACTATTAGATTGTTATTATTATTATTATTATTATTATTATTATTATTATTATTATTATTATTATTACTATTTATTTTTCTTTATTTTAGCAGGGCCTGGATGAAAATTACTCAGTGACAGCTTGTGTGGCAAATTGGCGCAACGCATAGGAATACTGAGGTGAATACGCTCCCTTCTTCCTCAAAATGAAAGAGTTCTACTTTACAACACTACCATCAAACCTATCCTTATTTACGGTAGCTCTATTTGGGGAAGTACAACGTCGAAACAGAACTTAACCAGACTCCTCAAGTTACAGAGAAGGGCTACACGAGGTATTCTGAACAAAAACACTAGAGAGTCGAGAATAGTAGATTTATTTAAATCCTTAAATTGGTTGCCGTTTGTCCAAGAAATAAAAGTCAATCAATGCTCCCTACTGATGAAGCGCCTTCAGGTGCAGGTACCAAAGTACTTGGAAACCAAACTTACTAGGATTAGTGATGTCTCCACCAGAGCAACCCGTCACTCAAGAAAAACGTTTTACTGCCCGCGGTATAATCGGGAAACTGAGGGAGGACGAACTTTTATCGCCAAAGCTGTTTAACTTTAGAACTCGCTACCAGATAAACTGAAAGACTGCCCTAATGTTAAATCTTTTATGAGAGCGTATACAAGTCACCTTGCTGCCATGAACGCTGACCTAGACCATTTCACCGTAAACTAGTCTTATTGTATTCATCTCCTTTTCTTGCCTTTTATAGGTAATTTCCATTTATTTAGCGTTTTCTTTCATTTTTAAATATATTATGTAGCATTTTTATAGTGGGCCACAGGTTCGTCAGTTTTTAACTGTAATGTGTTTTACCCTCATGAATTATTTAGAAAAAAAAAGAAAAAAGAAAAGAAAGTGTAATTCTAGATTACCCTGTCTAAATATGTTGTTGTTGTTGTGTTTGTCGTAAATCTGAAAAGGAATGCACAACCAATTCCTTTTCGCCCGCTACCTTGTATTCGGGAATTTTTTTTCTTATGCCCTAAAAGATTGTCCTAGCTAAGGCGAAGGACTCGTCTGACAATGGAAAATACATTTCAAGGACCCGGAATCCTCAAGTCCTTGATTTTTTAAGTCCATTCCAGAAGATGTCACACAACTTTTCACGCAATCGGACAAAGCGTGACAGCATTCACATCGGACCATAATCGTGGTGGATTGCCATGGCTGCCTCGCGATCAACAAACCGAATTCATTCTGTTTTCAAGCTGGATTATGTGGTATTGTTCGATTCTGAACTACGATAAATGGAACAGGTATTCATCAGTGTTCATTTCATCCGCGTTTCTTGACATACGAGCTTAAAAACGTGACTCGGTGAGAAAAGAACCAATATTAAATTTCACACAATATCAGGTAAGTCAATATGTACATGTTAAGGTTTCGATGTGTTTCTTGGTCTAAGGTCTAAAGCCTCCATAAGACTTCTGAACAGTGTAAGCTAGATTGTTTGGATTTTTCTTTACTTTTGTTCTCATATTTGTCAGGGAAAATGGTAACTGTCCTAAAAACATAGATTAGCAAAGTTTTATAAATTGACACGTTTAGTTTACAGCGTGACCATTCGTTTCATTATGGCTGCTTCTTCAGGTTAGATGAACTAGTGTTTTTCATGTGTTGATCATTGTGTAATTATATGTAAGAATATGACTGCACTACTGCTTTAAACTTAACTTGTTTAATTTCTTTGATTGAACAAAGTACTGTGCAAATTATTCCCAGGAGATTAGGAAACAAATCTAAATATTTTCCTATGCTTAAAGGGGCTCAGTGTCACCTATTTTGAGGATTGCTTTAAAAAAGCTAAAAGACACATTGCAATCAAAGGAAACCCAAAAATATCGGCTCAGTTTTGTTTGAAGTTATCTTAACAGTTTTAATTTCTGAGACTACAGTAGAACCTCAAGCTTCCTGTGCGACCACCTCTCATAAGCGACCACCTCCCTTCAGCCAGCACTTAAGAAAATACCAAAGTTTTCTCAGTGTGAAATCACTATAGTTGGAACCTCTTGTAGGCGACCACCTTTCGTAAGTGACCATCTCTTGTAAGCAGCCACTTTTTGGGCTGACATTTTGAATTCTTCTAATGTTTTTAACCTCCGGTAAGTGACCACTTGACATGTGATTCCAATCCATCTCATTGGGTTCAAACAGAACAGACAACCCAAATATGACTTATTTCTTAATGTAATGTACTTGTTATCTTCATAATTTCTGCACTAAAGATACTACACTTCATTTTGGGTTTTGTGTATCGATTTAAAAAAAATTGACTTCGAATCAAAATCAAAATTTTGGCGCCGGCCTGATGTCTGTCCTCTTGTATGCGTCCACCTCCGATAAGCGACCACTTAGCCTTGACAATTTGGGAGGTTGCTTTCAGAAGGTTCAACTGTATAATTATTTATATATTATGTTAAGCTTTGGGTGGCTATATGATGGAAATGGATTGTAACTTGAAAACAGTAGTCTTAAATGTTTTCAAGTTTCAGCATCATTGCTCAATTTTTTGGCCATATTTTTGGACAAAACGTTGTTTCACAGCAAAAACAAATGCTGTAGCACTTGACGTTGGCAAGCAATTTTCTTATAAGGCAAGTTGAGCAAGGTTATTCGCTGACAACCTGTATATGTAAGCCAATGAGAAAGCTAGAGATTCAAAACTGAGATCAAGAAATACATGATTGTTTTTATGAAGACAACTAAATGATACTGGTATATAGCAAAAAAAAATTTTCCTTCCAAGGACATCTAAGAGATTGTTGTCCATCACCAAATAGACAATGACCATTGAGTCAATCAGGTCGTTGAGTTATCAGCATTTGAAAATTGAAACACACTTTACATCTCCACTTTTTGTCCAACAAGCACATGGATAGCAAAATTGTCTGTTGAGCCTCCCCCCCCCAGGGGGGGAATGGATGGTTACAACCGATAGTTGGCTATGTGGGGAGGCTCCGCCTAAATGGGGTGCCTTTCCTGTGTTTGCTGTTGTAGTATTTTAAAGGGTTGCCAAAATACCATTAAGCTAACACGGATGGCAGATGAATCAAAGTGATTAAAAAAGGATTGCAAAATTTTGTTACAATTCAATCACAACACAAAGAGTACATGAAAGCTTTCTCAGCTTCTAAATGCCTCAAGCCCATGTTGTGATCTACAACTTATATAGCTTTTTTGTGAGGTACAGAAAAGGTCAGGAGCCATCCACGGGCTCCACAAAAGGTTCATTTTATGTTCATTTTTATGTTCATTTTATGTCTAGGTAAACAAAAGGGGTACCGTTTCAATCAAAATTAGTGGATTAAGGTGTAAGGGTTTGAACATCAGAGCAGAGCCTCCCTGTATGACACCTTATTGAGAACCTCCCACCCCTCACCCCCCACCGGTCCCTCTTAAAAGGAAAGAACAACTTGAAAACAAAGCACATGAGGTGGGTGTTATACTGTTTTTCCTACAATAAAACAAAAAGGGAAAACCTTGCATAATGACAACAAATTAAATTTTCCTTAGTTTTATATACATATAAAGGAAGTTTTTCAGCCTTGCTTTACACAGTTTAAAATTTTCTCCAGCTTGCACAAAAGATCCCTGCAGACTTCATAACATTTTAAGTTTCTTAATATTAAAAAGCATAAATTCTTGCCAATTCACATCCTTATGTCTGTCTTCTTCATGGTATTAATGCTTGCTATAGACATTAACCACAAAGCAAATGTTCATGGCTGCATGAGCTACAGCTGTAGATATATGGATCATTTGGCTGTGCGCATGTGTAAGTCTCTATCCACTAATTATCAAGCCAGCTAGTCTTTTTCAAAGGCTTAGATTGTTTTCTTTGCTTGCTGGACTGGTAAAGGAGATATGAATTCAGAACTCTAGCAGCAACCGTATGCAGAAGTGACACCTTTTCAACCACTTAATTAAAATGTTGGTTGTATATCCCCCACCCCCACCCCAACATAAATGTGATCCCCTTCGGAACATGCTCCAAGCATGCATTTTTTTTACAAGGGCAAGCAGAGTAAGCATTTGGGCTCCAACCCCCATAGTAAGAGATTTGGATCTCCAAGGCTCTAGGGACCTTTCCCCTCCCCTCACCTTGCCTCTTCAATATTCTGCTAAATTTCTTTGTCTTGGACGCAAATTATGTTGTTTCTTTGGCCACTTCTGGTGAGTTTATTTACATTATGTTAACTAATATTTCCATATATTATATTTCCACTAGTATTTCCTTTGTCAAACTCCCTGAGTAACTGCGGGTAATATTATGGGATGTGGAGCTTCTGTTTCCCAAGCTCATGTTGTTCCTCCAAACAAGGTGAGGTTGAGCTTGAGAAAACACTGCATATGCACCTGTACATGTAAGTGGTCTTACATAGTGCAATTTTTTGCAACTTTCATTGCATAAAAGTTAGCATCACCCTGCAATGGGCTGCACAAAAGCAGGTTGTCACAACCATTTTGGTCTTTGCACCTGCAAAATACATATCTTGTATGCTTTATTCAACAACTTACCTTGTGGTATTTGTTTTCAACAATTAAGGCTGCATTAAGGTTCTAGTTTCTAACAGAGCTTTCTGATTTTGGAAGGTGGATGTGGACAAACAAGGAGGTCTGATCTTCCTACTTTCTATCCCCTTTGCTCATGTCGTTCCCACTCCCTTTTTGAAGGAGCTACGTCACGGATAACGCATCTTGAAAAAATTGGCAAGTTTTTTCAAGTTTGTCATTCGTAATCCTTCTTAATCTCCCTCAATCGCAACCATCCTTGTTTAGTTTTGGTTTATTATTACTTCTTAGGCGTTTTTCTACCTTAGGAAACTATTATTTTGAGGTTTCCTTCAATGAGAAAATAATTTTTTTCAGATCAGGCAAATCGATGATAACGCCGTGGCCTAGTTCCTTTAAGCTTGGTGGGCCAAGCCGCTTTATCCTTTGCTATGTGTGCAATATTGTGCTATAACCGTTTCTCTTTTCAGCATCTCTTTTCAATCCTAGTATCCCCTTCCCTTTACCCCTAAGTTCCAGGTTCCATTCCCTCTCCTTTTGTCATTGTAAATAAGGCTCAACTAGTCTTCTCTGCATCCATTATTAGTGGTCGTCACGCAACGCTCCTCCCCCACTGATGTTAATGGTGGAGGAGCGTTGTGTGACGACCGCTAATAATGGCAGCGACGGCTAATAATGTCATGTCAGTCAACGCTTCCACCTGGTACTACAAGGCTCTGAATTGCCATCTCACATTCAAGTCGCGATCTTGATTTTACTTGATAATAAGTAACCAGGTTTTATGTAAACTATGTAATGCCCAATGGAGTTCCTGAAAAGATATCCCTTGTGGGCCGGATGGATGAACTTACATGAAAACATTCTGCTGTTTAGACAGTAAGACACGCGCCAGTCTATAAAAAGGTCCTCTTTCTCCACCTTGAAGCTAAAAGACAACACCTTTCTTGTCTTTCACAGAATGCGCCATTAACAAATAATACACAGAGATTGGCTGACGAAATTGTTGAAGATGAAGAAGAACTTGACGAAAGCGATAGTGAGACTTCAGTAGCGAGTGAGACAGACGATGATGGACCCTCGCGGGACTCGGGTAACGAGGGGCTGGAACACAGTGACGACTTGGTCCCCTTTGATTGGCAGACGGGAGGCCAAGTCCCTGAGAAAGACCCTGTGGTGTACAGTTTGCCGGCAAGAAAGCTTTTGATTGGTGATATTAGTGATGATATTCCGGAGAATGTGAAAGTTGTGAGAATATTTACTAGTTCCACATTTACGGGTAAGTACCGGACCACCCATATCATCACCATATCATCATGACCATCGATCTGAATAAACTGTTTGTGAAATACCTTGAATGAGCACGACGGGCACCTATTTCAAGTTTTCAACCTTAATGGACAATTATCGTTTTTTGTTACAAACTTGTCACCTATTTTGGCCTTTCGCAGACTTTTCGCTAATCTTTCTTAACTTTCCGTACACTACTTTCACATCTTGTGTGCACGTTTTTCGTATATTCTGTGCTTTTTGCACGTACTTTCTGGTACAAAATTTTTGCCCACCTTTTACATTTGTATTCTTTTCGCACTCTCCTTGCCTCGTTCTCAATAAAGTTCCATGCACCTCGTGCATTCCTTTCGCTTTCATTTCTCGCTCTTCTTCTAAACCTCTTACCTAATTTTCAACTTTTTTTGCGAATTGATTGCCCTTTTCAATGCAAACATCTCGTCTTTTGTCTGCTTAAGGAATTTCTGCCCTTCTTTCAAACTTCTCACATGCTCTTTGTGCTTCTTGCTCACTACACCTCCTTAAGAGTCCAATAGGCCACAAAATGACGACTTGGTTCGTGGATGGTTAAAGTACGCCTTTTCAATTCCTCTTTTGTCCCGTCGCGATATGAGGATTCTGACCATCGCTAGTCAGAATCCTCAGTTTAATCCTACGTTGATACTGTGTGAGTTGTTGGGGTCGTAACATATGCTCGTTTTGATTCTGCCCGCCAGTCAAAGAGTGCATTCCTGCCTCCCTCCTACATGAACAAGATAACCTTGTCCTGGTGCTTACATAGTGAGTAAAGAAAATATTGCGCGCCAAGAAAAATATTGCGGGAACAAACAAAGAGAGGATTTCTTAAAGACCCCTCCCTGCTACCCTTTCTGGATCACGTTGTGTCCTTTTACTCGTGTGCAATCTTTCCTTCCTTCCCACAGACTGAACGCTGGGAAAAGCTGATGTCCCGCTTTCCGTCATTAAGTTTTTGTCCCGTATGTATCCCGCCTTTTGATAAGCCTCATCCCGCATCCCGAAACCCGAGTCCCATCACTACTATTATGACCTTCTTGTTGTTTTATAGACACGTCAGTTGAAAGGAACACCCTAATGGAACAAGTTTACCCTAAACTGAAGTCGTTCTGCCAGGAGCGAGGTTACGATTTCCAGGTGGTAGACATGCGATGGGGAATCAGAGAGGAGGCCACTGATGATCACATGATGACAGAACTGTGTATGAGCGAGCTGACGACCTGTCAGAAGCTGTCTACTGGGCCGAACTTTGTAGTAAGTTGAAGTTTGACTGTGTATGTGAATGTTACTTATTTAGGGAGAGAGGTTTTCTTGATTTGCATTGAGGATGATGAACCGAAAGCGGCGCAAAGGAGTTGGCTTTTGGTTAAGACGTTCTTTCGTGTTTTAATTTATTCTTTCAAGCAACTTTCTCGTTGCAAAATTAGAAACGATAGCTTTTTTTCATTTATTCGTTCGTTCGTTCTTCTAATTATTGAATCAATCAAAACAATTGTTTATTCATTCATTCATCCACTCTTGCATTTATTAAATCATTCATTCATTCATTCGTTCATTCACGATTTATGCATTTATACGTTCCTTATTGCATTCATTTATTTTTTCATTCGTTCATTCTTCTACTCGCTCGCTCTCTCTTTGTCTCGTTCGTGCCCACGTGCATTCATGCTTTCATTTACTCAAGCATGCGTTTTTTTTTTCCATTCAAGCATCATGTTTGGTTATGCTTAAGGGTATTTCTGCAAACGGGGAGTAAGAAACACTTTGCACAAAACGAGGTTGATGAGTAAAAGGGTGTGTTGTTTTTAGACGTTTATGGGACAGAAATACGGATACCGCCCTCTTCAGCCTCGTGTTGCAACTGATGAATTTGAACGTCTTCTAAAAGGCGTAGAAAACACCGAAGACCGTGATCTTCTGAGTCATTGGTACTGGCGTGACGAAAACAGCATACCACCAATATACGTACTCCAACCAATCTCATCACGCCTTCCTCACTACAACGAACTGCGTGACCCCGAGCTAAGAAGCGCAGCTAGGACAAAGTGGTGGGCTGCCTACGAGAGACTGCATGCTGTAATGAGGCAGGCGGCTGACAAAGCTTTGAGCAAGGACGAAAGACGAAAATTTTACATGTCAGGTTAGTGAAGAAGAAACGTTTGGTGGCTCCTTCACCATCTGCGCTGGCGAAAATGAACCCGCAGAAAGCCTACAAAAAGGTTAATACCAATGTTTCCATGAAGAACATTAAAATTAAACAATACTTCGGTGCCGGTGACGTTGGAAATGACATAAGGTTGGAAGCTCGGTCCCCATTTTTAAAAAGATTTGCGTGATTATTTATTTTGCCAGTTTAGTTACAAAAAAAAACAAAATCCTGATTTAAACTTGTTTACAAATATTCCCACGTTTCACCTGGTAGTCAACCATTGCCGTACTATATGTAAGATTTCGCCAAGCCTAAAAGAGGAGCTCCACATCCTTTTCTCGCTGCTACTTATGAAGTTCTGAAAATACTCTCACTGAAGTCGTTCAGTGAAAAAACGACAAAATTTATTTTCCCCACTGAGAATCGAACCCTGGACCACACGCGCCACACATACGCACGATGACCATGAGGCTTCGCCAACTACACCTAAAAACTTCGTGATAATTTTGATACCTAACTAGCTGTTTATCGTTCGCATTTCGATGGAGATAAACACGCCGGTGTTTTTTCAAGGAAAATGTGCTCAGACCGCCGCAAAAACCATGGTTGTGGACAGAAAAAAACCGGAAGGCACTAGCTATGCTATATTTGGCGTCGGGACCGCTGCCAAATGCTGCAAACTCAAGCGATATGCCGACCGAGTTGGAGTCCCCGAAGACAAATTTCGTATTTTGAACTTTTCGCCTTCCACCAACTTTTTCTTTCCATTTGTAGATATTAAGATTTTTTTTCTCAAGTATAAAACTTTAGTACTCTCGAACAATCGTTTTGCTAAATAAGCTTAAGTGCGTACGGACGGACGGGCGTACACTGACGTCAGAACCAAAATTTCTCGCATCGACAGGTTACCAGATTTGCTTACCCATGGTGCTCCACAATGGAACCTTCAGCCGCCGCAAAGGAGCTCCGCTACTAACTGCAGGGCCACAAGACACATCTCCACAATTTAACCATCCGCCAGTTGAAATTTTTTTGAAATCCTGTTGGCCGCTATGTACAGCTGTTAAATGCTAGTTAGAAGTCAATTTAAACTTGACTCAATCAGTTTAGATTATTGGTATTTACAGCCACTTCTTCACGCATTCAATGTTTGTAATAACACCGCTGGGCAATGATATTTCCAATTTATCCAAAACTGCACATTTTTCTTTTGTCTTTCTCCAGTCACAGAAGAAGAAATTCGCCGTGGTATCATCAATTCCGCCTCACCCGCAAAACACTGTTTTTGGTTTAAGCGGGTCATCACGGACCTGAGAAAAAACGTCCATAAGCCTAAGGCGTCCAAATTCATCGACAAATCTCAAGACGCTTCAAACGTTGACGAGACCGCGCAAATGCTGTTAAATTCACTACAGGAAGAGGAGATTCCTCAAGTATTACCTGCAAGTAATGTAATACAGTACGATATCACATGGACAGACAACGGCGTCGACCCAGTTTCCACGCGCCAGCACAAAGAATACATTGAAAACCTGTGCAACCGGTTTTACAAAACGCTGTGCAGCATGATTCAGGAGGGCATCGAAGAACGAGATAACCTACAGATCAGTGACCCATTGACGAAAGAGGTTCTAGATCACGTGTCGTTCTGTTTACGTAAGAGTAAGTCGTTTTACGGAAGGGAAGAATTCTTGGGGACGGTTCGTGACAGGCTCATGAACAACAGCGAGAGAATTATTGTGATTCATGGACAATCGGGTTGTGGGAAGACCTCCATCTTGGCCAAGATTGCCAAAGACGTGAAGCACTGGCTGGAAGGGAGCAACCGCATCACTGTGTTTCGATTTCTTGGAACGTCACCGGACTCTTCTAGTGCCAGGCTCCTGCTCCGAAGTGTCTGCCAGCAGCTGTGCAAGTTGTCAGGACAAAACACTGCTAATATCCCAGATGTGAGTAGAAACTTCACAATTTGTGGAATGCTCGTTTGTATCACTACTTTTTGTCGTATAAAAATTTTGCACTAAAAAAAGTACACGTTTTCTAAATTTTGCCTCAAGATTTGTATGGTTCGATTTGCTTAACCCCCCTCCCCCTTCCCACTTCAGTCTTAAGTCTTTAGACCTTTTGACTATACTATATACAAAGCGTCCCCTCCATTGACTGATCTGGTATTGTATTCTAGAACCAGTCATGGTTCGATATAAACGCAAAAATATTGCACTTCCCCGTTCATCTTGGATCGGTTACATAAAAGCTGGTTCGTGAGACCTATCGTTTCGTTAAAACACCTTTGTCCATTCTGAGGCAGAAGTTCTAGGACTGCTTGTAATCTAGAACAAATTTGTCCAGGTTCTGAAAACGCATTTTGTCTTTCAGGATATGAAATTTTTGTCGGAATTCTTTCCAAAATGCCTGGATATCGCTTGCAGCAAAATGCAAGTGGTGCTTGTCCTAGACTCGCTGGATCAACTCTCCCCTGAAGATGGCGGCAGGCAGCTCGATTGGTGGCCTCGTTCATTGCCTGATAATGCGTTTGTTGTCTTGTCAACGCTGCCAGGAGAAGAATTTGAAGCATTTTCCAACCTGAGAGTGAGTTTTGTCGATTGTCAATTGATGGTATAAAATAGCGATTTAACTGGTATCTTAGAAGCATCCAAACTACGAACTTTTAACTCAGATACGATGTTTGCGATGAGTCAACTGCCTGCTGTGAAATGGGCTAAACGACAACTGTCCAGGCTTTGAGCAACCCTTCTCCCATCCATTCGTTCGTTCGTTCGTTCGTTTGTTTATTCGTTCGATCATCTCTCCATGATCCATCCGTCCTTCTGTCCATCCATTCGTCCGTTTGGTTCTTTCCTTCGTTCGTTCTTTCATTTACTCATTCATCGTTACCCTTCGTAGTTAGTCAATTTTGTTTTTCTTGTCGTTATTTTGTTTATTTCAGTTAGCTTGTTTGTTTGTTTGCACGCTATTTTGTCCCTGTTTGCCTTTAACGTACATTTTTTTTTTGTTTGCCTTTTAAGACCATGTTGCCCGCAAAGTGTTTCTTGGAAGTTCCCCAAATGGCGATGTCAGAAGCAGATCTCATCTTAAGTAGCTGGCTCAAATCAACAAACCGCGGTCTTCAGAAACCACAGAAAGACATTATCCTCGGCGCATTCCAAAACTGCCAGCTACCGCTGTACCTAAAGCTAGCGTTTGACGAAGCTTGCCGCTGGAAGTCGTACACGCCAATCAGCGAAACCCGCGTTGAGTCTACGGTGAAGCAGATCATGAACGCATTATTTGATCGCCTGGAAAGACTGCATGGTAAGGTTATCGCAGGAAGTGATGAAGAAAAGAATCTTTCTGAGATGGGGCTCTCATAAACGACCTGTTATCTCCAGCGACAACCTTCGTGAAATCCTGCTTCAAAGCTATATTTAGAATGTTCCGTCATTGATCGTCTCCCTAAAAAGAAAACCTATTTTGATCCCCAGGGTTTGAGCTATACAACTTCAGCTGAAATAATTGGAAGCAATTCTGGCTTGAAGCTTTGCGATACCAGGTACATACCCTGCAACTAAGCTATCAAGCGCTTAGAAGCCAGGTCAGACGCGGGATGAATTTATGCCCGCACAGCGATGATGATGTATGCATACGTAGGGAGATTAACTCCGGTCAAAAGAATAAATGAAGGTGATCTTTGACTAAATCAGTTGAACGTGAAACAAATTCTGTCGAATTTGTCGCGTTTCAAAAATGTGTCTAACTACTACACGTCCACAAGTCGTTAACGTTTCACCAATTCTAGACATTCTTCGGTTTCTCAATTTTTCAGGTAAAATTCTTGTTAGTCACGCACTCGGCTACATCACGGCTTCCAGGAGTGGCGTGACAGAACCAGAGTTGGAGGATCTTTTATCACTGGATGACACGGTGCTGAATGATGTCTATCAGTTTTGGACTCCACCCATTAGGAGGATGCTGCCTGCCCTGTGGTTTAGGATCCATGCTGACATCGGAGATTACCTGATTCAGAGAGGTGCAAATGGTGTACCCGTGGTTTACTGGTATCACAGGCAATTTATTGAGGTGTGAATCAGTTATTTTTACTTTTTCTCACACAAGAGTGTATCAACCAAAACAGAAAACTCAAATTTGGTCTGCGATATTCAGAAAAAAAGAAAGCAGAGCTACGTGAAAGAGACGGTCAGTAGCTTTTATCTGAGTGGTAGCACTGACAGGTTTCATTAGTTCGGAGGTTCACCTAAGTTATGAAACGGTCTAACGAGTGTAGTTCAATCACCAACTATCAGGCCACAGCGCTTTCCACAGTACGCGACAATACACTGCTTATGTTAAAATCTTTTTTTAGGTGGCGAAAGATCGCTATCTTCAAGGGGAACAAGGCAAAGTCATTCACTTCAACATGAGTGAATATTTCCTTGGCATTTGGGCTGACGGAAACAAGAAGCCATTCGTGAACAAGGACGGCGAGAGAACCCACATGGACAGACTTGTGGCCAAACAACCTCTTATGTTTGAAACAAGGGAGGACCAAACAGTGTTCAATTTTCGAAAACTGACCGAACTGCCACACCACTTGCTGAACTCCAACCAGATAGAAAAGCTCAAGAAAGAGGCGCTTTGCAACTTCGAGTTTTTACTGGCGAAACTGAGAGCGACGTCTCTGGACGTCGTACTGGAAGATTTTTCTCGTGCGCAAAAGTTTTGCGAGGACGACGAAGAAATTGGAATGGTTGAAAAATTCATGAGGCTGTCTTCCATGGCCTTGATAAAAGATCCGCGGCAGCTCGCCTCGCAACTCATTGGTAGGCTGCGGAGCTCTGTATGCAACGAGAGAAATCCATACGTTAGCAAGCTTGTGAATGACGCCTTCAATTCTAGTGTACCCTGCTTTATCCCAAGCTACGAATGCCTCACTTCGCCTGGAGGCGCGTTGGTGTCTTCGACAGAAGTCGGCGATCAAAATGCAGTTTGCGAATTTAGCTGTGATGGAAAAACTGTTTTCGTCGGCTACCCAACCAAAAATGGAGTCGAAATAAAAGTTCTTGAAATCCGCACTGGAAAATCAATCCGACGAGTTAGCTTTTGTTGGGAGAATGAAACAGCGTTCAGATGGTTTGTGAGATCGAGCGAGATCCATACAGACAGGCTTCTGTTAGCTGGCTCTAAGACAGTGTTTCTCGTTGATTTACAAACAAGGCAAGTTCTTCAAACATTCGAAGCGCTAAGCGACGCCTTGTACAATTTCCATTATCCAATTTCCTTTGCCCGGAACGAGGAAGTAGTCGCCGCTCTAACTGACACAGCTCTAAAGATGTGGAGTGCATCCGACGGAAGATTGCTGCATTCCCTTTCGCTCGGACAACTAGACCGTGAAACTGCAAGAACTATGGACGCAAAAGGAAACCTCGTGACATACAGCGTTTATGGGCAAGGGATTCATATCCTGGATGTGTCGACTGGTGAAGAAGTAGCTCTCGTAGAAGTCGACGAAAAAGTGAAAGAAATCAAAATATCGTCTTTGAACCAAATCGTTGTTCTCCCAGCCTCTCGAAAGGGCGTTTATCTTTACGATTTAGACACAAGGGTTTTGATCAAGAAGATTGCTGATTATGAAGCGTACTTTGGCTTGCAGCGTCTCCAGCTAACCCAAGACGGAAGCAAAGCTATCAGCTACAACGACACAGAGATCATCGTCACGAATCTACAAAGTGGTGAAGTTCAAAAAACACCAAAAAGTCCTCTCCTAGGAAGTCGAGTCGACTGTGCAAATATATTTACACGAGACGCCAGGCATGTGTTAGCAGTTTGCTTTGACAAAATCCTTCGCATTTACAAATACCATCCAGACCAAATAGAGAATAGCGAAGAAAGCGACCATTACACGAACGAAACAATCAGCGGCGTTTACCCTGGTGTAGATGATCGCCATCTTGTTACCACATCCATGGGTCCTGAAGGACAGACACTGTCAGTGTGGGATATATCTTCCTCAAGCGTAGTACGACAATTACGATGTTCGAATATGGGTGTGAACGAAGTTCGAATGCTGAATGCCACTCAAGCATTCGCAAAGATCTACATCGAAGAGCGCAAAGAATTCGCCTTTGGATTTGTTGACCTGAAAGAAGGAAGGGTTTTGCGTTGGATGGATGGCAGTGCTGGCCATTCTTGGGCAATGGGTTTTGTGAACGAGACGGTCTTTCTCGCCTTCTCCAGAGTACATCGTCAGCTTGAGACCTGGGATATTTCTACGGGAAAGCTTGTTCAGCAGCGTGGTTTCGGCCGAAAGTTTCGGCTGGCAGATGCCATGCTGAGCAGGAATGGCCACGTTGTTGTGTGTTCCCTGGTACAAAGAATGAAGAAGCCCAAAAAGACCTTGCCGCTAATCGTACTGGACACAAACTCCGACGAACATCATCTCTTGAAGATTAAAGGCAAGCAACTTACGCTGCAGGCAGCTTCCATCGATGACGAAGGTCAACATCTTCTGTGCTCAACTGTCGATCACACTGCACTGATTTGGGATATGAAAAAAACAAAGCCCTTACACACTCTAAAGGTGAAGGAATTTGTTGCTTCAGCTTTCTCCAAAGATGCCTTGCTCGCTTTGACGTCCCACCGAGATGGAACGTTGCTCATAATCGATGTTTCCACTGGGCAGATCCGTCATAAACACGGAAGCGAACCTGCTCACAAGATACTCATCTCAAACAGCAGTGTTGCATTTACGTTCCATCGCAATCACTTCTACGCTTGGGATCTTCAGAAAGACAGGAATCTGGTTACGTTCACCGCCGATTGGGAGCCGACATCGAGACACGTTTACGTCATTGGTAATCACGTGACAATGTGTCTACCAGACAGGGCGCGGGAAATGACACTCAGAATTAGTATCCCGGCGTCCAAGGAAGAAACACTCCCGGAACAATCCCCGTTTGATGGAATTTCGCTCGAGGGAAATTTGAAGTGTTGATGCTATTTAGAAGATCAAAAAAAACATACATTGGCATACACTGTATTTACTCCATGAACATAATTTCTATAAAATGAAGGGAACTTCAAAGTGATACCTTACTAACTTAAACGGTACGGGTAATAAATAAACAATTAAATGAAGTAGGCTTTTAGTTTATGAATTACAAACGCAGAAGATAAAACATTGAGGCACAAATTAAACCTTGACATAGGCAGCCTGTTTGATGAATATTTGTTAATGAACCGAAAAGGTGCAAGGATAGTTGCGTCCCAGCAACCAAGCCACCACGTTACGGTACCTAGCATGGCTCGTAACCCCACAGGCCCCAAAGGTCCACATTTTGATACTCAATGTCCAAGCTAAGGAGTACAGTCGGTTAAACTGAAGGATACTAGGAATTCTTTAAAACATAACAGTGATAGTTAAACAAAACCAAAAAGTGGAAATGGCAGTAATGGCAAACTAAAACCAGCCACATGCATTCTAGTAGTACCAGCCACTGAGAACATTTCAATAAGCGCAAAGATGTCCGAGCTTATCTAAATGGATAATGAAATTAATGTGCTGCACGCTTTACACGGGTGTTTAGACGAGCGAGCCATTGACAAGATGCAAAACCATTTTCTGGTGTAATATCTCATGGGTAGGAGAGAACAGGAAAATTGAAAGAGGAAGACTTCAGCTAAATCTTGCCATTCTGTCGATACATGGGTCAGTAAAGTGCCCCATCAAGAGCCATCAGACACAGACAATGACAGTGCAGTCTGCAACAACAGCCGGCTGAGACCACGACTTCACAGCTATCTCAGTTAACTACAGTTTTACAGCGAGATATAGAAGGTAAATCACGCTTATTTTCGCGATGCACACCAGTCTTGATTCCAGTGTTATGCTCTGAGATTAACTCGCTATTCCTCAATATGAAACAAATTAACATCGCTTAATAAAGAGCCGGTAAGGGAACACAGAGAAACAATTCAGAGGGGGACTAGGGGGAGGGTAAATCCAAAGCAGCACCTTCTGGAAATCCACATGCAGGCATCCCAAAGCATCAATATAGACATTTTCGAGTCACAAAGAGGGAAAATACATTTTATGTTTCTACTGGTCTCTTATCGTCATTTCCTGATGTCAGTATTCTATCATTTGTCTATGAGAAGCCGATGTGTGCTTTCTTAACAATTAATAAAATTGTATCGACTGCGCAAGCTCCAGTACCTTAGAATACTGATGGCAATCTAACGCGGCATCACTTAGAACCAGTGAAGCAACAAGAAATAAATGACATCGGGAAGATTTCGACGACATCTGAGAAAATTGGTTCGTCCGCAAATAAGCTGCCAGTTGGTCAGAAATATCACTTGATCAAAAGTCATTTTGTTCCATCGATTAACTACAAGTTTCCAAAGCGATTTCTTCATCAGTGCCGAAGAGGGTTTCAGTCACGATACCTCAGTGAGTACCCATGGATGGTCTACAGCCCTTCAGTACATGTAGATGGAGTATTCTGTAAACATTGTGTTTTGATGATGCCTATGCATTGCAGGAAAGATAAGGGCGCTTTTGTTAACAAGCCTTTCATAAACTGGCGTAAGCTTCAAGTAAAGGCAAAAAGACAAGAGCAAATGAAGTACCATCACGACGCAATGATCGCTACCGAATCCTTGCTTAATTCTGTTGAAAACCCAGAGCAAAACGTGAACAACCGATTAGATGACGTGAAGAGGAAGAATATTATGAGAAATAGGCACATCGTTAAATGTGTTTCAGAAGCCATCCTTTTCTGTCGTCGACAGTGCATTGCCCTGCGTGGAGACAACAAAGTCTTGAACGGTGAGAGTCGTGGGAATACAGGCAACTTCTTAGCGGCTCTGCACATGATGGCTAACCACGACGACTTTTGCATGGACCAAGAAAGGCTGTCAGCCCTAGCACTAATGCACAGCCATTATCAAGTTAAAATTGATTTGGATGAGGTGGTTAATCTGGAGCTCGGGACAATCTTGAAAGATTAGTCCGGCAGTATTTTGATGTATGTTAAATGTATTTTGATGTATCGTAAATTAGTCGTTTGTAACTTAATTCAAACAATTTTATTGGGAAAATGTAATATTCAGTTCCTACCGTGTACTTTGCCGTTACAATTTTTTGTGCTACTTTCCTAAATAAACGGATCAGACAATAAAAAATACATTTCGGTAGTTTGGTCAACTTTGGCCTCGTTAGCACCCCCCCCCCCCCCCCCACAAAAAGTTCTGGTTACTGGCCTGCCTAGGGCGGTGTTCTAAAAAGTTTCAGAAGATAGAAACATACGCGCTTAATAGAAAGGAATGATGGTGCTGAGTAGCTGAAACGAGAACACAACACTCCCGGATTGGGTAGGCCAAGTTGCTGTTTCTTTTAGCTAAGGAACGTGCTTTGAGTAATTGCTTCTATCCAATCACTCTTTTTGCTTTAAAGACGAAGTAAAGAACTTTTTTCAAGGCAAACAAATGGATGTATAACTTCATTATAGCATTATTTGTAAACAATTATTAACAATTATTTCATTAACCAGTTTTCATTAATGAGAAATAACTATTCATTTCAATATTGTTCAAATTATTCAACCTCATACTGAAAGGTTTACACAAAACAAAAACTATCTTTTGCTAGTTCTAGTGTCTGGAATTATCATTAAAAATGTGCCATTTACACATCAATACTCAATTCAATATTGTTCATATTGTTCAAATTATTTATCTGCGTAACAGATTTATATAAACGAAAAACTAGCTTGCGTTAGTTCTAGTGTCTGGAATGGTGATAAATATATATCATTTATTACCAACGTGTCTTGTATCTCAAAACGTTCCTTTTTTCATAAACCTTTTACCCAGTGTCCATTTGGAGTGGACCATTCACTTCTTTTTGGTCATTCAGTATCAGCTGACACAAACCCTTAGAAGCGCCAAAGTTTCGCCACTTACCCCCCTTGTATTATTTTTCGATGATACAAACAAACAGACATACACATTCTTTGGGTTCCCTGTGATCAAACTTCGCTTTCTCGCCGTGAACAAATTAGCTGTACCATTCAACAAACTCGGCTCAGCAGAAAGACATGTTGAAAGACAAAGGTTGGCCCTGCTCGTAGCTTAATATCGAGTCATGAAATTCTGGTGTCACCCTGATTAAAAATGAAAACTCCTATGACAACTTTTCGGTTGTATTATTTGTTTTACAATATGTTACAAAACAAAATTTAAGCAAGTCTCTTGAGAATGAAGGAGCTCACTCGAGCGTGTTAAGTTTGAGTGAACGGTACACGCGTTTATTAGGCCAGCGTAACCAGGCCTTGCATCAGCGCGTCCAAGTTGCACACAGTCGATGAAGACGCACGTAAGCTTTGATTGAGACACTCTCAAGATTAGTCACAGCCGTCGAATTAAACGCTACCGAGCTCTCTGTAAGAAATGGCCGAACAGAGTCCCCTAGGGTAAGTTGCGTTTTAATTTCAATTTGATTTATTTGTTGAATGCGTTGTATCAACCCACTCACCCGTGGAACAACACTGCCATTACCATAATTTAAACCTTAGCGAATGCTTTGATTACATGTCTACTTTACCTCACGAAACGAACGTGTAGGTAGCTAACCACTTTTAGGTTTTTTTCTGAAACGCACAAGACAAATGCCATATTTAGATCCTTTTGAGAAAAATTATACTAATTCGTAATGAAGATCAAAGCGGAACAACTTGTAGCTAACTTTATGCAAATAAATTGTTTGCGGTGTTTATTTCGCTAAAATACTTCACGACAACCAACATCACAATATCGCACAATATTTGCATCTCATCATTCTCTTTCCGGGAGACCGCAGAGTTCGCAATCAACTGATAACTTAATCACTCCATGACAAACATTATCTTGGTCAAAAGTTTGGATCGTTCAGTTTTGCGGTATCCGTTTTACCTATAAAAGCCTCTTGAATTTTTGTCTGTATAAAGATCCACCGCAAGTTCTTACGGGCCCATAAAAAGATGAGTATGTTCGCAGTTAAGCGCCATCTTGTGCAGTTGAAAATAAAATCTGAGAAAAGCTCATGTTTTAGGCTTTAACGAAAAAAAGAATAAAGGTTTACCCAGCACTCTTGCAGGAGAACTGACCGGCTCCACTGAGGGGCTATGTCACAGGTATGTTTGTGTCTTGGGGTCAAAATTCTGCTTACAGTTGATCCACGTCACGCGTGAACGGAAACTCTAAAATTCAAAACAACGTGACGAGTCACCTTCTCCAAGTTTGGGCATTCGCCTTGTGTTTCTTGAGATCCAGAGGGGATTTCGAAAATCGAAAGGAGATTTCGAATCTGTCACAGATTTTTCGAAATGTTCAGACCTGGTTATGTTAGGGAAGGTACGTTTTTTCTTGGGGGGGAGGGCTGGGGCCCCAGAGGGGAGGGACATCAGTGAAAGTGAGCACCAAAAGGGGAGGGCCATACCTCATGTGAGCTATTCAAGGGAGGGTTACACATCTTTTCCAGAATTTTTAATGAGAATTTTTGTGATGTTGCTTTCCATTTTTGTTACAGATTAAGACGATTTCCGCTCAACGTTCGAGCAGTAAGTGCAAAAATTAAGTTACCAAAAAAATACTTGCAGCTCTGTCACATTTTGAGAACAGATAAGAAGAACTTACCGTTACTTTTGCTCCCAAGCTGACCCCGAGAGAGAAAATTGGATTTGAAGTTATCCATATTTCAATTAAAAAGACGCTTCATGTCAGTTCAAAACAAAATGGCGCCCGTTTTTAGCATACTTTCACTAGATTTGAAATTAATTTTCTTGAGATTGCTTGAGAATTTCATCGCGGGGTCACTTCGGCAAGTGAACTAGAGTGAGATGTTTCAAATAGCATTTAAAATGTTACCGTGCTATGAGTGGTTTTTTGGTAAATATTTTTTGCACTTATTGCTCGAACGTTGAGCGGAATCCGTCTTAAGTTTTTCTTTTCACCTACTTTGATTTAATTTGGTGTTTTATTATAGGTACTAGGTTACATTTTTACATGTATATTATGCCATGGCACATAGTTTTTCTCGGAGGACTCGTGTCCTTTTCCGTCCGTATCGAGAAGTACTTGACTCAGGTATCGTTTCTTCAGCTTCTTGCTCTTGGCTACGCGCTGCCTGATCTCCTGAGTCGTTTAGTTCTGAAGAGTTACTAGTAGATCCAACAATGCGCTCTACCCTGTCGGAAATGTCGGAAATATTTGTTTTTGAGAGGCAGATTTCGCATGCTAAACAACTAAACCTTTCTGTTAAAATAACCAACAGTAATGCCGCTAGTCGGAGAAAGAAGCGCGTGTATTTTCCCTTAAATATTTTATGTTCAAAACTTTTATAATACTCAAATACTTCCATATTCAAACTTCAGCTATAAAACGTAAATATCCCACACTGATTGTTCGCATTTTCCTTGTTTCAGCACGCACACATTCAATATCGAGATATATTCATATTCAAACACTTTGCGTTCACAAGCGAAACGTTCTGAGATTTCTGCAGCATGGAACATACCATGTTGTAGTGAGGGGAGGGTCGCGCTTTTGTCAGTCACCTAAAGGTGGGGGGTCAGGAGTTTTTTTATTAAAACGCAAGGGAGGGCCAACACTTTTATGGGAAAAAAATACCAAAATTCCCCAGCCCTTCACTGGCCCCAACCCAAGAAAAAACGTACCTTCCCTTAATGCCGTAGGCCGGAAGAACAGGCCATGTAGGCCTCTCCACAAGGAAACGAGAAGACGAATAATTGATCGTTATTTGACTGGAGAGGGACCGAAAGCGATCTCCACAGCAGCTCGTCCAACTCCTGGCGCTGTTTATTCACTGTTTATTGTATCATTCGAAATCATGAAACGTTCAGTACACGTGAGGCGTTCAGTCAAGGGGGACGAAGTTATCCTTCTAAAATTTCAGACGACGTTGCATGTAGAGTCTATTGAATTGTTCAAACTAGCGAAACCTAGGATATATGGATGGGAAAATCGCGAAAGATTGTTGAGCAGTAGGTTATGCAATAGACGAAGCACAGGTCACCAAAGCGTAATATGAGAGTTTGTATGGAGCTGAAATTCGATTGAAAATAATCGGCAGCTTTCCGTGGAAAATACCTAAAAATCAAAATAGAGTTTGAAAAACCTTACCTGTTGTGTGTTTGCTGTGTCTTTAACGCTTTTCCGAACTGCTGGAGGCCGTTTGGGGCGATATTCTGTTTAACGGTCGAAGCGACGTCTTGTCACGTACTGGCTTTACTTTGACATGACGACCGTTAAACAGAAAATCGCCCCAAACGGCCTCCAGAAGCTCGGAAAAGTGGCAAAAACACAGCAAACACACAACAGGTAATGGTCTTCAAACTCTATTTCGCTTTTTAGATATTTTGCACGGAAAACTGACCATTTACATTTTGGATCGAATTTCAGATCCATACAAACAACTCACATTACGCTTTGGTTAACTGTGGACGAAGCGTCGGCTTTGTCTTTAATCAACCTCGCAACTAGGAAAAACTGTCATCAGTAATTGCTTGACACGGCAGATGTATCTTGGTTTTCGTCCACTTCCTTCGGAGCTACCGTTCTTACACAAGCGTTCAGCTCCAAGGTTTGTTCTCGTTCGGTTGAAACAGGAATCACGCGTCAGCAAAATAATTGACATAATTTCACCTCCTTCTAGTCGTCTAAAACGTTTTTGATCCACTGACGAGAAGCGAACCCAGAAAATAACGCGGTCTCTCGATAAAACAAAGATTTGTCCCGTCACAACCCCTTGCTTCTACAAAGATAGAAGCCATTTTCGGAAATTTCAATGAGATCTTCAATATTTCCCCAACCTCGTTCCCAGGGAGGAAGAGAGAGGACCCTGGGAACGAGGGTGATATTTCCCTTGTGATCTCCGTTACGTCACTGAAAGTAGCTTGTTTATTTGAAGACTCGGATCACGTGTTGAGGTTTCCGTTCACGCGTGACGTGGATCAACTGTAAATCAAAACTAAGAGCATTTTCCTATCTACAAAATGGTTTTCTGAGAACTCCAAGAAGAAATAGAGTGAATCCTTGGAACGAGAATAAAATATAATCAGTTAATAATGGCTTTTGCTAAACAGCAGGGAAAACTTTAAAAAAGCAGCCCGATTTTTTATAAGTTGCAATCCGTTTCCATCCTGATCATCCGTAGCCAAAGGTATTTATTTACAGTTTAAGTGCACTAGTAGAGTAGTTTTAAACAAAACTAGATCATTATTTTGGGTTTTCATTATTACAAACATGTCTTTTGGCTTCTCAAATTAATGCTAAAAATTGGTGACAGCCCCTTTGCTCAAGTTACATCTAGTGTCACGTGACTGCTATCACCCCAAATCGCAAGAGCACTGAAAATGATAGCTTCAAGGGAACAAAAAAACATTTCATTTTGTAAGCAACTGAAGCCAAACAGGATCACAGGAAAGTACAGTATTGTCGAAAAACTTTCATTTATTCCCAAAAAATATGCACCAGATTGGATTAAGAAACTAGACAACTCGAATTCGTTGTATGGTGTTTATTTCTAAAACGATAATCAATTCCTTTGATAGAAATTATGTGTACTTGACAGTTTTTTAAAACTCACTACTTTCGGATTTTTAAGAAACTTTGGTTATAAAACTGGTTGAAGCAACTGGTTACTTCAATCTGATATAAGTAAGTTGGTAAAAGTAAGTAAAACCTCTATTTAATGAGCGTCAAATGATTTAGCTTTAAAAGAAACTGATTGGGGACATTTAACAAAATTTAACTTCATCATAAAACGTCAAAACAAAATGTTTTACAAGATGATAAAAAGAGAGAATTAAAAATATATACAGATATACATCGCGAAAAGGTACAACAGCTTGCAATTGCTACAGTTATTCTCTGTCAAGCTGGTCTCTGTATCTGATATAATACTAGGGCCAAAGTGTTTCATAGAATGCTTCCCAAATAATATGAATTTTAAACTTCAGTTAGCACAGCCGCAAGTAGTGCTTTTCATTGCTGACTTTATATCCGTAATAAAAATTTAATACAAATTACGTAAACCATGCAACTGAGAGTAAACAGAACCAATCTGCCCGAAGTCGTTAAATACAAAGTACTTTAATTATGTGTAATAATTTCCCTTTCTCTGACTTTTTGTTAAGTTTTTTTCTTAAATCCTACTATTAGAAGTCGTTTAGTGTAACCAACGTTGTCGCGTCAATAGGGCGTTGCTTATTACAACTCTGTCAAACGCACATTAATCTTTCTAAAATGTTCCGATAATATATTAATGTTTTGAACCGACTAAAAAAAAAATTAGTTCAAGTTTGAAAAAGATACCGAAAAGAATAAATGTAATTTCTATGACACGCAAATTACATCAGAAAAAAAAAAACACTAGCTACCCACGTTGTTTGCCAATTAGATTCACTGGTCATACGTTTTGGAAGTGTAACTGAAATTACATAACCTGCGCAAAAATGAATGAGCAATTGTCCAGCTTAATTTTATCGCCGGCGATATTGACACACGTTCACTACTAACGAAACCATAGCCTGGTATCAGACTACTTTTTAGAAATATTACTGAGAGCAATTAGTTACTACTCAGATCAAAAGTTGTTACGTTCACGCATACATGACCTCCTCTCTTGTTCACGTTTATATTTTCTCCTGTCTTCAAGAGGTGGTTTTGGAGAAGAAATGGAACTTGAGCCTATGACGGCAGCGAGACCTCGTGACCTATTAGAACGCCAGGACAGTACGCGGTGCACATCTCGTCCACATGATTTACCAGAAGGATCAGCTCGGCCACGTGACTTTTCCATGGACGATATTTATCCAAGCGATTCCCTGTTAGTAGAAGCCGTCGATCCCAGTGAATTCCCCTTCCCCATACGATGCGAGGAAATTCAACCACGTTTTGACAATGATGTTGATGACCTAGTTGTTGAGCAACATCGAGTTGCTCATAACCTAGTTGTTGAGCGAGATGTGGACCCCGTCGGTGCCAACTCACCGATTCGTTCCCCAGAGGAGGCTCCTGAGGAACCTTGCGTGATTAGCGAGGACGGACCGCTGCTAGAGGACGGGAGACATCCTGTAAATTTTGGTAAGTATTGAACTGTAATGTCATGGGAGCATTGCGTCTAAGATTGGATTCTCTCCCATAAACTTGAGTTCCTGGCTAAATAGAGTCGCACGTACGCGCACGTACCCGCAAGTTTCCATCTTGCGTTGACTTGTGACTCCGTAACCAGGACTTGTGCGTTGCTGCGATGACTTCCGATAGTTTGCGATGAATTGTATTCCCTATTATCAAGCTGAGACAAATTCGCACACAAATTAGCGTAAGCTTTTAATCCTTTGGCCAACAAAGGTAAGTTTCCTTAGTTGACACAAGTGCTTCTCAGCATTGTTTTCTTTGGCTTGCTTGCTAACGTTGCATCGAAATGGCTTTTGCAAATTGCCTCTGACGTGATTCTACCTGGCTACCAAGCGTTATTCCTTCGCTCTGACGAAGGGCTAACGCTCGAAACGTCAGCTTTCAATTTCTCTACGGTGGCCAATTCACCTTATCAAATCAGCTGATAAATCCAGATTTTTGAGTTTCACTTTCCCATCAGTGCAGCACCACAGTTTCATTATTTGTCAACCTGCGAGTCCGTTTGGCCATCCATTGCAAGTTTGTGTAAGCAAGTTCGTGTTTCCAACTTGTGATGACTCCGTGTCTCCGTTTCGCCTGGGCTTGACAGTGCCTACACACAACAAACTGAGGGTTTGCAAACTATTGTTGACAGGTACAGGCTGGCGAAAGAACGCCGCCAAAACAGTTGGCAAAATGTTGGCACTGTTTCGCAGTAAGTCATTGAACTGCTCTGCAGCATGCACACAAACAAACTTGTATTTCCTAACATTAGCTGGAAAAGTTCACTTGTGTGAAGGTGTCTTGACTCAGTTCATTCTGTTTAATCAATACTGTGACTTAATCAACAATTTTGTTTTCCTGTCAATCGTAGCAACAGAGAAAGCCCGCCAGAGAACGGACACGCTTAGTTGGTTTGAATGCCAGTGAATTCCAGATTAATGGGCAAGGTTTTTTGACAACTTGTTTTGTTTTATTTTTCTTCCTCTGCATAAAGACATCGTGCGTGAACATCCGGGAATTGACGCAGCAAACGAAGAGGCCCAAGCCTTAGGTAAGTGAAGGAGGAAGTCGGGCATGGTGGCATGATGTTATGTTTACTTACTTTCTTGGGCAACATGAACCGCAAAAATTTCTGTCCCTTTTTATCATCTTATATCTTTTGAACGTTTGATGTCCTTGTAATTTTAGATGTTGAAAGGAAACTCGACGAAGCTTTAAGGGAAGGGGATTTTGAGTCGATTCAAGAAAAAGTAACTCCTAAAACACTTACAAGCTGTAAGACAAATGCGTTACTCAAGGCCTTTCAGGTTAGTAGAGGACTATAGATAATTAGCGTCCTACGTAGCCGTTACTAGCAGCAGGTTTCCTACGCTGCCGTCTCCTACGTAGGACAACTAGTCTCCGACGCAGCCGTTGGGGAGGCGCGTTGCGTGACGAGGCAAATACGGCTGCGTAGCAGACTAATAGAGAACACCCTAACAGAGAAAGATGATAAACATGACATTTATTACAAAAACATTTTTGATGAGTTGAAAATAAGTTTACACTAAAAGACGCTAACTGCTGCAAATGAAGTGGTTTCTTGGGAGTTTTCGTTCTACACGAAGTAATTGTGATGTTAAAGATATAACTATGGTATGTAGTAGGAAATCCGAGACATATATCACCTCTTCAGTCAAATTTTCTCAAGTATTTTCAGGTATACCTTTTCAGGTATTTTCTTCTCTTACAACGTTTATTATTTATTCTCTGCAGGTGAATAAAAGACTCAAAGATTTGGTGAAAAGCGCAGTAAACCCAGAGACAGATGAAATCGGCGCGTTATCAAACTCAGTAGAAGAATTTACGTCCGCTTTTGTAAACCCACTAAGATCCGACAACGATACCAGGAATACGTTTAAAAGTTGTCTGGATTATGTGGTGGATAAGGCCATTGATGCAGAGCAGAAGAAGGTATTGGATATAGTTGTGAGCACTCCTAGTTATCTAGTTCGAGTGGACATTGAGGTTGTGAGTTCTTGCATCAACTTTTTAGACCTATTTATGGAAGTTTACCTTGATCAATTTGCAGCAAAGAAAATCATTTTGCAATGACGGTGAGAACGCAGTTTTCAACTATTAGATTCTTGACAATAATTCAGTCAATCAGCCCCAAAGTTGAACAGCTGGCGTTAAAAATTACCCTCATTTTTGGATATACCAGGGTCGTAACCAGGTATATTTTTTCATCGCTGATCCCAAATTTTAGCTCTAAATTTGGATCCCTGATCCCCAAAATGTGGCAACATTTGATCCCTGATCCCACATAAATTTTATGATCCCATAGAGAGATTTGATCAAGTTAAGTCTCCCCGACGCCGATTTATCTTCATTTGCTCATTCTGAATCAAGTTCTCATCTTCTCTTCCATGATGTATTAAGGAATAACTGGAATTCTGTTGCTTGCTTGTGAAAAATGCTCGGTCCATTACACATTACTTGATTAGCTTACTTTTTAAAAAACTTTCTTGGTTGAGAAATGTAAAATTCGTATGAACACCAGAAAACGCGCTATAAAACAATACGATAAAACTGACAAGATTAACGACAGTTTTTCTTTTAATTAAAACTCCCTGATTCGACTTGGCTTAACGTCACGTAAAAAGTGAATAAAAAGACTGAATCTGAATATGTTGCAAAAAACATATATAAGGCGCGACATGCACTTTGAAGGTGAAAGAAAAAGGAATTTTCAATTTTAAAGAAATGTACGTAGATCAAAGTTCTATTAGTTTGATTTTGAGATTTTGTGTATTAAGGAAAAATACCTACAGTCACGATTTGAAAGGTGAGCTGGCTGCGAGGAAAAAAAACCAGAACCACCTACAACCACGACGAACTAAGAGAAAGGCTTATCAAGGAACTCAGACTGCTGTTATACGCTAAGACTCCACTCGAGCACTGGAAGTGTTTACGTGACAACTTTCAGCCTGATTGCTGTTATTTTAAGCTTTCTTCATTTTATAGCAATAGCGAAATTGTGACTGAAAAATTAATGTTAAAAGTGTATTTAAAGAAGTTATCTGGTGACTCTTCTCCCAGATCTACTGTGTCCAGCCTCAAACCGGGATCTGCTACTAGGCTCTTCGTCTTCCACTTCTGCTAGATTCTCCTCTTCCTGGCTTTCATCGTCAGTGTAAAATGGGAGTGACAGGCCTGCACGACTCCCACGCACGTGCATTAGCCTTGATTATAGTTTTCCTTTGACGAGTATATCTTTCAGTGCATGAACGCCCCCTCTTGTAAGATACTACGGGCGGTTCTCTGAAAATTTCGTTTAACCGTGGTTGTTGTTCTATAAAATGCTAGTTTTTCATGAGTATTTGTTTTAAGTTTGGCACTGATGGGTGGTATTGTGTGACGAAAGGCAAGATTCGTTTATTTTGTTTCTGTCTTTGTGTGAGGGCTTCTTTTCTGCTTTCAAATTTAACCTCTGAAAGGGTTTCTAGAGTTAGCTTTTCTGGGTAGCCTCTCTCAATGAGGTTAGTTTTAAATTTCTTAATGTACTCTTCAAAAGTGATTCTAGAAGAGTTTGTGCGAAGAAGTCTTAGAGCTTCTCCTTTAATGAAGCCTCTCTTGACACCCGGTGGGTGACACGTGGAAAATTCTGTATATTGAAATGTCTCAGTTGGCTTGAAATGCGTTTTCACATCAAGAACTGATTCAGTTTTGAATCTATCGCTTTTGGATACGTTGGTATCCAAGAAAGTTGTTTCTGTTTCTGAAATTTCAGCCGTAAACTTGATAGTTGGATGGTGATTGTTACATTGTACAATGAACTGTTGTACGTTTTCTCTGCTTCTGTCCCAGAGGCAGAGAATGTCGTCTATGGAGCACTTGAAAACGAAATAACTATATGTGCTTTTGCTGAGGATTTGTGTTTCAATCTTTGCCATAAAAATATTGGCAAGGGCGACCGCCATTTTAGTGCACATGGTGGTTCCGTGTGTTTGAAGGTAGTTACCTCCATTGAATTGGAATGAGTTCTCTTGTAAGATGAGTCTCAGCGCTTTTTCAAGTAGTCGCGTAGGGACAGGAGGTTCGTCCTTATGAAAGGTCTCGTATGCTCTGCACACAGTGTCGATACCCTCCTCTTGTGGAATGTTTGTGTATAGGCTGGTTACGTCCATTGAAACAAGGATTGTGTTCTGCGGGACTTTAGTTTTCTCTAAGAAATTTTAAATAAAGTCCGTTGTGTCTTTGATATACGACTGTTGTTTTTGTGCTATCGGCTGAAGTAGCTTGTCAATAAATGCAGATAGCTTTTCTGTAGGCCCATCGCACCCTGAAATAATAGGTCTTCCGACTGGAGTCGGTTTGTGCATCTTTGTCAGGGTGTAGAATATTGGAATGCGAGGCGGATTTGGTGTCTGACAATGCCATTTTTTTTTGTAATTTCGTCGATGTAAATTCCATCATACAGCTCATTGATTAGTTGTTGAACTCTACGGTGAGTGTCTTCTGCCACAGGTGTAGTAAGCGGTCTGTAATGTTCTCTGTTATCCAGTTGAATTTGTGCTTCTTCTATTTTATCTTGTTTGTTCATCAGTACTGTTTTTGTATCCTTATCCGCTTCTTTTAGATTAATTTCTGTGTCGTGTTTCAACGATTTAAGTGCTTCACGTTCAACTGGTGGCAGGTTATTTTTGGGCTTTGCAATCTTTGCAAAATCTCAGTTTCAAGAGGAGCTCACTCACACACGTTTGACTGAAGCAGAGTTCAGCCATCTATTACGTGTTACATAGCTAGAAAGAAGCTACAACTTCAGTTTCATGACGAGAAGAGTCTATAGATCACACTCCGTGATGCGAAACACAACATCCTGCGACAGAATTATACAAATAAGCTGGGCCCAGCGTTACAAACATCAGCAGGGAAATTAACTCATCACGTTGCAGATAATATTTCAGATCCTTTATTGTCACAACTACAAACATGAGAGGCTGAAAAACAGTATCAAGTGGGGCGGGACAGGGGGGCGGGAGACCGGGAGAAAAGGGGGCGGGAGGTGTACGGGAGGCGGGAGAAGAGGGGGCGGGAAGCGGGATTCCCAAGGTAGCGGGAAGCGGGAGAAAAAGGGAAAAATTACGCAACATTGCGCAATATTTCGCAATCAAAAAAATGCAAAGGGGCGGGAGCCAAAAAATACAGGGCGGGAACCGGGATTAAAGGGTACGGGAAGCGGGAGGTTTAAATCCCCCTGTCCCCCCCCCCTATCAAGTTCCTAAACGAGCCAGACTCAACGTACCTAGTATGCCGAAAGCGGCATAGAAACCACATTTAGTCGCTTGAAAAATGATCCGAGGTCAAATTTAACTGAGAATAACAAACAGTGCGCCCAAGTCGCAAGAATCCAACGGTTATCAGAAAAAGATCGTTATGACCTCGAGATCAAAGTCTAAAAATGAGACGTTTAAGTTGAAATGGCTCAATTCAGTAACCATTTAAAAATCCTCCTTACTAAACCCACTACAAGAATACAAGAAGCAAAATTGGTCGAAAGACCAAAACACGTAAGGCGAAGCGTACGAAAACGTGAAGTAGGAGTCGTGCAGGCCTCCCAACCCCATTTTATAACTGTAAAAAATTGTCCGAATTCCCCGACCTGCGCCATAATTTTTCATTATTTTTCTGTTGCTCCGCACCTGACAAACATTGTACTACTCGGAGGGATTTCCGGAGGTAGGAGTTGGAAATAAGGTATAGTAGCTCAATAGCCTACGATGCCTTTTAAAGTGAGCAGGTACCAGTCGATTTATTTTGACCCCTAAGTAAACGCCCCCATCCTTTCAACGCGCAATTTCCACTGCCTAATTTGGAACGGGCGGGAAAAGAGGGTCTTTTCCCGCCCGTTCCAAATTACCAAGGGAAAAGCCCTGGGAACGAGGTTACCCCGAAAGCATGATGAAAGTGGTGGTCAAGGGCGTCGAAAAAGTGGACAGAAGCAAAGCACGTTTAAAAAACTTTGCTTACTAGAATAGACAGTGTCTTATCATCGAGGATGTGCATTTCTCTCTCTGCCCGCAATATTTTCGCTTGTTCGCTTGCTGTGATATACTAGTGATATTACTCGCCAGCGTGACTTGTTATCACAGCAGTCATCACACAACAGGGTGTCAGGTTTACAACAAACTAAAACTTTACCTTTGTCGTTCGTGCAATTCATGTCTGTGATGACGATTCGGCGAACGAGATCTGGATCTTTTCGACTGAGATTTCCGAGATCTGAGTAAAGAAAACGGGATCTTAAGAAGTGTCAAGGACAATGTATCTGACCAATTCTGGTGCATTGTTCTCTATTATCACTGAAATTATTTACTTCTTAATCTTCTGATACTGTTGCGCATTGCAACATATCGGTAGTTATAGATAAAGCAACATACATCTATCAAGCTTTATAAAGGAATTAGTGCTGGATAAAACATAAAAGAACAGTTAACTGACCGACTTGATGATCGTCTTCGGCTTTCTGATCGCCGTGACCGTTCTCTGGCTGGCGACCAGGAATAGGAACGTGATCTAGAAATATGAAGAACAGTGGCCTTCAATTTGCGCGCAACATTTTACAACCATGATATCAACAGATCAATACGGTAAGGGTATGATAATAATTGCAAAATAGAAGTTAAACTGTCATACCGTCGTTCTCGACTTCTTTTCCTTGACTTGTCCATAGTCAATCCCGCATCACGAACGCATGGTACCGATAAGCGAGTATCCAATTTCTCAAAGAGTCCGACAAAGCGGAAACCGCAAAGTTCTGCAACATGAAATACGAGCGAGAAAAGCTTTAAACAGCTGTTTGCGTGACGGAAACGTAAAAGAATTGAAGTATAAAGGTTAAAAGCTTTTTCAATAGTCCTGAAAAGAGGCCTTTTTCCTTGCAAACGGAATATTCTTGTTTCTCATAAAGAATAAAGTATCTAAAAAGCGATCGATCCTTGATCCCCTCCAAGACCAAAAAAAATTGGCTGATCCGGATCCCATCACTTGTGACCCGGGATCCCGGGTCCATGATCCCGATCCCGAGGCTGTGATCCCTGATCCCATATACCTGGTTACGACCCTGATATACAGTCAGTTATATTTTTTCTCATCAATTGACGTTTTGTTTTACTTCACGGCCAGTGTGCGGTTAACCGTACAATCCAAGTCGTCTTAGGATTTACTGTTAACCCATTCATTTGCCCCCTTGGTTAGCAGGACTTAGGGCAGTAGATTGAGCGATCCAATTTTTTGACGAAAGTATAAAGGGGTCAGTTTCTAAAGAAACTCTGGTGCCGCGTCGGTGGGGAAGTGAAGCACGAAATTTGGATTCATCAACTGAGTTGCATTGATTGATAAATGGGCACCTTAAAGAAATTCAAAAGCTGATATTTCGAGCGTTATCCCTAACGCTCGAAAGGTCAGCAACTTATCAAATAAGGTTCCGTAATAAATCAAAATTTTTAATTGTTTGGCAGTTTATCTCCCATCCAGTGGTTTACAACCTGCTGAATTCGAGATGGTACCGCTCGTTTTCTTCAGTGAGGAAACAACCATGGACAAGTGCCAGGCGCTGGGGATATCTATTTCTTAACATCTGGCCCGTGCTGGATATAATCTTATTTCCCTTTCTGTTCGCCTTGTTCTTTCTTTTTCATTTGGTCAACGAGAGCTTAAGGAGGGGAAGAGGTTTGTACTCTACGAATTTCATTATCTAAACATCTATCTATTTACCTAGTTAGGCCTTGATAGCCGTGACAGGAGCCACGTCCTGGCACTATAATTTTTTTTTATTCCGCCTATGTCTTAAGGACCTTGTGTCTTATGTCCATGTCTGTCCATTTCTGTGTCCATGTCCATACTCATTTCTTTCTACTTGTCCATTTTTATGTCTACGTCCATGTCAGTGTCCACGTCCATTTCCATGTTTTTTCATGTTTATTTCTATGTCTATGTCCATTTTTATATACACGTCCGTGTCTATGTCCATGTCTACTTCCATGGCCATGTCCATGTTTTCCGATGTTTATGACTGTGTCAGTGTCAATGTCTATGTCCATTCCTACGTCCATGTCCATGTCTATGTCGATTTCTATATCCATGTCCATTTTCATTTCCATGCCCATGTCCAAGCATTTGTTGCTCTGTGTTTGTTTTGGTAATTTGAGACTTGAGAGAGCAGTTTCCCTAAGTAGCGGTTTGACTCAGTCTATTTCCATGTGTATTTCCATGTCCATGTCTAGAACATATTCAAGTCCATGTCTATGACCATGTTCATATCTATGTCCATGTCTATGTCCTAGACATGGATATGGACATGGACATCGACACGGACATAGACATGGACATGAACATGGACATGGACATGGATACAGGTATGGATATAGACATAGACATGAACATAGACATGGACATAGACATAGACATGGACATGGACATGGACATGGACATGGACATGGACATGGACACGGGCATAGACATGGACATGGACATAGACATGGACATGGACATGGACATGGACATGGACATGGACATGGACATGGACATGGACATGGACATGGACATGGACACGGACATGAACATGGACATGGACATGGACATGGACATGGACATGGACATGGACATGGACATGGACATGGACATGGACATGGACATGGACATGGACATAGACATGAACATTGCCTAGACATGGACATGTCCTAGACATATCCATGTCTAGGACATAGACGTAGATATGAACATGGACATGGATATGGACACGGACATGGACATAGACGTGGACATGGACACGGACATGGACATAGACATGGACATGGACATGGACATGGACATGGACATGGACATGGACATAGACATGGACATGGACATGGACATGGACACAGACATAGACATGGACATGGACATGGACATGGACATGGACATGGACATGGACATAGACATGGTCATGGGCACGGACATGAACATGGACATGGACATGGACATAGACATGAACATTGCCTAGACATGGACATGTCCTAGACATATCCATGTCTAGGACATAGACGTAGATATGAACATGGACATGGATATGGACACGGACATGGACATAGACGTGGACATGGACACGGACATGGACATGGACATGGACGTGGACGTGGACGTGGACGTGGACGTGGACGTGGACGTGGACGTGGACGTGGACGTGGACGTGGACGTGGACGTGGACATGGACATGGACATGACATAGACATGAACATGGACATGGACATAGACATGAACACGGCCTAGACATGGACATAGTCATGGCAATACATGGACATGGACATGGACGATGTTCATGTCCATGTCCATGTCTATGACAATGTCTATGACCATGTTTTTCTACGTTTATGTCTGTGTCAATGTCTATGTCAACGACCTTGTCGATTTCTATGGCCGTGTCCATTTTCATGTCCATGCCCATGCCAAGCATTTGTTGGTCTGTGTTTGTGTCTGCAATTCCAGGCTGGAGAGAGCAGTTTCTCGAAGTAAGGGATTGAATCAGTATGCATAAGTTTAGTGTTCTTCACAGATCTCGCACAGAACAACAACAATGAAAAGATAAATAAATTCTATGGCCGTGTCCATTTTCATGTCCATGCCCATGCCAAGCATTTGTTGGTCTGTGTTTGTGTCTGCAATTCCAGGCTGGAGAGAGCAGTTTCTCGAAGTAAGGGATTGAATCAGTATGCATAAGTTTAGTGTTCTTCACAGATCTCGCACAGAACAACAACAATGAAAAGATAAATGGCACGCTAATGCGTACAAGTGTGGCTTCAAATTACGGCAAAACAAAGAAGAAAGTGAGCTACATGAACATTAACGTTATTACCTACCGGTAGTTACCAGAGCGAAGTTGGAGTTTCTGGGATAACGGTGCCCGTGAGTACGGCTTGGATTAGTTCCGTCATGCTGACGTGACGATTTCTCGGAAACACGTTTTCTTGTTATGAAACGTGCGAAATTTAACAAGTGTTTGGAAGGCGTGCACTTTGGCTGGTTTAGCAAAGTTACGTAAAACAAAGCGTGAATATTCTCACATTACTCCCGTGCTGACGCATATATCTAAGAAATGGACAATCAAAACAATACAAAACAATCCCTTCTGAAGCCCATTCTCAGATGTTCCACATTAGCTCAACGGATTGAAATTTAATTTTGTGGCTTTCTATTGTAAAGTTTTTTTCCATGGACAAATATTTTGGATCTGGTAGGAAGCGTGACTTGTCACAAAAATTATTTCTGTGATGTTTGAACCAGAAGAGAATAGCCGATCTTGAAAGTCACGTCTTGCGTCATTGGTATTAACTTCTTCACTTCTTGTGTGGCATCATGCTTGAGGAATGTGGCAACTCCCGTATCCAGACAGATTTACAAATAAGCTCTGTTTTAGTTTCCACATTATTTCACACGAACTTACATTTTGGAATACACGGCTAAAATCGAGTAATAAGCGTGCCTTGTTAGAAAAGATCGTGCCATTGTGTGACTGGCGCAAGTCTTGCGTGACTAGTCACGGAGCAAAGTGTTAAACAAAATAAGCCAGAAACAACGCAACGTGCTGACATAGTGGTCTCAGCTTCGCTGAAGCCAGACAAAACGATGTGAAATGATTTTTAGTTTTTGTTATTGTCTTTCTATTTGATAAAGTGTATATCGCATTTAGAAAGGCTAATTTGCGAATTAAAGAAAGTGTTATTGCTTTGCAGAAACTGAGCTCTGTTTTGTTGTGACTCTAACCAATGACACCGCAAGTTCAGATGAAGTCTTCGCTCTGATTAAGAGGACGATAAGTTATGCAATCCACGAATATGGTAACCACTCTGTTAATTACAACGTCATTCTACGTGAAGAAGGCAACATCATTGGCAACATAAACTTTGAAGAGGTTTACTCCTGTGATAATGCATTACTAAACAGGGTAGAAGTCTTGGAAAAGTCTAAGTCTTCTCCTCGGCTCTATGATGACCTGTGTGCTGCTCGTGATGCCTTCAAAAGTCCCAGTGTTCGTAAAAACGCGAAAAAGGTAAAGTTTTTTTTTTTTTGACGTGAGAGAATAAATTCAGCTTTCTTAAAATGTCATGAGCCGTGACGTGGTTTACGATATTTAGTAGCATGTGTGGAAACTGTTTGAACTATCATGGCCGCCATTATTGCGAATGAAAATATCCCCAAAAATTATTCTTGCGTCCTCACCGTTTTAATGAAATGTCTTAGAAGCTTCATCTTGAAACGTTTGTTTTTTGTTTGTTTGTTTGTTTTAAAGTGTTTTTGCCGAGACGTGGTGTTAAGCTATGCGTAGTTGTCTCTCTTTTTCTGTCTTACAACCCTATGCATGCCTAGGCGAAATCGTAACTTACATTAGAAAATTTAAACGTTTGTTTAGATACTTATCGTATTTACAAATGACAAGTTGAGCATGATTCTTGCTGGAGACAAAGAACTAGATCCTGTACTGGATGACATCAAGGAGATGGGTGTTCAAATTGCTCCTGCTGGCATAGGAGAGCACGTTAGACTATCAGAACTGGAAAAGATTACCAGCAAAAATATTACTGCCCTTCACTTTGGGGAATACGAATCACCGAAGACCGTAGGAACAGCTATTATGCAAGGTAATTAAGATAGGGAATTCCTGAATTAATAGCCAGTAAAAACAGAAAAAGTTTCAAAAATCCTAACAAAAAGAAAGGTCGGCTTCAGCCTACCTTAACACACGAGAAGCGCTCTTATAATGTTGTTAGTCAATAGTGATACCCAGTTCGAAAATGTGGCTGATAACCAACACAGATTTCTGATCCTTTCTTTATTCGTTAAGCTATATAAAAAATAGGGTATATTTGCGAGTAAAATCTAACGTGACAACTAATTTTAGCGATTCAAAAAGCAACCGCTAAATTCGTTAGACTATTAATTGTGGAAAAATAGTAGCTTAAGGTACTTCGAATTGTATCTCTCACTTGCCCCTCTTTAATTTTCTGCACGCAAGAAGAATCTTTTAAAAGTGATTAGATAATACGTTTGTTCTGCAGGTGTGGAAGGAAAGGACACCTTTGGTGAGAATTAATACCAGTAAAGTTGTAACGAAGTTTTTATATTGTCCAATTTCTTTCTCTTTGCTTTTTTTTATTTTTGTTTTTAATGAAAGAAGCGTGTACTCACCTACTATGCAGCCCAACAGAGAAGACTGTTTCCTACAAGGGAACAGTCCCCTGCTAGTGTATCTCCTTTACGTAACAAAAGCAGTGAAAAGGAAATGGCTGTTAACTCCAGAAACTCAAAACTGAAAGCTTGAAAACGTTTTCATATCATGGTGCTAAATGATGGAATTCTCTACCAAATCTCTGTATTTCATCTCTCTTGCCACTCTCAAGCATTCATCCTTTTCCTTTCCTTCACAGATTTTTACCGGGATTATTTCACAACTCCTTACTTCATCTTTGTTCGCGACTCGCTGAGCTACCTAACGCTTCTTGGCCTGCACTTTGCCCTTTGTCTGTCACCTCCTACCCTTGCCTTCAGTCGGCTGGAGTGGGTCATTCTAATCTTCTTTCTTGGGCGAATTGCAATAGAGGTTGACCAGTTTATGGGAGCTAAAAAGGGGGTGAGAAAAGCGGCGGCGAGACAAACATCGCATCAAGGGTCAAGTTATGCTGCCTGTTCGCCTGCTGACGATATTCAAACTATGACGACTTCCTCAGAGGAAAATATTGTTCTGAAAAAGTTTTCTAATTACTTCAGGTACGCGATACTATTGAATCCTAATCGCCCTTTACAACTTTTAATAGTTTTATAAAATATCTACTTGCTTGGAACTGAAAAACGAACATTTCATTGGTCATACTTCAGAGTTCAAAGATAGAGCCACCCTGTACAACAGAATGAGCAGTCTCACTTGAATGGTGACACTTTGGATTGATCCACCGGCTAGAAGGACGGAACTACCTTGAGGGGCACAGTAAACAGTACCATAAGAACATACTGCTCAGCAGCTTTTGACATGATGAATTGAATGGCTAAACTTTGAGGTTTCAATCACATACTTAAAAGCAGTAAAGGCCCGTTTACACAGGCGATTTTTGTCGCGCAACTCAATGCAATTTTTGTCGCACCGAAGTTGCAACTTCACTTTCGCGCGTGTAAACCAGCTGCGATTTCAGCGCGATTTTATCGCCGCGATATCGCAGGAGTTTCGAAACCTGATGCGATTTTGCTGCGATTTTTGATTAAAATGTGACAATCATGAATCAGAAGGGACCCCTCAGGAGGTTTTGTCGCTCGCAATTTGTACTGCCATGAGCGTAAACAAGGACAAAAAACGTACTAAAAACAACAAAAAGCAACTTCCTCCTCGTCATCCATGCTTTTTAAGCTTATTTCATTTGCCGAGGTCTTTGCCGAGTTGTAAACCAACCAAAGAATTGTCTAATGGCAGTACCGTTAGATTTTGTAAAACCTCTCTATCATACTAATTCAAATAACTAAATATTTTCTTTCTTTTTGGAGATGAAAATTGGAGTCACTCCAGTTCAGTCACTCCAGTTCAGTTCGAGGTCTTTGCCGAGTTGTAAAACGAAACAAAACGAGATTGAAGCAAAACGAAACAAAATTCGCCGTAGCGAAACTGCTGCTCAAAGTTACCGTGTTTTGTAAATCGCGGCGATAAATCGCACTAAAATCGCGCTGAAATCGCAGCTGGTTTACACGTGCGATATTGAAGTTGCAGCTTCAGCGCGACAAAAATTGCATTGAGTTGCGCGACAAAAATCGCCTGTGTAAACGGGCCTTAAAAGATAGAACCAAAGCGGAAAACACGAAATCGCAGAAAAGTATGGCTTATGCCGTGTTTACACTTGAGCTTTTTACTGCGGTAACAGAGTTTACTTACCTGGGTAAATTTTTCGTGAGTGTAAGCAACAATTAATACCTCAGTAAATGCCGTCAAAGACGAACGAAATTTGACCAAAGTAGATTTTAATAACTGTGCAGTGATTTGGAATGGTTTATCGGTAAACTCAGGTCATAATGACAGATATATCCGGTTGCGTTGATCTGGTTGCTGTGGCATGTTACATGTATTAGATTTCCTGCGGAGTTCAGCTTTACTTCGTCACGTTTCACGTCTTCGCTGTGTTTTCTTCGAGATTGGTGGAACAAAAATAGCGATAATTCCAATAATCTTTACAATAGGCAGTCCGAAAGGTAAGCGACAGTTTTTTCCTGCTTTGACTTCATTTAATTCGTACGGTATTTTGAGGTTAAACTTGTGGCATTTAAAAACAGATTATTTATTCTTGATCTTATTTCTTTCAAGCGAAGATGAGTATTCACGAATGGCCGTAGCATATTCCTATCCATACTTTCAACCGCAACCTGCAAGGCACGAATTCCTGCCACAGTTCTATGGCTTGCAGGCAATGCAGTCTTCCCTTGTTGTACGTCCTCCATCAGATTTGCCTGGACAGCAGCCACAGTGCGGCGCAAAAACTTAGGTTATTTGAGCCAGTATAAACAACGTTCGAATGTACCATGGTTTAGTAACTTGACCTCCGTCAATTATAACCGCGGTAAACGTTCAAGTGTAAACACGGCATAAATAGCAGGTTTTCATGTGAGTGAACTTACTTTAGGGTGTTCGTTCACAGACTCGGAGGTTAGCACCGTCCAGTGTAGAGCAGAATGAAAAGAACAGGGAAATATATAGCCCATTAGCTTTCCATCACATCACAGGTCTCAACATGTGACTCAAGTGGAAAAGTCTAAAATCTTATTGAAGTTCAAGTTTTCTTTATTTGTAGTCAGATGGGCTCCTGTGAAGTGACAATGTCAGTAAGGAAATAATTGATAAAAATAACTCTGGTGATTCTTTCTTTTAGCGATCGCTGGAATATGCTCGATTTTATCATTCTCGTTATCTACATCGCCACCTTTACTCTGCGCATATTCACATGGGCTACATCCGCTACAGTCTCCGACAACAGGCCCTTAGCCGTGGCTGGCTATTTTTATGGCTTGATCGCCATGTTTCTTACGCTGCGTGTCTTTGGTCACGTGATGGAGTGTGTACGAGGAATGGGTGCCATTCAAATAGCTTTGTTCGTTATTATTTGGGATGTGTTGGCAATATTTTGGCAGTTCCTGGCAACTATTTTGGCGTTTTCCTTAGCCATGACGAAGATTTTTGTAGTGGAAAAATCGTACGTTTCGAATGCCAAATCTGGTGGGGCTTTGTAAGTATAGTAGTACAATCTTCACGCCATTTCATAATTTAACTATTTAACAAGTGCCTACAGGATGAATGTATGTGTTTGTCCGGAGTAAAAAAAAACACTCACAGGAACTTTTTTACTAAGAGAATTTGCTACTTCTTTAATCTGTTTAATCATTATTTCATTTCTTTGTCAGAGCTTGCAGTGACGATGGTTTCGTTTGGTGAGTACGATAATTTTTAGGAAGAGAGCACTTCTACGATATTTCTACAATCGTTTTTTTTTTGTTGTCTCCAAGAGTTTACCTAACATTTATCACTCTTTTGGCCGTGTCAATAAGCAGGACAGAAATTTAATACAAACAAAACTGTCCTCTTGCAAGATGTATTTTCTTACAACTTCAATCAAAATACGATGTTTTAGAACATTTAACACGCTGAAGGGGAAATCGTTCTTTTCCTGGCTTTAAATTCTCAGATCTTTACAGTTAAGGATGAAACCACCTTCACTACTATACAATTGAACTGCTAGTGTACTTTGATGGAAGTATTTAAGCCGCGTACGTTGAGCAGACATGCACAAAGTACAATTTCTTTCAGTGCTATATTTCACCAAATGATGGCTTCAGACTTTGCTTTCACGTTTCCCGAATTTATAAGGTTAGACACTAGCGCTCTTAGGAATAAAGAATTAATTGCAATTTCTTTTTCAGCTGGTGGAACATGGCGAAACACCTTGCTTGGTCTTTACTGGGAATAGCGGAGCTGGATCCACTAAATTCCATTGATCACCCATCCATGACCCTGTCTCAATTGCTGTACAGTTTGTTTCTCATCATGGGAGTCATTCTTCTAGTTAATATGATGATCGCACTGCTTTCCAACACCTATCAACGTGTAGAGGTATGCGCATGCGTACATGATTTAGTCTTTCTTACAGTACTTGTGAATTACGATAACTTGAATGATTTGATAAGGATTGCTTATCACACAATGCCTATTTAAGGGGTGTGGCATTTGATCGGGACATATATTATATAGTTGTCGATTCGGTATTTCATCGTTTGCTTTATCAGTTCAAAATTGATAACCCTCTACTCACAACTAAACATTCTTACTACATTATACGCTTAAAGGCCCCTCTGTTTTAAGCATTTTCTCTGAAGAGAGGTAACCCTGAAACAATCCAAAAGGACCATCATTTGTCACACAGTGTTTTGTTGTTGTTGTTGTTGTTGTTGTTGTTGTTTTACATTGCTTTGGTTTTAGGCGGGTCAAACTTAATATTGTCCTCATTCGCACTAACTTGTGAGTTTTTTAATGCTTTCCTTTCCTATCTTTCAGTTCATTCTCAAAATCGATAAGATTCGTCCTTATAAGGGGCTAACACTTGAAACGTCAGCTTTTGAATCTGTTTGCTGTGACCAAATCCACTTAAAGGGACACTATCACATGAGCGCATGCGCCGATGCTCGAATGGAAACTTGAAAAATTCAGGCTTCATTTTTCAAGTTGATTTGTTTAATTCAAAATGGCTTCGACAAGTGGTGGCGGTCACAGTGGAAAACGCAGAAACTCTGGGCGAAAACGAATATTCGATTCCTCCAAAAGGTTAAAAAAAAGAAGAACTGTCAAATGTTTTGAAGTCAATCGTGGTGACAGCAAGTGGGTATTTTTCGCGCATGGCAATCCGTGACAGTGTCCCTTTAAATTAACTCAGCTGATATCGAATTAGAGTGCTTCAACCCCCTCCCCCCGCCACCCCACCGACGTAGCACCGACGCAGTTCTTATACAGTTCAGAAAACAATTATTCCACTTACACTTGTCCGGCATATGATGTTATTTATGTTGTTTTATCACCCCATATCCAACGTGCGCTCCTCGATTTATGGTCAACTAACTTTTATCACATTGTACTGTTCGACTTTTGTTCATTTCAGGATAATTCTCTCAGAGAGTGGTCTTTCAAGAAAGCCATCACTGTCAGAACTTACAGTTCGTACCACCCAGTACCAGTCCCTTTTAACCTTGTATCTATCCCGGTCATGGCATTGTGGAGACTATGTCAGTGTTGTGTGGCTGAAAGAAACCGATTCGAAGAAACTGGATTTGATGAGTATGGAAGGGTAAGTTGTATGAAAAGAAAAACAAACTGTATTCACAAACATGGTGGTAATCAAATCCAAAACACTCCCTTTTGCTAGAAATGTCTGTCGGAGACTTCGTGTCGGATTTTTTTCTAGTCGTTTCTAGAAGTATGCCATGTGACAAAATTAAAACAATTTACTTAATACATAACCAAATGCTATATTCACTATCACTTTTTACTAATTGAAATTTTAATTTTAATTGATTTTACGCCTAGTACATTAAGTTCAAATCCTTCCGGACCTCTTTTTTCTTTCGAACACAAGACTATGGTCATCGAACTTCCAGACGTCGGTCATTGAAAGTCTGAATTTTTTGGCCGCTTTTTCAGACAAAATTTTGAACCTTGAACTTGTGAACGTTTTGTAGGGCGACGCATTATAACTTTCCCTTTTGCTAAAAATCCTCATCAGTCAATCTGATTTGCGCCCCTTTTGCGGCTAGGGAAAATTTATTACTAGCTATCTCTTTCTATTTTTTTTTTCAACAGAAAGTAGCTCTGGATAGGCTGGTGGATAAATTAGAAAAGACTTACTTTGCAACGTATGGCTATTCCTTTCCGCTCACAGGTAGGAAGCTAATCATTTGTAAAACGTAAGCATTTATGAGGTCAGTAGCCATCAATAGCCTGCTTGATGTTACAGGGGACAAAGAATTCAATTCTTTAAAAGCCGGTAACATAATCTTAAAGATCGCACCTTCTCTAACTGGCAACCAGAGTAGATTCCTCAAAACTGGTGTGATGTGGGTATATACTTGTGGTTCAAGCTGCCGCACACTGAACACTCTGAAACTGTTGAAGCAATTACCATTACAAGACGCCAAACAAAAGACATCAAACCAGTCATCAAACCATGATGTCGCAAGCATTCACCAGAATTTTGGCAGACTGCCTCGAGAGAAGCATCTTTATTTTCACTCGTTTCGTAGGTTGCCAAACGCTGGTTTGCAAACTGCACTGACAGGTTACTTCATAAACAGTAAGACATCAAACGCAACACCAGTTTTTGTTCGTTAACCAAAAGGACCAAAAGGAATGTATGATTCATTGCAGACTGCCAGAGAAGTTATTGGCGACGGTGGTGTACAGTTTGCATTTTAAATCGATCTTCCAGTTTTATCTTGGTTTATTTTCAGTTAACAGATATACATGCATCCATACCATGAATCACAAACCTCAACCGTTCAATTTCAAATTGATTTTTGAAACTTCTTATTTCTATATAAACTCTTAGTTTTATTGGAGCTTTGACAAAGAATTTGACTGAAATCCACAAGTTTATTCACACTTTCTCTGCTCAGTGAATGCCAAACATTTTAACTTGAGAAAAGCTTTGAAAATCGCAACATCTGCGTTGCCGTAGTTTATATGGAGGGCAGCGCTTGCAAACATCACCATCGAGTTGACTTGCCACTGCTCAGCCTTAAAAGTATTTAAACAGTCTTAAAAGTCATAACGCTATATTCTTTACAATCACATGACAAAAATTTCTGGGCCTGTAGTAATTTTAACAGAAGATAATAGATCACTCTGAAATCTCTGCAAAAGGGGGTCAAAATCAAACAGGATTGAAACGGATGGAATAAGGTTATATCAGTTAGCCCGACAGAATTAGGGTCAATTTACATGAAAAAAGGTCTTTCGTACTGCTTAGAATGAACAGAATTTCGTTTACGTAAGAACTCTTTATCAAGCAAGTTGCTAAAAGCCATATAAGAACATCCTCTGCCCTCTTTAGATGAGCGAAAGATGGATCAACTGCTACATGAAACTGACGGCAACCGAAAAATGGCCAATCAGATTGTCCATCGAGTGTTTAGACAGCAAGGCTGCAAGCAGGACAAATGTATCACGGGCGCAAGCGTGAGTGCTTCCTTATTTCTTACGTTACCTTGGTCCGGGCCCTGGGCACTTTCTTCGGGATTTATAGTCATTTTTACCTTCAAAAAGAAAGTTTTTCTCCACGTTGTCTTTTTTTATCCTCCTGGTACCAAAAAACCGTTCGAAAAGCCCTACAATTGAGGTACTGTTTAATAGGCAAACTTGTGATGGATGTTACTGAGCGCAGTTTTCAATTGAGTGTCGAAATTAATTCCGTTTTCTTTGTATTTGCTTTACTACGCTTTGTGATTAGTTTAAAAAAGAGCTCGAGCCACTTTCTTAACAGTCAGAACACCAACTTGCCAATCCCGCGCTTCAACAAATCAGATTTAAAACCAAAACCAATCATGTCTTGCGCAGTGTCTCGCCTTGTTTGGCGACGGTTACCTGTATTTGCTTCGAGTTCCGATTGGTTCATTGATTTTTTGCGACTTTTGTAATGGCAAGAGTAGTTACTTAGGTTTTAGTTTTAGACAAACATCCAATCACAAACAAGACAAACATCCAATCAATGGGGAGCAGTAAAAACTGTAGTCGTTTCGTGTTACAGAAGCCCTAGCACTGATGGCACGATAATCAAACACTTCGAATTTCGCGCCACATTTCCGACGTTTTTAACTCTCATCCTGGTGTTTGACATACGATTAAACAATGGCAGCTTGTTTAATATAAAGTATTCCTGATTGTCACGCATTCATCACATGAAATAGCATCTGATGACCACATGGTTTGTTGATAGCTGCATGTGGAAGTTACAGCAGATTTTGTTCACCTTGTTGTTTTAGGCGTGGGAATCCCCTGGTATTAGAATAAAAGGCTGTTCATGTCACGGTTTGTTCATGTTGTCGTTTTAGTCTTGGGAGTCCCTGGGCATTGGAATCAAGGGCTGTCTGTTAACGTACGAGGGACCTGATTTCTGTCATGTCTGCAAAGGACAAGAACCTAAGAGTATTCACGGTGCGAGGTATTTGATGCCATTCACACGAGAAACTCCAAGGATTGAGGTGAGACAGTGGTTTTCAAATAGTTTTTAAAAGTAACTATTTTAAATGCTCGGTTTGGGACAAATTCATGCTCTGGTATCACATGACCACAGGTGCTGATTCAAGAGAGTGGTGAGAGGCGCATTTTAGCGGTTGGTGCCGTGTTTAGAAGTTACAACTGCCACCGAATGCCTGGCTGGGAGGGAGGGACAGTCGGCTATCACGTGGATGATGGCAAAATATTCGAACCTGGCTGCGACGAACTGGGAAGAGAAGTTGAAGGTAAGGTATTATGTATTTCGCTGAGGGCGGCGGATAGCTAAAACAAGATATTTCCTCTTTTCAATAGTTAAAACTTGTGCCGAGTAGTGCGATGCAATTTCTTTAACTGCTGACCGGCTCAAATTAAAGCTACTGAGCATTGGTTTGATTTGGTACTTTTTGTTTTCGAAAGGTTTGAAAAAAAAAATCAAATTAGAGTCATTGTTTGACAAACTTGAACTCACATACAGCCAGACATAGATTTTATCCGGTGTTGTGGTACTTACCTGCAAGACATGAATGAAACTTCCCTCACATACAAAGCTAGTCCATTGCAAGGACGGTCTAGCATTTTATTGGTATTTCCTCGTTTTTCGGAATACCTACGGGAAGTTGGTTCATGAAAAAACCGGGTTAAGCTTGGGAGCGCCATGGGCATTGTTGACAGCCAGATATCACGTGACTTAGTCTTATCGGAGAGAGCCCCAAATGCAGTTAACGTGTTATTTTAGTAGTTTTGCTTTACCCGCCTAGATTAACCTTTGCTATTTTTGGGTAGAGCAGAATGTATGTAAATTTTGTTAAATATTGTTGAATAAACTTGTTGTTGTTGTTATTTTTGTTATTTTCATCCTTTTAGACGCCATGGCGTACCGCGGTGATCTCATCGCCTGTGAAGTGGATTTCGATGGTGCAACAAACGGCACTTTTCCTGTCGTGTTCTCATTGAACGGTCGAGAAGTTGCACGTGCTTCAATGAAACGTAGAGCAAAAGACTTGGATCCATTTCCCTTTATCGCCATGGGATATGAAGGGATTCGAGTTCTCGCCAAGGTGTGCTTAATAGCTTGCCCTATTATCCTATTAACGTTATCAATATCCTAGAGGCCAAGTTGTATAAATAGTCTAAAGCAGCTTCTGGCAATCAGTGCTTGCACTTTCAGTTAATTGACAGCAAGTGAGAGCCAGTGAGAGAGGGTGAGAGTTTGAGATCAGGCCACCAGGCCAGAAAAATTGAGAGTTTGAGCTCCCATCGCTTCTTGTTAAAATTTTGAACCCATTCAAACTTTTTGCGGGCGCACAAGATTGAATGAGAGTTTTAAACCAAAGGAGAGCGAGAAAATACAAGAACTGACGAAAGCGCCCAAGAGACAAGATGGAGTATATCAGATGAGACATAGACATATTCAAACTCTTAAAGAGCTCATAAGAGTGATGAGAGTTACAACTCTAATAAGCTCTCAGAGACTCTCCTCCTCGATTGTTCTGCTCTTGACGAGTTTATCTTTTATCTTGCAGATTTTTGAAAAAGGGTGTCGACACAAGTCGACCATTACTTTCCTCCCTAGCTATGATCACCAACAATGAAACTTTGAAGAAGAATGAGGACTTACGGTGCCAACGAACTCGTAATGCTAACTTGCCAGAGCTGGCGCAAAAAAAAAACTGTTTTCAAGACAGGAGCCATAATCGGGAACAAGTTATCTAGTTGACTTGCCACATGACTCACAGAAGAACCGTTCAGATTATGGCTCCTGTTTCAAGAACAACAGCAGGGAGAAACATTTTTTTTTCCAAAATTTGTATTTTCAGTCATTTTAGGCTAACGTTTCTGTAGTTTAGGAAATTACGCTCTGCTCATAAAGATTTCTCTGAACTTAGATGTGTCCGCGTGACAGCGGTATGGCCCAAGAATCTCATGCGGCCCCTACACAGCTCCTCGCCAGGGATGCTGGGATAGAACAGGAATTGGCTCACCATGTGAAACAACAGTATCAGACACTGAAAGAGGAGATGAACGCAATGGAAAGGTTGAGGAGTGCGCAGGCGTCAGAATTCCAAGAAAAACTCCATGAACAACGGAAGATGCTGACGGAAATTCGGGATCTACTGGTGGTTTTGATTCGGGAAGGCAAAAGGAAGGAGGATGTTGATGATAATAATATCTTAGATTCTGAAGTGACCACAATTGAAAAATCTGTTATGTGCTGACTCCAAAATAACGTAGACCGTTCATCGCATTTGGATATCTTGCTATGTAGGAGAGTGTTCAAGTTCACATTACAGCGTACAAGCATATCAGCGATGGTCTTTAATTCATATACTAGTTTTTCATCCGCAGTTTACATATCTGATATTTGACGTATCGAGTTATATTTCATTTCCATCTACTCATCGTTCCCGTATCAGTCTCATGAATTCACAAAGTGACCAGCGCCCAGTTGGCTTTATGGCTCATTTGGTAGAGCACCGAGCTGGTATTGTAGAGTCGTGATTTCAGGCTTTCTTTTCGCACCTGCTCAATTTGCTTTCATAACTGTGACAGTCATGCTCTTTCATCCACACGCAGTTCTCATACATGAAATTTCATTTATTTCACTTTCATATATTTTAATATACGGTGCCTCCTAAAACAGAGTTATTCGTGCAAAGGTTATGACTGATGGGAGGAAAGTAGATCTTAGCAAGGGTTATTGGAATCTAAAAAGAAAAATGTGGGCAAACACGAATTTTTCAAAGGTAATTAAGCAGCCATAATTCTAAAAAAGCTTTTAAATACAAAGAATGTATGGCATTTTCTTTCAATTTTAAGCTCAATTATGTCTGAGAAATGTGCGGCCACCCCCAATTTTCCTTTTGGACTCTGATAGCCCTGGCTAAGATCTGCTTTTTCCATAAAGTCAGCAACGGTACAAAATTACCTTTGTATTGGTGGGCAAACGCCTTCAGAAACTCGAATATCTTGGACCAGGCGTGCGTTTTTCCAAAGCCCCGAAACTTTTCGGGTCGATTTCGGGCACGATAACTCATCATCATCGTCGTCGTCGTCGTCGTCGTCGTCGTCGTCGTCGTCTCCTTTATTTAAACGCGGTACTTACACTGTATCTTGTAAAGAAGTTTCTAAGCACGAAACTTTGCTAGAAGTCAAATATTTCTTATCTTACATACATGTTAAAATAACAGCTTTGTAGAACGAGTTGTTCATATTTTTAAATGGCTTTTCGGGGCCAAAATGTTTTCGGAACTTTCGAGAAACGCGCCCCAATCCTGAGATGGGCGGAACGTATGCGCAGAAACAAAAAGAGGCACCGTCGGCTTAAGCGTTTTGAGCGAGTCATGGCATGTTGATATTCTGGATAGTTCTTATCTAAACCAATATATTTTTTATACTTACCTGATTATAAAGAACTGCAGCCTACTACCCAAGCGTTGTCTTTTCGCTCTCACTCGACTTGGCGCAAAATTTCGTGACGTCACCGAATGGCATACTGGGCGACTCATTCGGTGACGTCATGACAAATCGCGCCAAGTCGAGAGAACTCGATTTGCGAACATACTTTGGAATCGCTCGTATAATATTCTGAGCATTTCTTAAACCATTAAGAGCGCAGATGAGACCCATGGTCACCAGTATTCATCAGTATTTTAGTGCTGCCACTGGCATGGTGTTTGTCACACAAAACGTTCGGTGGCAAAATAATTGGGTGAAAACGTTTGATCTGGATAAAACATGGAAAACCATTTAAATGTGATGTTGAGAAAGGCGGCCAAACAGTAAAACATGTTCTTCCAAAACGGAGGTTGGCCAAAAATGTTTGATCGCTTAGCCGAGGCATTTGATCTGGATCAAACATGGAAAACCATTTAATGGTAAAGTTGAGAGGGGCGGCTAAACAGGAAAACGTGTTCTTTTTCTACAACGATTTTGGACGAAATGTTCTAACGGTTTACTGACTTGGGCTTTAAAGCTTGAATGCGACAATTTGCGTTACATTCACCTGTTTTGGAACATTGTTATTACACTGTTTAATTTCTATCACACTTGCGAATCGTCTTGGTAAGGATCTTGCAAGTAACAGATTTAGATGTAGCTGTAGATGTTACCTAGAAAAACTCTAGAGGTTTGTAAAACGCTTAACGTTATTCAAATCAAATGTTTTACGCGAAAACGAAAACACGAAAAGTGATGGATTCCAGTGTCTGTTTTTTTGTCTACACAAACGAACAGATGCTTCATGCCCGGTAGACTTACAAATAAATAATCATTTTTTCTTCTTTTATCAAATAAGGATTTGATTTGTCTGTTGTTTGGTCTTATCCATTTTCCGTTTGGAGAAAAAATTTTCCATTCAAAAACATTTCCCGACAGCAAAACATTCTTTTCATCTCCTTGCATGGTGGAAGTCCATCAACTGGCTTCACAACGGTTATTTGTATTACATAGAGATCACAACTTCAGTCGGACCCTATCCAAAATGTCAAGCCTAGCTGGCCGCTCACGTAAGGTCGTCTCTTACTCGAGGGGGTTCGACTCTATTCTTTTTCTGGTTATGAAAAACTTAAAAGTGGAAAATGAACTGTGCCAATATTTCGGTTTCATCTATAAACCTTCCTCATGGCACAGTTCATTTTCCACTTTTAAGTTTATTGTATACGGTATCTCTGGAACGAAATGACTATAAAGACTTAAAAGGATGCATTGCGTTGAACTTTTTCTGGTTATACATATTATTTACTTGATGACCACCTCATAATGGTGGTTTCTAAGAGCCACTCAGTACAAGTTGCTATTAATACAAAGATAATCCTATGTTTCGCTTAATTATCAATGAATACGCTTATTTTACTATATATGCCTAACAGAAAATACTGGCGTAGAAACTGAAATACCATACTATATATCTGGGGGTGTTCATGGATTATAGAGTTCCAGCAAACGATCAAGTAACAAACTTATTTGAGTGTGGCTTTGCACTACTGACGTTCACACTTTAATGGAGAACATGTATGCAATCTTCGACAGAATCACAAACCAGCAAATCACCGTTCTTGCTGTCTTCCTTCCAATGAAAAAATTTGGATTCTCTTGTTACCTTTGTCACATACCACAAGGTTTCCAAACCTATCGATAGTGACGCCAATAGGATTCCGCAGCTGCCAATTTTTAGTTCTGCGCACGTGCTAGATTAAAAATCTCCCAAAATTGCTTCCAATTAAATCAAAATATGTATATTTTTTGCAGAAATTGGCACTTTTAGCCATTTAAATGCAAGTTAAAACCATAAAGGCCAAAAAATGAACTTGTGGCTAAAACGTATGGTTTTCAATTCGGGGGCCAAAAAGTTAAGGTACTGCACGAGAAGTCGAGAGCCTCAGTACCGACAGAGTCAATCATCATTAACTTTTTACTGTCAACCAATCAACAGCACTTTTAGTTGATACAATTCTTAAACTCTTACAGGACTGCTGCTGTTGTTGATTCATGCGTAACTTGTCTTTTATAGCACAAATTCTGTGATTGGGTAAAAATACAATTGGCAATAAATGTTTAAGGTGTGTTAGTTTGAACACATAACTGAATTAAAGTTCTATCGAGTTCCGTGAATAACAGATATTTTATATTTCTTTTTCTATTTTTCTTTTTGATGCCCAATACTGTTGCATGCATGTATGTATGTAGGTAGATAGTGCTTTAAAATGTCTCAACTGTATAAGCATGTTTAAATTATGAACAACGCTGATTTAATATTCACAATTAACCCTTATACTTTTCACGGTTCATCAGACGTTCTTTTCTGTTGCCCTTCTTTTTAGACTTTCTAAATCTGATAAAAACATCATTTACGGGCTAATCGCAACATCAGTGATAGCCTGTTTAGCAGGAAAATGTTTAGGTAACTGAGGTTCAATTCAGAGGAACGGTTTCTTCTAAAAGTGAAAGCAAAGTTAAAATTAATGATTGTTTTGATCTGACTGAAAGATAACCGATTTCTAAGAACTGTTAAACTATGCCAATTTTACTTTTCGTAATCGGTTTAATTTGGGATTAAGTTTCGTTTTAGTTTTCGTTTTAATTTCGTTTCGGACATTAAATTTCGGACGTAAGACATGCGCAGTCAAATATAAAGCATAACACTTGTAGCCAGCTGTACAGGCCGAAAAGAATACCAACACTCACACGTACAAAACATACATGAAGCAACAGATAAGGAATGACATATCTGTACTTTAGACAGTACACCTTCAGATACAATCATCGATCAACTTTTTGCTACAACCCTTTTTTTTTTCTAAAACCGACTGTCTATTGGAATAGCGGCCATCTATAATAAACTGTGCCAGTCTACTCTAAGTAAGTTACAAGCTATACGCTCATTTGTTTGCATGAAAATTTAATTCGTCAGTTAACTGATGCGTGACTTGGCTGTTGTGTAAGTTCTACGTTTGAGAAAAAAAATTGTGTTGTCGGTATTGTAGAAGAGAAACTCCTTGAAACTTGCAAAACTTCAAGGCCAAAGACTCCCTCGCTCTGGATTTATCGCAGTTTGTGTTTTTTAAAGAATTTCTTTTGGAAAGAAACTACACAAAAGTCAATTTAGGTACGGCTAGATAAGTGGTTCATGGCTAGATCGACATTTCAGCGAGCCTGCCAGTGCTTTTTTTTATGTACCACGAGCTACAGCATTTTAATCTTTTTTTGTCTTACTCCGTTATACATAATGTAAAACTGAAAAATGATCCTCTATAAAATGTTCAAATAAATGTAAAGAAGATCCTCGCAGTTATTAACGCAACTTATGCAGTTGCGAAAAGAAAGCCTGAAAAAATCAGGCTTGCCGGGACTCGAACCCTGACCTCTGCGATACCGGTGCAGCGCTCTAACCAATTGAGCTAACAAGCCAAGTTAGTCAGCTCACGGTGTAACGTACTGATAGCAGTAATCGTACCATTTGTAGCAGCAATTCAAGGTCTTTTGCCGAAATAGTCACTAATGTTAACGTGGAGAAGTAGCATGTTCGGTAGGGAATTAGTTAATGAAGTTTCAAACAAATCACAGAACGAAGCCGCAGACCGGCGCTGGCTGAAGTTGGGCGAGCATTTTAGATATCTTTTAAGTAACAAAACAGAAACGGACCTGAAATATCACAAGTGAAATAAATAATTCTGCAGGGCAAGCGGAAAAGAGAATTACTTCCCACCACTGATACTAGGTACTGTAGGAATACTGTGTCACTACAGAAACGTTGAGTCCCGGGCGTTGAGTCCACTGCTCTTTCTTCCTTGAACGATCAACGGCCAACTGAAAACGACTTTTCTTTGTACATTTTCTCTTCAACCGTCTAAAAGATCAAAAACAGCACTTCCTGTGTATAGGGTTATCGCTTGATCACCGGCTAAACCAAAAGTGATCGATCATACAAAACGCAAGGAATTTTAATTTAATGTGTCCACAACATGACGCTTTGATCCACCCACTGACAGTATTGCCCCTCGGGGGTGGCGTGTGCTCCACGTGCTGCTATCCAGGAGAACAAAAACGGCCTTCTATAGAATTAGCACCTTTCCTATTCTTGCTGCACACTCTATATCAAACAATTTAGCTCTCTGATTGGCTAGATGAGTTCTCTTTTCATGTCAAAGAGACGAGCAGTCTTTCTTTTCCGTCTCTTTCCCCCTTTTTTATACTCGTTAGTGTCGTAACACAAGCTATGCTGAAAATTGACGCGTTTCATCCGGATCACTAGCTGCATTTCTTGTTAGCACTAATTAGTTAGAATTTCTGTCGTCAGCTGCGTGTTGATCCCCTGAGTTCCCCCAGAAAAGACTAAAAGTGGCCGCGTGAAAAAGGTCTATTGCGCAGGGCTTGCTTCTTGCTTAGATCAAGATTTCTGTTAAACATTAAACCAATCCTTTCCAAACGATTCCACAGTTTCATTTAAGATGTTCTCCTAAAGATGTTGAGGAAAGCGAATACAAGAAAGGAAAAGGATTCTGTGGAACAATTCTCTGCGAACCATCAGTTCAACGTAGAGCAGGAGACTAGGTCGAAGTCGCAAGTTAGCTCAATCCAAATGAGAAATAAACTTTGCTAAATGATGAGAATCTGGAAAACACAGAGTATTGGTCGAAACACAAAAATCAACCTGTTCGAGACACTGGTGCCACCAGTCTTACTGTGTGGATGTGAAGCCTGGAAGACAACCAAAACAGAAGAGAAGAGGCTGGACAGATTTCAGTTCACGTGCTTGAGAAAGGTCCTAAGAATATGGTGGCCAAAACGTGTCCGAAACGAGACAATATCTAAAATAACAGGCGTGAATACGATCAGCGATGGGATTCGAAGGAGAAGATGGAACTGGATTGGACATGTGCTCGGAAAGGAGAGGAACAATGACGGCATGGTGGCGATGGAGTGGCAGCCTGAAGGAAGAAGGGAACTGGGACAACCAAAGATCACTTAGAGAAGGACCGTGGAAAAGGAGTGCAGACAGGAGGGGTGATCCAGCTGGGCCGAAGTTAGAGGCACGGCACAAGACAGGGGCTAGTTGGCGAACAAGAGTTGCAGCCTTATGCGCCTCATGGCGCGGAAAGAACTAAGTGCTAAGATGAAGTATAAATGAAAACTCTCATTAAGGGATTAGATCATCTATATTTCTTACTACTTTTAGGAAACTATGAGACATGATGGAATCAATGGCAAACCAAACATAATGGTTCAGTTTTAGTAAAAGACGCAAGTTTTTGTTTTCTTTTCATTTTTTGAAACAATGTGTTTGGCTGTAGATGCCTATAGGATGGAAATATTGACGTTCTAGGAACATTTCGTATTCGAAAAAAAACCCCAAACAAACACGAGTTTTTATTTCAGCACAGTTTTGATGTAAAAACGAAAAATCCCCAGAGTACAGTACCCACTTTAACCTTTAAACCCTGATATCAGCTTGCATATTCTCCTCACTGTTCCCCATATACTTCGTATGGTACTGATGAGAAGAATTTGTTTAACAATCAACACCTTTCCTGCTTGGTGATCATTTCCTTTATTCTCGACCTTTTTGTTTGATTTTAAGAAGTGTTATTTTAAGGAGAATTTAGATGCTGGTCACTCTTAGGGATTAAAGGGGTTACGATAGCAGCAACTTTGCTAAGTTTGCTGTTTGTTTGGATGGCAACCACGTTATGAACCGTCAAACATGGCTTAAAATCCATACAAAAATTATACTCTCTGCATCCTGTTACATGGCTACTATTCATTAAAGAATGAATTCAAAATTGGTGTTATTCAACTTTTAAGAACATCACAAAAATCGGACAAAATTTAAAGGAAGCTCTCTCATAATAGAGACCTGTGTATAGATTTTGAAGCAAGTTTGGAGGCTCATAACTTGGTCCTATAGCCATCGTTTATTCCGTTCTGTTTGTTTTAATAGGAGTGGGGTAGGTTGGGTCCGCTCCGGGTTCTTCAAGGAAACGTGAAGACACCGTGACGAAAAATTATTTAAAAAACTCTGCTGAAAAGACTAAATCGTCCACATGTAGACAACATTTCTTCAAGTTTTCGAATTTATTTTTATTTATTTTAAAACGTAAGTTGGATAAATGATTGTTGTTCAACGTGTTGATTAATGATTGAATAAAATATCTGTTAAATCTTTCACTCCCAAATGAGTTTTCCATAAAAGCTGGAAACAATTCTCGAAGTGTAACAAAAAATTGAAAACCAGACAGCAGCAAATAAAAGCGCTGTTCAGTAGCTTTCATTTGTATGTCACACCGAAAAGCTAAAACACCTTGTATAGCACAATAAACATACACCGGGAATTCACTGGTCAGTAGCTTGTTTGTGTCATCAACACAAACAAGACTGTTCTACACGACTGCGATACGGCTCTGGGAGTGAAAGTATGGCGTACTGATTGTTAACTGCAGACTGCGAGTTTCTATTCTTCCTAAGCGGCAAACACGACAACTCTTCTACTGTAACGAGACACTTGACTCCCACGTAATTCTGCTTTGTCAAGTCACGTGATTTTATCACCGTTGCTTGGAAACCAAAAGCGTGAGTACAAATGTACTACAAAAGCTGTAAATTTTTTTTGTTCTCGGTTTTCCACACAGTGAATAGAAAACAGGAGCAGTTCATTATACACTTTTGACAGCTACAATACAAAAAACACCAAGAGGTAAACTATCCTAAACTCTGACGAATATGTACAACTTTTTTACGAATACGTACGACAGAACTTAAAGGATTTTCTTTTCACCAAAAGAGCTAAGAATCCACATTTTCTTATGTACACTTAAACAAAAGTTTAACAAGTAGGTTAAAAATCCAAAAAAGCTATTTATCTCTTGAGAGTTGAAAAATAATAGCATAAATTACAACCTTTCAATGTCTAAAAATATTGTCAATCAAACCTTGACCTTAAAACGTTGAAAATTGATGTCAAAAAATTTAATTACAAAAAATTGTTTCTTATGTCTCTTTACTATGCACACTTGACAAATCTTAAGTGAAAATCGTTGTTTTGTTATTGTAGTTGTGACAAAATACGCTTTTTTCTTTGACCAAGTATCCCTGATCAAACGTTAAAGGTATTTCGATGCGACGGTAATAATTATTAAATCTAAAACACCCCAGGCAATATCTCCGGGAGTTTTTTAAGTATCTAACAACCCACAGATAAAACTGAAGATGAAAGAGTCCATTGTTGTGTTTTAAAAAACACTTTTAACTTATGGTTGTCGTGTATGGCTACCTCGACATTCCTACATTCATAATCTGGATATAATTTTTTTAGGATTTCACGAGTGAAGGCTGTTTTGCACATAAACGCTTCCAAAGCAGTATGAAATGGCGAAACAAATGACTGTTTATCATACGCTCGACCGAGAGATGGAAATACCAGTATACTAAAACGCGGGATAATGGTCCCCTTAGTTTCTTTCTTTAGCAGCTACAGCTGTTTTTCGGAAGTCACGCAACACTGAATGACCTGTCCCTACTAAGAATAGTGACAAATTGCGTGACATATTAAAAGGAAAGGAAGGAGTAACTGCCTCTTCGCAGGCCGGTCTGCAACGGCTTGGTAACACGTGACATGTATAGACCAATCGGAATCGTTTATTCTGTTAGCATGTTTGATTTTGGCGCGCTTTTGATGACTACACTCAAATGCTGGTTTCCAGGTAGCTGTCAGTTTCTGAATAGCAGGAATCTTTATCGTCGTCGTATCTAAGGAATTCCATCTGTTCAGGAGTCTTTTGCTTTCCTTTTAATTCTCCCTGCAAGCAACAAAGATAGAAATTCTATAAACTAGAGTTCCACTTTTCCCATTTTGCTGTGATTTGAGGCATTTGCAAAGGCGCATTTACGATGAATAAAAAGTGTTTTAGCTACTAAATGTGTTTTATTTACAAAAGCGTTTAGTGTTCATAGATGCCGTGATTTAGTGAAGCTTTTAACAATGAATTTAGAGGAGTGCAAGGAAAAGCAGATGGCGATGAAATTGCGAGCTTCTGAATCAACCAGACCGTTACCTTGGAAACCTTCTGCTTGACAACAGTGTGAACTCTTTTCGACACTGTGGAATGGGCACGAAGAATTTTCTCATTCTCTTCAATGCACTCAGCAAAACAAACTGAGAAAATTAACAAAACACCAGTTACTGAATATCTGAAAACAGAAAGTGGCAGTGTTCAATTCTTGGCCAAGAGCTGAAATTTCAGCAAATTTTTTGTTACGAGTTACCACACTAAACCGAAATATTATCAAGTCCTTCTTTAATCAGATTTCTCAGCTATCAGTCAACACCTTTAACCGAAATTTCATGTTCTCAGGTAAACTTTTACATTCAGGTTTATCAGCAGTAAGTAAAACGGCACAACATGATTCTTAGTCGATATTTAAAAACCTTTGGTCACTTTCAGACTTTTCAGCCAAAATCTCGAAATCTCGACTGGCAGTTACTTCTAAGTTGAACTGAAAAGGGCCTCTTTTCTCAGATCAGGGGCAAACCCCCCCCCCCCCCCCCTCCCCCTCCAGATTAGCTTCATTAACCATGACTCAACCAGGATATTCCAATAATAAAGCTGGAAGAGAAAACTCGCCCAAATACTTGCTGTCTATTGCTCACAACCATGGAAGGGGGAAGCATGTTTTACTTAACACCCAAACACATTTCATAGCTTCTTTCTTCTCACTAAGATATAGATTTAGCCAAGCCTAAAAGCGGAGCCCCCCTTTTTGTTTTGTCTGTTTTTTGCTTTTGTTTTTTGTTTTGTTTTTGCTGGCAGTTATTAATTTGTGAAAATACTCTCATCCAAGTCGTTTTATTAAAAAAAAAAAACAAAGAAAAAACAAAGAAAAAAAAAAGAAAACAAATTCTTGCTCCCGCTGAGTGTCGAACCCGGCTCGTCGGCGTGAGATGCTGGTAACTAGTCCACTAGGCCATGGGCGTATGACATTGTTTTCGTAGTTAATTTTAATACTTATTTCTTTCTTCGTGACAAGCTGCCTATCAGCATGAAAATGCTGGTGTTTTTCCTGGCAAAATGTGTTCGAAACGCCGTAAAAACCATGGTTGTGGACAGAAAAAACCAAAAAGCACTAGCTCTGCTATATTTGGCGTCGAAACCGCTGCGAAAAGCTGCGAACTCAAGCGGTGTGCCGACCGAGTTTAAACAGAACCGACGAGGCAAATTTGAACTTCTTGCCTGAACTTTATCGCCGAATTTCTTTCGCCT